>CM045569.1:13207721-14407721 GCA_024721245.1 Mitragyna speciosa
CACGGACATCTATCAGAACCTTCTTGGCCAATCTGGCGAGTTAGCATAATACGAAAAGGCATCGCCCTAGTTATTAAGCTATAAATTTACCAAATTGTAATAGTCATTTTATTTATATTCAATAACTTTTACTTAGGTTTATCTATAATTAACCTGTTGATTCATTTGCTTCTTTAAACGTACAAAATCTAATTTTGATCCTCAAAATTTTCAGTTTTGATAAATAAAGGATATTTGACAAAAGTTTGCTAATTTAAATAATAAAATTTTGGAAAACTATATAAATGTCATGTGGAAATTACTTTTTAGTTTTTCAAAAATACAAATATCATAAACAGAATGTGATACTTTTTTGTTAATGATTTTGACATTTACTTTTTGATTGCCACAGTGGCAAAAAGGGAGGCTAAGGATGTTGGAACAATGTAATAAAAAAAGAAAAAATGACTCAAGTCATGAATTAAATTTATTTTGCTCTTGGCTAAATTCATCCTTTATTATGTGCAACAGAGAATTAACAAATTCCCTCTAAAACAAAATGAAACATTTTTAATTACTCGTTGCACTTGGAATCAAGATCGTTTACGTAATTTGTACAAAATTTTTCTAAAGCTAATGAATTGCATTGTTACAGCAGAATAATACACTTATTTATGAGCAAATAATTAAACTAAAATTTGCAACTTTATGCGAATGATTATAGCCATTCAAAAAGTGTTCTTCTACAAACTGAGGAGCTTTATAATAAATGATTATTATATGTTTAAAAAGACATCTATTTGACAAACAATTACACCTCAAAGATAAGATTGCATGGATAGGCATGATTTTTGATCATGTCTTTTGGGTACAATACTATCTTTTAAAAATTCTTACAATCCTCCACAACATGCGAAAGATTGAGAAAGCTTAAGAAGGCCAAAAAAAATTAAGAATATCATATGCATAAACAATAATTTATTTAAGTGTTTGTAGATAGTTCACTACTATCTTTTAAAAATTCTTACAATTCTCTGATATCTTCAAAAGATTGAAATAGCATAAGAAGGCCACAAAAAATTCAAAGAATTAAACCAAACCTGCACAAACAGGGTTGGTAAAGCACCAAAAGTTGGAATGATTTTGAAATGGTTTCTATTAGAAAACGTCCTATGTCCTTCATGAAAATTGTAGTCCTTGAATGTAGTTTCTAGCCATATAATTAGTTTCCTCATACAACTTACCAATTGAAAGTTATGCCCTTTTGAAAATGGGTGCTCAGTAAAATTAAAAAACATGTTTTACTGGAAAAGGAATTGATTTGTGATGGCAATTTGATTGGATTGTGATTAGAATTAAAATTTAGTATCTTTATGAAAAGAAAATGTATTAAAATGATTCTAGTTTATAGGCAACTGAGGTTGTGAAATTTGGTTGAGTGAAAAAAGAGTTAGGCCTGTTTAAGTTGGCTCTAGTTAGGCAGCCACAGCATGATTACCCGTGGCTGATCCCGCAACAATTCTCTGACCTGCCAACTGTGACTTAAGTAGTGGACTTGTAGTCGTGGCTCAGCTTGTGCCTCCTCCTTAAAAAAAATCCTAATTTTGAATAATTTATTAATTTGTTTTGATTTGATAATTCATTAATTTATCTCTAATTGATTGTGCTTTGGGACAATAAAGGGGTGAAGATTTGAAGAACCTACAAACCCCATCATGCCTATGAGTATCCATTAAATTATTTTGTTTACCAACTTTGATTTTATGAAAATTATGTAATTGTGGTATACGTTTAATAAAAGTTTAAATACTAATACTTTGACCTCCCTACAAACTTATCTATGTGATGTATGATTTATATGTGACTACATAAAGTATAATCACCAGGGCGAGTCTATCATACTTGCGTTGACTATGGTTAACTACGTGACTTATTATTACATGACTTGATGTTGTACTTGTTATTTGTAAAAATAAGTAATGACACCTATTATTGATATTTGTAAAATAATTATCATTATCGTTCAATAGTATTGAAAGTGATTAATTGGGATGTTAATGATTTTCTCCAAAATATTATTCTATCAAATCCATTAACCTTTATGATTAAGGGTAAAAACACCCCCCCCCCCAAAAAAAACACAATTTTTTGAGCTATCCACCCACCCCCAATATACCATTCTCTCTCTCTTGTGTGCTGTGTCTTGACTTTGAATATTCTTGATTAGTACTCTATAAAATTTTTTATAAAATTTTTGTACATTTAATTTTTTTATAAAAATTTGAACTCAAAATCAAAGAATTATATTACTTTGTATTAATACAATAAAAATGACTTTTTTTTAAGGTTATCATTTGCATAAACTCAAATTAGAGCATGGCTATATTTAAAATTGAAGAAGTCTTTTTAGAAATTTTCTTTAAAAAGATACAAAATAAGAAATCTAAAAAATATGTATATCATAAATAAAAGATTTAGAAATTTTAAAATTTACTTTAGAGTCATTTTAGTAAACCAAACAATTATTTTTATAATGATACCATTCTATTATTAACCAAACACGTTAAGGGAAACCATTAAAACCTATACTCATACTAGAGTTAATGATACTAATAGTGATAGTGATTAAGCAATTTGAACCAAACGGCCTGTGTAACGACAAAAACTGTAATGGATGGCATGCAGTCATTGCTGGAAATTATATAATAAGTCGCTGGAACATGAAGGACCAGTGCTAATTATTATCGTTAAGAAGGAACAATGACATGGGAGATGTATACACGTCATTCATATGCTTTCTTGGCTCCGATTATAGTAATTATGAAAATTTGATTCAGCTTTGTACGCATATGTGTGTGTATGTTTTTACATATAACACACACATATACATATATATTTACATATCTACACACACAAACGTACACACATACACATATATATGCATACATTTATATACATATACATAAATTTAAATTCGATATGAAATCATGAATTTTTGAATTTCTTGAAATTGTCTTTGAATTTTTCTGGAAGGATCTGAACAACGGTTCCGTACTAATCCCACCAAGGATAGAAGCATACTGGACTATTTTGGTGATTAAGATGATAACCAAATTGGAGGAACCGTAAATAATTGGAGTCCATATGGAAAGTAGCCATACCATGCTTTGATATAATCAGTACTACAGAAGCCTTAAGTGTTGTGGAGTAGAAAATTAGAAAGTTCTTAAGTGTTGTAAAAGAAGAAGAAGTAGAAGTGACTGGAGCAGGAGTAGTTAAAGAACTGGGAGAAGTGTTACGTCTGGAAATAGATAGAGAAGAAGGTCAATAAAAGCTTCCTGCAGTAGCATGTGCAAATGTAGCAGAACTATATGTAGCATAAGAAACTTTGGTCCTCTATTTTGGAGTTGAAGTTGATAGAGGCTGTGGAGGTGGCCGCTAAGCCATTTGTTTATCCCTGTTCAGTAGCATTATTCTAGCAAATTTCTTTGATACTGTAATCTTTTCTTTAAATCTTTCATAGTTAACGGATTATATTTATTTTCTTCCATTTCTCTTTTCATCTGGCAAATAACTTCTTGAATCACCATTCTTTGGGTGTAAGTAGTACAATTCATTTTAATCTTCCCTATAAAAATTTTGTGGATAAGAAATCTGGCAATGAGTTCAATTTTATTTTAATAATTTCTTTTTTGAAAATCGAAATTGAAAACTAAAGCTTGCCATCTTTTAAATATTTCTTTAGTGACCAAATTTTTTGCATCTTTTTTCTGAGACATCTTTAACTACCTTGCAATCAATTGTCAATAGAAGCTCTTTATTAATTAATCATCTTGGGACTTTGTGATACAAAATAATAGATAAAATTTCCTTCTTTGTAGTGGAATAGTTATTTTGTTATCCAATCCATATTCCGGAGCAATATCTTACTATTTCTTTGTTACTTGTTAAAAGGAAGAAATTATTTGCTTGTTTAAAGGAAGAATTAGTAAGATATCATTCTGGAATATGGATTGGATCAGAGAAGAACTATTCCACTATAAAAAAGGAAATTTTAAGAATATGGATTGGATCAGAGAAGAACTATCACTAAATTTCAAGGCGATTTAACTAATAAAAAGTTTTTATTAAGAATTGATTGCGAGGCAACCGAAGATGCCTTAGAAAAATGTGTAAAAAATTTAGTATTTAAACAAATATTTGCAAGTTAACGACAAAGATATCTACTTTAAGGACAAGGAATCTACTTTAAGGACTATTCTACTGAAGTAAAATCGGATTCAAACTTCAGATTTCAAAACGAAATTATTTCTTAGCTTCATGTACAAAGATGAGTTCTTCTCTACTCAGACGATCATCTCTTAGCTTTTTCATTCTAGTTCTAGGTGCTATTCTCAATAGTTTTTTTCTACCGAATTTTAATTTCTAATTTTTAAAAAAATTATTTTGTAAATGCTATCAACTACTTTTTTTATTTTTTATCTTTTAAAATTTTTTGAGATAAAATCAAGAGCGACTAATTTTTTAGTTCTTTTTAAATCAATTTTTATAAAAATCATAAACTATTGAGAAGAAGCTGAAAACCATAAATTTGACCACTGCAATATATGAGCAATGTCCTTTCTTAAAACTTCTATTTCTCTGCATTATAAAATACTTCCTCTTTATTTAATTGGGACTTGTTCGCATGAACCAAGTGGTATAAGTCCGGTGTTGGAATAAAGCTGAAGTGCAGTTTCCTTTTAATTTTTCTATCCATGATTGGACCAAATCTAGTGAAAACTATTAAACTACTTTACGTAGCTGTCAAAAGAGAACGCAGCATAGTTTCTTTTTATTTTTATTCGTAAATAATTGCAGCAGTTCAAGTATTCTTGAAAGGGGATTGCTAATCAAAGTGCACTTTATTTAAACAAAACAGCCTCCAATCTCAGAATGCACATTTATCGATGTGGCATATAGCATATGGGAATCTGATTGTCCAAATTATCTGATTAGGAAATTCATATATTCGAGTGATTTTTCTGATATGGATCATCATATCAGAAATGGACATTAATTTCAGAGATCAACACATATCTTACTAGTATTTTTATCTAAAGGTATTTAAGCAATTAAATTAGACTATATAAGAATTTACCTGAAACATAAATATCATTTTTTACCAAAAAAAAAAAATCATTTTACGGCCGGTGACTCTTCTCGTTTTTGGTTAGTAAATGTGTAATGACTGTGCATTCGTTACCGACAATTATATTTCTCACACGTTGGATTATGAAAGACTAGTGTCAATTATTACCTTTTGAGAAGGAAGAATGACGTTGACGTTGTGGATGTATACACAATCATTCGTGTACTTTTTTTTCTTTTTGTTTTTTTTTTTAACAATCGATCAGATTATGATTAATTTACGACAAATTTAGCAAACTTTCTTTGACATCTTGAAACTTATTTGAAGTCATTCCGGTCAGTGTCTCAAAACAGAATTCTAGAAGTCAACATTAAAGCCTTGATACTAAATATATTTCTCACACGCCAAAACTGACTATGAAACACAACATGTTGGATTCACACCAACAATTTTAATATATAAGTGCCTTCTCTCATCGTGTCGGTCTGCACCATCAGCTACCTCAAGAATTACAGAAAGCTTCTAAAATCCTTCTTTCTTTCTTAATTACTTTTCTATTTCCTATTACCCAATCAAGGCATCATGGCCCCCATCACTTATGATACTGAGGTCGCCTCCTCAATCCCTCCTGCAAGATTGTTCAAAGCCTTCATCCTTGATGACAATCTCATTTGCAAAGTCTTACCGGAGGCAATTAAGAGTGTTGAAATCCTTGAAGGAGATGGTGGAGCGGGATCTGTTAAGTTAATTACTTTTGGTGAAGGTTGATTTTAATTATGCATCGCGTGATTACTTATAATACTTTTTTCAACCTATTCATTGTTCTTTAGTAGATACAAATGGTGTTTCTTGAAAGTTATTGTACATAAAAACTAACAATTTCTTTTTATTTTAATTTTAGGTAGCCAATATAAAAGTACTAAGCACAGAGTTGACGGCCTTGACAAAGATAATTTCACTTACAGTTATACCGTAATTGAAGGAGACGCATTGAAGGATGTGATTGAGAAAGTCTCTTATTTTATTAAAATTGAAGCTTCTTCTAATGGAGGGTCAATCTGCAAAACTAGCAGTACGTATTACACCAAGGGTGATATCCAGATTACAGAAGAACAAATTGAGGGAGGAAAAGAAAAGATTAAGGCAGTAAAAGAAAAGGCCTTGGCCATGTTCAAGGTTGTTGAGGCTTACCTCCTTGCAAATCCTGATGCGTACAACTAAATAATGCTGCTGCCTACTATGCACATTATTTCACGATTAAAATATACATTGGGGCTTGTTTCTTAAATGCTTTATTCAAGTGAATCTGTTAGGTTAAATAATTTGTGTTACATTGAAGTGTATTTTGCTTTTATTTTCTCATGAATAAAACCAGTAATAAATTTTGTTTAAAACTGTTGCTTGATATCCGTCCTAGTACTCCTATATGAATTCAATTTTCTTAATTCCCTCTTACATAAAATGAGGTCATTTTTGTTAAACATTGGGTTCAACTAGCCAACGCTAATTTCGATTCAGGTTTTTAATGCTTACCAATTACAACTCTCATGACTACTAAATAGGCCGGTATTCAACTTTAGATAATCATATCATTTAAGCCCCCAGTCCTTGCCTTAAAAATAACATAATCTTCAGGGGTTTGACAAATAATGATTTTTTGTTAAATCAAAGCCATTATTCAGTAATCAAGATCTCATAGCAAAAAAAAAAAAAAAAGAAAAAGTTCAAGATAAGGCAACCTTGAGGGAACTCTACAAGTCAGCACTAAACAAAAACTTTGATTTTTGCTATAATAATGGAAAGGATCTTTGAGTTTATGACTTAATATTTTATTTGAGGGATTTTCTTCAAATAAATTAATTCTCATAATGGTATCCACTAAAATATCATCATATAATAAAACGTGCAAAAATCATAGATGCTACTTTTACCAAATTAGTTTTCTAGAGTCAATAAAAAAAATAGATGCTCAAATTCGAGGGGACATTCAATTATTAAAACTCCTCCTTACTTGCTCCTTTGTACCATCTCTATCATTTTGGATACATTAAACATATAATTCTATTTAAATAATTTAGACATTCTACACTAATATTAACTTATACTATATACACTACATATATTGATTAAGAAATCTCGAGTTCTTTTTTTTAGTTGGCCTAATCCCGTAGACGGGAGAGGGTGCCACTCCTATATTTTATTAATGAATAAATAGAAGAGGGGGACTAGACCTTGCCTCTTATCATTACAAGAGCAAAGAAGAAAAACTTGAAAGAGACTAGGAAGTACTACTCCTTATACACTAAACCGTTTATTGAATACAAGGAAAGAAACAAAAATGCGAATAGCTCCACGAACAGGTCTAGGCAAAGCAGAAAAACCGGAATAAACTTGACTGGATTGCAGAGAGGAACCTTCCTTGGATAACATGTCACCTGGAATATTTCCTTGTCCATAGCAATGTGAAATACTTGCCACATGCTGTTGTACTTCCTTGAATTCCCTATAACAATGCTTCAAACTCAAGGGACAAGTGACTTTCCCATTCAATAAAGTCACAAGAAAAGATGAATTCGATTCCAAGTGAAAAAGTTCAATCCCTTTACTTATACACAAATGAACACCAAACAACACAGCTTTGAATTCAACCTCAATATTTGAATACACCCCAAATGAGCAAGAAAAGGCAAAAATAACTTTACCTCTTGAATCTCTTAATACTCCCTCTCCCCTACTTACCCCTAGGTTACCCACTGAACTCCCATCAGTATTGAGAATGAGGTCCCTTGCCAGAAGTCTCCACTTCACCATGGTGACTTTGGGTCATCTCTTTTTGGCACTTTCATTTGAAATGAAGTTCATCCAATTCGAATAGGTAATCTCTATTCCAGACTTCCCTTCATACGCCAATTTGATGTCCATCCATACCTTGCTCACAATATGCTCCCAAGACGCAATCTTACCGGCAAAATGCCAATTATTTCGACACTTCCACAAATGCCAACAGATTAGAATAGGAGAGATATGAAAAACATAAGACAAAAATTGATTTGGAGTAGCCTGTTGTTGATAAGCGATAATCTTACCTATTTTAGCGTAGTTTTTATATATACTTTTAGTGTGTTTTAAGTATGGTTTAAGTGTTTTTAATCTAAAAATGGCTCAAATTTATAATTATTCTTCCATTTGAAGAATTTCTCAAAAATTAGGGTTTTTACCCGATTTTTGTGGTTTTGAAGCAAATTAATGCACAATCTTTGTACAATTTTTCAGGTTTTATACATTCAATCAGTAAAGGTCATCCTATTCTTAGTGGATTCAAGGATGATTGGATTTGGAATTTCAATAGAACAACTTTTACATTCAAACTTGGAGGATTGTTTTGCTCAACTTTTGAAAATTCTCATCAACAAATTCACCATGGAATTAAAAGATTAACATCACAAAAAGGTCTCAAGGGCAAAAGAGGCATAACATGGAAAAGAGAAGTGCAAAGAAGCAATGGCAGTTAAGAATTAGGAGAAAACTAGGCGTCGGTAACAATGACACATTTCTGTATTTTGGTAATAACTTGAGCTACAAATATTGGATTGAGATGATTCTTGTGGAATTTTAAAGCTAAGAGGATACTATAAAAATCTTATGAGACATCAAAATCCATTTCCCACATCTTGATAGCCAAAAATCCAAATTACTGAAGAATAAAGCTCTCCCAGCCACGTCTTAGTATTTTGCCCATATCTTTGCATCCAGAATTCGAAATGACCTAATTCTTATGGTGTTGGAAAGATGATTCAAAGGAATATAATTTCATGTTTTGAGAAAAAGCTAATTTTGCCTTCTTTTGGGAGCAACATGCAGATCACGATACGTGGACCAACTGTCCGTGTATCTACTCGCGTATCATGCATGTCGGTTTGAAAGTGATGGTTCCAACTTGCAGCTTATCTTCTAGCCCCTTTGGATGACTTTTTAAAGATTCCTTGCACCTGCACTACCCAAGAAAATATTGCAAAATTCAATAGAAATCTTTTTGTGATTTCAAGACAACTTTTCTTGCAAATTGTCATGCAAGTTGTCTAGATGATTAGGGTGAATTTGTCTATAAATAGGGAGCACTTGCAAGACATTTAAGAGAAGTCTTGAAGGGAGGAGCACTCCCAAAATAGTTAGTTTACTAGTTTTCTTTATAGTTTAGAATAATTTCATTACTTATAAGAAAACTCTTGGAGGATTCAAGTGTATCAATTCATATCAATGAGAATGAAGCTTTGGAGCCATGTTCTACCAACAAATGAGCATTTCTTACCTTAGCTCTTTAATTTCCTACTTGTTTATGAGTTATTTCTATTATATGTTATTCATACAAGCTATGTTTAACTAAATACACGTCGTAGGGTTAGATGAAGCTAATTATATGATTAGAATGTTATTATACTTGCTATAACTTGTATATGATTGTTCATCTATCAAGATTTAACATTTGTAGTAGCTTGACCAACTATTGCAAATCATTTAGATGTTATTTGACATTAAGAAATGCTTATAACATTGAAAAATGGTAGATGAAGCCTATATTGTACACACATGCAAATAGTAGTATAGGTAGGTGGATTGAGGTTATTTAATACCACAATTCATGCATTTCACAAGAGTTTATCATGAACATAGTTGAACTTTAGTCAATTCATTGTGAAAGCAAGTCTTGATTTCATATGGAGTTGCAATCCTAAGCAAAACAAGATTAACATAGCAAGTTGTTAATTCATTTAATCATATTAGTGACAATTAGTGGATTCTAGACACTATTACTTGTATTTGTAAATTTCTTCCATTTGTTTTACTCCAAGTAGTTGAATTTTCTTATTTTGCACACCACCTGTTTGATGAATTGTCTAGATAATAGAGTAAGTTAGTAACTTTGGTACTTGCAAATTCTTGTTTCCTAGTGGAATCGACCCTAATACTTTTCCTACTATATTTGACCCGTGCACTTGCGGAAAGGGGTATTAGGTTATAAATTTTATTACTTGTTTGTGCAAATTTTACCTAATTTTGATAGTACCTAAACCTCACAATCAGTTGCCACCATTTCAGAAGACGAGCTCGCACACAAACACCTTGGCTCAAACCAATACCACCTTCAAAAAAATTCCAAACTTTTTGTGCCAGTTCTCCAAAGTTAAAAATATGTTCAATTGACTCAACTACTGGGTTATCACAACAATGACATCTAGACGAACCATGAACACCAAAAATTCAAAGAATATCCACACATGGCAGTCTCTTATAGATAAGCTTCATCGTGAAAAAAGAAATTTTTGTTGGAATTCCTTCACACCAAAGTTGTTTGAACACCCAGCTCCCACTTCCACCTTCCCTAGCCAAATTATAAGCTAATTTTAGAGAGAACTTCCCCGAGCTAGTCAACCTCCAAAACAGCTCCTCATTCTCACCAATTATTATGTTTTGTTCTGTTAAATTCCTTATCCTCATGAATCTTCTCCCTATAGAAGAATCGGCATGTCTAGCTTGTATAAGCAACAGGTGAGCCTTAGAGAAATATTTCTCCTTCGAAAAACCAGCCCATAGGGATTTTTGTTCCCTAAATAACTACCAAAGCTTAATGGAAAAAGCCTTCTGAATGTCCTCCATTTTCCTCAACCCTACTCCACCTTCTTCAAAAGGCTTGCACAAGTGCTTTCGTTTTAGCCAATGGTGTTTCGAACCCTCTTCATTGCTCCCCCATGAAAAGCTAGCAAAAGTCTTTTCAATATCATCAAAAATAGCTTTCGGAGGATAAGTACAAGCAAGAATATGCAAAGGGATAGATGAGAGCACATGTTTAATAAGAATTAATTTTCCATGTGGAGACAACAATTTGTTTTGCCAACACGTTACCCTTTTAGTAATAGCTTGAGACATTTGAGCAAAATAAACTTTCTTTCTCCTACCAATAAAAAGAGGGCAACCCAAGTATTTCATAGGAAAATCTCTCCTAGAAAAACCCAAAATATGTTGAATGATGGACCTTCTAGCTAAAGATAATTTTGGATGACAATAAAAACCACATTTAAAAACATTTACCTTTTGCCTCAAGCAATTCTCATAGATTTGAATAGTCTCCTTTATCAACTTCAACGAGCATTGCGTCGCACTCGAAAAAATGACTATGTCATCTACAAAAGCCAAGTGCGTAATAGCCAGAGATTGCCTCGAAACCTTGTACGGGGTAAAGTTTCTATGTTGGGGGAGAAAGTTTAAGGCCCGTGACAAACCTTTTGCAATAATAAAAAAGGCAGGTGACAAGGGATCTTGCTGACGCAATCCCCTAGATGACTTGAAGAACCCTCTTAGTGAACCATTCATAATAATAGAAAACTAGCAATTAGATATCAGTCTCCATATCATGTCTACCCATCGCTCCCCAAAAACAAACTTCCTAAGAATTGAAACAAAATACATCCAATTAACCCGGTCATATGCTTTTTCCATATCCAGCTTCAAAACCACGTTCCCACTTCTATTTCTTTTCCTCAAGCCCCCTACTAATTCTTGAGCTAAAAGAAAATTTTTTGCAATTAATCTCCCTTTAACAAATCCACTTTACTGCTTGGAAATGATTTTAGGAAGCACCCTTGCCACTCTGTCCGCTAAGATCCGTGAAATGACTTTATTTATAAAATTGCATAAACTGACCAGTCTAAAGTGAGCAAAGCTTTGCAGTGCAGCAACTTTTGGAACAAGGACAATGAATGTTGAAGTGAAACTCTTTGACAATTCCGCACAATAGAAAAAACTATTAATTGCATTATATACATCTTCAGAGATTATATCCCAAACAAATACAAAAAATCTAACCAAAATAGCCATCCGGGCCAGCTGCACTATCATCATCCGTGGAGAAAACCACGTTTTTCACTTCCTCTCTGGATGGAAAATCTTCCAACATGACCATATCCTCATCATTAATCAGCCGTGGAATATGCCTTAAGATTTGATTATCGGCAGGCTCTTCATTGCTCAACAAATAAGAAACAAACTGGACTTGATACGAAAAATAACAGATCTCGCCCTTTTCTCCGCCACTATCTTGTGAAGAACGCTATGTTTTTATCTCCTTCATTCTACCATTTCATGTTTGATTTTTGCTTCCAAAAGCACTCCTCAACTGCATGAATTCTATTTAACTCAATCCTTGCCATTAACATGTCATTAAAAATCTGATATGAGTTGAGTCCATAAAAAATACGCTCCTTATTTGCAGCATTCTTTTTCGCCTTCCTTATCTCTTCAAAAATATCTCCACAGGCTTCTCTCGACCACCCTCTCAGCATCGTCTTCAAGTGCTTCAATTTAGCTGCCAAATTCTACAATGGAGGACCCAATGAATCTCCAGGTGAATTCTACTTGATTATGTTAAAAAAATCATTGTGCTTTAGCCAGAAGTTGAGAAACCTGAATGGTCTAGCTGTTACCTTAGTTTTTGTAGTTCCAACAATGAGAAGGGGAGCACGATCAGATGGGGCACGAGCTAGGTGATAAACTGAGAACTTAACCTACTGGCTTTCCATTTGGTGATTCATCAAACATCAAACCTCTTCCACATATGAGGTTGACATTTTTGTTGTTGCTCCAGGTGAACAAGGAGCTTGAAAAATCCATGTCAAACAGTTGAGCATCATACATAAATGAGAGAAAATCCACAGCTTCACTTGGTTGGAAAGATCTTCCTCCACATTTTTCCTCTTGATTGATTACCACATTAAAGTCTCTTCTCACCATCCCCGGATAGTCATCTAAAGCTTCACCTCTCAAAGAATTCCACAAGTCTAGTCGTTCTTCTATGGTGCACTTTGCATGAACAAAAGAAAATTTACATGGACTAGAAAATAAAGGAGAATAGAATAGCAAGGTTTGATGCTGATCACTTTCCCCTATAACTGAACAAACCAAGCTCTTATTATGAAAGAACCAAATTAATCTTGCATTATTTGAGAAACAAACCTCCATCCCAATTTTATTATAGATCCAATTCAGATGAGAAACATCTGTTTTAGGTTCATAGATAGCCATGGCATTTATTTTGTGTAACTTAACTAATTTCTTCAATCTACGTAAATTAGGAGGCCTAGAAATCCCCCTTATATTCTAGAAAATTATATTAATCATGAGACAAATGAGAAGAGGAGCTAGTGGGAGCTTTCACTTGAGAACGAAGTATGCGGTCAGAATCAAACCGAGACCAAAACATCTTTTGCTTTCTTGTTTTAGGACCACTTTGTAGCAGCTTTAGATCCCTTCTTTGGTGTTGGTTCATTTCCAAGTTGTAGTACTCCAATCTGTTGCTAGCAAGACTTTTCACATCGCCTCTATCTACTTGGGTTCCTCTGGGAGACAAATTGCCCACATTATATTCCACCTCCTTTATAAGTTCCTGTTGATTCTGGTCAAAACCAACTGCATGAGATGTATCATCATTCACTGGAAGATCAAATTTTGGCTGTAGAATCTGAGAGTCCACCAATTTCTCCATTTGAATATGAAAGGGAGACTTCTGTCTGATATCTACGTATTTATCTATGTGTGTGTGCATGTGCGTGTGAGATTCACCAAGTATTAGAGAGGTTAATTTTCTGTGAACTCCCTTTGATCAATATAGTTATATCATTGTATGTTTCATGGTTAAAGTAATAAAATTTAAAATTTTTGCTTCGTTAACTTGTTTACCACCTTGTAGATTTAATTTTTAAAAATCCCATCATAATATGTGAAATTCTGATTGCATTGAATCCATCAGCAATCAACAGCAATCCATTGGAGATTTTATTATACTCTCTCCGTCCCATTTTGATAGGCTTACAAGGTTTTTCACACAGTTTAAGAAAAGTTAGTTAACTTTATTGAAAGAATGAATTAATCTATGATGATACTAAAATACCCCTATATTTATCATTAAATATTTACATTAAATACAAATAGGAAATTGCACCATAAGTCAAATTAATTCTATTTGATGTGTGAATGCACGGTTGGCTAGGCACTTTCACTTATAACAAAGTAATTAAATAGGGGCCATTTTAGAGAACTTGAAAATTAACTACATTCTTCAATTGAAAGTGGACTATAATTTGGGACGGATGAAAAAGGAAAACAAGTCTATCAAAATGGGACGGAGGGAGTATAAGTTATGCAAACAAATGTGGGTATGGACGAAAATTGGCAGGGTTCTTACACGTCCCATGGTTTAGTTCCATGGACCTCCATGGCTAGCCAAAGTGTTAGAATATTATCAAAATCTTAAATTTAACCACTGTAATAAATCACGTCCTCTTTTTGTGAGAATTTTCAAAGTGTAACAAAACATGTTGGGGACGTGCTAATTACTGTAGGAAATAAATGTTTTGTTACGGTTTTGGAACCATCACAAAAAAATCAGTTAAGCATATCTATTATACATTTAAAAGTGTTCTAAAATGTTTTATAAACGGTTAGAAATACTACTTTTTATTACACTTTTAAAAGTGTCCCAAAAAGTTTTATAAACCGTTACAAATACTATTTTTTATTATGCTTTTAAAAGTGTCCAAAAAAATCTTATAAAACTTCACAAATATTTCTTTTAACACTTTCAAAAGTGTCTCAAAAAGTCTTATAAACTGTCGTGAATACTATTTTTTATTACGCTTTCAAAAGCATCCCAAATAGTTTTCCAAACCATCATAAATATTATTGGTGATAGTTAAGATACCATCACAAAGCTTTTGTTACACTTTTTTTTTTGCCAATGCGTAGAAAAGAATCACAAACCTATCATAAAGACCTTTTTGTAACGCAATTATAATTTTAGTGATACCTTTTCTAGTGCCAAAGTGTTAGAATATTATGAAAATCTTAAATTTAACCACTGCAATAAATCACTTCCTCTTTATCTGACTGGGACCATTCGCATGAACCTAATGGCATGAGCACAACGTTAGATGATTTATTTTTGCAAAAGATTGAGCAAATGTTTGAATAAACACAATGAATGATAGAGTTGGAACAAAATCGAAGTACAGTTTCCTTTTAATATTTCTATCCATGATTTGACAAATTCTGGTGAAAATATTATATTACTTTATGTAGCCGTCGAAGAGAATTAATGTAGCATGGTTTCTTCTTGAATTATTGATGTTCTCTTAGTTACAAACTTGCAACCGGGAGAGTTACAACAATTCATATTCATAAACAAAAAGAGCAGCCTGCCATCTCAGAATGCACACCTATATTGACTTCATTAAACAAAACAGCCTGCCATTGCTTTCATTCGACTTTGAAGATTCAACTTGTCTTATGAGTTATTTAAATTGAAGACCTTATTATAATAAATGTGTTACGGCAAAACTGATATAAAAAGTTGCTGGATCATGAAGGACTAGTGTCAATTATTACCGTTAAGAAGGAAGAATGATGTCATTCGTATGCTTTCTTTAACAATGGGTCAGATTATAGTAATTCATGAAAACTAGATTAATGTGCAAATTTCCAAATACAAAGTTTGAGTGTAATATGACAATATTTTGAAACTTTGGGAAGCAAAAAAGTCAAAAATAAAAATTGACAGAAACATATGGATGCGAAATGGTCCAGAGAGAAAATTATCTAGCAAATGTTCTATAATGGAATTCTAGAAGTCAACATAAGTAGACTTGACTTTTGACACCGAATATTTTTCTCCCATGGCAAAACTGACTGTGAAACACACTAAGAATTTTGCACTTCGATTCACACGACAACTTCAGTCTATAAGTGCCTTCGCTTATCGGGGCCGTTTGCACTATCAACTTCTTCAAGAGATACCGAAAGGTTCTAAAATTACTCTTTCTTTCTTAATTAATTTTTCATTTCCTTTCACCCAATCAAGGCATCATGGCTCACATAACCTATGATACTAAGGTAGCCTCCTCAATCCCTCCTGCAAGATTGTTCAAAGCCTTCATCCTTGATGACAATCTCATTTGCAAGGTCATACCACTGGCAATTAAGAGTGTTGACATCCTTGAAGGAGACGGAGGAGCAGGATCCATCAAGTTAATTACTTTTGGCGAAGGTTAACTCTAATCATGCATCGCGTGACAACTTTTAATACTTTTTTCAAACCATTCCTTGTTCTTTAGTAGATACAAATTGTGTTTCTTGAAAGTTATTGTACATAAAAACTAACATTTTTTTTTATTTTAATTTTAGGTAGCCAATATAAAAGTGCTAAGCACAGAGTTGATGGCCTTGACAAAGATAACTTCACTTACAGTTATACCGTAATTGAAGGAGATGCATTGAAAGATGTGATTGAGAAAGTCTCGTATGTTATTAAAATTGAAGCCTCTGATGATGGAGGGTCAATCTGCAAAACTAGCAGTACGTATCACACCAAGGGTGATATCCAGGTTACAGAAGACCAAATTGAGGGAGGAAAAGAAAGGATCAAGGCAGGAAAAGAAAAGGCCTTGGCCATGTTCAAGGCCGTTGAGGCTTACCTCCTTGCAAATCCTGATGCATACAACTAAATAATGTTGCTGCCTACTGTGCACGGTATTTCATGATTAAAATACACATTCGGGCTTGTTTCTTAATAATATGAGATCGAAGTGTGCTTTCAATTTTCTCATGAATAAAAGCAGTAATAAATTTCATTTCAAGTAGTCACTTGATACCCGTCCTATTACACCTATTATAAATTCTATTTTTTAACTCCAATTATGATATCAAAAACCGCTGATTGCATTGTATTTGTCAACAATCAGTAGCATCTTCCGTAGATTCCATATGGAGTTCTTCAGTTATTACATAACATATAATGGAATGAAAATCAAGATCGCATCTCTAAAAGTCATGATTTATATGCCATGCTCTTCAACCTATTTGAATCATTCTTGATGACCTTCACAGCTACTAGTCTTCCATGATGATCAAAAGAGCTCTAACTATGAAGACCGCTTATTGTATAAGAACATGAAATGCTAACATATGAACCTTCTTGCTTATTACTGGAGAATCCATGTTATTCATATTTAACCTACAATTACAAATCCAACTTTAAAAAAAAAATTGCAATCATCACAAAAAGAATGAGGTTTTCTTAATTACTTTGACATTTACGTTTTGATTGTCACAGTGGCAAATAAAGGGGGATTAAGGATGTTGGAGCAATGTAATTAAAAAAAAAAAAAACAAAGGAGAGAATGAATTCAACTTGTGAAAATTTTCTCTTGGCTAAATTCATCCTTTTTTATGTGCAACATAAATTCGATGAATTTCTCTAAGATAAAATGAAGTATTTTTTTAGTTACACATTGTGCTCAATAAGCCAAAAATAATCTCGATCAAATGGTTAACGTTCACCAATCACAACTCTTGTGATTTCTAGATAGTTAGGTTGTCAACTTCTAATATTCACGTCTTATGTGTCCCAAATCCCTACCTCTAAAAATAACATAAACTTGAGGGTACTCAACAAGCTATGATCTTTTGTTCAATCGAACCAATTATTCAAAAACCCATATCTTATGGCAATAGCATACTTGAAATAAGGCAACCTTAAGGGAACTCAACAAGTTACTATTGAATCAAAAACTCTATTCTTTGCTATAATAATAAAAGTAAAAATAGGGTTTATGACTTAACATTTTATTTGAACGATTTTCTTCAAATAAATTAGGTATTATAATGGCACTACAAGAAAAATCATCAACAGTGACAACAAAAGTCGTCACTAAAATTTACAAAGTCGTCACTAATACCTTTTATCGACAAGAAAAAAGTCGTCACTGAGTCGTCATTAAAGTCTTGTCACTAAATATGAATAGTGTCAACAAAAAAAAAGTCGTCACTGGTTCAATGCCTTTTAGTGACAACATTTGTTGTCATTAATGACTTTTCCTACTGTGACAACTTATTTTCTTGTCGGAGAAATTATAACCATTGTTGTCACTACATGAATGTCTATTAGTGACGAGGTTGGTTGTCACTATTACATTAGGTATTCAATGACAACATATGTTGTCATACGGGTGCTTATTAGTGATGACACCTGTTGTCACTGTTACATTAAGTATTCAATGACAACTTGTGTTGTCACTATATGAGTCCTTATCATTGACAACATTGATCGTCACTGTTAGATTAAATGTTCAATGACAACTTATGTTGTTACGTATCCTTATCAGTGACGACAATTGTCACCACTGTTACATTAACCATTTATTGACAACTTATGTTGTCACCATACAAGGCCTTATCAGTGACAACAACGATCGTCACTGTTAGATTAAATATTCAATGACAACTTATATTGTCATTGTACATGCCCTTATCAGTGACGACAATTGTCGTCACTGTTACATTAGCCATTTATTAACAACTTATGTTGTCACTAATGTTTTTATTAAATTTACTATTTAATATTCAATGACAAGAATTGTTGTCGCTAATGAACTCTTTAATGACAACCTTGGTTGTCAATAAAACTTTATCTATTGTAATTGTATGCAATGACATATTTAATGACCTATTAATTTAATTGTCATTGTAATTATTATTTTTACACCTGACAAAAATCAATATATATATATATAATATCAAATCCCATAATCCTGTTACAATTATTGGATTGAATTTCAAGTCAATCACAATATAATCAATAACAATGTTTTTAAAGTAGCCATCCTTTTCATTTCCCCAAATAATATTCAAAACTGTACAAAAAGCGTCTAACATACAAAAATCTACCCAAATGCTCTGTAGCATCACAAAATAATCTTAAGTTAATTTACATATCTCAAAAACCCAGTCTTCACAAAAGCAACTAAAGTAAGAAATAAAAGATAACTTTAGATGTCCTTGTTGTCAACCAACATATTCAAACTGTCTTCCTATCAAATGAAGCTGTTAGCTCCACGAACCTTGTCACAACCTGCTTTCCATCTTCTCATTGAGCATTCAAGTCACTGCATGGAGCTATGGAGCATTTATATCACTGCTTAACAACAAAATTCAAAATGAGACCTTATAAATTCAAAACCATTTAAAGAGGACTAGGCAAATACTATTGCGCGCGTTGCGTGGTTGTTGCCTAAACATATAAATTCATGCCCACATATATATATATATATATATATATATTTGATGAATATATAATAAGTACAATTATATTTTGAGTAAAAGCACAATTGAAATGGTTTTTGAATCTGATTATATATAAACTTAAAGCGCCAAACAGACATACATAAACATACAAATAGATAACTCAAGAATATATAAACTCAAAGCACCAAACAAACAGCAAACCCAAATTATACATTAAACATACAAAAAGATAACAAAGAAACTGTCACCCAATTAACCGTAGGGGAAACTTGGAGCTTGTTCATGGCCGATCTATCACGATAAAGAAGCACACGCATGCATTTCTGTAATAGCTTAACATTGTCTTCAAAACTCAAGTTCTCGTGCCATTCATCCCAAAGAATAGGTCATGCTAGGTGATTCCCAAACCCAGTTGCAACATGATTGCCCTCTAATGCATTAATGCATGACTGTTTACCAAATCACTAAGGTGGTTAACTAATTTATTTATATTGTAAAATACATTCATTTACAAACAGAAGAATCAGAAAAAAGAAATTGGCTCTCACAATGGAGGATTGTTTTCAAGAATAGACTAATGTTCACAACCTAAGAGTCAAAGTAAAAATGTTCATAACAAAACCAAAAAAATGCATGTCACATGGAGTTTTCCTTGAAGCATTGGAAACTATTGGCACAAAAGCTGATTTTCACAGAGAATCATTGATATTTGATTCAATGGTGCTTGGAGGAGGTTAAAACCACTTCACATGTTTGTATTTGTTAGTAGTCTAATCCTCCAAGAAAGCTACTGAAACTGTACTCATCTGATATCAGAAGTAGATTTCCACACAGTTGAATCTGATGCTACAATTTTGAATGCAATGCAATAAGAGAAACATTATTGAATCATGTGACATTCATTTTTTTTCCTTCAAAATTTCTAACTCCTCAAAAAATGTAGAAAGTAATTTAATCAAACAGTAAAAGAGCACTAAAAGTCAAAGATATATGAAAAATAGTCACATTTGAAAAATATCTATTTCAAGCAACAGTAAAATAGATTTGAGCATAGTGTTAATTTGAATCAAACTCTTTATTATCACTGTCCTCATCATGTACTTATACTGGTTGGGTAAATCCTTTATCGACTCAACTATCTCGTCAGTCTTCTATAGTGACTTTCTTGTCAATATTGGTTTAAAGACCATGACATTTTGGTAATCAGTTTTTCCCTGGAATAGTATCTTTTCTACCTTTAATGAATGTGCCTCTCCTACAATTTAAGTATTGGGACTAGTTAAAAGAGTCCCAAGCTCTTAATTTAAAACTTTTATACACCTTGTTAAAAAAAAAATCCCCATCCCTACTGCTCAAGACTTGTTAAAAGAGTCCCAAGCTCAGGGCAAATTGTAACTAGAATAAAAGCATCTTCAGTTATTTGAATTGAAAGCAGATAAAGAGTCCACCAGATGCAACTACTAAATGAGTTTGCTTTTTGCATTAATACTATTGACAAAGTACTGAAATTTGTCAGACTTCACATGAGGTATGGATATCAAAAAAGTCCTACGCTGGTCTAAAATAACACAAGGATTTGTGCAACAATCTGAGTTCATTCTAGCTGAGGAAAAAGTTGAGGCAAGAAAAGAAAATCAAAAACTACACTACGAAAAATTCTTAAGTAATAGCACAATGTTTGACCCTCATAACTCATAAGATCAATGGAAATTCTACTTCTTTTTTACAAAAACTCAATATGACAGCACATAGACACCTTTTGGAAAAATCTTTTTACCTCCTGTGAAGTCATCTACATAATTGGGATTGCAATCCAACAGTCACAGTCAAACAGACAATACAATAAGGATAACAATCACAATTAAACGCCGTTTTTGTAGGTTAAGCAATTTCTACAACAACTTGTCCTGAGTATGTTAATAGCATGATACTAATGTAGTCATAAATTTCCAAGAGAAATATTGGAAAAATTGAGTCTTTTGACATTCAACAAAGAAAAGCCGTATAATTACTACCAAAGACTTTATCTTTTTCTATGTTCAGATATAGCTATTTCAGAACCATTTAACACAGTTATGAAAGCTCAACCAATACATACGAGTGTAATATTTTAGAATATTCTAATACTTGGATATACTCATTTCCATATAACGGAATAGAACGTTACCTTATGTGAAACACTACCACCACCATAATAAACATCCAAAAACTACACACAGAGAAGGGAGAAGGAAGGGGGGAGGGACCCAAAAACGGAAAAGAAAAAATATTGAAAAAAATGAACACTCCAACAAAACCAACAACAAAGAAAACATTTTTACACAGAATTAATTCTTAAATCCTTCTACAACTTACATAAACATAAAATTAAATAAAAAATTGTGAAAATTCATTATTCCAATCAATTACTTAACACTTTTCCTAGCTGAAAACACAAATACCACATGCCACAATAAATTCAAAAACACAAACAAAAAGTAGTGAAAAAAAATCACATTGAGAAAATGGCAGTAGAAGAGTTGCTAAAATGTTCAACTGCAAGTGATAATTATTTGGAAAATTATCAAGAGAGACGATGAAAAATACCAATTAGGTGCAGTAACTAAACGCACCTCATATAGTCAAATGAACTGCTAGGTTGCTCAAGATCATCTTTTGCAGCCCATGGAAAAAAAGATGGAAATAATGAATATCAATTCACAATTAACATTTATGCCTAGAACAAAAGAATTCATCCTTGTCATTATAAATGCACCTCGTACAGTCAAATGAAGTAATTTCAAAGGTAAACATACTATCTCAATCCTGAACTACCTTAAAATTTGGTGTTCCAGGATTGCTAGGAATTGAGTTCAAATGCGGAATTTCCAAATAACAAGAATTGAGATAGTTAGCTACATATAACTTAATAAGCAACTCTCGTCTTTTTATAAAGACAACTATATGATTATCTGCCACAAATTGAAACCATATAACAATGAATTAAAAGATCAAATGTCACAGTGTACTAAAAGAACTAACAGCTAACATACCTCAGACTCTAGATATCAAATTCTAAAGTAAAATATAAATATATATATATATATATATTTCACAAAAACATTGTCCAAAAGAAGATGCATAAACAAATTACCTCTATTGATACTTAATGATAATAAAACTCACATTAAAACAAATGATTGGCCACCATTCTCTATATCTTGTATTTCTTTGTTTTCTATTACTAATGCATAATTATTTGCCTCGTGAAAGATATGATCAGTAAGTTGAGGCTTCTAAATGAATTATTTTGGTGTGGTTAAATTGCACCAAACAAAAAGAATCAAGAAAAAAGGAAAAAGAGAAAAAAAGGAACAAATAAACAAGCAACAGAAACCAATGATTTCTTCAGCTATCTTCATCTTGATTATAATCTTCCTCTTGTTATTCCCCTTTCTATGTGCCAAAAATTCCACCTAACTTTTCACTTCTCTTGAACTTCATATTTACTTTTTCTGTATGCTTGAGAACTTTATTCTTCAATTCTATAAATTCAGCCTTTAAACAAATGATCATCTAACACTGAATAAAGCCGCCTAAGCATGCAAGCTTCCTTAAAAAACAGAAATTTTTAGCAAATTCAAGTAGAAAAAAAAAGACATCCTATCAATGGCTTCATGATAACCGTTTGTAAATTATTTCGCATATGAAATTTAGTATTTTTTAACTGCTTCAATGATGTAAAAGAACGCAGTGTTCTTGAATTTGATTGAACAATAAATTGATAATAAAGATTCACTGATCAGACAGAGAAAAGTAACTTAAAAAAGTGAATATTACCTCGTTTGAAGTAGTTTTTTCAAAAGGATTCAACAAAAATCTCATCTTTTCTTCTGCCTAAACCATGAAATAATTAGTCGGATAAAAAATTTAAAAAAAATAGAGAGAGAGAGAGAGAGAGAGAGAGAGAGAGAGAAAAGACTTTAAAATGAAGAACTATGTTTTCCCTATCTCATTCTTGTTAGGCTTGATATAGTACCAAAAAAAATTGAACAAAAATCCCCATTTTTCATCCTGAAAAAAAAAAACGCAGGTAAGTAAAACAGAGTAAACTACAAAAGAAAATACTGAAACAAAAGTAGATATTCATCATAAGTGAAAGGGAATGGGAAGTAGTTTGAAGGATTGAGAGAAGAGAGGGGGAGGAATTCGAGAAGCTATGGACAGGAACATTGGCAGAGAGTATTTGGTAGTAGGAGGGCTTTGCAAACGCACAAAGAGAGAGAGAGAGAGAGAGAGAGAGAGAGAGAGAGAGAGAAGAGAGAGAGAGAAAATGGCACACAATATCAGACCTTGAGTCTAGTGGTTGTCAACATATCTGGCAGAACGGAATCAGATTATCAAATCTCGAGCCCAATAAACATGAGAAATGACCGCAAGGAGTAAAACATTGACCTTACATGTCCACAATCAATCATATAACTCTTGATTAGTCAAACACATGTACTAAATTTTAACAAAAACCAAATGTAAGGAATTGTGTCCTCTATTCCTTACAAGGAAAATCATATTATAAAATACTACAATAATAATTAAATGGCATGAGGGGGGAGGAAAAAACAAAACAGAAGACTAAAAGAAGAAGAAGAGATCATAAGGTAAAAAAAAAAAAAACTCGGTTTCTGAAAGCAGTTAGAGACAACCAAAATACGTTGTATACCTGCAAGAAGAGAAGAGGAAAATTCGAAATTTGCAAGATATAAAAGAGCAAACAACCGAAAATAAAGATAAAAAAACAACAAATGTAATATAGCAGTTCCTCAGATCCCTTCTGGTGGAAATGCCGGCAATAATAGAAGAAGAAGAAGCCTTGGAAACTGAAAACGCAATCAATACAAGAAAAATGAGCATTTCCCCAATAACCATAATTTTTTTAAAAAATTAATTGATTTTCTTTGTTTTTATTTTATGCAAACTAAGGGGCAATTGAAAAGATCCAAAGCAGCCAACTTGAAAAAACTGAAATAGATGGCAAGAATTTCTATTTTCACTACTATAGTGCCATATAGATCAACAAAAATATCAAAAACCTTCGCAGAAATTTCTGAAAAAACCCAATACACACATAACCCACAAACCTAAAAGAAGCAACTATAGACACCAAATTTTGACACACCATTTATTTTCAAACACTGGGGGGTGTGTTTGCACTTTTAGGAACAAATTTTAATTTTTAATTTTTTAATAATTTGGGTGGCAAAATAGTAATTTTATCTGTAAATATTTTTCTATCAACTTTTGGGGGTTTTAAATTCATATTTTTACTTTTATGTGAATTTGTTAATTTCTTATGATTTTTTCTGGATTTAATTGGTATTTTTTATATTTGTACCAGCTAAGGGCAAAATCGTCATTTTACAGTTTAAATTCATTTTTCACCAATTTTGAGTCAAAATGTATTTTCCAGTGTTTTAAACTTATTTTTAGTTTTTGGTAATTTTTTGAGGTCAATAATTATTTTTCTGTGAATTTTTATTGCCCAAGGGCAAAATCGTCATTTTACAAATTAAATTCATTTTTTACCAATTTTGAGTAAAAAATGTATTTTCCTGTGTTTTAAGCTTATTTTTAGTTTTTAGTAATTTTTTGAGGTCAATAATTATTTTATGTGAATTTTCATAGCCCAAGGGCAAAATCGTCATTTTACAAATTAAATTCATTTTTCACCAATTTTGAGTCAAAAATGCATTTTCTAGTGTTTTAAGCTTGCTTGTAATTTTTGATAATTTGTTGAGGTCAATAGCTATTTTCTGTGAATTTTTGTCATCCAAGGGCAAAATTGTCTTTTCACATCCCAAACTCATTTTTTACCAATTTTTGAGTTCCAAATTTGTTTTTAGATTTTAAGCATGTTTCTAAGTTTCTAACTTTTTTCGGAGTAAATTAGTGTTAATGAATTTATTATTTACATTTTTCTTGATTTTTTTCATTATTGTGAGAGAATAAATTTTTTAAGAATAAAGTTGTAATTTTTGTAGTCAAGGGCATTTTGGTCTTTTAATCATTTCTTGGAGATTAAGACTTGTGCAGTATAAATACCCTACTTAGGGATTTAAAAAAAAAAAGAAAGAATGAAAAAACCCTAAAACACACTTTGATTTTACCTTAGAAGATAAAAACACACATTTTACACTAAAAAACACACAACTAGCGCCGTTCCTCATTTTTCATTTACTGTTCATCATCCTTCAAAATCGCTGCTATTGTTCACCTTTTACTGATCAAGCTGAGAAGGTAAGTTCTTTATTTCTTTCTTAGTTTGATTTATTTTTCTTTCATTTCTCTACATGAATCTGATTGTTTACAGTTGTTTATTTGGGAATTTCTTGGTTGAATATGTTTATTTCTAGGGTTTTTATATGTTTTCTGGGTTTTTGTTCTTCATAAATCTTTGGACTTGTCTGAGTTTTTGTTTTTCATCTATGGGTTTGTTTTCTCTGCTTATCCCTTTCCATCGTCTCTCTCCTAACCACCACCACCACCTTCCTCAGCCCAAGTCACCATAGACCACCATCAGAATTATAGCCCAAACCCCAGCTCCCCTATTACAAGCATCAACCAACCACACCCAAAATACAATCATAAACCCATAATCATCGGAACATCTACTAGCCCCTGGTAAATCCAACCCAGAAGTATCACCCTCACTACCAGAACCTCCACCGGAAAAACACTGCAATCACCCGGGTCCCCTGCAACCAATTTCACTCATAAAGCCATACCACTACCAGTGGAGGCTTCTCCATCACAACAAACAATCACACAGAACCACCCCATAGACCCTAAGCAAACTTGCAGAAAATCCACAAGAATAGCACAATCACCACCAGTTGCCCACATACTCAGTCCCACTACCAGAATCATCATAAAGCCAGTACAAGAAAACACACGCACTCCATTATCCCCAGCCAGACAGCCCCAAATCCGTCACCTCCCTCAACCTCATCTTCACCGTCCCTCTCTAATCTTCACCATAAGCCAACCTCTAAACATCATTCCCTGTATCTACCACTGGCAAACAATAATACTAAAACAGTCCATCTCAACCAGATAACAGTCAGCAAAACAAAAACACAACAGCCCAACCAAATCTCCCTTGTCAATTTCTTCCCTTACCACCTCAGACCATCGGCCAAACTCTATCCAAAACTCGGCAAACTGGATCTAACCACCCCTGCCACATGCCAATTTCATGACGATACACACACATCACCCAATTTCAACCAATACACACGTTACACACACTGTATGCACAGATTTTCAGTTCACACAAACAGATTCAAATACAAACAACACACAAAACATACACAAACAAACACTTGTACGCACAACACACACTTCACACAGTTTACACAAACCATTTTACGCCCTCACATACACAGGCAAAAGAGCACACAGTCCATCACACACAGAAGCACACATTCACACACAGATTCACCAAACTTCACCACGCCTCACTAGCAAGCAACCTAAAACACCTTCAAATTCACCTTCTCCCCCTCAACTAATTCACAACCACACTGCCAAAAAGCCACTCTCACTGTCGCTTGACAACCTGCAAGAAGAACAGACAAACCCAATTACCAAGCCACATTACTGAAACCTCAACTGCCACTGTCCAATTCACCGGAGCCACCCACAAATAGTCACAAGCACAGCCCAAAATAGCCACGGCTTTCCCTCCATCATCAACCATTAAAGCAGCAACGGTCACCACAAGTCTACCCACAAATCTTCACCCAAAATCACAGGCCACAGAACCACTTTCCGCCTCCCTCCATGCTTTCAACACCACACGAAACAGAGGGAAGAGAGAGTGAGAACCAACGAGGGAAGAGGGACACAGAGAGAGAGAGGGAGAGCAGGAAGAAAAAGAGATTGAAACAGAGAGTTAAAAAAAGGAACAAAAGAGAGAAGACGCCAGAAATACAGAACAAAATTTGATTCGAGAGAGAGAGGGACAGATGCAGAAGAAACTGAGAAAGAGTGAGAGGAGAGCTGGAGAGGAGACCGAAACAGTGAGAGAGGAGAAGAAGAGAAGAGGAAGATGCGAGAGAAATAGAGAGCAATTGGAAGAAAAGAGAAGCTGGAAAGAAAGAGGAGAGATCAGACGGAAATAGAGAGAGCAAAGGCGAAGAAGAGGAAGGAGGGAGAGAGGAGGAATAGAGACGAGAGAGAGAGTGAAAGAGAAAAGCTGAAGAACAATGACGAAGGGGGCGGGGGGAAGCAGTGAAGAAAAACTGATAATGGGAATTGGGGAAGATGATCTTTTATTTTGATTGTTTTGTTTTGTTTGTTTGTTTCTTTTTAGTTTTAAAGTTTTATTAAGTTAATGGTTCAGTTTAGTCTTTTTTTATTTTATTTATTTTCATTCAATTTTATTTAATTTAGTACATGCTGTAAATTAAATATATTAGTCTAGTTTCATTTAATGACTAAGTTAATTAATCACGGTAATTGAGTTAATTAAGCTGGACATTTAAATTAGTTTATTTAATTTAGTTTGACATTTTTTATTATTATTGTTATAAAATAATTATTTAGATGTCACTCCCTAGGATTTTTGAGTAGTATTAATATGCCCCTCAATATTTTGTACTACTGCATTCTAGTACCCATAATTACAGATTGATCCCCTTTAGATTTATTACCATTCAATTAGGTCCCCCACTCACATGTCCCCCATACTTGTAGAAATTCATATTTTGTCCCCTACCCTACTTGTTTTTAATCTATAATTATTCCCCATGTTTACTTGAATTTATTATTTGGTCCCTAGATTCGTTTTTATTTGTTTTTTTAAGCCTTTAGTTTCATAGAATTTATATTTTATCCCAATTTGTCAATAGTTATATATTTTAGGTTTTATTTGATTATACCGAGGTACCTTGACTCGTTTGTTCATTTTGAGTAGTATTAGTACCGAGTCTTCAAAGAGGTATCCCGATCTCTCATTATTTTTCCTTTATGTGCTCCAACATGCTCTAATGTGATATTTTTATGCATTTTGTTATGCGTTTCTTATTTTATGCACTTTTTGCGTATTTATTTATTTTGTGTTATTTCATTTTAAATTTTATTATTTTTGACGAAAAATGTAATATTCTTGTATTTAGTTAGAAAATGTAATAGTTAGATTATTCTTCTCATATTTTTAGCAAAAATTTGTGTAATTAGATAGAAAATGTAATAGACAGGGTATTTTAAATTTCCCCCGTTAAATTGTAAATCAAGCCCCCCGATGTAATAGTTAGGATTTATTTGCTTTTGCGTGCTTATGTGTTTATTTCTTTTACCGCTTTTCTTAGGATTTTTGCATTTAGAATATTATGCTTATGTGTTATGTGCTCCTATGTGATCTTATATGTTTTTATATGTTTAAATTGCTTTTAATTCATGCTTTAATGTTTAAATTCATGATTTATGGTATTCCGTCACCACACTAGTCCAACGCTAGTTGTGGCTTTATCGCTTTCCTGCTAGTCCAACGCTAGTGGATTTTTAGAACGGGCTAGCCCAACGCTAGACCCTTAGGACATTTTAGTGTTAGGTGCATTCGTTTGCATTTTATATTTCACACACTTTAGTTTTCTTTCTTGCATGATTTTTTATTATTATTACAATTATTTATTTACTTATTTTAACGCATCTTCAAATGCATGACATTTAGGTTGCATCTCACATAGAAATTAGGACATTTGCGTGATTCGACTAGAAATAGTCATCTACTCACGTGGGAAGCGGTGGCGTACATGCCGTTCCCCCCTCCATGAGTAGAAACATTCAGTCACGAATTATTAGTTTCCCGTACCCGTTATGTTGCATTCCCACTTTCTTCGATCACTTACTATATATTATTATTTTCTTTTTCTTTTGCATCACATTTTGCATAAAAACTCGTGACTCCCTTGAGGTCTCGACTCGGGTTTCGCAATTAATGCGATAATTCCGACCAAGCCTCGATGGAACATGACGACCCTCCCAATATTCACATTTAGACATAGGATTTGCATTCATATAGATACATCCGAACGCGACAGAATTTAGGGTTAATTTAGGAAATTTTGATTAAACCTCGCAACTAGCCTAGGCTAGGTTGAAAGGGTGCCTTAGGCGCAAACCTTTGCCTTCCCTTTCTTCAAATATGACTCCCGGACCTTTTTTTTTTCTCGATTTTTTTTTTGTAGACCGAAGTCAAAAAAGGGTTTTAAATAATTTTTTTAAATTTTATTTTTGTTTTTGTTAAAATGATTTTTTTTGGGTGACATGATACACCCTAACTCAGTACCAAGTGTGGACTCCATTTTAAAAATAAAACCCTTTTTCAAAAATTATTTGGCCAAACCTGTCGCATTTTTTGTCCCGGCCTTGTTTTCTTTTAAAATACTATTTTTTAAAATACACATTTTTTTTACTAAAATTTGATTTTTCTCACACACCCACGGTTTTTCCAAAAACCTTTATTTTCGAAAGGGTCACCGAGACCGGACCGTCTTTTCGGGACGCGACAGTCAACGACCCCACTAGCACCTTTTACTCACTAATTTTTAGGACGCGAAAGGATTTTGGCGACTCCACTGGGGACCACTAGTGAGTCCGAGCACAAGGCTTAATCATATTTTCCTCTTTTAACCCTTTATTCCATCGCGTTTGGATGTTAGGATTGCATTTTTCTTTTTTAGGTTTTTCTTTTGCATCTCACACACTTCCTGTCTCTCGATTACTTATGTGATGTATGTATGATTTATTTACTTTTGCTTTATCCGACCGCGCTTGCATTTTGGGAGGGGATCAGTCACCCTTATAGCCGACGCTTTATTATTCTCTCCTCTCATAAGGAGCACTTCATACGTGCATTCGATGTTTTTTACCTTTTTTCTCTTTTTGGTGGTTGCCACCCACCCATCCCTTTAGGACTAGGATCGATCTGCCTAGACATGTGGCCATCGCATTCGTGCATGTAGCGGTGTCTAGGGGATCACTCAAGCCACCGACCAAGGGCTTTGGGATTGATGACCCTTACCCTTAGGTCTGAAGGCTTGGGAGCCGACAGCCTAATTGAGTCTAGATGTATTAGTGAGCCCAACCTCACGCATCTATGTAGAAAAACCTAGGGTAGAGTCAGCCTTACCCTATCAGGCACACTAGGCACTAGAGAAGGGAACCAACCTCCTTTATTTTCCTTGTTATGACATTTACTTTTATCTGTGTATTATTTGTTCTTGCCAATGTGTTATGTGATATTTGTTGAATGAACTAACGCGTTCTTTTTTATTCTTTAATTGCATTCACAACCATAGAATAAAGAGCCCTGGCATGGTGCTCTCGTAGGAAGCCAACCCTCTTTTGGCACGTCTAAATTTCATTTTCATAATTAATTTCTTCGAGAAAGATGGAAACGCAATTTCATAAATTTTTTCACAAATTGCATTTTGTTATAAATACCCAAGAGTCGTGTCGTTGTAAATTTTGTAAAAGTCCCGAAAATCTAATTTTTTCAATTTATATATATATTTTAATAAGATGTGTAATTTCAAATCTTTTTCAAAGTTTACTCATTCTTGTTGTACTTGTCAGTTTTATTGAACCCAAATTTTTTCAAAGTCAATAACCGCACTCAAGTGGTCAAACTTATAGCATTTTGAAAAAGTGCACATTCAGTAACGATAATTGTTGTCAATAATTAGCCAAACATAGGGTGCACATTTATTGACGACAATTGTTGTCACTAATATGTTAAAATAGCAATTCTATTTAGTGATGACAGCTGTTGTCACTATCATGATAGGTATAATTTGCACATTATTAGTGAACATTTTGTGACGACACATGTCGTCACTATCTCTTATTGTAGAGTTTTTAGAGAATAGTGCATATTCAGTGACAATAATGGTTGTCACTATTTAGCCAAACAAGGGTACACGTTTAGTGATGAAGATGTTGTCACTAACTGGAAAAATACATTTTAAATGTGAAAAATATATTGTGTATTTAGTGACAACAAATTTTGTCACTACCTATGGGCACATATATGGCATTCATTTAGTGACGACTATGATTGTCACTACCTTAATAGATATATATCAGTGACAACTTATTAATGTTGTCAGAAAATAGTGTTAATTCAGTGACAACTTACCTTGTCACTACTTCAATGGACAAATTTTAGTGACAACTCCAAAAATGTTGTCACTAACATGTGACGAGTTAGTGACAACTTGTACCACTTGTTAGTAATGAGAATTGGCGCCTTTTGCCGGGAAGTAATTAGTGACAACATTTACTTGTTGTCACTGACAAGTACACTTCATATATGTTAGTTGTGACAAGATCATTTGTTGTCACTAAAATGGGTATTCTGTGACAATTTTTTTTTGTCACTGAAAATCTTTGTCACTAATAAACATTTTTCTTGTAGTGTGGTATGCATTAAAATATATTTTTCTTTTAATGGCAAATCCCGTACATAGAGAGGGATGCCATCTCTTTGTTTTATTAATATTAATAAGAATGAGGGGCAAAGATCTCTTGTTCTTATTATAAGATCGTGATTGGATCCGTATATGTTTGGTAAAAAGAATAACCTTCTCCTTTGAGAATAACACATATTTAGAGGGGCTAAACCAGACCTCTGGATAGAATAAATTGAAATGAACAAATAAACTACAAAGAGAAGGTTAAGGATTACAAGTCCTTTTCAACTACATAATGAATATAAGGAAAGTTAAAACTATCTAAAATTAAAAGAGATCGTATATTTTTTTTGCAGTTGCTGTAAAGAGTCAAAGAGAAAATAATCTGATAATCTCAATCTCGCAAGGGCACCTGCTGCTGCATTCGCTTCTCTAAAGAGATGTTGCAATGTTCCTAAAAATTGGTGCAACTATTGCTTATTTTTTTGGACTGTATAACATAAAGGCCGTTTCAAAGGTTTAGTAGTTAAAATCAACTGGTGAAGAACCTATGAATCCACTTCTGCCATTATACCAAACAATCCATGAGATAAACATAATTGTAAACCCAAGCCCAATGTCATAGCTTCAACTTCCAGAACAGACTGAGATTCCAGTGAAGTATGAAAAGCAAATGTTACTCTACCACAATGATCTCTTACTAAGCCTCCACTTGACGCCTTATCCTCAACCACTGACGCATTTGTATTTAGCTTGAGACTCCTGGAGGGGGAGACTTCCACGCAACAATCACTGGAGAGGAATTGCTTTTCACTGGAGACGTAATATTCCGAAAGAAATACACCCTTTCATCTCCTTGGTAGATTCCCATTGTTAGCATCCGAGAAGGTTCCATTAACTGAATGAACTCTTTTGTAAATGGTATGTTCTGGACTGTCCAAGATCCCTTTAAATCTTGCTTTATTCCGTTCACTCCAAGTGAAACACACTACGATCACTGGCATGCCTCATCTGATATGTTCTGTGGCTCCCTTTGGTACAAATAGAAACCGTTGCATTATTAAAGCTCCAAATCATGGACGATCCAAGAAAAGAATATCAAAAGCATTGAGAAAATGTATCCAAACTTTTGTTGCCTGTGTACAATTCAAAACAACATGTTCCAACATCTCTGCAGATTGATAGAAACAACATTTTGAAGCTTGATAAACACTTCACTTTTGCAGATTAACTTCAATAGGAAACAAGTTATTAATAATTCTCCATGCCAAGAAACCAAATTTGTTAGGAATAAAAGAACACCAAATAGTTTTACAGATCATAGAGTAATTCTCTTTTCCCTTACCAAATCATATGCTACCTTTGTAGAAAATTCTCCGGAAGGTGAAGCATTCCATATCAATCTGTCCTCCTCCGAAATACGAATTGGTATTTGTTTAATCACATTCACTATATTCATGGTTGCTAAACCTTTAAGCTTCTCTTCATCCCATTTATCACCATGGAAGAACTCCTTTACCCCGAGAGATGTTAACCTCAAAATTAAAGGCAACTTGAGGTAGAGAATACGGCATTACCCATTTGTCTAGATAAAAATCAATATCACCTCTCCCAATTTTCCAAAATATTTGTTCTTCAACCCTCACTCGAATATTACATAACCTTTTCCAAGTCATAGACCCTCCACCTCCAAGTACTTTAGTCAGATGCACATCTTTATGTATTTGTGATGTATGAACCGAGCCCATAGATACTTATTTTCCCTCAATCTCCTCCACAGCTTCATTTCATATGCTTCTATAGCCTCTTTAAAGTACTTAAAACCCAAGCCGCCTTCATTTTCTGGAAAGCATAGTTTATCCCAACTTCTCCAATGTATTCTTTGCTCTCTGGAGATGAATTTGACGAAAAAACCATTTAACGTTTTACCAAGGGCATCCAAGACAGCTTTTGGTGGCGATAATACCTGTAGGAAATAACTGGGAATTGTAGAAAAACATTTCTAATAAGAATAATTTTCCCACCCTTAGACAACAATTTTATACTCCATCCTTGAATAAACGATCTTATCTTATTCAAAATGCCATAAAAAAGAACTGCGTATGTAAAGGGAGCTTCTCGATCTTAAAACCCAATATTGAAGTTATCCACCGTTTTTGAAATAAAAAATGATTTTGAGGTAAAATTGCTTAACTTTTATTGACATTCACCTTCTGACTCGAGACCAATGTTTGAAGAAATTTTTGAATCTCCCTCAAGCAATTCTTTGTCAATCTAGTAAAAATGATTGTGTCATTCGAAAAGGAGAGCATAGGTACCCGTCCACCTTGTGCTTGATAATACATCCGTCTCCTATTTTCAAATAAGTGCTGAATTCCTCTATTGAGAAATTATGTGACAAGAATAAAAGGACCTTGGGATTAGTGGGTCTCCTTGTCTAACTCCATGAACAGATTTAAAGTAACCAGCCGTCTCTCCGTTAATTAGTACTGAGAACCAATTATTCAAAAGTATCCGATACATTAAATCTACAAAAACAACTCCCAACTCCAAAGACACACATTATGTGCACAAGGAAGGACGAGTCCAGCCTATCATAAGCTTTTTCCATATCAAGTTTTAAAATCACATTTTGCTCCCATCTTTTCACATTAACATTTCCCACCATCGCCTATGCCAATAAAATATTATTTTCGTTATGTTTTCCCTGAGCAAAGCTAGTTTGTGAAGAAGAGATGATTAATGGAAGCACCTTATTTAATCTGACAGCCAAAATTTTTGATAAAATCTTGGAACTGACATTACACAGACTAACAGGTTTGAAGTTTTTCCAGGAGGTAGCCCATTTTACTTTTGGAATCAAGACAATCATCGTAGAAGTAAACCTCTTTGGTTGTGGCAATCCCATGAAAAAATCAATAACTGCCTTCAGGAGATCCTGCTTAATAATTTCACAACATTCCTGATAAAATAGTGCACAAAAAACCAAATGGCCCTGAAGAACTATCCATATTCATGGAGAAAACCACCACTTTAACTCCATCCTCTCTTGGTATAGCCTCCATACTTCTTGCCATCGCTTTAAAAATTCATGGAAGCTGAAAAAGAAGATCTCCAATCATTTGCACCAACCCATCAAAACCAAAGAATAAAGCATAAAAATTCAAGGTTGATTGTTTAATTTCATCCTTTCTTTCCAACCACTCTCCGTTGTCATCCTTAATCTTGGCAATGTAGTTCATATTTCTTCTCTGTTTAACCAGTGCATGAAAATAATCAGTATTAGAATCCCCTTTTTGAAGCTATTTGATAGCTGCTTTCTATTTCTAAAATTCTCTTTCCACTGCCAAAAATCTCGTATGTTTAGCCTTTACTTTTTCTAGTTGACATCTCAATTCCGGGCCATCGTGTTGATCATATGAGAATTGTAAATTCTGCATTGCCTTCAAAGCCTCCTGAACCTGAGTCTATATTTTTCCAAATGTGTTTCTATTCCAAAGTCTAAGTGCTCTCCGTAGAGTCATTAACTTCATATAGAAAGCCCTCATTCCGCTTCCACCATACTCCTTTCCCCAAACATCCTCAACTAGTTGCTTAAACTGAGGATGTTTAGCCCATACATTGAGAAATCTGAACATACCTTTTATATTCATCTTAGTTGACGACAAAACCAATAATGAAGAATGATCAAATCTTGCTCTTGCAAAATGAGAAACATGTACCAAACTATATGCTGATGCCCATTGTTGAATAACTGAAACCCTATCCAAACTCGGCTAAATACGACCATTGGTCCATGTTATCGGAGAGCCATCAAAATCCACTGTAAAAAGATCAAATTGTTGTGGAGCCTCAGTTAACTCTTGTATATCTCTCTCCCTTGGCCTCGCCCTCTCTTTTTTCTTTCAATTGCAGCAATGACATTAAAATCACCCCCAATCATCCACGGTGAGGAGATATTCTGAGCAAATGATTCCAGAACATTCCACAAAGGATGTCTTGCCACCCTCGAATGCTTTGTATAGACAGTTGAAAATGAAATTTTGAAAACTGAAGGCAAATTAATATCACAGTTTACAACTTGGTCCACCAACTCAATAAATGCACGATGTAAATATTCAAACCAAAAAAACCAAATACGTCCATCCAGAAAGACTTTTGCCTTTTCAAACCCCAACTTTCTCCTAATGACATCCAAATGTCTTATTGAAGTGAATGACTTAGTCAACGCTAACAATTGTACCTTATTTTTAACACAAACAGTTGTTAAATAAGTTAAGGAATCTTCCTTCGAGGCATCCCTTATAGTCCAAATTAAACATTGCAAAGGAATCATCATTAAAATCCATAAATATGTACAAAACTGTGAGATGAAAGAGGAATACCGTCTTTCTGCAAAGTGACTGATCTACCTCTCTGCACTACTGCCATTGTTTGGGATTGTTTTACCTTTGATGTCTTCGACTTTTTTCTCCTGTTTTTTTTTCTCCACCTGCTGCTGCTTTGTTTCCATTATCTCCTTTTGTTTTTCCTCCTGAAGTGCAACTTCCTTAAACCTCTCATTTAACCGTGTCCACCATTGTTTTACCTCATCAATGGAAAGCATCGTTTTTATCTCACTCCCAGCTGTCGATTTCCTTCTGCCCTAATCTTGGGTTTGTTTTCCAGCCGCAAGTAGTGACGGAGGAGTATTCAGCTTGCCCAATCATTTTCTATTATTGATCTTCTGTGAAACTGTCGTCAAATCTTCAAATGATTATCTGCTTTCACTATTGATCTCTACCTCATCATTGCCTCCATCTATTTGCATACTATGAAGAACATCAATCATCTCAATTGTTCTATTCTTATTATTTTCTAACCGCAAGGAATGCAATTTTGATAGTAATCAAGAGAAGGCAAGAAACCTGTTGGTTTTCTCACTAAGTGTTCGGCCATTTGGACTTGTTTAGTCTCCTACTACATTATCTCAAGTTGAATTAGATGTGGCTCATAAATTTATATTGAATAATTTTGATGAAATAGAAGAATATAGAATGTAAGTGCAATATGTATTTTTGTTTTATATTCTAAATATTACTTTTAGTGGTTTATCTTGCTCCTATATTGATAATAAAATATGAATTTTAGCAAGCATAAGGAGGAACTGCAAAGGATTCATCCTGAAAATGTTGACAATAAACATGAAGATCAATTTACAAAGTGGTTCAAAGATCACGTAAGTTATAAATCTTATAAAAATGAGTTCATTAGTTATTTGAAACCGACTAATGAATGTTTATTTTCCGTGTCATAGATAAATCAATAGCACACTAATAAGCCAGCGAATGTTTCCGAAGAGTTGTGGGCGTTAGCAAATGGTCCTATACCTTTCATGACAAAGTATTACTCAGGGTGCATTGTAAATGAAGTTCGCTTCCGCACAAGAGATCGAGATGATTGCTGTACAACTCAGAATAGTGGATTAGTCGTCGAGGGTGATCATAAAGGAAAACATATTGACTTTTATGGGTTTGTTAAGGCTGTGGTTGAGCTGACTTTTTATCATGCATACAAGGTAATCTTGTTTCAATGTGAATGGTATAACACAGGTAGCACAAATACAATCAAAAGTGATAGGCACTTTGTGACCATTGATATTAGATCACATTGGTATCAAAATGATCCATTTGTTTTACCAAATCAAGTCTAGCAGGTCTTCTACATTGGTGATAGGAAGTTGGGTAGACATTGGCAAGTTGTACAACGTGTTCAACATAGACATTTGTGGAACCTACCAGATTTGGAAGAGAACGATGAAGAAATGCCCAATGGGGATACAAGTTTTTCCAATGACTTATTGCAGCAAAATAAAATAAGAACTGTTGTGCTTGTGATCGAAGATGATGAAATAGGCCTTTTGAGTAGACAAGGTGATGAAACTGAAGTTGTTCTGGAGAATTCTTTGCATACTTGGATTGGTGAAGAAGAAAATGTTCTTGAAGAAGATGGCATGTTGATTGAATCTTCTGATAGTGATGCAAACTTAGACATAGATATGGATTTAGATAGTGCATAAGATATACAATAGACATGTTAGGTCAAAAAGTGTTTTGGTACTTTAGAAGAAAGTGTAGCTTTTTATGGTTTTGCCCAATGTTGATCAAATTATATCACTTTGATGGTTATAGCTTTTTGTTATTTTTTTGGTATAACTTTGACCTTTGTTTATAATCTAACATTGAAATTTTATTGTTTTGGTTATTTTTTATCATCTAATATGTTATTGCAAATGGCACCTACTAGGAAACGATTGAAGAGAAACTGTCCATCTAATACTAGTTTGCATTCGGAACAACCACCAACTTCTCATTCAATTTTGGAGCCTCAATCAACTACCACAGAACAACCACCAACTAGTCACTCAACTTTGGAGCCTCAATCAGTTGCCATAGAACAACCACCAACTTGTCACTCAACTTTGGAGCCTCAATTAGCTACTGTAGGTGATGATATCTAGCTTAATTCGAGTAATATTAATCCTACTCAAACAGCCACCAATGGTGAGTGAAAATTGAAAATAATGATTTAGTTATTACTATTCAATTTATACATATTCATGGTGATAATTCATAGTAAAGATCAACAAAAACATGTTTACAATTGGTCACAGATCAAAGAAAGCAAACGAAAGGCAGGGTCCCAACAATAGGAAAAGCTATAGAGAAGATGATACGAGCAAATGTAACTAAAATTCAGTTCTAAGATGCTTTCATAAATGAGTTTAGTTGAGTTTTTTTTCTATAATCAGTTGTCTAGAATTTTTATCAAGGTGTACCTAAATGATCCACTTTTTAAATGTTAATATTAGGGAGGCAAGCGATTGGAAATTGTCTTTCCTGAAGGATGTTGCAAACCAATCAATTATGCAACTCAACTTGCTAGTGGTGTAGGTTATATTGTGAGGCACCTCTCTTCACTGAAGGACATATGCACATATGATGACATACCAAATAAGAAAAAACAGAACTTATATGGTGGCTTGATGGTATTCGATTGTGCACTATCTGCTATAAATATATTCAATATGTTAATATTGATTTTATTGACTTGATTGATTATTAAATTGAGTTCTTATTTCAACGGTAATTCACAGGGATGGTTTGATTTCAAAGATTGGGAGACTGATCCAAACGTGGAAATTTATGTGGACGACATGCTTCAAAATAGCTATAGGCAGTGGAGGAATACTATGCATAAAGATTATAAAATGTTGAAGGCAGCTAGAAAAGATCCACTTACATCATGTCCTTATGATTGGATTGAGCAAGATGAATGGAAAAGTATGTGTAATTGGTTCGAAGACCCTACATTCAAGGTGATTGGTTATAGTTTTATTTACTTGATTTATTTGAATCTTTTTTATTAGCTTTGATGTATTGTCTAACTTTCCTCACGGTGTTCAACAAAAAATATCAAAAGCTAATACAAAGAATCGTGCCATGTTACCCTATCCACATACTGGTGGCTCAAAATCAAATCATGTTCAAGCACAAGAGATGGTTTGTTGCTTCAATTTTGTTGCTATTTATACTGCAAAAGGAAAACTAGAACTAATTTGAGATCTTTTATGCCATAAAATAGGTTCCACCAAGTGTAATTGATGCTTGGACTGCTGCTCACATAAAGAAAGATGGACAATTTGTCAATGATGTTGCAAAAGCCCTTGATGTAATTCTTACTATAATCAAAAGTTTTCTACTACCATTTTTTATTAGTAACAAAACACGCACATAAATTTTACCTTTTATGACTATTTGTGTTGTGTGAATCTAATTAATGCAAGATGCATTGAAAGAAGAGAGAAGACAATGCATAGAGAATAGAGAAACGGCGGATGAAGCAAAAATTATGGAAAATGTCTTAGGAACTAGGGCTGGTCATGCCAAAGGCTTGGGTATGGGGGTCATACCACCCAAAACTTCTTGCAAATCTGGATCTCACTACAAGAAAATTGACTTTTTGTGACAACATTCTCAGTGACAACGAAAAACTTCGTCACAGTTGATATACTTCAGTGACGACATCCGATCTCGTCACAGATGACCTCAAATACACTAGTCATTAGTGACAACCTAGGATCGGTCGTCACAAAATGGTGTGGCGCCCAAGTGATAGCATGGCGGGAAATTGACTTTGTGACAACATAAGAAAAAGTTGTCACTAAAACAATATTTTCTATGACGACATCTAATGTCGTCACAAATGAGCTTAAGTAGAATTGTCATTAGTGACAAGAATAAATGGTCGTCACAATTGATACACATCTGTGACGACATTCATGCCGTCACAGATGAGTTCCAGTTGACTTGTTACTAGTGACAACATAATAGTTGTCACTATCGACGCACTTCAGTGACGACATTTGTTGTCGTCACAAATGAGCTCCAGTACATTAGTTATTAGTGACAACATGTCTATGTCATCACAATTGAATCACTTCAGTGACGACAATGATGTCGTCACTGATGAGTTTAAGTAAACTAATCGTGAGTGACAACATTGTAGTTGTCACTGTTGACACATTTCAGTGACGACATTTGGTGTCGTCACAAATAAGTTCAAATGGACTGGTTATTAGTGACAACACGTGTATGTCGTCACAGTTGAATCACTTCAGTGACGACATTAGTGTCATCACAGATGAGTTTAAATTGGCTGGTCATCAATGACAACATCGTAGTTGTCACTGTTGGCACACTTTAGTGACGACATTTGGTGTCATCACAAATGAGCTCAAGTGGACATTTATTAGTGACAACACGTGCATGTCGTCACAACTGAGTCACTTTAATGACGACATTGGTGTCGTCCCAGATGAGTTAAAGTAAATTGGTCGTTAGTGATACCATGGTTTAGTAGTCACAATTGACACAATTCAATGACGACAAGTAGTTGTTAATGTCTAAAGGATATGTTCATTAATTCCACCATGCGATCTTGATTTTTGCAATTTATCAAATATAATACACCAATTTCGTTAATCCTACTATGGCATCTTGTGTTTTCCAAGTTAGGACATATGTGATAAACCAATTTCATTATGTCTATTGTGGATATCTATCTTTTGCAATTGGGCCCCATATATGATAAAATAATTTCATTAATTGTAATATGACACCCTTTGTTTTGCAATTTAACCCCACGACAAGAGAAAATAAGCCCGTAGCTACTTCACAAGATAAAGCACCATAAACAAAATCATTACAATTTACACGATTATTATGCTCATACTGACACTAATTATTGAATTGTAATCAAATAAATTATAAAGTTTTGAACATAAATTAAGCATGACTACTTAATGTATTATAAATAATAAGAAAATTATGTTTTACTAAATATTGAATCAAAAGGTCAATTTTTAAATTTTTAGAAAAAGAGCTATTAACTTACTTACTTACTTACTTACTTACTTTTAGTACTTAATAGATACCAACAATCTATGGAGAATTAAAATTGAAATTAGTTAGTAAGCTTAATCGTAGGAGGAGTACAGTGACTTTGGCTTCTGAGGCTTCACTCACAAGGTCCAAAGAGTTTATGTGCCTAAATTAGCCGATTTAGGTGTACTACAATGAGATGAATAAATTAATGACTATGGATCGTAAGGTAGAAGTAGGAGGGGGAATGAGCACAGTGACTGTCAAGCATGGATCGTAAAACGAGAAAAAGAAGTTATGATTGTTAACCATAATCCTAAGAACAAGTAAAGAGACAGTTAACCATTACAAAAATTTAAAAACATTGTCACTGATCTTATGCTGGAATGAGTGCCATCATTGATATTTCATGTAAAATGCACTTGATATTTCTGTGTGTGTGTCTATGTATGTATATATGTGTGCGTGTATGTACCCTTTGTGTGGTTACATGTCAACCCACATGACCCAACCTGATCCATTTCCAATTGTGTCGTTAATATGTTGATCCAATACGGATAAATTGTCATCCTTAATTACATTGTTTACTATTAATGAACCAGTATTTGTACCAAATAGGTTCAATACATCTATTAGCAAATTATTTTGATTATTTGATCAACTAAAGTGATCATCAAAATGTCACTTGTACATAATTGATATAACCATAAAATGAGTACCAAAAAAAAATTTCATTAAAATAATTTTTTAATCATAAAAATATTTTTTTTGTTGAGTGATTGAATTTTGTAGTATGACTTGAATTATGACCTGGCCCCATATTTTTGTGAAGAAAAAAAAGAGAAAAATTGGAAAAGAAAAGGAGAAAAATAGGAAAAAATTGAGAAAAAAAAGAAAAAAAAAGAGAAAAATTGGAAAAAAATTTGAGGTCAGTGGTGGGCTAGCTGGTATATGAGGTTATAAATAGATGATTTTAATATAATTTGTAGAAAAAGGAAAGAAAACTTCAAATAATAGAAAAGCTTAATTACATATAGATGAGGAAAAAAAAAAGAAAAATACATGAGGAAAGAGAGGGACGAAATAGTTGCAAGAAATTAAAAGAGGGAACACAAAAACTTGGACAAAATTTTAGACGGTGTTTAGGTGGGAAAACACTTAGCCAAATTTAGACAAAAGCTTCTCCCCTCTCTCTATCCATCTTCTACGCTATCTCTTCTTTCTTTCTCACCAGAAATTCAAGCAAAGCTTCCGATCAGCTGCAAGGTGAGAAAATTGAAGAAGATGATTTCGTCTAGTAGAGAAGGGCACTCACTCATTCTCTCTACTGGCACTATTTCTATATAAATTCCTAGCTTTTCCACTCAAAACCCACTCCAATCCCACTCCAATCCCACTGAAATTGTCCAAATTTAGCTTGTCTCTCCACTCTCATGAAAGTGGCATCAAGTTTAGGAACAATTCCAGGTAACATTAGGGGTTAAAAGACCCAGTTGATGAATAATTTTTTTAGGGGTTATTTTCGTGGATAATTTTATTTGTCAGAAAAATTTCACGCATCGGTAAAGTTTTGAGCATCATAATTATTATTGGTTTTTCCATCGAATAATTTTTAATTGTTCTGATGGTTGCAAGATACTGTTGTTAGAACTGTATATCTTAAAGCCTCATCATTGATTTTCAAAGCTGGAAGCACATTGTGATGAGGACTTACTGAAAGTCCATTGAGAGATTCGCAATCTCGTTGATGTTGGACTCTGGTCGATGCCAGATGAAAAAGGCACTTTCCCAGTCAATGTTTCTGGTGATTTTCTTATCCTCTAAGCTCTTTACTACCTCTGAGTTATGAAATCTATCCTTCATGTTTTGTTCGTAGTGTTGATTCACCAATGCCTTCACTTTCTCCATCAATTCTCTGTCAATGTTATGGTTCTCAATCTACAAGAATTTGGATGTTATATTTTGGACAAGAATTTCATGTGTTCATATAGTAAAATGAAAAAATTTGTTACCATAAAGAAGCCCCATTTCTCACAAGCTTGGTGGAGAAGAGCTACTGTTTTGTTCCTGCTCTCACCATCAAGCTTCTTGAAGTCAATCACAGGAATTTCCATCTCTGCTATTTCTTGCTCAGGATGGCTAAGATACACGACTTGGTGTGGTATATATAGGCATGGAGTGAAGGGGTTGGACTTTAACTCCATATAAAATTGAAGGAAACAGTTAGATTTGAAGCAATCTTACTTGCAGGTGATCCATACCCCATTAAGGGAAGAATTATAGGGTGCATTGGAAAGAGCAAGGATGTTTAGTTCGTCCAAATGCAGTTAACTACCGACCATGTGATTGGCTCAAGTTTTTAGCCTTTGACTTTTAATTAATTGATGTTTTTCTTATGCATCAAAATTTGCTTTCTTCATTTATGACAATCAATATCCATGATAGGATTCTTCCATATATATGCACCCATGTGACTCACTCTTTTGTTTATATACTACTAAATTGTCAACTAGGCCTTTAGTGCATGTTCCTAAGTCTTTTAGAGTCCCAATGGACCAAGAAAACTATCCTAGCAGGAGCAATCTGGAGAGGAAACGTGGGTGGAGCCTTGGGCTTCATTCTCTTGGATCCTCCTATGGCTGCCTGTGCAGGGTCTATTCGTTTGAACATAACTTGAGCTATACTCATTCAAATGCTACAATCTTGGTACCGTTGAAAACTAGATTCAATTTACTACAACTTTTAAGAAGGAATAATTTAAAAATAAAAAACATAACCGAGTCAAAATGCAGCCACAATTCAGCCCAGTTGCAAACCTATCTTGTGCAAAATCAGATTTTCAGTTCAGCCAGGTGTTTCTTTTCAATTAGGCATATCGATCAGGATATAGCTCGTATGAACATGATATTTACATGAATGGAAACTAAAATCCAAGCACTAAAACTCTTATGAAGGGCTCAAATTCATATCCGAACCATATCAAACTTAAAATTGGCTTACAAGTTAAGACTTCACCAACCCTGTTCTTTGCAGGTCCAGATTTTTAGTCAATTTCCAAACAATTCTGGTATCTATACAAAATGAATCAGAACATGATTTTCATACCATGAAAGTGACCTTGAATCTAGTTTCTAGCACAACAAACGGCATCCAATTTTGAATTTTCTACACAAAGTTATGGCCAATTTTTGAAAGCTGTGTCAGGGTGACTGTTTTACTGGTTTATGCATATTTACTCTTTCTTGGCTCAACACTTCCTAATTTCTACTATATTTTAACCTTCCATTCAGCACGTAAAACCTCATTTCTCAATGATTATGATCCATACTTGGCTAAACAACACATGTAATTGGTCAAGAGATTAAGGTAGAAATGTTACCTTCAAGCTTCTTCCAATTTCCAGTTTTCTTTACCAGAATTTTCTCTCTATTTTTCTCACGATTTTCAGCCCTTTTTTCTTTCTTTTCATTTGGTTTTTCTTCAAGCATCAGACCTTAAACTATTTTTATGGTTAGCTGTCCACTTCACCAACCTGTTTAAAGCTTCAATTCACCATGTAAAGCCAGCTCATGCTCTCATTGGCCACCTCCGTACTTTCAAATTTTCAGCCCAAGCTTTATTTCTTTTATTCTCCTTCCTTCTTGCATGATTTTGGGTCCATTTTTTCTCCCCATTTTCTGTTGCTCTTATCTCATTTAATGAAGCTATTAAGTTGGCTGCACATGAGGTGCTTGCTTCAACTACTAAGTTTGCCATTAAACCCCAAAAGCTTGACACCTCATGCTTCTTATTTTCAACTTATTTTTCAGTCAAACTTTGCATGCCTTTAAGCCTTCAGGCTGGCCCTTTTTTACTGGTTTTCCACACTTTTCCTTCTCTTCAACTACTAAGTTTGCCATCTAATGTATTTTCTCATCACCTACACTACAAGAAAAAACACTTATCCTGACACATCTATAATGACACTTTTTTATAAATGTCATTTTATAGCTCTATTAGGACATTTGAGTGTTGAATGTCATAAATTGAACAAGATTAGTAATGTAACATTATTTTCTTTTTTTATTTTTTAATTAAAAAAATATAACATGTCACATTAGAACACCTGTTATGACACTTAATCATGTGAGAACAAATGATATACACACAACTTGGTTTTCACTTGGCGCTGAAAATAAGCGCTTAAAATTTTTTTTCGAAAATGTGAAATTGGGATAAGTTTTTTTCCCTCCCCGTTTGTTCAACAATTATTGCTTTGCTCACATCCATTCTCCCCTCATTCACCGAATTCTCTTCCCCCATTCACATCAGCCTTTTTCCCCACCCCCACCTTCTCTGTAACTCTCTTTATCTACCTCATCCTCCTCCGCATCTCCGTGCTTCTTCGTCTCTCTGTTATGACATGTGTTCCCACCATAGCCTCCTCCACTATAAGTTAGTATGTATTTTTCATTAATTTCTCAATTCGTTGATGTATTTTTTATGTCATTTTATTTGGGTTTCTTATAATTTTTGCTCCCTTGTCTATGTATTTTCTGATTTTAACACATCATAGATGACAAGATAAATATATAATTTCTTTGTTGTAGCAGTAGTTCAATAAACCCCAGTATAACTTGTTATAAAGCATTGATCTCTTGAACTAATTTGCAATTTTTATGTGAAGAAAAGAAAAAGGGGGATGTAAATAATCCTAAAAGGATTGATTTTTTGCTCTTTTAAGGGCTGTTCGATGATCAGTTGAGGCAGTGGAAGTGTGAAATTTATGTTGGGATTTTTTCGACTTGGTGTAAGTATTGATCTTTTGAACTTCTTTCGTTAGTTGCTTTGAGGGTTTGGCTTGTTCTGGTTCAATATCATGGGCTCTAATGAATGGATTTAGTGCATGTGTGATGGATGCATAGCTGGGGTTATTGTAACTGAATTTTGATTGATCTAATTATGTTTATGTCTTGATTGGTTAAATTGTGGAGATAAGAAATTTATGGAATTATTATTATTTTTTGTGATCAGAATTTTAGTGGTAGAGGCCTTATTTGTGTTCTATAATGTCCATGCTTCAGGCCCTATTCCATAATGTCTATGTAAAAGTTTAGATAAGAATCAGATCCTGTTCTTATTCTTAAATTTTGGTTTTAAAAAAATTGTTAAAACTTGGCATTCCAAGACTAAATATTAAAATGGAGATGAAGTAGCTAGCATGAAGCCTTAAATATTTTTGTTCTAATAATCAGATTTTTAGTTCAAATGAATGTCTTTTAGCTTTAAGTTTGTGTCGTTAGAAGTTATGAACCTAATGCTCTATTGAAATTTGGTGGCTAGTTGTGGTTTGTGTCTTTGGAATGCTGTTATTAATTTCCATTTTATACATGCAATAGTTATACATGCTTTGATTCAAGGAATTACACCAATTTCTAGACATGTTTTGGATTTACAATTTAGCATATTTCTTTGCAAAAAAAATTGATTATACTGCACAATGTTGTTTCACTGATGTAAACTACGTAATCTACTAAACAAATAATGGACATAATTTCGACTTAGATTTTGTTAGTAAGGGTGAGACTTGGCACAATATTATAGTCAAACTATATATGTCTAGTTGGATGAATTTGCTATTCTATTATGCTGTGAAATAATGTGGTACTAAGCTTGGTTTAGAGGGGTTTGTATAGGTGTGAGGGGATGTGTGGTGCATTTACGTGGTTCATTTGTAGCTTTGATTTCTGTACATATGTTAACAAGTGCAAGTTGACAATTCTAGTTAGCGATCAAAGATTTTGAACAAGTAAAACAACTAATATTGATTGTCTAAACCAACAGTGATTCTGGATTTGATTGTCTATACGGAAGTTGCAGCAGTATTGTGTCAAGGAATTATAACTAAATGCATTGTCAAGATTCTTACATCCAATTGCAATTAGGGGAACATTAGCTATTTCCCTAATTGTGCACACTATATTTGAGTGCAATTTTTTGGAACTGTATAAAATAGTTAGTCAAACCAAAAAGTAAATTATTCAAATAGAGTATATATGATCAAATAACAGTAGCAATAATATAAGATTTCAAGCATGTAGCTGGTCAAAAAAAATAATATTTCCATTAGGGTGATCATGAAGTTACATAAGAGGACAAAAAATCTTTACATATTGGGTCTTGAGGCAGATGTTGACTTGGATTTAGAATGAAGAAAAGATTCTGAGCAAGAATAATAATAGTTATAGAGAATATAATGATTGATCTTCTACTGAAGGGAAAAATTGAAAAGCATTTGCCTATATCAATAGAGATGAAGCAGTTATGTAGGCTCCCTCCTTTCGTTGAGTTTTACATATTTATCACTGTGTGGCTTTAAAGTTCAATTTTACTGTAGGAACATTAAAAAAAACTCAAAACTATGATACTGCAGCCAAAAGTGCACTTGCTTTATAGTACTGGTGTATAAATGTATGTCCATAAGTATATTTTTCCAAAGAAAAATATGATATTTTTCAGAAACAGGATGTGAAAAATATTCTATAACTAATACTAGCACAATAATTATCACATTTAATTTTTCATTTACATTTTTCAGTATTCTATGTACTTGTACTCTCTTTGCAAGTACAACCCTTTTGTTGTTATCATCTGGTTAAGGGATTTTCAACAAAGCAGGGTAGTTGGAGTTGGAAAGCAAAATCTTAGCTTAGATTTGGACTTGTGTTTGTTAATGCTATGAATGCCCATTTTAGATTTCCATCAGTTGGCTGCTCTTTGTTGGGTATTTTTGAGGATTGCATTGACTTGGGATGCTAGAAAATGTGTTTATAGTGATAATTAGTCTTTTGAACTTCTTTGGTTAGAGATCCCTACTTGTTGGTTTGCTTCTTTGAAAAAGGTGGAATTATTATGGTTGTCTGTATTTGCAATAGAAATATCAATAAGTGGAACAATGAGCTTCATCACATTCACTTGATGTTCGTAAGAAAAGGGTACAACCAAACTGATGCACCCTTTGAGGAGTTTGTGATATGTATTTGTATTTAAGTTGTTTTGTTGCTTATTTGTGTTCTTCTTCATTTTTTTGTGTAGCTTTTTTTGTTTATTTTCTCACCCTTCGTATTGCATTTAAATTGCAGTGCAATGCTGTTAGAAAGCTGCCTTTTGGATGCAAATTTGAAGATGGCATCAATTTGAGAAGATAGCTGTTTTATATTTTGTTTTTCACCTTAAATGTAGTACATCCTTTTGGATTTAAGGTGGATAATAACACTAGTACTTAAATTGATGTCAATTTTGTAAATATTATGGTTCGTGTATATTTTGATGGATTTGCAGATGTTTATGAACAAATCTATATCTATTTGAAAGTTTTGCACGTTTATCACTATTCACTGCGGCATTAATCGAGCTATAATTTTTTGTATTACTGTTGAGTTCATATTTGTGACAATTTTTGTATTATAAATAAAAAAAGTACAGGTGAACAAGTGGCAAGAAATCATCACAAAATAACTCTTGAACAACAAAAAGTTCCACTAGTGACAACAATTCTTGTCACTGATACTATGCTTTTGTGACAACATAATTAATCTCATCACTAATGCCATGCTTCTGTGATAACTTTGCTAATATTGTCACTAAGTGCAAACTTTACTAATGCCATACTTCTGTGATAATACTACAAATGTTGTCACTGATGCCATGCTTCTGTGACAACATTGCTAATGTTGTCACTAAGTACAAATTTCACTAATGGCATGTTTCTGTGACAACATCATTAATGTTATCACTAAAGTGCAAATTTCACTAGTGTCAAGGTTCTGTGACAACACTATTAATGTCGTCACTAATGCCATGTTTCTGTGACAAGCTACTAATGTTGTCACTAAGTGCAAATTTCATCAGTGACAAGCATTCTTGTCACTAATGAACACTACTACAGTGACAACAACAAGTCGTCACTATTGAGCAATATTTGTGATGACTTCTCTTATATTAATGACAAAATTGGAAGTGAATTTGTGACAAGAAAAGTCGTCACAAACTGTTAAAAATTTGTGACGACTTTTGCTCGTCACTGATGACTATGTTTTTCTGACGATAGTTTGTGACACCTTTTGCTCGTCACTGATGACTATGCTTTTGTGACGACTTTTTGAGGTTGTCACAATGAGCCTTTTGTGACATAGAATTTGTGACAACCTTGTGACAGCAGAAAAAGTTGTCACTGTAGATTATAGTGACGACTTTTTGGGCTTTTGTGATGACTTTTTGTTGTCACAAAAAGTCAATTTTCTTGTAATGTCTTCGATCAATATAACACTACTTGAAGAACTAAAACAGTGCAAGGAGAAGATCCAATACTACGAGGAGCGAATTCAAGCACAAGATGCCCAAATTCAGAATCTTGTACAAGACCAGCAAGGGATACAAGAAATGCTGCAAGAATTTCTCATTTAGAAACAAAAGCAATATGGAGGGTCTTCTTAGTAATGGTAAGTTTCAATCCTTGTTGAATGAATTGACAAATATAAACTTTAGAGGACAGAAGATTTAAATAGACCTTTAAAGTTTGTGTTCTACCAACTTTTTTGCATTCTAGGCAGTGGATAAGAATTGATAACAAGATTCATTGAAGTTGGTGATTTTGTGATTACTAATTGCTAGCTAAGCAAGGGTGAAAGGGTGAAAATATGTTGACAAGTTTGAAAATTTACTATTCTTATTATTGTCATATATTTTCTTCATTGTAGATAGCGAATAGAGAGAGTAAAGTCATCTTATGTTAACTTAAAGTAGCATTTTTATTATTTTTTTGATGTTTGATCCTCTTGTTAAGTATAATAAATTCTTAAGTTTTTTGCAACATACCACAAAAATTTCTACTTTGAAACATGTCACTTTGTTTATTTGTTGCTCATATGTCACCAAAAGCATACTTTCTACAGTTTAAACTGTAACATATTGCTGCACAAATTGCAACATCTTGCTGCAGCAACTGTAGCATATTTGCTGCAGAAATTGCAGCATACATGCTGCAGAAATTGCAGCAAATATGCTGTAAAACTGTAAATACTGCAGCAAATATGCTGTAGAAACTACAGCACATATGCTACAAAATCTGTAAATACTGCAGCAAATATGCTGCAAAAACTGCGGTAAATTTGCTATAGAAATTGTAAATACTGCGGCAAATTTGCTGTAGAAATTGCAGCAAATATGCTGCAGAAACTGCAAATACTACAGCTAGGCAGAGGTGAAATGGTGAAAATATCTTGATAAGTTTGAAAACGTGTTATTCTTATTATTGTCATATCTTTTCTTCATTGTTGAAATAGAAAACAACCCCAAAAACTTGCATGCTTTCATATAGGAACATAGCAACTAGAGAGCAAAGTCACCTTATGTTAATCGAAAGTAGCATTTTTATTGTCTCTTTGATGTTTGTTCTTCTTGCTAAGTATAGCAAATTCTTAAGTTTCATGTAACATACCACAAAAATTTGTACTTTGAAACATGTCACTTTATCTATTTTTTGCTCATATGTCATCAAAAGCATACTTTCTGCAACTCAAACTATAGTATATTACTGCAAAAATTACGGCATATTTACTACACAAATTGCAATATCTTGTTGCAGCAACTATAGCATATATACTGCAAAAATTACAGTAAAAACTGCAGCATATATGCAACAAAAATTGCAGCATATTTGCTGCAGCAAATTGGAGCATATTTGCTGCAGAAATTGCAGCAAAAACTACACTAAATATGCTGCAGAAACTAAAAATACTGCAGCATATATGTTGCAAAAATTGCAGCAAAAACTGCAGCAACAACTACAGCATATATGCAGTAAAAACTACAACATATTTGCTGCAGAAATTGTAGCATATTTGCTGTAGAAATTTCAGCATCTTGCTGCAAATATTGCAACTTATATGCTGCAGCAACTGCAACATATTTGCTGCAAAAATTAGAGCATATATGCTACAAAAATTGCAACAAAAATTGCAACATAATTGCTGCAAAAATTGTAATATCTTGCTGCAGAAACTACAGCAAAAACTGGAGCATATTTGCTGTAAATACTACAGCATATTTGTTGTAGAAATTGAAGCTTCCTACTGCAAAAATTGCATCATACTTGATTATGGATTAATTATGTTCAATTTTGGGAGATTATTTGAATATTGGATTGAAATAGACATTCTCTATGCTTTTATCTAGTGAACTAATGTATATCATGAAAGTATACAAGTTGTACTCAATATGAGTTATTATGATTCATAGGTTGTTTTTTGTTTGCAGATTTACTGTGATTGTTTTTCAAGATTCTCAGAGATATCAAGGAAGAGTTTTGTTGTGATGACAATATATGCAGAACAAAGTACTTTTGGCTCATATTGAAGAACTTGTTTATTTTGATATCATATCTATCTCTAGTATTTTGGCATTGTTGACCATGAAATTGATGTCCATCTTTTGATTTTAACACATGTTATGCATATGGTTGTTATTATCTAGGGATGTCAATGTTTATATTGGAGATTGTGAAACTTGGTGATATGTAAATGTTTGACAACTGACAAAGTTAGATTATGTGACTTGACATGTTTATGGTTATCTATTAATGATTATTTGTAATATTTTGCTTGTATATTTTTATATTTTGTTTGGATCGAATGTATGACTTGATTATATAGTGACTTTGTTGTCAGGTCGCCAAATGGTTAAATTGAAAATTAATTTATTACAGTGATACGACTGTCATCAGGAAAAATAACTTTGTTTTGTCATTGAACTTTTATGCAAATTTACAACGTATTACCTTTCCTTATGGCTAAAACTTTTGTGACATATTCTAGAGTTTTTTTTGACAAAATTTTGTCAAGAATGCAAGGTCTTTTCCTGACAACAAATTTGTCTCTATTGATTTACTTGACGGTGCGTCATGAAAAAACACTTTTAATGCAAGTATTATGAGGACTTTTCTCAACGGTGAATTTGTCACTATTACTTTTCCTAACAGTGCATCACTGAGAAAACACTTTTAATGATGAGTATTATGAGGACTTTTCCTGACGGTGAATTTGTCATTATTACTTTTCTTGACAGTGCGTCACTAAAAAAACACTTTTGCTGATGACAATTCCAATAGTTTTGTCAAAAATATGAAGTCTTTTGCTGACGGCTAGTTCGTCACTATTACTTTTCCTGACAGTGCGTCACCCAAAAAAATAAACTTTCGCTGACGACACTTCAGCAAGTTGTCAGGAAAACCTTTTGCCGATGGCGTATAGGTGACCGTTCTTCCTTGACAGGAGGGCCGTCACGAAAACTTTTTTTGACGAAATTCCTAACTTTTCTTGGCAAAGTTCGTTGTCACTAAAAATCATTTTTTTTGTAGTGTACTATAAGAGGAATGAAACCTATTATTGCTAGTAGCTATAAAATCTCAAGTAAGAAATGATTCAACCTATCTTATTTTCCTATGATGCCAATTCAATGATCTTTAGGAAATTTTTGAGGTTTGATTGCATTTATTGACAGCCTATTAATATGAGTATGCTTTTACATTAGTGGTTGCTCTTTTATAGTATATGCTTTATTAATTTTTTGGAGTCATGCCTGTTCTTGAAGGTCAACATATTTACTTAGGAAAATTGAGTAGGGGAGACATTGCTAAAGAAATGGCTTCTAAAAGTGCTTCATTAAGGTTTAATATGGCTACAATACAACAACCAAACCAAGAAGAATTCATTGTTGATGATATATGAGGAGCTGGATATTACTTTCACTTCAAGTGAGGGAGAAGAAGATTGTTCAAATGATCCTAGTGATGATGAAGATGACATGAACATATAGCATAATAGTAGTTTTTTTGTTGTACAATACAGTCTAAGGCATATAAAGGTTTACTTTTTACTCATTTACAATGCATTTTGTTGCAAACATCCACCTTTATATGTTTTCATGGCATATATTTTGTCACTATATTAAATTTGTCTTTGAAGGATTTACCTTTGGAGTTCAATTGTATTTCTCATGTAGATGGGTCCTGGTATATCAAGGCATCATCCTGGATCAGATAGCATAGCTCAAAATCCAAACCAACTGACAAAAAATGCAACTATTGGTCCTGCACAAGATTCAGCAACTGCATCAGCAACAAGGCATGATCGTGGATTAGATAACATAACTGGAAATTCCAACCAACGTACAGAAAATGTAGCTATTAGTACTACACATGTTTCAGCCACTATATTCGCAACAATTGCTCATGAGCAACAGAATAGTGAATCAGAAGACACTACTATCCGAATGACAGATGAAGGTATATCAATATATATTCATATTTAATATTTTTTGTCACTTGTTAATTTTTTTAAAACATGGCAGATCTAAATGTTCCAAGAAATGGTCGCAGACCAAGTAGGTGCAAATGGCCGGATGCAAAAATTAAGAAGATCATTAACTAAACTTAATTGTCATTGTTTTATTTTCTTTTAAATCGGGTATTGACCATAAATTTGATTACATATCAGTTAGGAAGAAAACTGCCAATTGTTTATCCTAAAGGGAGAAGGTACCCACAAGAAAATGGTGGTGGCTTTACTAGAGCAATCAGATATGTTGTTAAGACTCATGCACTTCTTGTTAGGGTAAACTACTGGAAAGATATTCCATACAAGCAAAAAGTTGTGTATATCAAGCGATTGGATGTAAGCATAACATAACTTCCTTTATGTTCTAATGTTTTGTACTAACTTTTCATATAATCCCTAACATTGTTTTGCTGTTTGGATATCTAGAGCTGGTTAGAAATTGCTGATGCAACGACTCCTCGTGTAAGGAAGATCATTATGGATAAGTTTGTCAACCACTACAGACAATGGAGGAGCACATTGCATGGGATCTATAAGAAAAGATTAGAGGATGGGAAGGAACCACGAGAAAAGATTTCACGACTTGAAGTGAAAATAGAAGTGTGGCATGAGTTGGGTGATTGGTTTGAGAATGAAAAATTCAAGGTTATATCTAAAATTTCCTTTACATTATACATTTAGATCAAGTTGGATCACTAATTGTTGTGAGTCTAATGTTGTAAATGCAAAAGCAATCAGTTATTAATTCAAAGAATTGAGCTCTGCTACCAAATGGCCATACATGTAGATCTATGACACTTATTGAATGTTATGATCGTACGGTAATAAGAGTTTGCATAAACAAAAATTTAGTACTTGTAAATATGTTATAATGAAATACATTATTGTTTAATAACCACTAATGATTCTCTATATTCATCCTTTTTTTGCAGGAGAACAAAAGTAAGATTGAAATTGGAAATATGCGCGCACTACAAAGGATGGACAATTTCTCAATGATAAGGCCAAGCAGACATATGTAAGTAAACTTCATCAAATTCATTATAGGAAAGTTGATATTTTGTGATCAGTTGTATTGCACAAGTTTTTGTTTTTAGAGAAGTTAAGCTTATTCGAGATATTTAGAGAAGTTAAGTTGATTCTAGATTGTTATAGAAGTTAATATTGCATGAGTTAGAAGTATCACTTTAGTGGGTTAAATCTTTATTTGTTGTACATGAGTGGTTGTGATTATTTCACTTGAGATAATTTTGTTTGGTAAATACCCCATTTAGGCTACAAAATTTTTGGACAAATGCAGTCAAATAATTTTGGACACTTCAGTCTTACATTTGCCATTTTTTCTGATTTTTTCCAATTATGATAGTGCAAAATGAAGGAATGCTTAGATCAATCACAACAGCCAATGGGAAATGTAATTGAAGAGAATCTAGATGATGAAATTATGAGTGATATGCTAGCCAAATGACCAGGTTATGTAACAGGTATGGACTGGAGGCATCTAAATCTTGTCAAGCTGAAGTGTGCTCAAACTGCGAAGTTGAATTTCGCAACCAACTTGAAAGGGCTGAATCAGAGCTGCAACATGCTCGCTCAACAATAGAATCATTAGTCCAAACTCATAAAAAGAAGCTAGAAGCTGCAAAAGTCCAAATGCAGCAACAAATGCGTGAAGAAATGCGTAAAATGTTCATGGACTTCTTATCTGTAGGAGGCAATGCTTCTAACTTCACATTGCCAAGGTAAGCAGCTATGTGATTGTCAACTTTTTTTTTTTTTTGGGTAGATTACTAACATCTTTCCATTCTTTGAGGAAGTTGTGAGTTGCTAACTGAACATTTAATCAATTAAAATGGAAGTTCATGAAGGTAATAGACTATTAGCTTGAGATGATGGTACTATTTCCAATAGTAGACTATTTAATATTAGTAGTATTAGTAGGAGAGCAAGCAACACTAGTGCAGTAGAGTTATATTTAAAAAATGTTTAGGTTTGGTATTAGATGTTATTCTTGGTTGATTATAATATCATTATTTAGGAAGGTATGTAGTACTGTGTGTAGTTAATTCTTAGTTTCAGCATATGTACTTGTGTATATGTAGCAATTTAGTGGTAGTAGGTATTTAGTACATGCAGAAAAAGAATTCAGCTCCTCCCCCTTTCTGGGTGTGATTCAATTTTAAATGTTTTGGGCATGGAACTATGAGTCAATGAATTGGTCAAATAGAATGGTGATGAATATGGAGGAATTAAGCTTCGTCTGCGAATTCAAGCTCCCTTTGGTGGAAGAATCAAGTTGAATAACAATACGGTGATTTCGATCTCTCTAAATGAGTTTTGCTGCTTTAGTTTTCTTTGTTGCCATTCTTTTCAAGTTTCTCATGACCTTTGGCCATTAAATGAGTTGCTCTCAATCCCCCAATTTTGTATTTGTTTTTCCCCATGAATATTACTAGAAGAAATAGGAAAGGATGATATTCCTTTTAGTAAATTTGGAATTGTGACTTTTTATTGATTAGTTGGTGGTCCTTTCTTGTTTTATAATTGTATGTTGGAACAAAGCTTGTTGTGTAAGTTACATACACATGTTGGAGATTGAAGAAACTGATATGGTATGACCCCATGTTGGAGAGTGTGTGAATACTTCAGGACGTTCCATTAAATTTAAATAACCCCACTATCTTACATGCACTATATACAGGCAGCAATCTGGAATTATTACTTCCAGATTTATATTATGTTATAGGTCAAGGCCTATTGCTTAGGTGGTGATTAGAAGGGTGGTGGTCATATTATAGGTCACAACCCATTGTCCAGGGAGGTGATATTGTGGTAATGGTATAGCATTGCATTCATTCATTTGCTTGGCCAAAGCATGTGTAGTGACTTAAGTTTATATATGCAATCTAGGCATAATGTGGTTGATATGAACATAATTTTGGCAACATCTTTTCCCTCAATGACTACAATTCCCATTTGTTTGACAAACATGAATAATGTTTGACCTAATTACCTATCTAGTAGTATTGAAATTCATGTTTTATGCTGCAATTTTACTTATTTATTTATTATTTGTTGCACTTCTGTCTAACTAATGAGTTAGTATTTGTAAATCATCTTTCAAATAATCGAGGAGCACAAAAGTGAGTTTCGACTAGAAATACAGGTGCATATACATGTTTGTTCAGGAGTTGGAACAAATTCTTTTCTTTGATTGGTACATTTTCCTTATTACACTTCAAATATTGTCATGACCTCTAATGATGACGACTTCTCTGATTGAAAAGTGTTTTTCTTATTGTTACTTCTTTTTATTTGGTGTAGATGAATTGTTGCATCAAGTATTGGAGCAGAATATTTTTGGCACTTTTTGGAGACATGAGATTTGTTAGGAAGGTTATGCCTTTTGATGTTGTTATACAACTTTAAACTACAACAATGTTTTGTATTTTTGGTATTCTAGCTTGTGACACTTTGGTTTTTGTTTAGCTTGGATGTTGCTGGATATAGGAATATTACATTGGAAAGTGATACTTCTATCAATGTATCTCTTTTGTTTAAAATTAATTGGGTCCATGTACCTTAAATTTCTATGATAATTTTTCTTCAATTCCAACTGGACAAGTGTTCTTGTTATGATTAGGTATTGATATTGAACTACAGCTTGCTATGTTTTCTTGATGTGTTCTGTTGGTTTGTGTAATCTATGTATTCGAACGACATGTGTTGCCAGGAAAAAGAGAGTTATTTTGGTTTGTATAATCTATCTATTCCAACAACATATTTTGTCAGGAAAAAGGAAATACTTATTTTGACGATCATCTTTGTCAAGAGAAAGGGCACTCTTCTTGGCAAAAAAAAAAAAAAAATATGTTTAGCTGACGAACATGCGTACGTATAGTAACAACAAAAATCGTCAGGAAAAAATTCATTTCTTCTGACAAATGGCTTTCGTCGGTATTTTTCCTGACGAAACATGCATTGTCACAAAAAATCTGACAAAAATAGTGTATTGTCACAAAACCTTTTACTGACGAGCTTTACCTGACGATGAGCTTGACGAGCAGATTTCGTCACTATATCTTTTTTTGACGAAATATTTACACTTTAACTGACGAAAATGTGTCACTAAAACTCATTTTTCTTGTAGTGTATTTTGGAGTTGACTTGGTATTTGGATTCATGTTGGATGAAGTTGGAGAAGGTTGGGTGTGTGTTATCGCGTTGCAGGTCATTTCTAGGCAATTTCTGGTGCTAGCCGCGACCCTATCCGTGCTGCGAATGGAACTGCGGTTGGATTGGCCTAAGTCTCTAACTTGATTCGCAGTATCATCCGTGCCGCGGATCAATCCACGGATGGCGCACCGTGGGGCGAGCCGCGGCCGTGGCTCGTTCCTTGCCCACCTGCGATTCAACCATCTGATGGGAGCCACGAGTGCTCCTTGTGATCTACAGGCATGGATCATCTTGGTCCACCCACGGATCACACTCTTTTGGTGGTTTTTGTTTCGTTTTGTGTGTATAATTCTAGAATTAAGCTTTATACAAGATTTATTGATAGAGTAAGTCTATAATTCAACATTTATTTGTGTGTTATAAGTGACGACGATGTGTATCCCTACTCCGACTATTTGAACTATTCTTTGATTGAGGTAAGCACTACATGATTCTCTTTGCCTTTGTAAATGTACCTTGATAATCGTAAAGCTTTGAAATGTTATTTTCTACGCAACTTGGCTTGAGTTTGGTTATCTTAGGTTTTCTCTATGAATTGGAAATACGTGGGTTATTGATAAATTGTTTGATTATTGGAATGCTCGAGCTGTTGTGTGAAATGGCTATGACAGGACTAGTTCCTTAATATGGTGTTTGTGTGTTATGACCTTTGAACCGTACTAACTCGGCCAAAGTTAACTTTGAACCGGACCAACCGGGTGAAAGTTGGATTCGAACCATATTAACTGTGTCGTAGTTAACAATTGGATATCCAGGGTCATTGTCCACTAAGTATTTGAGCTCCCATTGAATTGTATTATGTTTATAAATGTAAAATTGTTTATGAATGACCACGCATGTTTGTGAACTATGTGAACCATTTATGTGTTTTGTTGGAATTATATGTATGTGTGTAACATCCTCAAGCCACAAAGAGATCATTTACTACTTGTTGGGTGATTTGTCACTCACCCCAATCTTGTTTCACACGAGATGAATTTGTAGAAGAGGAATGGAGTAACTTTTGGGCCTCATAGTCATAGTTTAGCATAGACATGGATGAGGGTATTTTTGTTCATTGATGTATAGCTATACTTTTGGTAGAGACTAAGTTATACATGTATTTCCCCAATTATTTTGTGATAATATTGTGTATTTCTTAAGTTATAAATTGGTATGGATGATTTGTATCGATTAGCCTTGTATTCTAGCGTAGTCTAGGGTATGGCGGATGCCACGTCTCGGGTCTCGGGGTGCGACATAAGCAATGCTAACAAATGTGTTTGTGGACGAAAATTGGTAGGGTCCTAATGTCCAATAATTTAGTTCCATGGACCTGTATGACTAGACAGAGAGTTAGCATATTATGAAAAATTTTAACCGCACATTTAATACCTGGGAATGGATTGAAATGAGAAAGTCTTTTCAACTTGTCCACTCTATTCTCATTTTTGGTATGGACGTTTTAAGTTAGAAAGCCCTTTCACATTAGAATGCCCATTCCAATTTTTTCTTGGCAGCTTACTCAACAAAATCTCGGAAAAGCCCCATTCAATTTCATCTTAGAAAGACCAAAGTAAGAGGAATTAATTTTATCCTCGCACATATTTCTTTCTAATAATTATTTTTAACTCAGGATACATACACTAATTTTTTATTTCTAAAATTTAAAAAATATTAGGTTATAAATAACTTTAATTGACGATTGTTTATGGCTTCCAAATCACTATCAATTTAGTATATGATTAAAATATTTTATTCTTTTTGCTATACAAAATGTTTAAGATACTAAATTTAATTTTTATGCAAATGTATAAAAACTAAGCTTCCTATAAATTAAAGGTAAATAAAAAATATATAAAACATGAATGTTTGGTTTCATTATTAATTTTTTCTCACATTCTTAATGGTAATGTTGATAATTATAAAAAATTCTAAAATAAAAAAAGAGTACAACTAATTTAATTTTAACAAGAGCTTCAAGAATTTTAAAATAAAAAATGTTAAAGTTTCTTGTAGGCATAAAAATATCACATACCACAAACGAACAAACTAAAAATACGACATATCCTAGTACAAAGAATTCAAGAGAATTAAGCCAAATTAAAATAGATTTTATTTCATTCTGATACCTAAATGTGATTATACCAAACAATGGAAAAGGATTAGATATTTCATTCTGACTTAAGTTATCAAACAGTAGACTGAAAAAAATTTTCCAATCCTTTATGGGTGTAAAGAGATTTTTTTTTGAAAAATTTTTTCATTCTAAACCATTCCAATATATCAAACATAGGTAAATTTAACCACAGCAATATATGAGCAATGTCCTTTCTTTAAATTTCCATTTCTCTGTATAATGAATTACTTCCTATTTATTTAACTGGCACTTGTTCGCATGAAGCAAATGGTAAGAATGTAATGGTAGGTGATTTATGTTTGCAAAAGATTGAGCAAATGTTCAATGAACACAATGGATGACAGTGTTGGAGTAAAGCTGACGTACAGTTTCCTTTTGATGTTTCTAGTGAAAACCGTTAAACTACTTTATGTAGCTGTCAAAAGAGAATGTAACTAGTTTCTCCTTATTTTATTCATAAATAATTGCAGCTGGGCATACAGAGGGAAATTCTTATATGTAGTATCCCGTTAAAAAAAAGGATTATTTTGGTAAAATAAATATATTAATACGGTGTTCTTATTAATAAATATAATTATTTAGCACAAGGGATACTCTGTGCAATTTTAGAGTTATTAAAAGACCTAAATCCTCTTTCTTCCTATCTAACGTTGTCAGAAGGACAAACGTCAGAAAGATAAACGAGAGATGAGGGCAGTCGTGAACAACATAGAACAAGAATTGACGTTGAAGGAGGTGCAGAGGAAGAAGAAGAAGGGAACGCGGTTTTAAACAATTCGGGTAAGTTTTAACAATTCATCTACGAATTATACTTCTGTGAGATTAAAGAAAAATAATAACGGTAGAATTAGCCTGAATCTTGTCAACAGATATAGGTATTCTAAACTAGAGGAATTGATTTAGGGAGTTTTCCTTTAAAAGTTTTTCAGGATAATAAGAATTGATTTTGTAGGATTATTAATTAGTTTTATGTGATTCTTAGGCATAAATTTATAAACGAACTGATTTGAGATCTTGTTAGATTTTACTAAAGGCATATGATAGCGATATTTTAGGGAAAATTGTGTGCCAAGGAAACTGATTTGGGACTCTGTTAAATTTTATTGAAGGTATATGACACTGAATATTGTGGGAACTCCTTGTGGGTAGTAACGTAAACACATGCAGGTAAGTGACTTTTTGCCTACCTAGTAATTTTTATAAGTAATGGATTAAAATATTTATTTTTGTACAAATATTTTCATTTCCTGCGAATCAATTATTTTAATATTTTTCAAATTGTCATATGACACATGTTTTTAACTATAACTGCGGGTCAAGCATATGATTGGTTTATCTGAAATGTTTGGTATGGTGTATTTGATCTTATTGCGTAATAGTGATAGGGAGAAATTTGTCTCTTTATCTGTGTTTGTGTATATGTGGTTTTGTACCATTCCAGAATTCGTAAATTGTGAAAGTAATCGTGCCCACCATGGTTAAGTGCGGGACGTCCCCCAGGCCAGAGGGGTGAAGTGTAGTCCAGCACCTAGGTCAGAGGGGTTATGTCTGGCCCGGCAACCCTGGTAACTAAAGCAACCCAGGTTACTAAGTGTTTTGGTCCTGAGCTTGTTTAATGGTGGTTGTGCCTGATAATTGAATTTGTTGAATTTAAAACTAAAAATATGAATACATGACTTGTGTGTGTGTGTGTGTGTTAAGGAAAAAAAATTGAATGTTATGTGTTATGCTTGATCCAGCTAGTTAGGCGAACTATTGCTTACTAGGCTGTTGAGCTCACCCCATTAATCTTTCTTCATTTCAGATTTTGAGAATTGATCAAAGTACAAACCAGGGGTTACAAGCTTTGGTGTGAAGGATTAGTTAGTTTTTGTTATTAGTTAAATTGTTAAGAATAAAACCCATCTTTGGGAACGTTAGTAGATTCAATATTATTACTTAAATTTAGAAGTTGTTATATTAGGTGCTACTATTTATCGTTGAACTATGTAGTGATGTCGAATTTTTAGATTTATAAATTGGTCATTGATGGTTTGTTTGTGGAGACTATTTTATATATAATTTTGATAAAGTGATTAATAAACATTTTGGATTTGTTCTATTTAATTGTTACTGGGGGCTATAGATGCCCTATACCAAAATTTTCTTGTTGGAATATATTAGTTATGGTTAAACAGGTTGAGCCTTACAGGCTTGTGGTTAAGCTTGTGGCGATTGTCATGCCAATTCCAAGGCGTGACAATTGAGTTGATATCAGAGCAAATCTCGTATGATTTCTACACTGGGTAAGACTGGCCCAGTAGTATTGGGCCGTGACTACTCAACATAGTGCGGAATTTCTGTTGGGCTTTGCGAAGCCGCAAAGGTTTAAAGGAGGGGTGAATATAATACCCCGTCCCCACATTGGTGGGAGATGAAATGTTTATTTGCTATATAATATCTTAGGTTATGAGCTACTAATAACTTGCCTTAAGCATTTTGGGCCTGTAATTTTCGCTTAAAAGTTATTGGGTTAGCCTTGAGCCGGGGTGTCATAGACCAGATCCACAAGCCCACCTATAGATCTCGTATTTAAAAAAGTGCCACGTTAGCATATGGATTTGGGAATCTGATTGTCCAACTTATCTGATTAGAAAATTCAAATATCCGAGTGATTTTTCTGATATGGATCGTCATATCAGAAATGGACTTTAATTTCAGAGATCCACACATATATTACTGGTATTTTTATCAAAAGGTATTTAAGTAATAAAATTAGACTATACAAGAATTTACCTCAAACATAAATATCATTTTAGGGCCGCTGATTCTTCTCTCCCAGTCTTCCAATCTCTTTCCTTCGCACTATTTACAGCCCACCACTCTGAGGCTCGCAATAAGTCATTGCATAATTGGATTATTGTTTTATGGGTTCTTCAAATTGATGACCTTTTGGTTAGTAAACGTGTAACGGAAAAACTGTAAAGAATGTGCATTCGTCACCGACAACTATACAAGAAGTCGTTGGATTATGAAAGACACAATCATTCATGTACTTTCTTTTAACAATGGGTCAGATTATGATTAATTTATGACAAATTTAGCAAACGTTCTTTGACATCTTGAAACAGAATTCTAGAAGTCAACGTTAGAAGCCTTGATTCTAAATATATTTCTCACATGCCAAAACTGACTTTGAAACACAAGAAGTTGGATAAGTGCCTTCTTTCATTGTGTCTGTCTGCACCATCAACTGCTTCAATTCTTACAGAAACCTTCTAAAATTATTCTTTCTTTCTTAATTACTTTTCCATTACCTATTAGCCAATGAAGTCTTCATTGTCATGCCCCGTGCCCGACACGTGGCATCCGCCATGCCCTAGGCTAAGCTAAGACACAAGGCTAAACCAATACAAAATATCATCTAACACAATATAAAGCTCAAAGAATACTCAAGGTGCCCAAAGAAGTTCATTTCATTCATCACCAAAGATATACACTATCCATTACATTTTCCTTTCCCCAATAACAAAAATAGTTGAGAAAATACATATATACCCTAATCTATACCAAAAGTATGGCTATACATCAATGCATTCAAAAATAACCTCATTCACATCTATACTAACTATGACTATGAGGCCCAACAGTCGTTCCAATCACCTTCTACAAAATCATCACCTGCGGAGTTAAACAATGGAGTGAGTGATATAATCACCCAGTAAGTAGCAAAAGTTCTCTTTGGGGCTTTAGTTTGTTACACATACATAGATAATTTCCAATTCAAAATCAAAGTCATCATCATTCATAACACGTGGTCAATTTATAAACTATACAATCCAAAATATCACATAGTGCGATTCAAATAAAGAGCTCAAGTAGTTAGTGGACATATGACCCTGGAATTCCAGTTGTTAACTATGACCCGATTAACACGGTCCAAAACCAACTACCACTCGGTTGGTTCGGTTCAAAACTAACTATCACCCAGTTAGTACGGTTCAAAATTTTTCTACAAACACCAAAGTTAAGGAACTAGTCCCATCACAATCTATTTCACATACAAGAGCTCAATCACATACTCATTCAAATGATTATTTAGACCACGAATACTCATTTCATAGTAAAACCAAACATAACCAAACTTAAGCCCAGTTATATAGAAATTAACATTTCAAAGCTTAATCATTATCAAAGTGTATTTCAAAAAGCAAAGAGAATCAAATACTACTTACCTCAATCCAAAGAATAGTTTAGGTAGTCCGAGTAGGGATAATCACCTTTATTGCCTATAATACACAAAATAGCACCCAAATCATACTCTAATTCAATCAAAGAAACATAGCAAAGCTTAACTCTAGACCCAACACACACACAAGAAACCATTCCTCAAGGCATGGGTGATCCACGGGTGGGAGTTTACGATCCTCGCCCACAGATCACCAAACTGGCTTGCGGATCGGCTACCAGAGGCTGATCCGCTGCCTCCCTTAAGCCAGCTACGGCCGCGGCTGGCTCAAGCTTTGTCCACGACTCGATGGGCAGAGACTTGACACGACCTGCAAGCCCCGAACCGCGACCACAGCTCGGTGACCCTCACCCACGGCTCAATTTCTAGAGAGTTGACGTGAGTGAAGGCTTCTTGAGCCGTGGCCACAGCTGGGTCCACCCCGCCCACCGCTCACCTGCGATTTTCTACAAAAACAACCCTTCACTCACCCATTTCTCAACTCCAACACAACCCAACTCAAAACAATGCTAACAATGGCACACAAATAGCAAGGATAATGCATACAAATCTCCAATTGCTCAATAATCAAGACATTAGCAATTATCACCTAAAACCCCTCAAATCCCTAACTTAACCACATCACACACTTATCATAACTTACATACACTAACACTACAACAATCAATCATCTAAAACAAGGAGCAAAAGTCTAAGGATATCTAACCAAGCCATAGCTTCAACTACCCAGACAAAATAATTAATGTTTGGAATAACTAAAATGAAACTTGGAAAAGAGTTACCTTGAGTGGGATTTTGGGTGAGGGCCTCAAAATGTCTTCTACTAGCTTCTCTTGGAGAAGGATGCTCTTCAACTCCTCCTTCAATGAATTGAGAAAATGGGGAGAATTTTAGAGGAAGTCTTTCAAAGAGAAGACGAAGAATGAAAAGAAAATGAAGAAGGAAGATTTAGTCTTTAGGGTAGAAAATAATTATCAAGAATTACAACCAAGGCCACTACTTTCTACAAAACACACAATGGCCCAAGAAGTTAATTTCATAAAGGTCCATGAGGGCCTTAATATCACATTCATGGCCCCCATCACATATGATACTGAGGTCGCCTCCTCAATCCCTCCTGCAAGATTGTTCAAAGCCTTCATCCTTGATGACAATCTCATTTGCAAGGTCTTACTACAGGCAATTAAGAGTGTTGAAATCCTTGAAGGAGATGGAGGAACAAGATCCATCAGTTAATTACTTTTGGTGATAAGTTAATTCTAATCATGCATCGCGTGATCAAATATAAATACTTTTAATACTTTTTTCAAACTATTCATTGTTCTTTAGTAGATATAAATTATGTTTCTTGAAAGTTATTGGGCATAAAAACTAACAATTTCTTTTCATTCTAATTTTAGGTAGCCAATATAAAAGTGCTAAGCACAATGTTGATGGACTTGACAAAGATAACTTCACTTACAGTTATACCGTAATTGAAGGTGATGCATTGAAGGATGCAATTGAGAAAGTCTCTTATGTTCTTAAGATTGAAGCCACTACTGATGGAGGGTCAATCTACAAAACTAGCAGCACGTATTACACCAAAGGTGATATCCAGGTTACAGAAGAACAAATTGAGGGAGGAAAAGAAAAGATTAAGGTAGGAAAAGAAAAGGCATTGGGAGGCTTACGTCTTTGCAAATCCTGAGGCATATAACTAAATGCTGCTGCCCACGATGCACATTATTTTTAGATTAAAATATAAAATTCAGGCTTGTTTCTTAAAAGCATTGCGCTTAAATAATTTGTGTTACATCGAATTGTATTTTACGTTTTTTCTTTCTCATTAATAAACCTAGCAACAAATTTCGTTTAAAACTATTGCTCGACATCCGTCCTAATACACCTCTATGAATTCAATTTTCATAATTTCCTCTTACATAAAATGAGGTCTTTTTAGTTAAACATTGCGCTCAACTAGCCGAAGATAATTTAGATTCAGTTTGTGCACGTTTGCCAATCGCAACCCTTGTGACTCCTAAATAGTCAAGTTTTCAACTTTTGATAATCATGTCATTTAAGCCCCAGTCCTTGACTTAAAAATAACATAATCTTGAGGGAGCTCAACAAATAATGAATTTTTGTTAATTCAAACCCATTATTCAGTTAATATCTCATAGCAAAAACATGTTGAAGATAAGGCAACCTTGAGGGAACTCAACAAGTTAGCACTGAACAAGAACTTTAATTTTTGCTATAATAGTAGAAAGAAACTTTGGGTCTATGCCTTAATAATTCTTTTAAAGGATATTCTTCAAATAAATTTGGTCTCATGATGGTATGCACAAAAATATCATCATATAATAAAACACGCAAAAACTGTAGATGATACTTTTACTAAACTAGTTTCCTTGAGTCAATAAAAAAAATAGATGGTCAAATTTGAGGGAACATACAATTCTTAAAATGTCTCCTTAGTTGCTCCTTCGTACCATCACTATGATTCTAGTATATTACATATGTAATTCTATTGTCTATAATAGTAGGATGGATGAGGTGCAAGGAGAGACTTCATTGGTCAGGAATCATATTTCCATCATTGAGGAGAGGTTAGAGTCTATAGAGCTAGCACACGAATATGATGTAGATTTAGATCACTAGTAAATTTTCCATAGTATATGAGGATCCGTTGGCGGCAGCAACAACAAAGATGCGGAGTTTATCTTGATAGGACTTCTTCCTTAGCTCAATCAGGTTCTTCATCATCTCAGGGGATTTGATTTTCATCCTTCGCTATGACAAGGGCTTCTAAGCCTTCACAATAGAGTAGTTGATAGGATAGCTCTTAGAGCACTTTGTACTATGTATTTACATTAATGGAGGACTAGTATCTAGTTTTTTGAATGTTTTTTGTCTTGATTTATGTTTTTAGAGTTGTTTAAGTATTTGGATGTTTGACTATTCCTTGATTTAAGTTAAAACTCTTTTTTTCATGTTGGAATATTTTTGTTTATAGTTTATGTTTATGCTCGTGGTTGGTTTATAATATTTTGTGCTTATGCATTGGTTTATGCTATTGAATTATTGTACTTCTTAGATAAGGGAGCAAACCTCCCATTTTTTTCTCTTGTTTTATCATCTATTGTCATATGGTTTTGATAACACCAAAAGAAGGAAACATGTATTTCATTTACTTTTGGGGAGTAGTGAGAACCAATTCTTTATCAAGCATATATTCAGAGGGAGCCCGAACATGAAGTGTGTTTGTATATAAAATGTAATTGTGGCCATCCTTCATCACTAGTTTTTCACTAGTTAGGATGATTGGGGAATTGAAGAGGAGGAAGAAATTGCAAAGTATCACCATGCTAACGATCATGCGGATACACTAGGAAGAGAAGAAGACATCCGGATCACCGGAAATGCGGTCAGTGAGCATATAGACGACCATGCTGACGCATCATGTGGATGTCTAGATCATGGTCAAAGAGTATATGACAGGTTTCGAACCTCTAGAACTACTCAAAATGAATTGGTTAGAAGAAGTCCGAATCTGAAGATCTAGATGCATGAAGTCGATGTTGGGAAGACAAAATTTACTATCTAATAGTTAGTTTGTATAGTTTTTTTTTTTTAATTTAACCATTAGAAGCCAAATATAGCTATTATTTCACCCCCTATACATACCATTAAGTGTAAAGTAAAATAGATCTTTTGCCTACAATAATTACAGGCATTTTAGAGTGATTTGTTCCCTTTTTGTAAACTTGTAATTGTGTGAGGCAATCGGTAGGATTTTATAAGTTTTTCATTGTTGTGTGAGTACACTACAATTGTAACTTTGTGAGTGTTGAAAGTGAGTGTATTTGTAAAACTCTTGGCTCAATAGTGTGTTTTAGTGTAAACAAGAATGATCTCTCAAGCTGTACAGTTGGTCTTGTTTCACCAACTTGGAGAAGCTTATAAGTGGATTTAAATTCCAAGTAGATAATTTGGGAATTAGTTTGTTGTCGAACCGCTACGAATTGATTGTGTTTTCTTCTCTCTTTTAGCTATTGCTTATTTGAAATTTCTATTTACTTTATCATTATCTTGGTATATTGCTAAGTGTTTACTTAGAGAAATTTGCTAAGTTTAAAAGGTCTCTATTATGTTGTTTTGGTGCACAAAAACAATTCAGCTTTAGAGAAATTTTGTAATATATAAATGCTATCCTTTGAATCTTGATTCAGAGGTACTAGGTGTAATTAAAATTATATACTTCATTTAGTCCTAGGGGAATTTGTCAAATCTTGATTGCAAATAATAAAGGAATAACTTAGTCAAAAGAAAAGTGAATTTAATTCACGATTTGAAGTTATTTTTTTCTTTTTTTATTATATTGCTCCAACAGCGTTAACCTTTCCCTTTTTTTCATTGTGGCATCAAAAGATAAATGTCAAAGTAATTACCAAAAGAATCACATTCCTTTTATGGTATTTGAATATTTTAAAAAGCTACAAAGTAATTTCCACTTAACATTTACATAGTTTTATGAAATTTGGCTACTTATACTGGCTAACATTTGTCAAATTTCCTTCACTTATCAAGAATGAAAAAAATTGAGGATCAGAATTATTTTTTGCAACCCTAAAGAAGCATATGAGTTAATACACCAATTATAGAACCTAAGTAAAAGTCATTGAACATAAATAAGACTGATTAGAAAAATATAAGAAAGGACAATACTTATTTGCAGTGTTAAACTTGTAGCTTAAGGATTAAGGCAATGCCATTTTCACAGTATGCTGACTTTCGAGTTAACCAAGAAGGCTTTATTGGATGTTTGTGAATCCAACCAATTATCCCAAGCACATTTTTTTGCATTACTTGTGTTATAATGGAAATCTCCATATGTCATCTCTAGCAGATGCTGCTGATTGTTGATACATACAATGCAATAAGAATTTTTGATATCATGATTGGAATTTAGAAGAATGAATGTACAATAGGTGTTTTAGGACAAATATCAAACAATAGTTTAAAAAAAAAAATTTGTTCGTTTTATTCATGAGAAAGAAAAAGCAAAGTACACTCCGATATCATAGCCTTAACCCAAATTATTTAATGTAACACCTTCACTCAAATAAAGCTTTAAAGAAACAAGCCCAAAAGTAAATTTTAATGATGAAATAGTGTGCAGCGTCGGAAGTGGCATCAATTAGTTTTAAGCATCAGGATTTGCAAGGAGATAAGCCTCAACGGCCTCGAACATGGCCAAGGCCTTTTCTTTTCCTGCCTTAATTTTTTCTTTTCCTCCCTCAATTTGTTCTTCTGTAAGCTGGATATCACCCTTGGTGTAGTATGTGCTGCTAGTTTTGCAGATTGACCCTCCATCAGCAGAGGCTTCAATTTTGATAACATAAGAGATTTTCTCGATCACATCCTTCAATGCATCACCTTCGACCACAGTATAACTGTAAGCAAAGTTTTCTTTGTCAAGTCCGTCAACTTTGTGCTTGGCACTCTTATATTGGCTACCTAAAATTGAAACAAAAAGAAACTGTTAGTTTTTAAACAAAATAAATGTTAAAGAAGATAATTTACATCGGCATGAACTGAAAGAATTCTGAATGGCTTGGAAAAAGTACGAAAATAATCACGTAATCTATGATTAGGATTAACCTTCGCCAAAAGTAATTAGCTTAATAGATCCCACTCCTCCATCTCCTTCAAGGATTTCAACACTCTTAACTGCCTGTGGTAAGACCTTGCAAATGAGATTGTCATCCAGGATGAAGGCGTTGAACAGTCTTGCTGGAGGGATTGAGGAGGTGACCTCATGATCGTAAGTGATAAGTGCCATGATGTCTTGATTTGGTAATTGGGATGGAAAAGTTATTAAAAAAAGAAAGCTTTCAGCAATTCCTGAAGAAGTTGATGGTTCAAACCGCGGGTGAGAGAAGGTACTTATAGACTGAAATTGTTGTGTGAAGCGAAGTGCAAAATACTTGGGGTGTGTTTCTTGGTCAGTTTTGGCGTGAGAAAATATTTGGTATGAGAAGGCTTCTCATGTTGACTTCTGGAAATCTGATTGGAACGGTGACGGAAATGACTTTAATTTTCAAGATGTCAAGGAACATTTACTAGATAATTTCCTCCCTGGATAATTTCGCATCCACATGTTACTGTCAATCTTCACATTGCAAGTTCTGCTTTTATTTTTGTTCTTTTTTCTCCCTAAATTTTGTAAATATTGTCAAATTACACTTTAAACTTTTTATTTGGAAACATTGCACCTTCATCAATTTATCATAAATTACTATAATCTGGACCACTTTAATGAAATACATGAATACGGTGTATACATACGCCACGTCATACTTCCTTCTCAATGTTAATAATTGGCGCTAGTCCGTCATAATCTAATGACTATTTATTACGACGCCGAATCAAAGTCAACACAGATGTGCATTCTGAGATGGCAGGCCAACTTGTTTAAATAAAGTGCACTTTTTTTACTATGGTTTCCTTCAGAGAAAAAGAGAAAAAATTTTAATTGTCATAATTTGTAATTAAAGACAAATACAAAGACACTGTGTCAGTGAATTTTTTCAGTTTTATCTGCTTATTTATCGTGTGTGAATTTGAATTAGTACTTTTAATTACAAGTTATGCTAATTAAAATTGTTTTTCCTTTATTCTTATTCTTTTAAAAAATTTGGTCACCAGCATGTAAGTATCATGTGACCGGATTTCGGTAAGATATTAGCAAAACCGGTGAATACAGCTAAATGTGCTAAAATTCTGATAGATTTGATACTACATTTGCTTTCATTCAAAAGTTAGGGACTAAAACTACAGATTTTCCAAATAATTGGTACCAAAACTAGAATTTTCTCCATTATTTATGGATTACTACAACTTTTCTCTATTGCAAGTTTTAAACTAAAAAGGCCATCAATAAATTACAGAAGAAACTATGCTACGTTCTCTTTCGACAGCTACATATAGTAGTTTAATTTTCACCGGAATTGATCCAATCATGGACAGAAACATTAAAAGGAACCTGTATTTCTGCTTTATTCCAACGGTGTCATCCATGGTGTTTATTGAACATTTGATCAATCTTTTGCAAACATAATAGATTCAACGCAATCAGAATTTCTTAAATCAATATGGGAATTGTGAAAATTAAATTTTTAAGATAACAAAAATTATAACGTAGTGGAAACTTATTACTCTAACCACTAAGCATACATGTATAAAAAATAGATTTGAAGGAGTTCATAGAATATATACCCCTCAAGTATACACCAAGTCATAGGAGACTGCTTCAAGATTACTTATCAACCACCAAAGCCTCCACAAGTGTTGAATCTCTAATAGTAACCACACGATTGAAGCTTAAAGCCTCCAAGAGTTTAGTTATTGCTTTCTGGTTGCTAGATCCATTAAGATTGAAAAATCAATTCTTGGAGAATAAAAACTAAAAACTTTTCCCTGCAGAAAAACCAAAAATAGTGCAAGGCTTATGAATGGTTGGAATCAAACATCAATTTGGTTATTTAGTTGGCCAGCGTGTGTCTTGTGCCATGGAGTGAAACTGGCAGGAATATGCTTTAGTCCTGGTGATCCATTCGAAGGATTAAGCATTAAATAGTTTTAAAGGATATTTCATTATGTTAAATTATTTTGTTTGTTCTTAAAGAATTGACTGTTTATTTAGTGAATTACTTTTAGAGTTAGAAGATGTGTTAGTTTTAGTTTTATTAGATAATTACATAGACATAACTAAGTTCTAATAATAACGTGAATATTTTATGACTATCTTATTTCGTCAAATTATGAATAGGTTGGGAATTTTGGGACATTCTTGTATTCGTTAAATCATATATAGGTCATTGGGATTAAATTTGTCTAATTTTTCAATAGGGAAGAGAAGTGACGAAATTTGGAATCTTGAACTGTCCATATGTAACTGTATGGAGGTACGTGGTTTTTGTCCTTCCCATTATTTTTAAAAGTTGTTTCTTGGATAAATAACTTTTAGAATTTTGTGTGTGTGTCTGTATATATATAACCAATGCAAGCACATCTTATATGAATGTTTTATTACGTGAAAATTTGTGAGTTGCTATTTATTGGAAATAAATGTGAATGCATGTTGCTTGTATTGCTAGTTTGATATTTGTTATTGTGGCTCACGGTTAAACTTTGAGTGTATCGGTAGGGGTTAGTTCTCTATTCTCTGTTGTTTGGAGCCTTTCCTAATGGCATATAATAGTTAGGAACTCTATTTATCTAGACCCTCATAGCAGGATATAATAGTTACGACCAGATCCAGTTATCTGATTATACCTTAATGGACCTTGAGCTTGTCCTATAAACCCTTAGCTACGATATTATTCATTTTGTTAGTTAGATATTCATATGCGAATTTATTAATTATATTGAATGCCTCTAACAAATATGTATAAAATTCTTTCCTTTTGTTAACTCATATATGTATGTATATGCACGTTGGGAACTATGAATCTATTTTAACAAAATATTATTTACAATGTGCTTGTCTCGATGGGTGGGGACAAGAGCTGCTTACTGAGTATTATTTATGCTCATCCTACACTTAATGTTAATTTTGTAGATTCAACTGATAATCTTGAGTATGAATGAAAGACCCAGGTCAACGAGTTGGTAGATTCCCCATGATATTAGCTCGAACTTAGATTATTAGTGATTTAAATAATTATGGCACATGTTGCCTAGACACCATTGGCTTTTACTTTTGAAATTTAATTTCCTTTAGTATTGACCGTTTTAAATTGGGCTATAAACAAGCCGAGTCGAGCCCGAATATTGAGGTACTCGAATTTGAACTCGAAATGTTTTGTTACGCTCGAGATTGAGCTCGAGCTTGTTCGAGTATCAAAACTAGTGCTCGAGTTCGACTCGTTAAAGAATTATACAAACTCGAGCACAATTCAAGCTCGCTCTAAAATCAATGTCCAAGTCGAGCTCGAGCTCAAGCTCAAATCTATTTCTCAAATATGACTGCTAATCGAGCTCAATCTCGAGGTTGAGCTTGATTTGAGCTCAAAGTCAAGCATTAGTTATTTATTCGAGCAACAGTAGTTTAAGCAACATTCACCCACTGTTGCAAGCCAACAATAAATTCAGTACCATGTCAAAATCATTTTTGGGTAATGTTTCTTTGCAAATTTTCAAAGTGGTATTGCATGAAAGATAAAGAAAATGCAGAACTATTCTAATGCAATCTAAGATTATACAAAAAAAAGAAACAACAGACTGAGATAAACAATGGAAACGAAATAATTAGTGTGATAGAATAATAGACATTGCTTGAAGACCTCTCAAATAAAATAAAATAAAATCAGCCTTCATTAATCTTTTGAGAGAATGAGAGAGGACCTCACAACCTTCTTTCTACCTACAACTAAACTAGCACACACCAACCCGCAGCTACATTTACACTCCATACTCAACTCACAATCACCTGCACTCCCTCGACTGCACACACTCCACCTCATATACCTGCACTCAAAACACTGCCGTAACACACACTGTAATAGCTTTACACAAGCATAATATACAAATGCACACAACACACACGTGCAAACATGCGTAAAGCACACACCTGCACATACTTACACGCAAACATAGGCATAAATACAATACATTCAAACACACACACAGAGCATACAAACAAGAAGAAAACCTGCAATTATCACTGTTTCATAGCTAGTCCAGATGTAATATTAAGGCCTTAGGGACCTTTATGAAATTAAACCTTCTTTGGGCCATTGTGTGCTTTGTAAGAAGTAGTGTCCTTAGTTGCAATTCTTGAAACTTCAAATTTTGCCCTAAAGACTGGAATCCCTTCTTCATTTTTCCTCATTCTTCCTCTTCTATTTTGAAAGAATTCCTCTAAATTTCTTCCCATTTTCTCAACCCATTGAAGGAGGAATTGAAGGGATTTTATCCCCAAAGGAAGCTAGTAGAAGTCATTTTGAAGCTTTCTCCTCAAATCTCCCTCAAGGTAACTCTTCTTCCTACTTTTAGTTCTTTCACCATTTGATTATTTTGCTTGGAATTTCGAAATTATGGCTTTATTGGATGCTCTTAGACTATGTTACTCTTGAAATAGATGATTTGTAGTAGTAGTGCTTGTGAGTTATGATGAATGTGTGAAGTGGGTGAGTTAGAGGTTTGAAGAATTGGGTATGAGATTTTGGTAGATCTTGTGTGATTTTGAGAATGATCCATGAATATATTGATTATGATGTTAAGATAGTATCTTCCTACTTTATTATGCTATTTTGAGGTTGTTTTGTTGTTTGGATTGGGTGAGAAGATGATGAATAGTGTGGGGGGTGATTTTGAGCAGTTGCAGGCCGTCTTGCTGGGTTCATCCGTGGTGCCACCCGTGCTGCGGATGAGACCGCGGTTGAGGGGCTGCTGGCTCTGACCCGAGCCGCGACCTCAGCCGCGTCGCGGCTGGAGTCGCGGCTGGGTGCTGTAGCTGAGCCGCGGCGTGAGCCGCGTCGCGGCTGACGCCGCGGGTCAGTACAGTTTTGTCTCTTTTCCTCTTTTTGCGTGTTAAGCTAGGTTTAAGCCTCTTTTATGGTTTCTTAATAGAATCAGTATGTGATACAAGTCTTTCTTGTGTGTTATAGGCGACGAAGGACTTTATCCCTACTCGGACTACCTAAATTAGTCTTGGAGTGAGGTAAGTAGCATTTGATTCTCTTTGCCTTGGAAATGCTTTTGATGATGATAAATGACTTTGATAGTACTTTCTCTATATAAATGGGCTTATGTTTGGTTACTTTGATTTTCTATGACACAAGATGTGTGGTCTAATGAATTCTTTGAATGAACATATGAATGAGCTCTTGTATGTGAAATGGGTATATGACGGGACTAGTTCCCTAATTGGTAATGGTAGTAAATCATTTTGAACCGTACTAACCGGGTTATAGTTAGTTTTGTACTGCACCAACCGGGTGGTAGTTGGTTTTGAACCGCGTTAACCGGGTTATAGTTAACAACTAGAATTCCAGGGTCATGTGTCCACTAACTGCTTGAGCTCTCTTTTCTTTGAATTGCTTTATGCAATGTTGGAATGTGTATGGTTTTTGACTTGACCACATGTTGTGATGTTTATGGCTTTGATTTTGGTTTGAATTGTACTTATGTATAAATGACAAACTTAAGCCCCAAGGAGAACCTTTACTACTTACTGGGTGATTATATCACTCACCCCTTTTTGTTTTACCCCGCAGGTGATGAATTTATTGAAGGTGATTTGGACCGATTTTTGGACCTCATAGTCATAGATAGGATAGACTTGAATGAGGTTATTTTTTATAGCATTAATGTATAGCCATATTTTGTATGGATTAGGTTATACATACTTTCCCATCTATTTTTGTCATTGGGGAAGAGAAGTATATGAATGCTGTATATCTTTTGGTGATGAATGAAATGGATTCTTATGGGCATTTTGACATTTTGGAGCCTTATGTTATGTTTAGACGATAATTGTTTTGATTTAGCCTTGTGTCCTAGCGTAGCCTAGGGCATGGCGGGTGCCACGTCTCGGGCACGGGGCATGACACCAGACACCAAAACTACCAATTAGTTTTCCACAACACTTGCACTCACTCACTCCACTAATCAATTTTCCTCACACACACCTGCACTCAAACCACCACCTTTGCACAGGAAGAGCAACATTCCAAGCACACAACTCACACACAACTTTGCACAAGAAGAACACAAGAGTCAGAGCACACATCTGTAAACACTTGCACACACACAAAGGCATAAACACAATACATTTAGACACACGGTCCAGAAATAACAAGAAAATAGAAGGAAATTAGAAAACACAAATTAAGAGCAACAAATACGAAAAAAATGTGAACAATAAATACCAAAAACAAAAGAAAGCCAAAATGAACAAAAGAACCAACCAAATTAGTCCAAATAGTAAACTTAACAAAATTAGTCCCAAAAACAAGAAAACACAAAGTCTCTCTCAACAATAAACCATTTAGTTGGTTTATAAACCCAAAAAGGCTTTTAGAAAAAGGGTTTCGATCATTGGTGGCGAATGTGAACAAGAGTTTCAGCCGAAGCTTTTGAGAACGAGAAATTCAGTCGGTGGTGGTGAGAAGAAGGCTTTCAGCCGGATCTTTTGAGAAATGATTCCAATCAGCGATGGTTAGTCAGAAGAAGTGTTTTGGTCAGAGCTTTTGAGAAGTTGGGCTTCGATTGGTGGTGATCAATTAAAAAGAATGGTTTTGGCTTTTGAGAAGAAGGGATTTGGATCAAGGATTTCGATCCAAGAGATTTTGATCGGTAGGGGTCGGTGAGAAGCATGGATTTGGACTGGAGTTTTGAGAAGAATGGGTTTTGGTCGCGAGTTTGGAGGAGCAGAATAATGGAAAATTGGGAATTTAGTGGAAAAGATTGGGAATTTTGAGTTTTGGATTTTGTTTTGGTTTTTTTTTCGTAAAATACCAAGTTAAAATTCACAAATGACCAGCTACTATGTATAGATTAGGTTGGTAAAAGATGTAATTTTTTCAAAATGTATAGGTATTTTAATAATATCACCTATATATAAATCATATATATATTTATATATTAACGAGCTCAAAAAACTCGTCAAGCTTCTCAAGCCGAATACTTGTATATTTGGGCTTGGTTCATAGGGCTCGCGAACGGCTCAAGATAGAGCTTGAGCTCAAGCTGATCTATTGACCGAGCTACTCGTGAGCAACTCGAGTCATTTACAGCCCTATTTTTAAGCATGGTTGCAATTTTGTGGTATGGACTATTTAATTGTTATAGGATACTTGAATAGTTTGGTGTATGGATGATTTAGTTATTTTGAAATATTTGGTTGGTTACAGGATATGTAATTAATTTTTCTAAATTTTCCTCTCGTACTAAGCCTTGCATCTTGAGATAACATTCAAGGTACAATGTATTGTATCCCCGATTTTGGGCTGTGACACTTAGTGCTCAAAGGCGAGATTAATTTAGAGTATATTCTCACTAAGGATCAAGTAGCCAACAAGGTCACTAAGGCACCCGATGAAGATAGGCTTATTTTCCTTAGAAGCGAGTTAGATGTGTTAGGAAAAGTCCAAGCTTCCTTAGCAAAATTTCGCTTTTCTATAAGATGTAGACGACTGGATGCATTATGCGGATGTCCGGATAACTTATAGATGCACGCCTAGGATAAGTATTATATGTAAAAGGTCCTATGTTTTGAAACTTTTCAAATGTAGCATATGATTCGAAGCATGTCTACCATATAGATTTGTTTTAATAAACTTTCCCTAAGTAGTTGTTCAATTAAAAGTCTATTAGTTAAGCATAAAATTTTTTGAACTTTTTGGTACTTTCTTAAGCCATTTCAATCTTTGAACATGCCGGATGATTGTCAGAACTTTTAAAGAAAAGCAATGAATTATATACAAGACATGATCAAAAGTCATGTCTATTCATGCAATCTTATTTTGAGTTGTAATTGTTAGTCAATTAGATTTCCTTTTAACGACATAATAATCTTTTATTATAAAGTTGCCTTAGTTTTGGGAAAGACAATTTTTTCAACGGTTATAGTCATTCACTTAAAGTGACAAAATTTTAGTTGGATTATTCGCTTATAAAAGGGTCACTATTATGTTGTTTTGCTGCACAAAAACAATAATTTAGCTTTAGAAAAATTTTGTACTAATATATAAACACTATCCCTTGAATCTTGATTCACAAGTACAAGGTGTAATTAAAATTATGTACTTCATTCAGACTTCGAGGGAACTTATCGATTCTCGATCGCAAATAATGAAGGACTAATTTAGCCAAAAGAAAAGTTAATTTAATTCATGACTTGAAGTTATTTTCTCCTTTTTCTCTGTTATATGGCTCCAACATCCTCAACCTCCCCCCTTTGCCACTGCCGGATCAAAAAATAAATGTTGAAATCATTAACAAAGGAATCACATTTTTTATGATATTTGAATATTTTAAAAAAGCTAAAAAAAATTCATTTCCACATTAAATTTACATAGTTTTATTAAATTTTGCCACATATATTGGTTAACCATTGTCAAATGTCCTTCACTTACCAAAATTGAAAAAATTTGAGGATCGCAATTATTTTTTGCAACCGTAAAGAAACAAATGACTCAATACACGTAGATAAACCAAAGTAAAAGTCATTGAACATACATAAAACTGATTCTAAAAATATGAGAAGGGACATTACTTAATAATTAAGGCGATGCCCTTTTCATAGTATGCTGACTTTCGAGTTAGCCAAGAAAGCTTTATTGGATGTCAGTGAATGCCACCAAATTTAGTCCCTAAGTACATTTATTTGCATTACTTGTACAATAATGAAATCTCCCAGAGATGCTGCTGATTGTTGATTTTCAATGCAATCAGAATTCTTGATATCATGATGGGAAATGAGAGTATTGAATTTATAATAGGTGTTCCAGGACAAACATCAAACAATAGTTTTAAAGAAATATTTTGTTGGTTTCATTCGTGAAAAACTAAAAGCAAAGTACACTTCGATATCACATTACGAAGGCCAAAACCCAATTATTTAATATACTGCCATCACTCAAATAAAGCTTTAACGTAACAGGCCCGAAAGTAAATTTGAATCATGAAATGATGTGCAGCGTTGGAAGTGGCATTAATTACTTGTAAGCATCAGGATTTGCAAGGAGATAAGCCTCAACGGCCTTGAACACGGCCAAGGCCTTTTCTTTTCCTGCCTCAATTTTTTTTTTCCTCCCTCAATTTGTTCTTCTGTAAGCTGGATATCACACTCGGTGTAGTATGTGCTACTAGTTTTGCAGATTGACCCTCCATCAGCAGAGGCTTCAATTTTGATAACATAAGAGATTTTCTCAATCACATCCTTCAATGCATCACCTTCAATCACGGTATAACTGTAAGTGAAGTTATCTTTGTCAAGTCCATCAACTTTGTGCTTGGCACTCTTGTATTGGCTATCTAAAATTGAATAAAAAAGAAACTATTAGTTTTTAAACAAAATAAATATAAAAAAGATAATTTACATCGACATGAAGTGAAAGAAGAATGAGTGGCTCGGAAAAAGTATGAAAATAATCATGTAATCTATGATTAGGATTAACCTTCGCCAAAAGTAATTAGCTTAATAGATCCCACTCCTCCATCTCCTTCAAGGATTTCAACACTCTTAACTGCCCGTGGTAAGACCTTGCAAATGAGATTGTCATCCAGGATGAAGGCGTTGAACAATCTTGCAGGAGGGATTGAGGAGGTGACCTCATGATCGTAAGTGATAGCTATTATTTCACTCCCTATACATACCGTTAAGTGTAAAATAAAGTAGATCTTTTGCCTACATTAATTACGAGCATTTCAGAGTGATTTGTTGAGAAAAAGACTCCCCTTTTGTGTAAACTTGTAATTGTGTGAGGCAACTGGTAGGATTTTATAGTCTTTTCATTGTTGTGTAAGTACACTACGATTGTAACTTTGTGAGTCTAGAAATTGAGTGCATTTGTAAAACTCTTGGCTCAATAGTGTGTGTTAGTGTAAGCAAGAATTATCTCTCAAGCTGTAATATTGGTCTTGCTTCACCAACTTGGAGAAGCTTACAAGTGAATTTAAATTCCAAGTGGACAATTTTGTAATGGAAGTCGGCATCAAGTTTGGTGTCAAACAGATGCAAATTGGTTGTGTTTCTTTCTCTCTTTTAGCTATTGTTTATTTGAAATTTCTATTTACTTTATCATTATCTTGGTATTTTGCTAAGTGTTTACTTAGAGAAATTTGCTAAGTTTTAAAGGTCTCTATTGTGTTGTTTTGGTGCACAAAACAATTCATTAGCTTTAGAAAAATTTTGTACTAATATATAAATGCTATCCTATGAATCTTGATTTAGAAGTACAAGGTTTAATTAGAATTATATACTTCCTTTATTCATGGGGTAATTTGTAAAATCTCCATTACAACTAATAAAAAAAATAATTTAGCCAAAAGAAAATTGAATTTAATTCACGATTTGTAGTTATTTTTTTCTTTTTTTATTATATTGCTCCAACATCATTAACCTCTCCATTTTTCCATTGTGGCATCCAAAGATAAATGTCAAAATCATTAACAATATTTGAATATTTTAAAAAGCTACAGAGTAATTTCCACGTAACATTTACATAGTCTTTTGAAATTTGGCTATTTATATTGGCTAACATTTGTCAAATTTCCTTCACTTGTCAGGAATGAAAAAATTAAGGATCAAAATTATTTTTTGCAACACCAAAGAAGCAAATGACTTAATACACCAATTGTAGATAAACCTAAGTAAAAGTCATTGAACATAAATTAGACTGATTATAAAAATATGAGAAAGGACAATATTTATTTGCAGTGGTAAACTTGTAGCATAAATGAAGGATAGAACGTTCATCAACCAATCTAAGTGCACAAAAGAACTGCTCAAAAGATTTGACATGGAGGACTCAAAGCAAGTGGAAACTCTAACATTCACATCAACAAAATTTAACAAAGATTTGGTATGGAGGACTCAAAGTATGATTGGTTGTGTAATTTATTTAACCGCTAGTAGACCATCTATTACATTTGGCATGTGTTTATGTGCTAGATTTCAATCATTACTTAGAAACTCTCATTTAATGGCCATAAAAGGGAAAGATATTTGAAAGGGATAGATTACGATTTGTGGTATCCTAAGTCTAGCGACTTTGACTTGATTAGTTATTTGGATTTCTATTTTACCGTTGTAGAGTTGATAGAAACACTATTAGTGGTATGTATTGTAATTTTCTTGGAGATTTCTTAGTTTCTTGGTTTAATAAAAAATAAGGTTCTATTCCTTATCCACAGTGGAAGCGGAGTATACAGCCGTTGATGGTCGTTGTGCGCAAATCTTGTGAATGAAGCACACTTTAGAGATTTCAGCGTTGCATCTGATTGCGTGACATTTTATTAGGATAACATTAGTGCAGCCAACCTTTCTAGGAATCTCAATCAGCTATCTTGGACAAAGCGCATAGATTCAAGCACCACTTCAATAGTGACTTAGTACTTAAAGGTGAGATTAATTTTGTGAATGCTCTCACTAAGGATCAAGTAGCTGATATATTTGCTGAGGGTCTATTACAACTCTAAAACTTAAGAATAAAAAATTACCACAAAGAAAACCCAATGGATTGGCGGTCCATTAAGCCCATAAAATCATCAATTGGACTTCAATTCTTCAAGCTTCCCATTCGTGTGGCCCATGAAGTCCCCATCCAAAGTTTGTTCAACCAAATCACAATAATAAGTTGTTTAGATTGATCCTTTGAGCCCAATTGCATTGCCTCTTCATATGAGTCCAATATGAGTCCATGCAATGCATCCTTCATTCTTCTAGTTCTTGCTCTAGTCATTGGACCATCCAAACCTTTAAACACATCATTGGAGCTCCTCAAACTCGATCCATCATCCTTGGAAACGTCCCCCTTGAAGGTTTTCAGCTTGGGACTCATCATTCCCTCCTTTCTCGAAAGGATTCGTCTCGGAATTACCTACATCAAACAAGGATAAGTGATAAATAATAAACTTACCAATATTATTATATATATTATTATATATTAGATGATATTTTAATTATAATTATAGTATTTTTAGTTGCAAATGACTCATCTTTCAACAAGTCATGAGAATTAGGGTTTTTTAGGCAGAATTTTTATTTGAGCAAATTAATGCACAATTCTTATGTATAATTGCAGGTTCATCATACTAAAACTTATTTTGGATCAATTGGAGTTAAGGAAGATCAAATTCAATGGTGATTCAAAGAGTTAAGATTGATTGAACAAACTTGAAGGAACAATTGTGCAAAATAATAAAAAAATCCAATTCTTCACCAAAATGCTTAGAAATACGTGAAAAATGTTTGCACACATCAGGTCCAGTTCAACAAAAATAAAAAAATCAAGTGGGGGCCACAGGATGTGATCTGCGGCTGGCGATACACAGATAATCATCTGCGTATTGCCAGCCACGTATCGCAGTACGGCTGAACTTTCTAGGGCATCAACTTGCATTCTCTTCCAGCTGGTTTTTGTAGACATTTTCAGATGAAGATAGGGTTCTGCAAGTGGGAGAATACACTGGAAGCATAAATGAAGACTTTTGTGCCCATTTGGAATCCCCAAGCAAATCTTCATCATTTCCATGCATTAATGATTTATGCAAGTTGGAAAATGACTTGAGAAACATTTGTTTATAAATAGAAGTCATTTGTAAAGTATTTGTAAGAAGTCTTAGTTGTAGAAAAGTATTTTTTGTCTTTAATTCTCTACTTAGCTTGGTAGAGAATTAGTAAAATTCTCTAAATCCTTCAATAGAGTGGTGAGGAACATTCTAAGAGACTTGTGTAGTGCAATCTTTTGAAGGTGAATAAAGAAGAGGACTAATTCTCATATTGGTTCAGCAATTCTGAAACTCTCTCTCTCTTTTACTTTCAATAGTTGCCATGAATTTTATCTTTGAAGTTGAACTTTTAGTTGTTTCATTAACCATGTTGAACTAAAAGTTTCATCTAGATCATAGATGAAGCAAATGAATCAACAAACATGATTTAATTTATTGCACTTACTAAGCTTGCATTTGTTTATTTACTTATTCAAGTTTTAACACTTGTTTTTGCTTGGCCAACTTAAACAAGCCATTTAGTTGCTACTTGACATTGAGAGATGCATGTAATAATGAAAAATGAACAAGTAATGCTTAAGTAGTTCATATGACAATAATGGATGCTTAAGTGAATCACTACAATTCATGTTTTCATAAGATTTCATCATGAGAATAGTTAAAATCTTATCATTTCATAGAGAGATCTAGTTATGACCTATATGGAATTTGATTCTAAACAAAGCAAGATAACACTTAGTAGGTCATTCATGCTTGGTTCATTAGTAAATTTTATGTTCAAGGCTTCTTGTTTGAATTCTACAAAAGTTCTCAATTATATATCTACTCTATTGAAGGGACCCCTTATCACTCTTATTTTCATTTGTGTTTAGATAATAAAAGTTGGTGAAAAAAGCTTTAGTAGTTGCACATATTTGATTCCTCGTGGAATTCAACACCTAATACTCCAAATACTACAACTGACCCGTGCACTTGCGGAATAAGTTGGGTGATTAGGTTTTTATTACTTGATTTGTGGGTTTTTGTTCAAAATTGTTATACCTAATCTACACCACGTCAATAAGTCAGAAACATTAAAAGTAGCACTAACGTTTCCATACTCACTTGGTAGATCCAACTTGTAGGCATTGTTTCCAATCCTCTCAAGTACTTGAAAAGATTCATCTCCTCTTGGGTGAAGTTTAGATTTCCTTTGTTGTGGAAACCTTTCTTTCTTCATGTGCACCCAAATCCAATCACCAGGCTCAAAGACAATCTTTATGCATCCCTTATTTGCCACTTTTGCAAAGTGTTCATTCTTTTTCTCAATATTAGCTCTCACCATTGCATGAAGATCCCTAACAAATTCAGCTTTCTTTTTGCCTTCCAAATCAAAAACTTCATTAGTAGACAAAGGCAAAATATCCAATGGAGTCAAGGGATTAAATCCATAAACACTCTCAAAAGGTGAAAACAAAGTAGTAGAATGAACAGTCATATTGTATGCAAACTCAATATATGGTAAGCATCTCTCCCAATTTTTCAAGTTCTTTTGAATCATTGCACGCAAAAGTGTAGAGAGTGTTTTATTCACTACCTCAGTTTGACCATAAGTTTGTGGATGTACAACAGTAGAAAACAACAATTTAGTACCAAGTCTACTCCACAAAGTGAACCAAAAATGGCTCAAAAATTTAACATCTCTATCACTAACTATAGAACGAGGTAAACCATGCAATCTCATAATCTTTTTAAAGAACAAATCAGATATGTAAGTGGCATCATTAGTCTTAGAACATGCAATAAAGTGCGCCATCTTATTAAATTTATTAACAACAACAAAGATGCTATCTTTACCACTTTGAGACCTTGGTAGACCCAAAACAAAGCCCATAGAAATATCTACCAAATGTTGAAAAGGCACAGGCAATGGAGCATATAAATCATGGGGCATAATTAGACTTTTTGCTTGTTTGCAAGTTATACACTTAGCACAAATATTCTCAACATCTACACGCATACCAGGCTAATAAAAGTACTCATGTAAAACATGCAAAGTCTTTTTAACACCAAAGTGTCCCATAAGCTATGTTTTCAGACTCGAACCGGGTATTGACCCGGCTAATATCAGGGGTCAATGGTCAATGGATTCAAACGGGGGTCGACCTAAGTTGAACCGGATGACGTCATAAATACGTAATATATATATATAATAAGGGCTACTTAGACATTTCCCCTTGCAAAACCTATATTGCATTAAATAATAATAATAATAAGAATAATCAAATCTCTGAGCCCACTAATTACCAATTTTGGTTCTCTTAATCAAATCCTCTCAGCCCACTAATTACAAATTTTGATTCTCTTCACTAAATTAATCAATGCCATTACAATTTAATTACTTGGTTTGAAAAAACAAATTTGTTATTAAAAGAAAATTGTTTAAAAAAAAAGTTAAAGGGAGTCATGGGTCTGGTCAAATTTCGTTGCATGTCAAATTTGCATTTAACTTTGTTAAACTTTCACCCCCCCTTAGTGATAAGATTATCCAAAATGCCATCCAACAATTTAACGAGACAAGTCATTGTGTTGTCTTGTCTTCATGCGTACAGTTTTTGTTTTTGAACTCTGACACCTCAAAGTGGGCCACCACAAAAAGTTCTTATCACTCTCTTTATCTAATAAACCTGCCTCTACCGATTCCCGGTTTTAACCGGTCAAACCCAATTTTTGACCGGCTTTGACCCATTTTTTAATGTAACTCGGACCGGATGATGGGCCGGTTCCCGATCTGACTGGTTCAACCAGCCAGTCCGGTCCGAGTTAAAAAACACAGCCCATAAGTCCACTCCCATGAGTTTTCCTTGCAAGCAATTCACACATAGAACATTTAGGCATGCACAATTTATTACCTTTAAACAAGAAACCATCATGCCTAAAATAATCATTATGAGCATGTTTTGAAGTGAAATGCCACACATTGCAAAAATTATCATCATGCTCATACAACTGTTTAATACAATCAAAATCAAGCAATTTAGTCTGGAGAGTAGTGCTAAGAACATACCTTCTAGACAAAGCATCAGCAACTACATTCTCATTACCTTGCTTGTACTTGATTGTATAAGGAAAATTCTCTATGAATTCCAACCATTTGACATGTCTCTTGTTAAGCTTTCCTTAAGACTTTGGAAACTTTAAACTCTCGTGTTCAAAATGGATCACGAACTTTTTAGGAAAAAGATAATGCTGCCATGTTGGTAGAGTTTTTACCAATGCATAGAGTTCTTTATCATAAGTGAGATAGTTCAAGGTTGGTCCACTTAACTTCTCACTAAAGTAAGCAATAGGCTTAGAATCCTGCATAAGAACAACACCTATACCCACTCTAGAAAATCACATTCAACCTCAAACACTTTATCAAAATTAGGTAAATACAAAAGTGGGGCGTTAGTCAATGTTTGCTTCAAAGTGTCAAACACCACTTGGTGTTTTCTTTCCCACTTAAACACAACATTTTTCGTAACAAGTTCATTTAAAGGTGCAGCAATAGTAGAGAAATTATGTACAAACCTTCTATAAAAACTTGCTTAGCCATGGAAAGATCTAACATCATTAGCATTCTTAGGTGTAGGCCAATCACTTATGGCTTTAACCTTTGACTCATCAACATGTACACCTTGACTACTAACAATGAAACCAAGAAAAACAATGCTTTCCATGCAAAAAGAACACTTTTTCAAGTTTGCATAATGTTGATGCTCACGTAAAATACAAAAAACTTGATGCAAGTGCTCAACATGATCCTCAAGTAACTTACTATAAATCAGAATGTCATCAAAATAGAATGCCACAAATTTACCAATGAAAGCTCTAAACACATAGTTCATAAGCCTCATGAATGTACTAGGTGCATTAGTCAAACCAAAAGGCATAACTAACCATTCATACAATACATATTTGGTTTTAAAAGCAGTCTTCCATTCATTACCTTCTTTTATTCTAATTTGATAATATCCACTTTTAAGATCAATTTTTGAAAAGATAGAAGAACCATGTAATTCATTAAGTATATCATCTAATATAGGAATAGGATGACAATACTTTACCATTATCTTGTTAATGGCTCTACAATCAACACACATGTGCCACAAACCATCTTTCTTTGGCACTAAGATCACAGGCACAGCACATGGTGAAAGACTCTCACGCACAAACCTTTTCTCCACAAGTTCATCTACTTGTCTTTGTATCTCCTTAGTCTCTTCAAGGTTTGCTCTATACGCGGGGCGATTTGGAACGCTTGCACTAGGTATGAAGTCAATTTGGTGCTCAATCTCCCTAAGTGCTAGTAAACCATGTGGCACTTCCTCAGGTTAATGATCTTCAAAACTGTGAATCAAAGATACCACAATACTAGGCAATGAATCATCTAGTTCATTCAAAGAAGTAAAAATAAAAGAAGTAGAAGCAAAAGTAGAAGAAGGCAAGTAAACAAAACTATGAATGCCTTTATATAAAACTGTAGACACCAAATTTTGACACACCTTTTGTAAAAAATATGTGTATTACTTTATTTAGGGGGTATTGTGATTTTCAGGGGCCAATTATAATTTTTGTGTATATTACGTCTAATTTGTCACATTAGGGGCAAAATGGTAATTTTACCATATAAATATTATTTTATTTTATTTTATCTCCTAAATATATAATTTTACTATTTTATCATTATTTATAATTTTAATGTTTTTTAGGAGTCATTTATTATTTATTTAAAATTCTAGTATTTTTAACTTAATGGCACGTTTTTCAATGCACTCTTTTTTACGAGAATTTTTCAAATGAAAAATTTTATATATGTATTTTGTATATTTATAAATTTTCTGTAAAAGTTACATGATTTTTAGAGGCCATTTAGTATTTATTTATTTTTTGTCTTTTTTGTTTATTAAGGGCACGTTTCCCAAAAATGCTTTAATCTTAATTTTTGAGTGAAAATTATACTATATGTGCTTTATGTGATAATATATGTTGTGTAAGATTTTTGTGATGTCATTTATTAATTTTCATAAATTTTATAATTTTGCCATATTTAGATCATGTTTTCCAACGTATTTTTTTTATTTTTATTTTTATTTTTTTATTTATTTAAAATTTTTCTTTATGAAAATTTTGTATGTGTGCATTTTATAAATTTTATGTAAATAAAATTTTCATAATTTATTTATTTACTTATTTTAAAGACCATTTGTTATTTATTTTAAATTGTATTTTTCTAATCTAGAATTAACTTTTTTTTGTTACACTGAATTTTTCTTTTTCCTTCTTATAATATTGTATTTCATTTTTAATGTATAATTTAAAAAGAGTTCAAGTAGTTTTATTTTATTTTTATCTTTATTTTTTATTTTTTATTTTTTATTTTTTATTTTATTTTTCTGTTTTTCTTTGTTTTCTTCATTAAAAAAAAGATGAACAGCAGCAGCAGCAACGCTGCTAATGTTTGTTTTCTGCAAACACCATCCCCAAGCCATGCCTCTTCTCATCATCACCTCCCAACCTGCACTCAACCTACCAGATTTTGGGGGATTTTGTTTTTGTTCTACACTTACATTTCTGTGACAGCCCCACCTTACCCAGAGGCGCACCAAAGGGCTTAGCGAACTGCCTGCCTAGCTCTCGCCAGGACTCACTCAAACATGCACTCAGCACATTCACGTACAGTTAACCCAAAATGGAATACATTCACATAGTTCAACTTAAGATACATAAGTCACTAAAATGTACAGGCCATGTACTACAAGTTTACATGTCCAAAATATACATATTATTTACAATGGTAACCAAACAACTCGGTTGACCAAAATACAAAATAAAAGTCTACTATAACTAAATTTGCCATTCCCAGCTTTAAGAGTGAGAAATACCTGAGTAAAGAAAAACAAATGAAGGAATGAGCTATAATAGCCCAGTGAGTGCCCAAATCATGCAGGCAGGCCAAAAATCTATTATTTCAGAAAATAAAATAATTTAACAAGATATTTAATCAGCACATGAACAAATAATTAAACAATTAGTCAATGGCAGATATAGGGTTCAACCACGGGAGCAAGCTCGACCGCAGGAGAAACAAGTACCGATTATATAAACAAGGCATTGGGACCGAGATAATAGCTCAGGTCCGTGCCAAGGTCATACTGGTATTATCAAGCAAGACCCTAACCACCACACACCTTATAACCTCCTAACATGCTACCACATCCAGGGAGTAACCTCGACCTTGGAGGGCCAACACGCAAGAAAGTTCAACCCGGAGTTGGCCTCTTAGAGGATTAACAACTCATGAGAGAATGAACATCACGCCCTAAAACACCCAGCACCTTATATCCTCCCACGCCCGTTCAAGTTGACTATCCATGAAGTAACGGTGAAGTTAGTCACAGAAGTCTCAAACACAATGTAACACATTTAATCATGAAAACAAGTAGCACATTGTGGAATAGATGCGATAAAGTACACATCTTTCCTCAAGTAGCACATTTTATCGCATAATATTTGCAATCATAGCATAATATTTACAAATGAAATATCACGTTACATGCATCATGCACACATAAAGACACTCACCTGAAATGCCTACGAGAATATTTCGTAAAAAGGTCGGGTCTCACTTTCGGGTCCTGAAATAAAAAAAAATAATCTAATGAAAATTAGATTTAAACCCTAATTAACTTAGTAAGAAAAATCAAGAAATATCCCCTTTTTCTAAGGTTTTTGTTTTAGGGTTTAGGGTTTAGGGTTTCCATTCTAGGGTTTTCATTTTAGGGTTTTTATTTTAGGGTTTTCTAACAAAATTTTGGAATTATTTCCCCTTAAATTCAGCCCTTCCAACTTGGTTTTCCATCAAGATTTCAACCATCAAATCCATAATTCCACAAGTTCTACAACTTCCAAATTCAATCCAAGTTCAAATTCCAAAGTTCCACTAAAATTCAAGAATTCAATTCCAAGAATCTTCAACCAAACCATATACCCCATGAAATTTTTCAAGGTTTAAATACCAATTGCTACTCAATCTAACCAAGAAAACACTATCTCTAACAAGTAAGACTTCAATTCAAGCATAAATCTTCAAGTTAAAATCATAAGAAGTCAAGATTAAACTAGTACAAAAAAACCAATTAAACTTGAAATTAATGGTTAAATCTTGTAATACAAACCTACAACAAGCCTAGAACTTTGCTTAGAAGGAAGGTAAGCTCACTTTCTATGGTGAAATTTGCTCAAAGTTGGAAGAAAAGCTCCAAGAAGTTGAAAGAAATATGAGAGGAAAAGAGAGAGAAGCAAGGCCGGCCAAGGAAAATGAAAAGGAGAAGGAAATGGTCTAGGAAAATAGAGAAGAAATAATGGAAAAGTTGGGAGAAAGATTAACCAATAAAAATATTACAAGAAGCAAGTTAGGATTTAGGCTTTTTAGGCATTAGTTGTAAACTTGTTTTAATTTAATTGGTGACACAAGAAAGATCTCTTCCACCTAGTAATTAATAATATTATGACATAAATATTAAAGCAAAAAAGAGAAGAAATAAAGAGAAGGGAAAATCCGGCCATGAGGGAGAGAAAAGAGAGAGAAATTCGGCCAAGGGAAAAAAAAGAAAAGAAAGAAGAATTTTCGGCCAAGGAAGAAGAAAAGAGAGAAAGAAAAATTCTGCCAAGAAGAGAAAATAAAGCAAGTGAATAAGTGAAATTTTTGAGAAAAATGAGCTAAAGTTTAAGTAGTAAAAAAAACTAGAAAATAGTAATATAAACTAGTTAAAATGAAACACTATGAGAAACTAATGATCTAATGAATTTAATCCAAGTTTAATTCTTAGGTTTTCTACTCAATGAGGAAAGAAACTTAATTAATTAACCTAATTAACTTAAGAAATCCTCCAACTAATAAATCAAGAGTTAATGCTAGATTTCAAATGAAAGAATTTTTCTTTTAAGTACGTTTTAGGGTTTTTTTTTCCTACCATTATCATTATTATTTTGAGCTACTTATAAACATACATGAATAAAATAGTTTCATATGAATTTCTAGGGTGTCACAATTTCACTCTCCCTCTCCTTCTCTTCACACACAGACACACAATTCCCTCTGCACTACATTTTTCCCTCTCTGCCTTCCCCCTGCATCTTCATCAAACACACACAGACACACAGACATCTCACAACTCTCCTCACTCACATTTCATCTGCACACATAGACTTTATTCTCCCTCTCCCTCCCCTTCTACTCTCTCGGCCAAAACACACAAACACACACACTAACACACACTTCATCTGCTTCCCCTCATCTGCACAAAAAATTCACTCAACCTCTCACTCTCACTCACAGACACACACCTCACGCCTCACTCTCTCAGCCTTCCCTCTCCGCAACACACAACTCACACACCAGACACACACTTCACCTCTCTCTCGACACTCTCATTACACCTGCACACACTCACAGACACACAAACATCAAACTCACAAACTACACACACATAGCAACAGAGAAACCACAAGCAAATACACACACAGACATTATCGAATTCATGCAGAACGAACACACACAATCACACATCCAGTGATTCACGCACTTCAACCAAAACACGCATTACACACACAACACACGCAGCACTCACACAGGCAGATACACTTACATACTATTACATACAGTTCTTTATACACCTTCACACACAAAACACACGCCACAACACACACAAACAAACATCCAGAACACCATCACACCAGCACAATTCACACACAACACCCATCACCTGCACACAAAACCAAATCACAACCACCATCATCAGCCCATAAACCACCTGCAAGAACTACCAAAAATCCACCCACAATCACCAAAAGCGCCACCACCAGCAGCCGTGAACCGTAGCTCCTCCTCCACCACTGGAACCCCTAATCAGCTCGTACGGCGTCCGTCTCCCTCTCCTCTCAAATCACCACCATCGCCACCAACCATCTCCATCCGAATCAGGTAACTCTCGGTCTCTCCAATTTGTTTTGCATAATTCTTAGTCACACTGAAATCATGTTTGATGGGTGATTTTGTGATAGATGTGTTCATAAGATTTAACTTTTGAATTTGGAAATTGGACTTGAAGAAATGGGTTTTGTTTTGGTTTTCATTCGGTCAAAACCGAGAGAGATAGAGGACAGAGACAGGAAATCGGATGGAGAGGAGAGAGTGAGACCGGTCGGCCAAGAGAGAGAGGACCGGACGGAGAGAACAGAGAGGGGAGAGAACATGACCAGGGGGGAAAGAAAAAGGGGGAAAAGAGAAAGAAGAAGAAGAAGAAAAAAAGGAAGAGATGAAATCTGGGAAGAAGCAAAGGGGGAAGAGGGAAAAGAAAAAGGGAAAAGAAAAGGGAAAAAGAAAAATAAAAGAGGAAATCTGGAAAAGATAAAAAAAAAAAATGTTTTAGTGAAACTACGTCGTTTTGACGTAGTTTCACTCAAAACAACGTTGTTTTGATTAGTTTAGTTTTTAATTTGATTTTAATTAATAATAGGTATTTATTTTATAGTCCTTATACTTTCATTAATGCTACTGTGGTCCCGAGAATTTCTGATTTATGCATTTAAGTTTCTGTTTTTTATAAATTGACCCCCATAATTTAATTTTCTTTGCAATTAGGTCCCAATTAATTGCATTTAGATCCCCCAACTTTTAGATAATTATAATTTTGGCCCCTACATTTTTCAACTTTCCATTTTGACCCCTATGTTTTTATAAAATTATATTGTGACCCCTATACTTTTCTAAAATTACATTCTTACCCCTAAATATTTCTGGAATTTTGTTTTTACCCCCCTTTTATTGCTGGATATTACAAATTGATGTTAATGTTTGCTATAATTTATAAATTGAACCTTGAATGTTGCTTAAAATTGCAATTTGGTTTTAAAACTTGTTGCAAATTGTATTTTTCATATTTTAACTTGCTGAAATTTTATTTTTGTCCCCCCAACATTGCTGGAAATTCTATTTTGCCCTAGAATGCTTGCTGGAATTTTATTTTTGTCCCCCCGACCTTGCTGGAATTTTATTTGAGTCACTATACTTGCTGAAATTTTATTTTTGGCCCCCTATTGTTGCTGGAATTTATATTTTTGCCCCTTATGTTGCTGGAATTTGTTTTAAAACCTCCATTAACTATTGGAAATTGTATTTTAGCCTTTTATTTGTTGTTGGAACTTATATTCTAATACTTATAGCTACTGGAATTTTTTATTTTAGCCCTTTTATATATCTGGAAATTGCTATTTGACCCTATACATTGCTGTAAATTATGTATTATTTAATGACTTTGCTGAAATTATATTCTTGGCCTTAAGTATTGCTGGAAATTTTATTTTTGGGCATTATACTTGCTGAAAAATATATTTTTTAACCTTTAAATTTGTTGTAAACTATGTCATTACCTTAATTAGGGTTTAAAATTATAATTTTACCCTTTTGTTTGTTGTAAATTACGTTTTTACTTTAGAATGTTACCTAAATTTACATTTTTAATCCAAATCTTAGAATATTTTATTTTTGCCAAAAAGAAAAAAAAATTAAAATTAGTTAAGTCCTCAAAGCTTTAAATTATTTCTTTTCACATTTTCTTTATTTATTTTATCAAAATTTATAATTAATGTTCTAAAATTGAGTCTTACTAGTCTAATTAATGTTCAAATTATTTTCTTTATTTTCCTTTTAGTTATTTTAATAATCCTTATTTGGGGTGTTAAAAGTTTAAGTATGTATTATTGTATCTTATCTTCTATTATTATTATTTCTTTATTTTTGTTGTTTTGCTTTATTTATTTATTTACTTATTTATTTTAACTTAAACAATTTTCCTTTTTCTTCCTAAATAATTAATTATTATTATCATTATTTTCTCTCTCTTATTTTGTTTATTATTGCTATAATTGTTTGAATTATCGTAGTATGTTCATAGTGATCGGTAGGAAATTACTTAATTAGGGATTTACTTATTAAATAGTGGTATTTTTGACATGTTTGTTCATTTTAGTAGCAATCTGTACCGAGTTTACGAACGGGAGGTACCTCGATTACCCTTTTAATTTCTTCTTTGTGTGCTCCTACTTATAGTTTTTTTTTTTTATCCATGTGTGAGTGTTTATTCATTTATGCCATATTGTTTATTTGAATTTAATTTTTATTATTCAAAGAGATGTAATAGATAGGCAATATTATATTTAGTAAAATTTTTGTATTTAGATAGTTAATGTAATAGATAGTTCATATGTTATCTATTTAACGAAAATTTTATGTATTTTAGATAGAAAATGTAATAGATAGGTTAGATAGGTTACCTTTTACTTTTATTTTTTAGATTGTAACTAGGCTTCTCCGGTGTAATAGTTAGGGCTTTTGTGTGTTGTGTGCGCTACGTGCTTATGTGTTTTATTCGCATTCTCTAGGATTTTGCATTTAGAATATCATGCTTGTGTGCTATGTGCTCCTATGTGCTATTATGTGCTTTTATGTGATTATTGCTTTAATATATGCTTTATTTACTTACTTGCTTTATTATTCTATATGTGCATCGTCACCACACTAGTCCAACGCTAGTTGTGGTTAATTCCTGTTTCTTCGCTAGTCCAACGCTAGCGGAGAATTTATAGAAAATAGGTTGGTCTAATACTAGACTTTTAGGTCATTTAGTATTAGAATCATCTTTCGTGTGCATTTCATAACATTTCACACACATTTTATCCTTTTTAGGTCTTTTTCCATTTTTCCGTGATTTTTATGTATACTTCATCACTTATTACCTATTTTAACATCTATTTGGTGCATAACATTTAGATTCCACTACACATAGAATTTTAGGTCATTTGTATGATTTGACTAGAAATAGTCATCTACTCACGTGGGAAGCGATGGCGTACATGTTGTTCCCCCCTCCGTGAGTAGGAACAGTTAGTCACGAGTCCATTAGTCTCCCGTACCCGTCATATTGCATCCCTACTTTCTTTGTTCATTTACTATATATATTACTATTTTTCTTTTCTTTTGCATTCCATTTTGCATCTACACTCGTGACTCCATCGAGGTCTAGACTCGGGTTTCGCAATTAATGCGGTAATTCCGACTAAACCTCAATGGAACATTTTGTCCCTTAACGATACTCATTTTTAGAACTAGATTTGCATTCATATAGTTGCATTCAAATGCGATAAAATCTTAGGGTTATATTAGGAAAATTTAAACTAAACCTCGCAACTAGTTTTGGCTAGGTTGAAAGGGTGCCTTAGATGCAAGCCTTTGCCTTCCCTTTCTTCAACTGTGACTCCCGGACCTTTTTCTCTTGTTTTCAAAGACCTGGAGTTGTCTAAAAGGGTTTTTATCGCTTTTCTTACATTTTTCTAAAATTATTTTCCCAAATAAATCATTCTCGATTTTCTTACCTTTTATAAAATATTTTTGGGTGACTTGGTACACCAAAACTCAATACCAAGTGGCAACTCCTTTTTCACTAAAAAAACCCTTTTTAGACTCTATTTTCGGGCCCAAAAACTGTCTCATTTTCAAAGTTCCATTTTAGGCCCTTTTTATTTTATTTTTAAAATAAAGCATTTGTTTGTCACATTTTTATCGAATCATCTTTTGCAAAGCATTTTCTAAAAATTATTTTTATAAAAATTTACACAATTCTTTTTCCAATAAATAAAATCACATTTAATACTTCCTTTCTTTTTTCTCGACTACTCACTTATTTCCCTTATCGAAAAATGGGGCGCGACAAAAACTAAAAACAATTGTTGTTTGGCTTCCAAAGTCTCAATCACTTTACTCTTGGAAGCAAACACATTCATTCTCTTTTTCTCTTTCTTCAAATCACGAACAACTTTTTCTTTTTCTTTGGAAGTTATGCCGTTTTGCTCCCCATAAACTACGCCACTTCCTTCTTTCATCTTGGAAATCCGTGACTTCTCTCTCTCTTGATGCAATCCGCCACTTTGTAATTGGTTTTGTTCCTCCCTTGCTTTGAATTCTCTTGCAATCCTCACTTGATCAGCATGTGCTTCAGATAGTGCAATAGAACCCAAAGTCACCTTACATCCATTCCACATGAAAGAGTACTTATTTTTTAAGCCATCATAGGTTACCCTTCTATCGAATTGCCATGGATGCGTAAGTAGAATATGGCATACTTGCATAGGAACTACACCACACCATACTTCATCCTTGTATTTGTTGATGGAGAATGGCACCAACACTTGCTTGGTCACCTTCATGTCTCTAGTTTCATCCAACCAATGCAATTTGTAAAGTTTGGGATGTCTCTTTGTTTCAAGCCCCAACTTATCTACAAACAAAATAGAAACAACATTAGTACATAAACCATTATCAATAATCATACTACATACCTTGTTTTGCACGGTACACCTAGTGTGAAAGATATGATCTCTTTAAATGTTCTTCTCATCCTCCATAGGTGCAACACTAAGTGCTCTCCTTGTCACCAAAACTTCTTCATGGTCGCCTCCCCAAGGAGCATCTTCTTTATCACTTCCTCCCTCTAATGGAGGCATCTCCTCATTATCATCACTAGAGTCAACACTTGCTACTTCTCCATCATCAAAGATCACCATTATCCTTTTGTTTAGACAAGTTGCAGCAATATGTCCAAAGCCTTGGCATTTAAAGCATTTAATCTCTCTTTGCCTTGGCTTAGAAGCAATCTCTTTTCCCTTAGAAATTGTTTTAGAAGAAGTAGAAGATGAAGTAGAATTCCCCCCCTCCCCAATAGTACCTCGATTTGGTTGAGTAGAGGAATGACTTTGATCACCACTTCTTACCTCTCTTCATGGTTGATCTTACCTCCATGAAACACAATTTTCTGGTATGGAAAATCCTCTTGTACGCTTTCCTCTGATTTTTCTCTCCACCTTGATGGCCATGTCCACCAAATCATGAATGTCAAGGTAGTGTTGTAACTCTACCTTTTTAGCAATATCCATGTCCAAACCAGCTGTAGATACCAAATTTTGACACACCTTTTATAAAAATATGTGTATTACTTTATTTAGGGGGTATTTTTTATTTTTAAGGGTCAATTATAATTTTTGTGTATATTGCGTCTAATTTGTTACATCAGGGGCAAAATGGTAATTTCATCTCATAAATATTATTTTATTTTATTTTATATACAATTTTACTATTTTTATCATTATTTATAATTTTAATGATTTTTGGGAGTCATTTATTATTTATTTAAAATTTTAGTATTTTAAACTTAATGGCACGTTTTTCAATGCACTTTTTTTTTACGAGAATTTTCAAGTAAAAATTTTTTTTATATGTGTATTTTGTATATTTATAAATTTTTTGTAAAAAATTACATAATTTTTAGAAGTCATTTGGTGTTTATTTATTTTTTGTCTTTTCTGTTTATTAATGGCACGTTTCCCAATGCATTCTTTTTATGAGAATTTTTTAAGTGAAAATTTTTTTTATGCATATCTCATATATTCATGAATTTCCTGTATAAATTCCATGATTTTTAGAAATTTTTAATATTTATTTTAATACTTTATTATTATTATTATTTGTTATTATTATTTTTCTATTAATCGCACATTTTTAATGTTATGTTAATTTTTGAATTTTTGCGGTAAATTTTATTTATTCGTTTTTATAACTATAAATTTCAGTATTTTTCTTAGTGATTTTAGAGATCCCAATATCTTTTATTTTATTCTATTTCACTTGTTTTCCTTTATTTTTCTCAAAAAAAAAAAAAACAGTAAGCCTGCTACTATAGCAGCATGGGAGCTACCATCAGAGCAGCCCCATGCCATCATCACAACTCTCCCAACTCCCCTGCAATTCAGCAGATTTGAGGGGATTTTGGAGAGATTGTTTTTCTTCCCCACCTGCACACTCATCCTCCCTCTATCAGTCTCCCTCACTCTCACTTGCATACACTTTCCCTGCACTCTCAACTCCCCACCTGCAAACAATTTACACAACTCCCTTCCATTCTCTCCCTCTCTTCACACACAAACTTCACTCTCCCTCTCTCTCCCATTCTACTCTCTCGGCCAAAACACACTAACACACACTTCATCTGCTTCCCCTCATCTGCACAAGAAAAATTCACTCAACCTCTCACTCTCACTCACAGGCACACACACACCTCTCACTCTCTCGGCCTCCCTACTCCCTCTGCCTCCACCATACACACCCTTACACACACAACACACAACACACGGCACACACACACAATACACAGACTACATAAACACCACAACACACTCAATTCTCACCATTCACAAACCTGCACAAAAATCACAAACAAATACCATTCACACACCTCACTTTCATTCTCTGCATACACAAACACACACGACAGACACAACATCCTTCACACATAACACATTCAAGCATACCTGCACATTTACACACACCTGCAAATCACAATACCATCACTCACAAACCTGCACCATCATTCTTACACACACATTACACACGCGGAAGCACACACACTCACATTTGGCATTTCACTCACATTCACAAAACCAGAACACACACTCAATCACACACTACACACACCTGCACTTCCACAAACCAGTCACAAATGCACAACACATACACCTGCACACACACACAACACATAGAAGCATATCACACACACCTGCAAGAAACCGAAAAAAGAAGAAGAAAAAACAGCAACAACAACAACAACAACAACAACCGCCCGAAGCTACCACTGGATTGCCATCACCACCGTCCTGCCACTTCACGCCACCACATCACAATTGTCCACCGCCGCCACTAAACCCACCAGCACCACCAAGCTCCGCCAATTTCTCGACCAAACTAGGTAAGGTCTTACCTTTATTTTTCTCTTGCAATTCGAATCTATGCTTGAATTTCATTGTTATTAACTGAAATTTGACCAAGTAATTAGACTTTAGTTTTTGATTTGGGGAGTTTCGAAGTGAAAAATAGAGAAGAGAGAGACGGACCGAGAGGTAGACAGATAGAGAGAGACCGGCGACACAGAGAGAGAGAGAGACCGGATAGAGAAGAGAGAGAGGTAGACGGATAGAGACAGAGAGAGGGGGGGAAGAGAGAAAAGAAGAAAGGGGGGAAGGGAGAACAGAATTGGGGAAGAAGAAGGAAAAAAGAAAAGAGAGAAAAAGAAAGAAAAGAGAGAAAAAGAAAGAAAAAGAAAGAAAGAAAGAACAAAAAAAGAGAAAAGAAAAACCGGGTAAAAAGAAAAAAAAGAAACAAAAAAAAAAAAAAGAAAAAAAAGAAAAAAGTGTTTTAGTGAAACTACATCGTTTTGACGTAGTTTCACTCAAAACTACGTCGTTTTGATTAGGTTAGTTTTTTAATTTATTTTTAATTAATAATAGGTATTTATTTTATAGTCCTTATACTTTCATTAATGCTACTGTGGCCCTGGAAATTTTTGATTTGTGCATTTAAATTTCTGTTTATTGTAAATTGACCCCCATAATTTTATTTTCTTTTCGATTAGGTCCCGATTAATTGCATTTAGGTCCCCCAACTTTTAGATAATTATAATTTTTGCCCCTACATTTTTCAATTTTCTATTTTGATCCCTATATTTTTATAAAATTATATTGTGACCCCTATACTTTTCTGAAATTGCATTTTTGCCCTTAAATATTTTTGAAAATTTCGTTTTACCCCCTTTTATTGTTGGATATTGCAAATTGGTGTTTAATGTGGCTATAATTTACAAATTGAACCTTGAATGTTGCTTAAAATTGCAATTTGGTTTTAAAATTTGTTGGAAATTGTATTTTGCATATTTTAACTTGCTGGAATTTTATTTTGTACCCCAACATTGCTGGAAATTCTATTTTTGCCGTAGAATGCTTGCTGGAATTTCATTTTTATCCCTCCCAACCTTGCTGGAATTTTATTTGAGTCACTATACTTGCTGGAATTCTATTTTTTGGCCCCCTATTGTTGCTGGAATTTATATTTTGGTCCTTTATGTTGCTGGAATTTGTTTTAAGACCTCCATTAACTGTTAGAAATTGTGTTTTAGTCTTTTATTTGTTGCTGGAATTTATATTCTAATACTTATAGCTGCTGGAATTTTTATTTTAGCCCTTTATATAGCTGAAAATTGCAATTTGACCCTATTACATTGCTGTAAATTATGTATTATTTAATGACTTTGCTGAAATTATATTCTTGGCCTTAAGTATTGCTGAAAATTTTATTTTTGGGAATTTTACTTGCTGAAAATTATATTTTAGCCTTTAAATTTGTTGTAAACTACGTCATTACCTTAATTAGGGTTTAAAATTATAATTTTACCCTTTTGTTTTGTTGTAAATTACATTTTCACTTTAGAATGTTGCCTAAATTTTCATTTTTAATCTAAACCTTATAATATTTTATTTTTGCCAAAAAAAAGGAGATTTAATTAAGTCCTCAAAGCTTTTAATTATTTCTTTTCACATTTTATTTTTATTTTTATTTTTATTTTTATCAAATTTATAATTAATGTTCTAAAATTGGGTCTTGTTAGTCTAATTAATGTTCAAATTAGTTTCTTTATTTTCCTTTTAGTTATTTTAATAATCCTTATTTGGGGTGTTAAAAGTTAAGTATGTATTATTGTATTTTATCTTCTATTATTATTATTTCTTTATTTTCGTTTTTTTGCTTTATTTATTTATTTACTTATTTATTTTTATTTAAACAATTTTCATTTCTCTTCCTAAATAATTAATTATTATTATCATTATTTTCTTTCTCTTATTTTGTTTATTATTGCTATAATTGTTTGAATTATTGTAGTATGTTCATAGTGATCGGTAGGAAATTATTTAATTAGTGATTTCTTTATTAAATAGTGGTATTTTTGACATGTTTGTTCATTTTAGTAGCAATCTGTACCAAGTTTACGAATGGGAGGTACCTCGATTACCCTTTTAATTTCTTTTTATGTGCTATTACGTGCTCCTATGTGTTTTTCTATGTGTTTTCATGTATCTTTGTGCTTATAATTTTTATCCATGTGTGAGTGTTTATTTATTTATGTCATATTATTTACTCGAATTTAATTTTTGATTATTCAAAGAAATGTAATAGATAGGTAATATTCTATTTAGCAAAAATTTTTGTATTTAGATAGTTAATGTAATAGATAGTTTATGTGTTATCTATTTAACAAAAATCTTATGTATTTTAGATAGAAAATGTAATAGATAGGCTAGATAGGTTACCTTTTATTTTTATTTTTATTTTTAGATTGTAATTAGGCTTCTCCGGTGTAATAGTTAGGGCTTTTGTGTGTTATGTGTACTATGTGCTTATGTGTTTTATTTGCTTTCGTTAGGACTTTGCATCTAGAATATCATGCTTATGTGTTATGTGCTCCTATGTGCCATTATGTGCTTTTATGTGATTATCGCTTCAATCTATGCTTTACTTATTTACTTGCTTTACTATTATATATGTGTATCGTCGCCACACTAGTCCAACGCTAGTTGTGGTTAATTTCATTTTTTTCGCTAGTCCAACGTTAGCGGAGGATTTTTAGAAAATAGGCTAGTCCAATGCTAGGCCTCTAGGTCATTTTAGTATTAGAATCATTTCTTGTGTGTTCATTCCATGCCATTTCACACACATTTTTTGTTTTAGGCCTTTTTCCATTTTGTATGATTTTTATATATATACATTCTATTATTTATTATCTATTTTTAAAACCCATGTTTGGCGCATGACATTTAGACTCCACCACACATAGAATCTTAGGTTATTTGTGTAATTTGACTAGAAATAGTCATCTACTCATGTGGGAAGCGATGGCGTACATGTCGTTCCCCCCTCCGTGAGTAGGAATAGTTAGTCACGAGTCTATTAGTCCCCCGTACCCGTTATGTTTGCATCCCCACTTTTTTTGTTCACTTACTATCTATATTACTATTTTATTTTTATTTTGCATATTCATTTTGCATCTACACTCGTGACTCCATCAAGGTCTAGACTCAGGTTTCGAAATTAATGCAGTAATCCCGACTAAACCTCAATGGAACATTTTGTGACAGCCCCACCTTACCTAAAGGCGCACCAAAGGGCTTAGCAGACTACCTGCCTAGCTCTCGCCAGGACTCGAATCACGCACTCACGCAAACATCCGAGCGTACTTAACTCAAAATAAAATAAAATAAAACAAAATCAAATGGAATAAAATAAAATACACTCATATTATTTACTTAAAGGGTACAAGTCACATCAAAAGTTTACATGTCATAATATACATGATTTTCACAAAGATAGCCTAACACAGTTTGGCTATTACAATAACTAAAACATCTATAATAATCAAAAACCAGTCGTTCCAGCTTTAATTTTTCAGGAAACCTGAATAAAGGAAAACAAATAAAAGGAATGAGCTATAATAACCCAGTGAATGTCCAAGTCATGCAATCATATCAAGAACTCATTATTTTAGTAAATAAAATAATCAATAAGTTAAATAAATAAGAGATGAACAATTTAATTATCAAGTAGTCAAGGGCGGATACAAGGTTCAACTACGGGAGCCAACTCAACCGCAGGAAAAGCAAGTACTGATCATGTAACCATGACATTTAGACCGAGATAATAGCTCAGGTCTTTTATTAAGGAACATGCCAGTTTTAATCACGCAAGCCCTAACCACCATTCACCTTATAACCTCCGTACAAGCTACCACATCCAGGGAGTACTCTCAACCTGGGAGGGCCAACACGCAAGAAAGTTCAATCCGAAGTTGGCCTCTTTGAGGATTCACAACTCAAAAGGGAAAGAACGTCACGCCCTAAAACACCCAGTACCTTATAACCTCCCAAGCCTGTCCGAGTTGACTATCCGTGAAGTAACGATAAAGTTAATCACGGAAGTCTCACGCACAAGTAACACGTTGAATAGTGAAAGCATATAACACATTACGGAATAGATGCGATAAAGTACACATCTTTCCTCAAGTAGCACATTTTATCACATAATATTTGCAAGTGTAACACAATATTTACAAGTAAAACATAACATTTCATGCATCATGCACACATAAAGACACTCACCTGGAATGCCTAAGAAAATATCTCGTAAAATGGTCGTGATGCATTTTTGGACCCTGAAATTTAAAAGAAATAATATAATGAAAACCCAAGTAAAACCCTAGTAAATTTAGTAAGAAAAATTCAAGAAAATACCCCACTTATTTCTAGGGTTTTGGTTTTAGAGTTTCTAGGGTTTAGGGTTTACTTATTCTAAGAAAATTTAATCTATCACTAGATCATTTCTAAAAATTCCTACACTTCAATTTCCTTTAATTGAACATATTCTAGGCTTAAAATCTCACTTATCAATTTTTCTTCTTTTAATTCTACAAAAATTTTGGCAGCATTTCCCCTTAAAATCGGACTAACCCAAATTTTTTCCTGCAAGAAAAATCAACAATCCAATCCAATTCAACAAGTTCTACAACTTTTATGTTCAACTCAAGTTCAAATTCAATCAAAATTCCACTAAATTCCAAGAATTCTACTCCAAGAATCTTCAACCAAACAACATATAACACATGAAATTTCAAGGTTTAAAGGCCATATACTAGTCTATCTAACCACAAGAACACTTTATCTAGCAAGTAAATCTCAAATTCTAACTAATTTCTCCAAGTAGTACCAACAAGAATCTTGGTTTTAAACTTGCATAAAAACTAATTAAAGCATGAAATTAATAGGAAAAGTTCATAGTAAATACTTTAGATATGCTTAGAACTTTGCTTAGAAAGGAAAGAAGCTCACTTCCTATGGTGGATTTGCCCAAACTTAAAAGAGAAAACTTCAAGAAGTTGAGAGCAAAATGAGAGAAGAAGAGAAAGGGAGATGGCCGGCCAAGAGGAAGAAGAAAGAGAAAGAAATAGGCTAGAAAAAATGGAAAAGAAATAAAGAAAAGGCGGGAAAAAGATTAACCAATTAAAACCTCACAAGAGTAAAGTAAAAAGGCAGTCTATTAATGCAAGAGTAGTTAACTTGGATTAATTTGATTGGTGGAGCTCATTAACCTCTTATCACTTAATACTAGCAATAATAAGACACAAATTATTAAAGCAAAAAGAGAGTAAAATAGGGAGTGAGAATCTGGCCATAAGAAGAAAGAAAAAGAAAAAGAATTTCGGCCAAAAAAAGAAAAGAGAAGAGAGAAGAATTTTCGGCCAAGAGAGAAAGAAAAGAAAGAGAAAATTTCAGCCAAGGGAAAAGAAAATAAAGCAAGAAAATAAGTGAAATTTTTGAGTAAAATTGAGCTAAAATTCAAGTAGTCAAAAGACTAGAAAATAGTAAAATGAACTAATCAAAATTTAAACACTAATATAAATTAAATGGTCAGGTAAAATTATTCTAACTTTAGTACTTAAGTATTCTTGCTTAATAATGAAAATCTTAGCTAATTAACCTAATCAACTCAAGAAATCTTCCAACTAATAAATCAAGGATTAACACTTAACCCTAAATAAGAAAAATGTCTCTTGTAAGTGCATTTCTAGGGTGTTACTCATTTTTTCCCTTAACGATACCCATTTTTAGGACTAGATTTGCATTCATATAGTTGCATCCAAATGTGATAAAATCTTAGGGTTATATTAAGAAAATTTAGACTAAACCTCGCAACTAGTTTCAGCTAGGTTGAAAGGGTGCCTTAGGCGCGAGCCTTTGCCTTCCCTTTCTTCAACTGTGACTCCCGAACCTTTTTCTCTCGTTTTCAAAGACCTGGAGTTGTCTAAAAGGGTTTTTCTTGTTTTTCCTATATTTTCTCAAAAATCATTTTTCTAAATAAATAATTCTTGATTTCTTACCTTTTATAAAAAATATTTTTCTGGTGACTTGGTACGCCCAAACTCAATACCAAGTGGCGACTCCTTTTTACTAAAAGCCCTTTTTAGACTCTATTTTCGGGCCCAAAAACCGTCACATTTTCAAAGTCCCATTTTAGGCCTTTTTCTTTTGTTTTTTAAGTAAAGCAATTTTCTAAAAAATCATATCTTTTGTCAAACTATTTTTTTTATAAAGTATTTTCTGAAATCATTTGACAAAAATTTGCACTCCTTTTCCAATAAATAAACCCACCCACATTTAATTTTTCCTTTTCTTTTTTCCAACACTTATTATTATTTCCCTTCGAAAAATGGGGCGCGACACCAGTAACAAATCTCACCATTGTAGCTTCATTCTCCTCCTTAAGGTCAGCCCTAATGATGAGAATCTCCATCTCTTTGTAGTACTCATCAATAGTTATGGAATCTTGTTTCAAAGTTTGAAGTCTATGGTGGAGGTCACGAACATAGTAACTTGGCATGAACCTCTTATTCATGATTGCTTTTATCTCACACCAAGTCCTCAAGGACTCCTCTTCACATCTTTTTCTCTCTTTGACAAGCTTATCCCATCAAATACTAGCATAGTAAGTGAATTCAATAGCAGCTAATTGTACCTTTTTCTCCTCAGAGTAGTTATGGTAGTTGAAAACATGCTCCACTTTGCCCTCCTATTCTAGATATACCTCAAGATCAAGCTTTCCTTGGAATGGAGGTATCTTCATCTTGATGCTCCCAAGATCGCTATCTTGGTTATTGGTAACTCTCCTTCCTCTTCTTTGCACTACATCTGCATAGTTGGATTCTTCCTTATGAGACTCTTCAAAAGGATTCTTAGATGCATTAGCTTTGGCATTAGATGAATATGTATGCGTATTCATCTCTTCATAGATCTCATCTTTTATAAATATCTTTCTTCAAAATCACCAACAATGGCTTCCCTAAGCATTTAAGTTCATTGTTTATATACATTGGAGACGCCATTAAGACCTATATAACCTGCAGCAAAAATCGTTGAAATAAAAAAGAAAATAAACAAGAATATGTGAAATACTCCCCTAGTGTGTGGCACTTGATTCCCTCAAGTCGATTAGCTTTTCCCCTCAAATGAGCTCACTACTAAGCCTTTTTCCACTCAAAGAATCTTCTTTTAGGCTCTTTGATGAAGAGCCAGCTCAATCAATCCCAGCAAGGACTTTTAGCAACCTCAACTTGTAAAGAGTAAATGTAGAGGCCAAGAAAAAAATTAGTTTAGAGTATTTATGATCAAGAGAATAATTCAAAGAATGGATAAGAATCAAGAATTAGCATAAAATGGACACCCTAATGTGTGGTACAAATGTGTAAAAATTCTTGATTTTTAATGTTTTCTTGAAAAATAATAATATTCTTGTGCAAAAAAGTAAAACTCCAACTCCAATTCACTTTCCAAAAAGAATTTTTGAACAAATAATAACTAAAACCAACACACAATCAAATAGGAAACTTAAAAATATGCCCCAAACACTCCTCCCAAGTGTGAAAACATGGACAACAACCTTCCCTAGTGTGAAAACATGGAACAAATAAAAGGGGAAACAAAGGTCAACTGCCACCTTTCCAAAAGAAAAGGAAACTACTTGGTTTGAAGAATAAGTTTCCAAATCCCCTTTGTAACTACTTTCCCTTTCCCAATTGATTTTTCTTTAACAAATAAATTCTATATAAACCCAAATACTCCTTTTTGACTCCTTTAAATGACAAAATTATTGGAAAATTTGCACCAAAAATTCGTCCACAACAAACACCAAAATTCAGCAACTATTATGAAGGCAAACCCTAGCCAAAAACCCTAGTTGTTGAAGAAACCCCTTAACCGACTCTTCAAGGCTTTCAAGAACTTCAAGATTTGCTCAAGAAAGTCCAAAAAATTAACCAAGAACTTCAAAAAATCAGTTAAACAATTTCCAGCAAAACAAAAAGTTCATGAAACTCGAATTATAATCCAAGAAGTGCAATGATCCTATCTAGAACTTCAAGAAATTTACCAAGATCTTCAAGAAAGGTCAAGAACTTGTTCAAGAACCTCAAGAAACTCAAGAACACACCTAGACAGATTTACAGATTTCAAGAATCACACCAGTCCAATAAGTTCACAAACTTGTATCCAAACATCGAGAAACTTCAAGAAATTGTTGAATAAAGATTTGTGCACGGTTTTTGTTTGTTATGCACTCCTTTTTACTCTTCTTTTTCCTTCTTTTTCTTTGTGCTTTGTCTTTTTCTTCTTGCATGACTTTTTCTTTTCTTTTTCTTGCTCATGCTTTTTTTTTTCACGTAACTAACACAATTAAATCTCCAAGAAAACTGGTTGTATGATGTTTTAAGTTCAAGAAACCCTTTTTCTTGCAAATTTTGGCACAAGAAATTCAAAAAACACCAAAAACAGTCAAGAATCACAAAATACAACACAAAACCTAGAATTCTTGATTGAGAAGCAACCAAGAACAACTCTAAAGAACCTAGGGCACGATTTTCACAATGGAAAACAACAAAAAAAAATTGCAGAAATTTATCAACGAATTTTAATGAAAAGCTAGACACAAAACTCAAATTATTATGACTAGGCTCAAAGTTCTTTACCACAATAACACACAGGAACACAAAGACACAATGATAAGGGATATATCTGAATTTTTCAAGAGAAAAATTGGATTGGAAAAACCTAAAAAAATCCAAGAAGATGGCTCTGATACCACTTGATATGTGTATGGTTGCGTTACCAAGAAAGTCTTGGATTTCAGGTATACAACTCGTTGAACTCAAAACCTCGTTTGATTCGTGAACTAAGGAACCCTTGACGTGGAGTTGTTTTGCCTTGAATTTTTCCCTTGAAGATGTACACGCTTAAGAACAAGTAGAATTAGACCAAGTTGAGCGAGTTCAATCGTCTAACCTAATTAACTCTAAGACTTAACAAAAAACACAAGAAAAACTCTAAGCGAAGTTGGTGGTCGCCATAAGCAAGTTTGATAAGGCTAAGAGTAGTTCTTAATCAACAAAGAATCAAGAAAATTTCCAAAGGAAACTCACGAAAATATGCTAAAATATGATAAAATTCGTAACTCATGAATAAAGCCTATAAATAGGCTTACAAAGAACATCTAGAGTTGTGAAAATAGACTTAACTTCTAAGACAAAATCTATACTAATGAAACTACCAAAATAAAGTATGAATTAACTAAAATAACAAAGTCTGTTACAACTCTAAAACTTAACAATAAAAAATCGCTACAAAGAAACCCTAATGGGCTGCCGGTCCATTAAACCCATAAAACCATCAATTGGACTTCAATTCTGGAAGCCTCCCATTCGTGTGGCCCATGAAGTCCCCATCCAGAGTTTGTTCAGCCCAAATCACATTAATGAGTTGTTCAGATCGTTCCTTTGAGCCCAATTGCATCGCCTCTTCATATGAGTCCAATATGAGTCCATGCAATTCATCCTTTCATTCTTCTAGTTCTTGCTCTAGTCATTGGACCATCCAAAACTTTAAACACATCATTGAAGCTCCTCAAACTTGATCCATCATCCTTGAAATGTCAATGATAGGATCCCTTGGACGTCTATACAAGAGATGCATGTTGATTATGGAGTTGGTGATAAAGTAGCTCGTATGAAGCTTAAAGAGGCATTGATTGCTCATGGACTTAGTGAACGAGCTAGAGAAAGTTGGCCAGATTGTCTATACGAGTTTTTGATTCTAAGTGGACTTGGATTCGGTTGAAGAGCCCGTTGTTCTTTTATGGGCTTAAGTTTGTTAGTTTAATAGCCCAAGTTTTTTTTTATGCTATTTTTATTAATTAAGTTGTACCTTTAGTTGTTAACTTGTGTTATGGTACAAGTAGTGTTAGCTTAGTTTTCTATTTTATGACTTAGCCGTGTGCCTATATAAGGCTCACTTGTGAACCCTATTGAAGACATTAAAAATTCCAAAATAATATTATTTCTCTCTTCAATTGTGTGTGTGAGCATTATTGAGTTTCCCTTTGTTCTTGGGTGAAAGAACTACTCTTGCATTCTTGACAATTCTTGTTGAGTATTCAAGATTCCATCTAGGGTTCTTCTTGAGGGTTTGAATCTGTCCAAAGAGATTGTCAACTAGGTGTCTATTCCACATTGTTGGTTAGGGGTCTAGGGTCGTTTCTCTAAGGGGGGAGTTCAACAAATCTTGTTGAATTTGAAGCAAAACAATCCAAGTTGTTCTTGGGGTCTTCGACAAGTAACGAAGGGGTCAAGAAGATTGGGTTGCATCCTTGGTTTCAAGAATCTTGGACCGTCACTTCCGTCGATCTCTCATCAGTCCCCCTTGAAGGTTTTCAGCTTGGGACTCATCAACACTCCTTGAGGATAGGTTTATTTTACTTAGAAGCATGTTAGGCGTGTCAGTAAAGAACTTTTCCAAGCGTCCTTAGGAAAATTTCACTTATCTATAGGATGCAGACGATTGCATGCATTTTGCAGACGTCCGGATAACATCTAGATGAATGTTTGGGATAATTATGACATGTAAATGGTCCTAAGTTTTGAAACTTATCAAATGTAGTATATGATTCAAAGCATGTCTACCATATAGATTTCTTTTAATAATCTTTCCCTAAGTACCTCAATTGAAAGTCACTATTATTTAAGCATATGATTTTTTGAACATTTTGGCGCTTTCTTAAGCTATTTCAATCTTTTGAACATGCCAGATGATTGTTTTTTTTTTTTTTGGCAAAACCCATACACTGGGGGATGCCACTCCCAATTTATTGATTATAAAACACAAGAGAACATAAAAGGGGGGGCATGAACCTTACCCTTAATACATACAGGAAAAACTGGAAAAATAAGAACAGGAGTACTACTCCCTTACATAAAATTAATGAAAACGTTTTCGAATAGATGGTAAGCCTAATCTCTCTACTCTAAGCTCTCCTCTTGCAATGACCGGTAATTCTTGCTCATATTTCATGATAATCTCTTGCTGCTTCGTACATCCTTCGTTAGCTAGCGTATCTGCAACCTTATTAGCTTCACGATAAATATGACGAAAAGACAAAAATTGAGGAACCAATTGAAATAATTCTTCAAAATCATTCTCACAAGACCAAGGTGTTGAAACCTTTCCCTTCAATATTGAAATAAGAATTTGGGAATTACACTCAACATGCACATTAGAATAACCTAACTGAACATAGAATTTCAAACCAAATAAAAGCCCCTTAACCTCAACCATCAAACTAGTTCCTTTCTAAAAAAACAAGCATAAACAAACAGCAAAAGACCATCTGAATCCCTCAACACCCCTCCTCCACCACACAAACCAGGATTACCCTTACAACAACCATCTGAATTTAGCTTTAGTTCTTGCAACTGAGGCCGAATCCACTTGACCATCTTAATAGAGAATGGTCTATTGCACCGGCTAATAGTTTGAATGAATGCAGCCCAATTTTCTTTCTCCATCCCTTCTTTTTTAAAGCGTAACCTAAACATCATTTGTACCTCAATTGTTATGCAAGAAATGATGGAACCCAAAGACAATTTCTTCCCTTGGAATCAAGATGTATTCCTCCATTTCCATATGTTCCAGCAAATCACCATTGGCAATACTTGAAAACAAATGAAAGATAGGAATTTCTAGAGAATCGAAACCACCAAGTTCCAAGTAATGGACTGATTGCACTATGTGAGTGTAGCATATCACACTCTACCGAGAAGTATTTCCACATGTTGTTTGCAATCTCACTTGAACAAAAAAGGTGATCCAAAGACTCCTCATGAAAAGACACACAACAATCACATTTCGAGGGTCCAAGAAAACCAAGCAACTTTAAAGAGCCGTCCAAAGGTAATTTACCTTGAAGAAGTTTCAACATAAAAAAGGAAATTTTCACCGGAATACTAGAATTCCATAATTTTCCATACATAAATGAAGAAACCCCTTGTTGTCTAATGAGGTTGAAAGCCGAGGATAAAGAAAAATTACCTAGAGAAGCCAAATTCTAGCATCATGTATTTCGGAGAGAAGATCGTGGAGGTTTTAATTGAAGAATTTCTGAGATAAGAGGTGGTCCAAGCTGCTTAGCAAGAAGCTCTCCACTGCATTGCCCATCCACCAAAAAATCACACACTAGTTCATTGCTTGTGTGATCCACCTTCAATGCCAAGTGACCAACTCCAGTCTAATTGTCATAATAAAAACTAGAATTGCCCTCCTTTAGTTTCTAGAAAATATGCATTTCAGCCTTTTCTCTCACCTTCATCATACGCTTCCATGTGAAGGAATCACAAGGAGAAATGGAAACCTTGTTAGGATGAGTATCAAGGCAATATTTAGACCTCAAAAAAGCTAACAAAAGAGAGTTAGAGGATCTAAATAGCCACTATAACTTAATGAAGAAAGCTTCAAACACATCCAACAAAGACCGAATGTCAATCCCTCCTTGATCATAAGGACAACAAAGCATTTGCCAATTTATCTAGTGAAATTTTGGTCTTTTATCCATCTCACCCCAAAGAAAATTTGTCATAATTTTCTCAATAAACTGTAAGACACCTTTAGGAGGATTAGAGGTAGCAAGCGTGTGAATTGGAATGAAAGATAATACATGTTTGATGAGAATAATCTTCCCACCACTCGACAACAATTTGTTTTGCCAAGAATTAATCTGCAAAATTATGGTCTGTGAAAGATCACTAAAATATTCAGATTTCCTCCTTCTCGAGTACAAAGGACAATCTAAATATTTCACTGGAAAATTCCTCCTCGAAAATCCTGTGATCCTCCCAATAGAGTCCCTTCTATGAGAAGACATCTTATTATGAACCAGGAAACAACTCTTAGTAGGATTAATTTTTTGCCCAGAAGACCACTTGATATTCATCAAGAACCTTCATCAATCTCCTCAAAGATATAGACCCGGCATTGCAAAAAATTAAACATCATTGACAAATGTCAAGTGTGAAACCATAGGGACAACCCTTTGGTATCGAAAAGCACAAAGAAGGGCGAGAACTAAACAGTAAATTCAAACTACGAGACAACACCTCAGCTCCTAAAATAAATAAAGTTGGAGAAAATAGGATCCCCTTGCCTAAGCCCCCGAGTGGATTTAAAGAAACCGAAGGACAACCCATTTAGCACCACTGAGAACCACGAGTGGGAAATTAATCTCCAAATCATGTCCTATAAAAGATTCTCCAAACTCAAATTCTCTCAGAACTTTAATAAGGAAGAACCAAGATATTCGGTCATAAGCTTTGGCCATGTCAAGCTTCAAGGCCACATTACCTCCTCTACTTTTCCTTCCAATCCTCATAATGATTTCTTGTGCTAGAAGAAAATTCTCTAAAATCAATCTCCCACGAACAAATCCATATTGATTAAGAGAGATAAGCCTAGGCAGCACCACCGCTAATCGATTAGCTAGAATTTTAGAAAGAACCTTGTTAATGAAGTTGCATACATTGATCAGGCGAAATTGAGAAAATTCTTGAGGCTGCTGTATTTTTGGAATTAAAACATTAGAAGTAGCAGTAACACTTCTTGGAATCTCTAATCCACAAAAAAAACCAATCACTGCAATATACACATCTTGACTGATGATGTCCCGTGCAGCAGTGTAGAATTTTTAGAAAAACCATCTGGGCCAGCTGAACTATTCCTATCCATAGAGAAAACTATATTTTTCACTTCTTCAATAGAGGGGAAGGCACTCAAGAGTTGGTTGTCCTCCTGAGATACAATACGATGGATCACTCAAATCATGTCATAAGAAGAAGAAGCTTCATCTGCAAAAAATAAAGATTGGAAGAATTTAACTGCTTCCTGACCAATCTTTTCGTCAGACTTCACCTAAGCCCCACTTTCTCCTTTAATACGATGAACCACAGTTTGAGCCCTTCTTTGTCTAACTATTGCATGAAAAAATTTGGTATTTCTATCCCCATCTTGTAACCACCTCACATTGAACTTTTGCTTCCAGAACATCACTTCCACCGATAAATGGATGTCGGGTCCTACAAAATCGCGAGTAAAAGGGGTACTGGTGGGGTCGTTGACTGTCACGCCCCGAAAAGGCAGTCCGGTCTAGTGACCCTTTTTGAAAAGCAAGTTTTGGAAAAAATCGTGCACGTGTGTGAAAAATCGAGTTTTTATTGAAAAAGTGTTATTTAAGAAAAATAATAAAAGTAAGGCCGGGACAAAAAAGTGAGACAGTTTTGGCCAACTGATTTTTGAAAAAGGGTTTTATTTCGAAAAATGGAGTCGCCACTTGGAACTAAGTTAGGGTGTACCAAGTCACCCAAGAAATTGTTTAACAAAACAAAAATAAAAATTTTAGAAAATTATTTTAAAACCCTTTTTCGACTCCGGTCTACGAAAAATGAGAGAAAAAGGTCCGGGAGTCACATTTGAAGAAAGGGAAAGTAACAGCTTGCGCCTAAGGCATCCTTTCAACCTAGCCGAGGCTAGTTGTGAGGTTTAATCAAGTTTTCCTAAATTAACCCTAAATTCTATCGCGTTTGGATGTATCTATATGAATGCAAATCCTAAGTCCAAATGTGAATATCGGGAGGGTCGTCATGTTCCGTCGAGACTTGGTTAGAATTATCGCATTAATTGCGAAACCCGAGTCGAGACCTCGAGGGAGTCACGAGTTTTTATGCAAAATGTGATGCAAAAAGAAAAGAAAATAATAATATATAGTAAGTGAAGAAAGAAAGTGGGTATGCAAGATGATGGCCACAGGGGACTAATATCTCATGACTGAATCTTTCCACTCACGGAAGGGGGAACGGCCTGTACGCCACCACTTCCCACGTGAGCAGACGACTATTTCTAGTTGAATAACACAAATGTCCTAATTTCTAAGTGAGATGCAACTTAGATGTCATACATTTGAAGATGTGTTAAAATAAATAAATAAATAATATCAATAATAATAATAAAATCATGAAGAATGGAAAGAAAACTAAAAAATGTGTGAAGTGGGACGTAAAAATGCACACGAGTGTACCTAATTCTAAAATGACCTAAGGGTCTAGCGTTAGACTAGCCTTTTCTAGGGATTCCCACTAACTTTGGACTAGCGGGGAAACGATAAGCCACAACTAGCGTTGGACTAGTGTGGTGACGGAATAACATAAAACATAAATTTAAATAGTAAAGCATGAATTAAAAGCAAATTAAACATATAACGACATATAAAGTCGAGTAGGTGCACATAACACATAGGCATAATATCTAGATGCAAAATCCTAAAGAAAGCGGTAAAATAAATAAGCACGTAAGCACGCAAAGGCCAATAAACCCTGACTATTACACCGGGGGCTTGATTTACAATTTAAGGAGGGGAAATTTAAAATGCCCTATCTATTACACTTTCTATCTAATTACACAATTTTTACTAAAATATGAGAAAAATAATCTAACTATTACATTGACTAGCTAAATACAAAAATATTACATTTTTATCAAAATAATAATAAAGAAATAATAAGATTTAAAATGAAATCGCGTGAAAAAAATAAATATGCAAAGAGCATACAAAATAGGAAATATGTGAATAAAATGCATAAAAATCACGTAAGGCACATTGGAGTACATAAAAGAGAAATTAATCAACGAGGAATACTTAAAAAAAATGAACACACGAGTCAAGGTATCACAATATAAATAAATAAAGCATAAAAAATAAGTCACAATAATTTATGGGGTAAAAGTGAAAATGGAGCAATATTCTAAGGAGAAAAATGCAAAGTCCAGCAAACTAAGGGGACAAAACATAAATTTCAGCAAGTCTAAGGATAAAGAATAAAATTACACCAATTATGGGGAGCCAAAGATAAAATTACAGCAGGTGTTTAAAGCCAAGAATGAAATTTCAGCAATATTCAAGGGCAAGAATGTAATTTGAGCAAGCATCAATTGACAAATTACAATTTACAGAAATATCCAAGGGTACAAATATAATTTCAGCAAACATGGAGACCAAATTGCAATTTTCAGCAAACCCAAGGACAAAAATATAATTTCCAGCAATGTATAGGGTCAAATTGCAATTTTCAGCTATATAAAAGGACTTAAAATAAAAAATTTCAGCAGCTATAAGTATTAGAATACAAATTCCAGTAAAAAATGAAAGACTAAAATACAATTTTCAACAGTTAATGGAGGTTTTGAAACAAATTCCAGCAACATAAAGGACTAAAATATAATTTTCAGCAATTAATGGGAGTTTAAAAATCAAAGTTCCAGGTCAAAAAGACTTAGAATAAAAATTCCATCAATGTAGAGCATAAAACTAAACTTCCAGCAAGTTTAGGAAATTAGAACCAAAATTCCAGCAAGCCTATAGGCTTAGAATAAAAATTCCAGTAAGTGTCTAGGGATGAAACAATAAATTCCAGCAAGGTTTAATGACTTAGAATAAAATTCTAGCAACCTAAAGTTCAAAAAATGAAAATTCCAGCAATGATAAGGGCTCAAAATGGAATGCCAGCAATAACAAGGGTCCAAAAATGAAAATTCCAGCAACCATGAAGGCTAGGAATGAATTTTTCAGCAACTTGAAAAGTCTAAGATAAAAATTTTAGCTACCATATGAACAAATAATGTGAACAAACATAGTCAAATTGAAAAAGGATTAAAGCCTAAGGGGTTAATTTATTAAAGATAAGGACCCCAATTGCATAAATAATAAACTTGTTAAGAGCAATACTCATAATGCTCAAACATATAAAGTTCAAGACAACAATGTCCACATTAAAAGAAAAAAAGATAAAAAAATGAAAGGAAAATATATTAAACTACACTCAATTGAATCACGTAACTAGAGAACAAATAAAAAATAAGCTAAATGCAATTCAGTAACTAAACCAACTCCCACTTCCCTAGTCTATTTTTCTTTTAATTGGACAAAAGTTAAACAAGACAAAACATAAAAAAAATTGAGAACATAAAGAAATGACAAAAACTTGTCCTTTCCCCAAACAATTCGGTTATTGAGTTGAAAAGAAGGTCATACTGGCCCCACTATTTTTACAAGACAAATTTGCTTTCTTAATCTTCAAAATGTAAAAAGAATCACTTACCCCAAAGAAAGAATTCCATAACGATTTCTCCCCTGCTGGACATTTTCTTCTTCAGTAGAGAAGAAATTTTTTCCCAAATTTGAAATTGTTTCAGTCGGGTTCCACACAAAACTCCCCAAACGCAATTTGTCTTTTCTGTTCTCTAATTTCTCTTTGATTTCTCTCTTTCCAACTCTCTTCCTCTATCTGTTCTTTTCTCCGCTCTTCCGTTCTCTTCTTTCTCTCTTTCTAGTTCTGCTATGTTTTCCACTTCTCTCTGTTTTTCTTTTTGGCTTTCTATTTCTTCTTTTTGTTTCTTTCTTTCTTGCTCTCTGATTTCTCTTTTCTTCCTTTTTTTCCTTTTTTTTTTCAATCTCTATTTCTAGCTCTCATTCTCTCTTGCCCAAATCAAAATCTAGCTTCAAACCCATGAACAAATTTCTCACGAGAATAAACAATTGGACCTAATTTCAGTAATTAAGAGCTACTCAAGGTAAGATTAGAAGAGGGCCGAGAGAGAAGTGCAACGGTGAATTGTGTGTAACTGTGGGTTGTGATTGGCGGTGGTTTGGTTGCTGATTTTGGATGTATTTGATTTTTGATTGCATATGATTTTGGGCATTTTTGGGATTGTAATTGGACTAGATTTGTGATGTTTTTGTTTGGCTGGTTGTTATTGGGTAATGGGGATGTTTGACGGTGATCTTTGCAGATTTGGAAAATGGATTAGGGAGAGGGGCGTTGGTTGTATGTTGGTGATGGTACGGTGTAGGCGATTTGGGGCAATGGGTGGTGGTGAATTGTGATTTTTGTGGGTTGTTTGGGGTTTGTAAAAGACTGGTGGCTGATGAATGGATAGAGAATTGGGGCTGTTATGTTTTGTTTGTAGGTTATGGATGACTGAGGAGATGGCTAGGGGTAAAGACTTTGATCAGGGGAATTATAAGGCTTTTGCTAGTGGATTTGTAAGGGACGGTGGTTGACAGAGAAGTTGGGGGAAATGGGGGTGGAGGACTGGCTATAGAGGAAGCTACTAGTGGAGCAGGGGTGGGGCTGATGGCTGAGTTGGGTATTGGTGGTTGGAGGTTGAAGGTCAAGGTTTGGACGGCTAAGGTGATGATGGTGGAATGAAGAAAAGAGAGGGGAAGATTACAGTGGAGATGGAAGGAGAAATAGAAAACCCAACCCAGAAAAAACCCAAAAAAGCAAGAAAAAAAAAACCCAGATAAAAATCTAAGTTCAACCAAACAATCAATCAGATTTTATAGTAAAATGGAAGAAAATAAAATGGATCAAGAACAAAAGAAAAGAAAAACAAATTAAGGTATTATCTTTTAACCTTGTAGTGAATCTAAGGATGAACAGTGATTTTTAGGCTTGCTTGAAGACCAGATGAGCAGTAATACAGAATAAAAAAAATGAGGGTATTGTGTTTGTTTTTAGGTGTGTATTGTGTGTTTTGATCTTTAAAGCATAAAAGAAAAAATATTTTTAGGTTTCTTCATTTTTCTCCCTCTTTTTTTGCTGATTAAAAGGGGTATTTATAGACCACTTGTCTTGTTGACGAAGAATGCCATAAAATAACGAAAACGCCACCGGTAATAAAAATACTAATTTTATTTAAAAAATATTTTTTAACCCCAAAGTACTGACAGCAATCTCCAAAATTTTCAAAAAGAATTCAAAATAGATTTTCAAAATAAAAACTAGAGCTGAAAGCTGATAAAAACGCGCTCGGGGTGTGAAATGACAATTTTGCCCTTGAACAACGAAAATACACAAAAAATAGATATTAGCCTAAAAAAACTATCAAAAATTAAAAGTAAACTTAAAACACTAGAAAATGCATTTATGACTCAAAATTTGACAAAAAATAAATTTAAACTGTAAAATGATGATTTTACCCTCGGACAATGAAAATTCACAGAAAAATAGCTATTAGCTTCAAAAAATTATCAAAAATTAAAAATAATCTTAAAACACTAGAAAATGCATTTATAACTCAAAATTGACAAAAAATGAATTTAAACTGTAAAATGACGATTTTGCCTTTGGACAATGAAAATTCACAAAATAATAGTAATTGTTTCTGAAAAAATCAAGAAAATTTAGAAACATGCTTAGAGAATTATAAAAATGAATTTGGAACTAAAAATGAGCTAAAATAGTGTTTGCAAAGTGAAATTATCATTTTGCCCTTGTGCTGGTAAAAATATAAAGACTGCCAATTAAATTCAGAAAAATCATAAGAAATTAACAAATTCACATAAAAGTAAAAATATGAATTTAAAACCCCCAAAAGTTGATAGAAAAATATTTACAGATAAAATTACTATTTTGCCCCCCAGATTATCGAAAGATTAAAATTTGTCCCAAAAAGTGCAAACATGCCCCTCCAATGTTTGAAAATAAATGGTGTGTCAAAATTTGGTGTTTACAATGGAATTGTAATAAAACTCTTGCTTGGCCTAGTAAATCCAAAGCCTCCTAAAAATCATCATTTTCTATTCAAATTTTCGCTTTCTCTAACTTCCTTTCTGCCTCTTTTACATTAGTAAAAATATCCCCAAAGGTTTGCTTATTCCATTGCTTCAAATCAGCCTTTAATTTATGCAATTTAGCAGATAAAATTGCCAACGGATCCCCAACCTAGGGATGCTGCCATGAAGAATGAACCACTTCCAAAAACTGCCCATGCCGAGTCCAAGCATCAAGAAACCTAAATGGTTTAGGTTTGTTATCCAGGCGTGAAGTAGTATGCATGAGCAATGGTGAATGGTTTGATGGTGACTTAGCCAAATGAGAGATCGAAATATTCAAGTGTTCAGAGCTTGCTAGATTCACACATACCCAATCTAGTCTCTTCCATATTCTCCCCCTTCCTTGACGATTATTGCACCATGTAAATCTAGATCCTGAGAAACCTGCATCAAACAAACATCCAACAGATAAAAAAGAACAGAAATTTGTAGCATTAGATGGACTAAAAGGCCTCCCACCATGCTTCTCTGAAGGGTCAATAACCGGGTTAAAATCTCCACACACAATCCATGGAGAGGAGACAAGTTTATCTAACAATAAAGCATTCCATAACTCCACTCATTCATTAACTGAAGATTTTTCATGGACCATAGAAAGCACAAGAGATGAAGATAACTCACTATAGTTGATCGAGAATGATAAATGCTGAGGAATTTGGGAGAGAGTAGAACACACAAAAGGGCTGTTATAAAAGAACCACAGCGAGCCAGAGGCATTTGAGAGTGCAAAATCAAATTTCAGTCGAAACCTGTACCAATCCAATCTATCTAGCTTTTGTTTACATTTACAAATCATCAACAATTGTATATTATGCATCTTCACCAATTTCTTTAGTCATTTAAATTTTGGGGCCTTAGACATTCCTTGAATGTTCCAAAATATAGAGCATATCACTGAGAAATATTTTGAGGAGAAGTTTGAGAAAGTTTTACTGAAGATCTAAGCTGACGATCGGAAGGAAATTTAGCTCTAATGCCTTGTAAAATCTTAGATTTTTGTACTTGCCATATGTCCATTTGATCAATCATAGTCTCTAGATTACCAGCTTCCTCTGAATGATACATTTGATCCAATTGACGAGGTGAGGCAGTAATTCTTCTAGGGGATAAGTCGCCAGCAATTATCGAAAGCTCATAGACCTAATTAGCCACCTCTCGTACATCCTTCAAATCCTTTTGATTTTCACTTATTGGATTTTCTACATAAGTCTGTTGATAATCTAATATTACCTTCCCTGCTGTAAGGTTCTTTTCTGTGGGTGTATTTGATCTGGGTTCTTCAGTCACATCAATTGGAATGTTTGAGTTCTGTAAAGAAGTTCCAGCCCCTTGTGCAGCATTAGTAGGTGGACACACATTTTCCTAATGAGCATGAGCAGTAGAAACAACCTGTAGACCCCAATCCTTCTCAGTTTGAATCTGACCTAGACCCTCATCACATTCTTTTGTCGCGGTGATTGTCAAAGCAAGAGAAACATTCATCTGCAAGCCTTCCCTTACCTTTGGTGGCCTTAAAATCTGCACTTGTTCATGTATAGTAGCCTTACCCTTATCTTAGAGTTGCTGAACTCCATCCTGAATGGAGTCTTTGTCTTTCGACACCCAATGTAGCCAATTTTTATCAGTATGATCATGATCAGGTTTAATACTTCTACAAGAAGTAGCCAAGTGACCAATTTTACAACAAGAATCACAGTAGTTTGGAACATTCTCATATTCAACACGCTGCCAAAATCCCACAGATCCATTGTTAATCCAGATTTTTTCTGGTAACTCTCGTAACAAGTCCAACTCCACACATATACAAGCCAAACTCGGTCTAGCCAAAGAAGCAGTTGAAGCATCTATGTGCAAAGGGCTACCAATTAGATTTGCTATAGAAAAAGGAGGACCTTTAGCAAATAGATGAACAGGCAAGTGAGGCAGTCTAATCAAAATAGGGACAACCGAAGATTCAACTTCAACAGAGAAGGCTAGAGACCATTTGAAAACACGCATTGCAAATCCTTAGTGAGACCAAAAACCACGCAACCAACAACAATGAAAATCATCTTCCAAATCAAAACATATAAGCACATGTCGTGTATCCAACAGACCTAAAGAAAACGGTCCTTTGAATCCAATTACCTAGAATTCTTTTCGTAAACTATCTATGGATGGCCTGCCCTTTGAGAATTTGCCAACCAAAGCATACTTAAAAGGGGAAGCCGTGTGAATGATCTCTTCTTCCGTAAAGGAAATTGCAGGAAACCCTCTATGCAACTCAGGCTGTTTCAACACTAGAGGAAAAGTAGTCATATCTTTCTTGGCAAATAAGTCTGCAAAAGAACTTTTAGCAGGGGATGGAAGGGTTTTCTGCCCCCCCCCCCCAATGGCTAAGAACCAACCATGAGGTCCAGCAAAAACTGATAACTTAAACACCAGAATACACATGGAAGAAAGTAGAAACCAATGGGATGATATTCCGGCCAATAAATAAGTCGGAGTCGGCTAACAAAATTTTAAATTCGAACTCGATGTTTCAAGGAAGAAGAAGGAGGAGAGAATTCATAGTTTCTACTATCATATTGTGCCAGATGATTGTTATATCATTTATAGAAAAGCAATAAATTATATCCTAGACATGATCAAAAGTCACGTCTATGCTTGCTGTAAATACCAAATTTTGACACACTATTTATTTTTCTAACTCTAGGGGGATATTTTTTTCTATTTTTAAGGTCAAATTCTGATTTTTTTTAGCAAAAAAAGGGTAAAATCAATAATCTCGGGGGGCAAAACAGTAATTTTAAGTTGTAAATATTTTTTCATTAGTTTAAGAATTTTAAATTCATATTTTTGTACTTTCATACTTATTTTTAAATTTCTGTAATTTTTTTAGATTTAATTAGTATTTTTTTTAAATTTCTGTAATTTTTTTTAAATTTTTGTAATTTTTTTTATTTTTTCGGGGACGATTACTATTTTTCTGCAAATACCATATTTAGGGGTAAAATTATCATTTCACATTCCAAATGTATTTTTCATCAATTTTTGAGTCTTAAATTGATTTCCTAATATTTTAAGCTTATTTATAATTTTTAGTAATTTTTCGAGACCAATAGCTATTTTTCTGTGTATTTTCGTTTGTCCAAGAGTAAAATAGTTATTTCGCACCCTGAATGTATTTTTCGCCAATTGTTGAATATTAAATTCATTTCTTAGGATTTTAAATTTATCTTTAATTTTTAATAATTTTTCGAGACCAATAACTATTTTTCTGTTTATTTTGTCATTATAAGGATAAAATAGTCATTTCATACTCCGATCACGTTTTTAGCTAATTTTAAACTCTAAACTTTATTTTTTAGATTTTAAAATCTATTTTAAATTTTTTTGACAAATTTTGGAGTTCATTGTCATTTTTTTGAATTAATTTTGATTTTTTGTGTGAAAAATAATTTTTTAAAAATAAAATTAAGATTTTTATTACCAGTGGCGTTTTTGTTATTTTGTAGTATTTTTGGAGGCCAAAACTATTAGGCTCTATAAATACCCCCATTAAAATAAAAAAAAGAAGGAAAAAAACCCTAAAACACACTCTTATCCAAAAAAAAAAGATCAAAATACCTACTACCTCACCAAAAATTCACACACTCGATTATTGTTCACCTTTCGGTTATTGTTCATCGACCCAAATCACTGTTCATCATCAGATTGATTTCCAAGCTCCAAAAGGTAAGTTCTTATCTCTCTTTGTTTTGATTTATTTCTTTTCCATTTTCATATATAAATCTGATTATTTGAATTTATTTATTGGGGATTTCGTTGAATCTATTTTTTTTTTTTTTTGGGTTTTTCTTTTCTAGGTTTGTTTTCCCTTTCTAGGTTTCGTTCTCTTCATCTCTTCTACAATTCAGCACAACGTCCACCACCAGCCTTCTCCCTTAGTTCCTCAGCCTCTCTCAAAACCAGTAAAACCATCACATCTCCTCCTTCTTCCCTTCACCAAACTTCCAAGACAAAACAACTCAAATCCCTGCTCACAGTTAAAGCCGTCACCACCCACAATCAACTAACTCCATTGGAACAATTCCAGTTCAATCCTCAATCTACATCCCCAAACACCCCAAAACCACCCACCATTAGTAAATTCAAACGCATAACCCATAACCTACAAAAACCCCAAAACCATTGCCAAGCTTCGACCTCCACCATCTTCTATCAGTCACAAACAACCCAAAACAACCACTGAATCATCAACTAGACCACCAACGCCGCCTGCAAAAATTCAACAGCAACAACCCAACTGAGAAACAAATGATAACATCAAAATCACAAACACAAGGTTCACTACTATCTTAAAACCACCGCCACACAGTCACAATACCACAGTTGACAAACCCTACCAGTATCGCCGCCTAATCAACACCATTATCTCAGCCCTATAAACCACCGCAGCCCCAAGTCAGCAACCAGTCACCAACCAGAGATCCATATGCCTCCTTGATCGCCCTTTCTCTCCTCATAATACCATCAATAACCAACAAACAGCCTCAGTCAAACCCCAAAATCACCTGAAATTCCATCATCTGAACCCCTAGAACCACCAAGAAACATCCGTCACCACCAACCCCTATCACAAGTGCCACCCCCAATGATCCAAACAACCACCACCATTTTGTCAACCAAGCCACCAATTGAAACACCACTGTCTACCCAATCACCAATTCAAGCCTCCAAACAACAAACCTCGCCCAAAACCTGCACGAAAACAAACAAAACAGTATAAAAAAACAAAAAAGAACCAATCCAACCAAGTTCAACCCAATGTCTGCCAACGCTCCCAAATCCCACCACCACAACCCAAAATCACCCAAAATTGGCACTAGTGACCACACATAACCCGAGCAATCAGCCAGGCCAACCAACCATTGCACAACCACATATCTGTCTCCCCTACTTCAAATGAGGAGGGCTCGATTTGGGAAATTGGTTCCATTAGTTTAGTTTGGGCAGACAATAGAGAGCTGGAGAGTGGGAGAGCAGATTAGAGAGAAGTAGAGAGAAAGATAACGGGAGGCGAAGAGAGAAAGAAAAGAAAGAGAAAAGAGAGAGAAGCTGGGGATGGAGGAGGAAAGAAGAAAAAGAGAGAGAGAGTAGAGAAGAGACGGGAAGATAGAAACAAGAACAGGAAGGAGAGAAATGGCAGAGAAAAAGAGAAAAGAAAGAAGAAAGAAAGAGAAAAGAGAGGAGAACATAGAGAGATGGGAAGAAGAAAAGAAAGAAAAGGCGAGAAAGAAAGAAATTTGAAGTCTGGAAGGGAAGAATAAGAGGACGACTTGGGGAATATTAAAAAATGGAAGGAAATTTGTGGCTATAAGCCGATTTGGGGGAAATTTAGGGATTTGGGTTTTTGTTGTCGTTGTTCTTTTTGCTTCATTTTTTTAGTTTGGTTTCTTGTAATTTAATTTAGTCTAGTGACTTTTCTTGTTCTCCTTTTTGGATGTGAGTTTTAATCTAGTTAAGTAAATTAGTTAATTAGATCAATTAAGTTTGTTAATTTAGTTTTTTTCTCTAATTTAGCTAATTGTGGTTGATTTGTTCATGATTTGGTCTTAATTTATTAATCAATTTAGTTAATTAATCTAACATTAATTGAATTTAGCATCTTTATTCTTCTGGTTGTTAGGCTATACAAAAATATAAGATTATTTTTTTTCTTTCATTCTTCCTTTTTTCTTGTCCCCTAGTTTTTTATTATTACCATAATGCCCAAAAACTTTTTATTTTTCTTAGATTGCCCCCCTAGGTTTTTATTTTTTCAGTTATGACATGAATTAATTGCAATTTGCCCCACTCTTGCTGAAATTAATTGTGTTGCCCAAATTTAGATTAATTTTACATCTCTACCCCCTTAGACTTATGTGAGTTTTTAATTTTACCCCTTAAGCTTTGCAGAAATTTATTTTTAGTCTTTTTAGCTAGTGGAATTTACATTTTTATCCCAATTTTTTTGAATTTTATATTTTATGACTTACTTCGTAAAATAGTGGTACCGTTATCTCATCTGTTCATTTTGATAGCATTTAGTACCAGGTCTTCAAAAAGGTACCTCTATTACTCGTTAGTTTCTCTTTATGTGCTCAAATGTGCTCCAGTGTGAATTTTATGCGTAATTTTTATGTATTTCTTATTTTTACATACTTTTACGTATTTATTCATTTTCTGTTATTTAATTTTGAATTTTATTATTTTGGCAAAAAGTGTAATATTTTTGTATTTAGCTACCCAATGTAACAGTTAGATTACATTTATCGTATTTTTAGTAAAAATTTTGTATTTAGATAGCAAGTGTATTAGACTAGTCTTTTTTATTTTTTTCCCCTAAAAATTGTAGCTAACCCCCCAGGGTAATAGTTAGGGTTTATGTGTTTTTGTGTGCTTATATGTTTTATCACATTCCTTAATATTTTTGCATCTAGAATATCATGTTTACGTGTTATGTGCTCCTATGTGCTTCTATATGATTTTATATGTTTATTTGCTTTCGATTTGTGCTTTATTATTTTTCATGTTTTATTAGTTTTATTATTTTGTCACCACACTAGTCCAACGCTAGTAGTGGCTTTTCTCGCTTCTCCACTAATCCAACACTAACAAGGATTTCCTAGAAAGGGCTAGTCCAACACTAGACCCTTAGGTCATTTTAGAGATAGTTTCACTCGCGTGCATTTTCTCTCATTTCACACACATTTTTCCTTTTTTTAGAATTTTTCATATTTCCTTGACTTTTTGGTATATATTTTATTATTATCTATTTTTAGCATTTAACAGTGCATGACATATAGGTTGCATTTCACTAAGAAGTTAAGTCATTCTGTGTGCCCCGACTAAAAAATAGTCGTCTACTTACGTGAAAAGTGGTGGATTGACAAGCCGTTCCCCTCTCTGTGCGTAGAAAAATATTAGTCATGAGTTAATTAGTTCCCCATACCCATTATGTTGTATTCTCATTTTCTTTGATCACTTATATCCATACTATTATTTTTCTTTTCTTTTTGCATTCCATTTTGCATCTACACTAGTGACTCCCTTGAGGTCTGGACTCGGATTTCGCAATTAATATGATAATCCCGACCAAGTCTCGACAGAACATCTCGACCCTCCCGATACCACGTTAGGATTAGGATTTGCATTCAAATAAACACATCCAAATGCGATAGGATTCAGGGTTAATTTAGGAAATTTGATTAAACCTCGCAACTAGCCTTGACTAGGTAGAAAGGGTACTTTAGGCGCAAGCCTTTGCCTTCCCTTTCTTCAAATGTGACTCCTGGACCTTTTTCTCTCATTTTTTTTGTAGACCGGAGTTGGAAAAGGGTTTTTAAATGCTGTTTTTCTAAATTTTTTTATTTTTATTTTTATTTTGCTAAAAGATTTTTCGAGTGACTTTGTATAGCTCAATATCAAGTGCCGTCTCCATTTTTTAAATAAAACCCTTTTTCAAAATTAGTTAGCCAAAACTGTCGCATTTTAGTCCTGGCCTTCTCTTGTTTTTCAAGATACCATTTTTTTCAAAAATACACTTTTTTACTAAAAATTCAATTTTTTTCTCACACATGCATGGTTTTTCCAAAAAAACTTTATTTTCGAAAAAGGTCACCAAACCAGACCGCCTCTTTGGGGCGCGACAGTCACGACCCCACCGTGCTTTATCGACATTTTGGGACGTGACACTTGCAGTCTTATTCTGAGTTATAATTATTAGTCAATTAGATTTCTTTTCAAAGACGTAATAATCTTTTACTATAAAGTTGCCTTAGTTTTGGGAAAGACGATTTTTTTAAATGGTTATAATCATTCACTTAATGTTACAAAATTTTAATTTGATTATTCGCTTGTTAAAAGTCACTATTGTGTTGTTTTTCTGGGCAAACACAATTCTTTGGCTTTAGAAAAATTTGGTACTAATATATAAACAGCATCCCTTGAATCTTGATTCTCAAGTGCATGGTGTGGCTAAATTCCACTTCATTCCGCGTTCAACAGGGAATTTGTCCAATCTCGATTGCAAATAATGAAGGACTAATTTAGCCAAAAGAAAAGTGAATTCATGACTTGAAGTTATTTTCGCCATTTTGTATTAAATTTCCCCAACATCCTTAACCTCCCCCTATGTGCCACAACGGAATCAGAAAATAAATGTTAAAATCAATAACAAAGGAATCACATCCTTTTTATAATGTTTGAATATTTTAAAAGGCTAAAAAGTAATCTCCACATGACATTTACACAGTTTGTTGAAATTTTGATACTTGTATTTGCAAACATTTGTCAAATTTACTTCATAAAAAAAGTTGAGGATCAAAATTATTTTTTTGCAACTGTAATGAAGCAAATGAGTCAATACGAATTGTAGATAAACCAAAGTAAAAGTAATTGAACACAAATAAAACTGACGATAAAAATATGAGAAAGGACATTACTGATTTGTTGTGGTAAACTTATAGGTTAATAATGATGGCGATGCCGTTTTCATAGTATGCTGACTTTCGAGTTAGCCAAGATGGCTTTATTGGATGTCTGTGAATGCTACCAATTTCGTCCCTAAGTACATTTATTTGCATTCCTTGTATAATAATGAAACTCCATATGGAATCTCCAACAGATGCTATTGATGGTTGATTTACAATGCAATCAGAATTTTTGATACCATGATTGGAATTACGAATATTGAATTTACAATAGGAGTTTTAAGACAAATATCAAACAACAGATTTTAAAAAAAAAATTTGTTGGTTTTATTCACGAAAAAGCAAAAGCAAAGTACACTTCGATATCATATTACGATGGTCGAAACCCTATTATTTAATGTAACACCTTCACTCAAATAAAGCTTTAAAGAAACAAGCCTGAAAGTAAATTTTAATCACGAAATATTGTGCAGCCCAAGAAGTGGCACTAATTAGTTGTAAGCATGAGGATTCGCAAGGAGATAAGCCTCAACAGCCTTGAACATGGCCAAGGCCTTTTCTTTTCCTGCCTTAATCTTTTCTTTTCCTCCCTCAATTTGTTCTTCTGTAAGCTGGACATCACCCTTGGTGTAGTATGTGCTACTAGTTTTGCAGATTGACCCTCCATCAACGGAGGCTTCAATTTTGATAACATAAGAGATTTTCTCAATCACATCCTTCAATGCATCACCTTCAATGACGGTATAACTGTAAGTGAAGTTATTTTTGTCAAGTCCATCAACTTTGTGCTTGGCACTCTTATATTGGCTACCTAAAATTGAAACAAAAAGAAACTGTTAATTTTTAAACAAAATAAATGTCAAAAAAATATAATTTACATCGGCATGAAATAAAAAAGTACAAAAATAATCACATAATCTATTATTAGAATTAACCTTCGCCAAAAGTAATTAACTTAACAGATCCCACTCCTCCATCTCCTTCAAGGATTTCAACACTCTTAACTGCCTGTGGTAAGACCATGCAAATGAGATTGTCATCCAGGATGAAGGCGTTGAACAATCTTGCAGGAGGGATCGAGGAGGTGACCTCATGATCGTAAGTGATAGGTGCCATGATGCCTTGATTTGGTAATTGGGATGGAAAAGTTATTAAAAAAGAAAGCTTTCAGTAAATCCTGAAGAAGTTGATGGTTCAAACCGAGGGTGAGAGAAGGTACTTATAGACTGAAATCATTGTGTGAATCGAAGTGCAAAATACTTGGGTGCGTTTCATGGTCAGTTTTGGCTTGAGAAAAATATTTGGTATCAGAAAGCTTCTTATGTTGACTTCCAGAAATCCGATTGGGACAGTGACGGAAATGACTTTAATTTTCAAGACGTCAAGGAACATTTGCTAGATAATTTTCCCTCTGGACCATTTCGCACTTACATGTTTCTGTCAATTTTCGAATTGCAAATTCAACTTTTATTTTTGTTCTTTTTTCTCCCTAAATTGTCTAAATATTGTCAGGTTACACCTTAAACTTTTTATTTGGAAACATTGCACCTCAATCAATTTGTCAAAATTTCTATAATCTGAACCAATTTAAGGAAACGCACGAATTGGGTGCATACATACGCCACGTCATTCTTCCTTCTCAATGTTAATAATTGACGCTAGTCCGTCTTAATCCAATGACTTTTTATTACGACTACTAATGAAAGTCAACTTAGACGTGCATTCTGAGATGGCAGGCTGATTTGTTTACATAAAGTGAGTTGCTTGCATTATTTAGAGAAAATTGCAGCACTGAAACCAAAAGTTTTTGGCATATGTTGTTTCAGTCCTAAAAGTTTAATTGAAATCAAATGTAGTCCCAAATATTTTAATTTTTTAACACATTTAGTCCTATTGACTAGTTTTACCACAAGCTTATTAGAATCTAGTTATGCATATAAACGTGCTAGTGACTAAATTTTCAAAAAAAATAGAAAAAAAGTGAAAATTTTAATTGCCATAATTTGTAATTAACGAAACATACAAAGGCATTGTCTAAGCGGATTTTTTCAGTTTTATTTACTTATTTATCAGGTGTGAACTCAAATTAGAGCTTTCAATTACAAATTATGCCAAATAAAATTTTTTCCCTTTACGTCTAATTTTTTTTTAAAAATTTGGTCACCAGCACATGAGCATCACGTGGCCGAATTTCGGTAAAATTTTAACAAAACTAGTCAAATGGACTAAAAGTGCTAGAAAATTGATAGATTTGATACTACATTTGCTTTCGTTCAAAGTTTAGGAACTAAAACTACCGATACCCCAAATATTTGATACTAAAACTACAATTTTCTCCATTATTTATGGATTATTGCAACTTTTCTCTATTGCAAGTTTTAAACAAAAAAGACCATCAATAAATTATTGAAGAAAATATGCTATGTTCTCCTTCGACGGCTGCATAGAGTAGTTTAATAATTTTCACCAGAATTGATCCAATCATGGATTGAAACTTTAAAAGGAAACTGTATTTCAGCTTTATTCCAACGGTGTCATCCATTGTGTTTGTTGAATATTTGATCCATCTTTTGCAAACATAATGGATTCAACGCAATCAGAATTTCTTAAATCAATATGGAATTGTGAAAATTAAATTTTTAAGATAACAACGAAGTGGAAACATAAAATTTGATTACTTTGACCACTAAGCATACACGTATATAAAAAAATAGATTTGAAGGAGTTCATAGAATATATAATCCTCAAGTATACACCAAGTCATAGGAGACTGCTTCACAAGCATCAAGTCTCTAATAGTATTCACACGAACAAAACTTATAGAGCCTCCAAGAGTTTAGCTATTGCTTTCTGGTTGCTAGCTACACTAAAGATTGAATAATCAATTGCTGGAGAATAAAAACTAAAAATTCCCCTGCAGAAAAGCCAAAAATACTGCTAGGTTTATGAATAGTTGGAATCAAATATCAATTTGGTTATTTAGTTGGTCATCGTGGGTCTTGAGTCATTGAAAGAAATTGGCAGGAATATGCGTTAGTTATGGTGATCATTGTAAGGATTAAGTATTAAATAGTTTTAAAGGATATTTCATTATGTTGAATTATTTTGTTTGTTCTTAAAAAATTGATTGTTTATTTGGTGAATTATTTTCAGAGTCAGTAGATGTGGTAGTTTTAGTTTTATTAGATAATTAAATAGAGATAACTACGTCCTAGTAATAACGAAAATATTTTATGACCATCTTATTTCATCAAATTATGTATAGGTTGGGAATTTTGGGATATTCTTATAATCGTTAAATTATATACATGTCATAGGGGTTAAATTTGTCTAATTTCTCAATAGGAAAGGGAGGTGACAAAACTTTGAAATCTTGAATTATCTCTTTGTAACTGTATTGAGGAAAGCGGTTCTTGTCCTACCCATAATTTTTAAAAGTTGGTTTTTTGAATAAATGACTTTTTGAATCGGATGTTTATATAAAAAAATTGGTGCGAGCACATGTTATGTGAATGCTTTATTTTGTGAAAATTTGTGAGTGGTTTTTACTGGAAATAAATGTGAATGAATGTTGCCTGCATTAAAATTTGATATTTGTTATTGTGGCTCGTGGTTAAACTTTGGATATGTTGCTGCTAGGAGCTAGTCCCCTATTCTTTAATTGTTTGGACCCTTTCCTAGCCGGATAAATAGTTAAGAACTCTGATTATCTAGACCCTCCTAGCAGGATATAAAAGTTAGGACTAGATCTAGTTAGTTGATTATACCTTAATGGATAGTTTAGCCTGTCCAACTATGATATTATTGATTTTGTTAGTTTGATATTGATATGAATATTTGTTAATGAGATTGAATGCCTCTCACACATATGTATCTATATGTATAAAATTGATTTCATTTGTTAACTCATATATGTACATGTATGCATGTTGGCAACTGTGAATCTATTTTAGCAAAATATTATCTATAATGTGCTTGTCCTAGTGGGTGAGGAAATGAGCTGTTTATTGAGCATTATTTATGATCATCATGCGCTTAATGTTATTTGTACAAATTCAACTCATAACCTTGAATACGAATGAGAGACCTAGTTAGCGGGTTGGTAGATTGCTCATAATCTTAGTTTGGACTTAGATTATTATTGATTTAAATAATTATGGCACGTGTTGCTTGGACACTATTGGCTTTTACTTTTGAAATTTAATTTCTTTTAGTATTGACCTTTTTAAGCACGGTTGCAGTTTCATTGTATGGACTGTTTAATTATAATAGAATATTTGAATAATTTGGCATATGGATGATTTAGTTATTATGGAATAGTTGGATGGCTATAGAATATGTAATTAATTGTTTTAAATTTTGCTTTCGTACTGAGCCTAGCATCTTGAGATAAAATTCAAGGTCAGCATGTTGTATCCCCGATTTTGGGTTGTGACATTTAGTGGTATTAGAGCTTAGATTTGAATTCTACATCTATTTCTAAGATTGGCTTGTCTATATGGTTCAAAATTGGAGTGAGCTTGGGTTTAATTTTGTATCAGGTACTAAGATTGGCTTGTATATTTGGCAAGAAATGAGAGTGAGTTTAGGTTTGAATCTAGTGTCTAGTGTTGAGATTGACTAGTATGTTAGGCAAGAAATTGGGGTTAGGTCAGTTTACTCTTTGACTAGCCAACTTAAGTTGTGAGTTGACATTATTTCAATTCTAGTGCTTGAGAACAAATGTGAATGTGTTTGAAAATGAATTTGGTTAATTTTATTAGTTTGACTTTGGTTGTTTGAGGCTAACTATAAGTATTTGTTTATTTAGAATATGTCACCTAAGAAATGAAAGCTGGTTGAGAAAGGATATGGACAAGAAGAGGAGAAACCTTATAAAATGTGGACACTAGGAGATAAACATATTGAGTCGAAAATAATGTAGAGTAGTTGTAAAAGTGGTCATTGGGATAAGAATCTTAGAGCCAATTTAGTGAGAATAACGATGTCAGACCTTGATGTAATATTAGGCATGAACTTGTTATCTCATAATTACACCTATTTAATTGTAGAAAAAAGTAAGTTAGATTTTGTCCACGTGAGTGAGAGATTTTATTTTCCAAGGGTGCACTGAAAGAAAGTATAGAGAGGTGACTTTGATATTATCTACTCTAAAGACCTAGAAGGAACTTAAAAAGAGGTGTGATGAATACCTAGTTCATGTGATATACTTGAAGAAGGAAAAGATAAAAGTTAAAGAATTTTCTTGCGGTAAGAAATTACTAGGATATTTTCCTCGAAAAGCTAGTAGGACTACAACCAGGGTGAGAAATTGAGTTCGAGATCAATTAGCGCCATGAGCCACTTCTAACTCAAAGAACCCCCTAAAAAAAGTTGTTTTGGCATAACTCAAGAAATTAAAGGCACAATTGCAAGATTTGTTATAAAAAATTATCTATCTTAGTGTATGACCATGGGAGCTGTAAAGATGTTCTTGAAAAAAGAGGATAGTAGTCTTAGAATATATCAACTACTGAGAGTTAACTAAGATTACAATCAAGAACAAGTATCCATTGGCGAGAAAAGGTTTTCTCAAACATTGATTTATAGTCAGGATACCATTAGGTAAGTGTAAGAACCAATAACATTTCGAAAGGTGCATTTCGAACTAGGTATGACCACTATAAATTTTTGATGATGTCATTTGGCTTGACTAATAGTTTTGCAACTTTCATGCACTTAATGTACGAGGCATTTAAACTCCAATTAAATAAATTTATAGTGGTCTTTATTGATGACAATCTTGTTTACTCTCTAAATGATATGAAGCATGAGAGTCACCTAAGAGTTGTGCTATAGACTCTGAGGTAGAAGAAATTGCACGCAAAATTTAGCAAGCCTGAATTTTGGCTATTATTTTTATGCCACATGATGGGTAGCAATTGATCTCTCACCAAAAAAAAAAAAAAAAAAGAAGGAAAAAAACATTGAATGACTAATAGTTGCCAAGAGTGTTGATAGGCGCTAGAGTAGAGAGTAGGAATAGAGTCAAAAGTAGGGATTTATGGTAGATTTTTTCTCATATGTGGTGTTTTTTGCCCCATCTGAGTGAAATTTTTTTGCACATTTATGCTATTAATTAGCTTGTGTAGGTGCTTTGAGGTTAAGGCATTGTTGATTGGAAGGTCGATGAAGAGTTTCTAATGAGATTGATAATGAAGTAAATTGGGACGAATGATACAATTCAAGTTGGAGGAGAATTAGTCAAGTGCCAAGGTGAAGAGCGAAGGAAGAAACGCCCAAGTTGAGCTGCAGGACAACTGCCTGCAAATGTTGCCGTAGATGCTATGCAGAGTGAAGCTGTGAAAGAAAACACGGGCGTTTAGTCTCGTGGTTTCGAGATAGAAACTTTGCCGAATGAGAATCTAGGTGCTGTTGCTTAGTGGGCAAGACGGTAGATTCAAGGCAAAAGGACTAAATGTAGGTTTTAGTGAGCTAAGCTGCGGGTGGTTTTTGGGATGGATGTTTAACGGGTTTTAATAGCCCTTTTGGGAGAAGCAAGACTTCTAAGGATAGGAAGCCTCTTATACACCAATTTTAAGGGAAATATATATGTGGGAGATTAAGGCTTAGAAAAACATACACTTGACACTTAGAAAACACATAGCATGAGGGATAGCAAGAGGGACGATCTTTTGTAATCAACACAAGAAACAAAGATTTGTGATTGTGGACTAGATTATGGCAATAAAGACTAAGCTTTCTCATCTCTTGTCTTTTGTTTTTGAGTGAATATGAATTCTTTGTGCAAAGTTTTGATTTTTATTATGATTCGTTCCATAGGTAACTAATCTCTTCTTTGTGCAAAGTTTTGATTTTTATTATGATTCCTTCTATAGGTAACTAATCTCCATGTCTAGGACTTAGAGGAAACTAATGGAATGCAGATTATGTGTTAATTGATATGAAAATCATGCCTTTTCTTGCTACATTTATATATTATTCTGTTATGAATAATTTATGATTGACTGGCTATCAATTATGAACACTAAATCATTGTTACATAACGAGAGTTCGTGATAATGGTGGAAAAGGAGTAGATAAAGCTTAGGTTGCATGACACACAACAGTAGTGGTGCACCTAGGTGGGTCTTTTGAACAATTATGTGAGCACAAACCAAGACCAGTATCTTTATCACGAGAGTTGGAGAGAGGTAGTGATTTGATAATCATTAACTTATCACGAGAGTGAAGGTTAAATACAAAAGGAATTGGACTCTAGACAAGGCGAGAGATTGGTGTGAATTGAAGCAATTATTTACAACCTAAATTCATTAGTGGAATCTAAATCCTAAATACTTTGCACTCACAGTTCTTTCATTGTTGCTATTCCAAGATTCAATTTTTTTTGTTCTATTTGCCTTTTAAAATTTCTAGTCTAGGTTAGAGTAGCATCATTTGATTTCGTTGCCTAAATAATAGAGTGAATTCAAAGTGTCGCATCCCAAAATCGATAAAGCACAGTGGGGTCGTCGACTGTCGCGTCCAAAAAGGCGGTTTAGTCCAATGACCCTTTTTGAAAAGAAAAAGCTTTGGAAAAAACCGTGCGTGTGTGATAAAATCAAGTTTTTAGTGAGAAAGTGTATTTTTAAACAAAATGATATTTTTGAAAACAGAAGAAGGCCGGGACTACAAATACGATAGTTTGGCCAACTAATTTTGAAAAAGTGTTTTATTTAAAAATGGAGTCGCCACTTGGTATTGAGTTAGGGTGTATCAAGTCACCCGAAAAATCGTTTAACAAAACAAAAATAAAAATTTTAGAAAAATGTTTGAAAACCCTTTTTTGACTCTGGTCTATGAAAAACGAGAGAAAAAGGTCTAGGAGTCACATTTGAAAAAAGGAAAGGCAAAGGCTCACGCCTAAGGCACCCTTTCCATCAAGCCAAGGCTAGTTGCGAGGTTTAATCAAATTTTTCTAAATTAACCCTAGATTCTATCGTGTTTGGATGTGTCTATATGAATGCAAATCCTAAATCTAAATGTGGGAATCGAGAGGGTTGAAATGTTCCGTCAAAGTTTGGTCGGAATTATTGCATTAATTGTGAAACCCGAGTCGAGACCTCGAGGGAGTCACGAGTGTCTATGCAAAATAAAATGCAAAAAAAAAAAGAAAAATAGTAATATAGATAATAAGTGGTCGAAGAAAGTGGGGATGCAACATAATAGGTACGGGAGACTAATATCTCATGACTGAATGTTTCTACTCACGGAGGGGGGAACGGCATGTACGCCACCACTTCCCACGTGAGTAGGTGACTATTTCTAGTCAGATCACACAAAATGAGCTAAATTCTAAGTGAGATGCAACCTAGATGTTGTGCATTTGAAGATGTGTCAAAAATAAATAAATAATAATAATAATAATGAAAATCATGCAAAATGGAAAGAAAATTAAAAATGTGTGAAGTGGGATGTAAAATACACACGAGTGCACCTAACACTAAAATGCTCTAAGAGTCTAGCATTGGACTAGCCCTTTCTAGGGATTTCCACCAGCTTTGGACTAGCGGGGAAACGATAAAGTCACAACTAGCGTTGGACTAATGTGGTGACGGAATAACATAAAACATGAATTTAAAGAAAATTAAACATATAAGGACATATAAGAGCACATAACATGTAAACATGATATCTAGATGCGAAGTCCTAAGGAAAGCAGCAAAACATATAAGCACGTAAGCACGCAAAAGCAGCCCTAACTATTACACCTAGAGGATTTAGATACAGTTTTAAGCGGAAAAAACAAAAAGTAAAAATGGCTTATCTATTACATTTGCTATGTAAATACAAAATTTTTTGCTAAAAATGCGAGAAATATAATCTAACTATTATATTGTCCTAGCCAAATACAAAAATATTACATTTTTGCCAAAATAATAAAATTTGAAATTAAATAACATAAAATGAATAAATACGTATAAAGCATGTAAAAATAATAAACATATGAAGAAAAATGCATAAAAATCACATAAAGGGCACACTGGGGCACATAAAGAGAAATTAATAAGGAATAGCGATACCTCTCGAAGACCCGGTACAAAATACTAACAAGATCAACAAACAAGTTAAGGTACCACAATATAAATGAGTAAAACGTAAAAATATGTAAGCATTGTCAAATTCAGATAAAAATGTAAAGTCTAAGAACTAAGGGTACTAGAAATAAATTTTTATAAAACTAAAGGGGGTACAATTAAAGATTCTCATAAAGTCTAAGGGATGAAAAATGAAAATTAAAATAACTTGGGGAGACAAAAATAGTAAATTACAAGCAAGTATAGGGGTAAATTTGTAAATTCCAACAATGTTAAGGTACAATTGCAATTAATGAGCCCTAATTGATAAAATATAAAATCTAAGGGGGTCAATCTATAAAAAAGTTAAAGACCCAATTGCATAGGAATGAGAAGTTCTTGAGCTATATTCAATGACACTTCGAAAATAACAAAGACTAAATATGTAAATCTTTTCTTTAGGATGAAAATAACCAATAAAATGGAAAGGTCAAACTAAATAAAAAAAATAAACTAAATTACAAAACTTGAAATTAGATTATATTAACTAAATTAATTTCTAAATTAAACCAAATATAACTTCATCAAGAACAAATCACACATGGTTAAATCAAATTAAGGAAACTAAAACTAAACACTAAAACCAAACTAATCTCCACAATCAATCCCTTAATGTCTAAACCAATTTCTTATTCAAACTCTAAATTGAACTAAACAAGTCAGCAACTCAATAAATAAACCAACCAAACTAAAAGGAGCTAATACATAAATAAGTAAACTAAGTAAACTAATGAATTTAAACCAAATAAGTACGTCCAGACCACGAACCCACATTTAGCCATAACAGTCCCCAACTCCCATCAGTTCTCTCCAACCGAAGAAGAAAATTATAGAAATTGAACTTCCAATTCTCAAACCAAATCAAGTTCTTCAACAATAAGAGAGTAAATTCTTCAAAAACCCAAATCAAAATCTAAACTCTCATCACCTAGCATCAACCGGTAAACCCCTGAATTCTTCGAAACCCATAAACAATTTCATCAAGAATGAAGCAATACACACATAATCTGATGAATTCGTGATACATAAACAATTAAAAGAGGGTTGAAAGATTTCTACCTTCTTCACTGAAAGAATGAGTGGCGCTAGCAATTGGTGTTTTGTGACTGTTTTTGGTGCGATTATAGTGGTGGAGATTGCTGCTGTTTTGGGGCCCTTTTCTGCTGCAAATTTGGTGCTGTTTTGCAGTGCTTTTTGGGCGGTTTTTGCTGAGAATTTGGTGCTGTTCTACAATGTTTTTGGGACTGTTTTTGCTGCGAATTTGGGGCTGTTCTACAGTGTTTTTGGGGCTTTTTTTGCTGCGAATTTGGTGCAGTTCTGCAATGTTTTTGGGACTATTTTTGCTATGAATTAGGGCTGTTTTCTTGTAGGAATTTGGAGCTGGAATTGCAAGATTTGGAGCTAGAATTGCAGGAATTTCGGTGGTGGTTTGACAGGATTTTTGGGGCTGGAATTAAAGGATTTTTTGGGACTGGAATTGTATAATTTGGGGTTGATTTTGGTAGGATTTTGCAGGGTTTTTTGGGCTGGAATTGCAGGAATTTTGGTGGCAGTTTGAGCAGAATTTTGGGGCTATTTACATAGGAATTTTAGGCTGTTTTTCCAAAATTCTGGGGCTGTTTTTTCAGAATTTTTTTTGGGGCTGTTTACGGTGATGTTAATGGAGATGATCTCATGGACTTTTGACTAAGATAGTGGTGGGTTGATTGATGAAGGTGTAGCGTGTATGTTGGCATGACTCTGTGTATGAGTTTAACGTGTGGTTGTATGTGAAGTGTGTGCCAATTGTGAGAGTATTGTGTGTGTCTATGTGTATGTGTGAGTGTCACGAGAGAGAGTGTGTGCAAGTGTGTGTGAATCTACATGTGCAGTGTTCATAGTGTGTGTAGTATGTGTGAGAGAGTGTGAGTGTGTGTGATTTGGGAAAGTGTGTATGAGAGAGTGTGAGTGTGTGTAGTGTGTGAGAGAGAAAGTGAAAAAGTGTGTGAGATTAGCTAGTGTGTGTTTTTGGTGTTCTAGATGTAGGCTTGAAGATATACTAACGTGTGTTCTAGGTGTAATCTTAAAGATACACTAGTGTGTGTTCTAGGTGTTCTAAATGTAGGGTTGAAGATATACTAGTGTGTGTTCTAGGTGTTCTTAGTAAAAGCTTGAAGATGAATTTAGGAAAAATTGTGTGTTTTTGATGTTCTTGGTGTAAGAGATAAAATCAAAAAAATTGAAATCTAAAAACTCTCTTTAGGCTTTTTATTTTTTCTCTCCCTTTTTTATCCCAAAAATGGGCTATTTATAGTGCACAAAAGACTTATCTTCCAAGAAATGACTAAAAGACCAAAACGCCCTTGACTACCAAAATTACAACTTTACCCTTACAAAAGAAATTAAAAATCTATATTTTCTCAGAAAATAAAAAAAATTAAGAAAAATGTAAATAATAAATTTGTTAATAGAAATTTACCTCGAAAAAAGTTAGAAAAACTTAGAAACATGCTTAAAAAACCTAAAAATGAATTTGGCATCCAAAAATTGGTAAAAAAATAAGTTTGGAATGTTAAATGACAATTTTGCCCTTGTACTGTCAAAATATATGAAAAATATCAGTTAGCTCGAAAAAAATCACAAAATTTGAAAATGTGTATAAAAGGACAAAAAATGAATTTAAACCCCCCAAAACTAATGAAAAATATTTACAATTAAAAAATTACTATTTTGCCTCCCAAAATTGCTGACTTTCTCATTTTTACCCAAAAATCAGGATTTGACTCCAAATAGTAGGAAAAGGTCCCCCAATGTTAGAAAACGAGCGGTGTGTCAAAATTTGGTGTCTACACAAAGGTTTTAGTACTTCTAGCCATTCTCTGTGGGATCGACTCTAGTATCCTATACTACTGTATGATCTATGCACTTGCAGTACATATTAGGTTCGAAACTTGATTCTTTGGTGCAAATTATGAGGCTTTATTTGTTATATTCTTTACCTAACTGTGCACCTATCAAGAGTTTCTAAGAATTGAAGTAGAAATTGGTTTTAACATAGTCTTAAGTTTTCCTTCCAAGATAGCTGAATTTATCAGTTGTAGTTACGTTTCAAAAGATGGGTTAAGTTATATTTTGATGTAGAACAAAAAGGTAATTGCTTGTGTGTCTGAGTAGTTGAAACCATACAAGTGGAATTATCTGACCTATAACTTGGAGCTAGAGCTAGCAATAGTAGTCTCTGCCTTAAAAATTTGGAGACATTACCACTATAGGTATTAGTGTGAGGTATTTACACACCAAAAGAACCTCAAATATTTGTTCACACTAAAAGAGTTGAATATGAGATTGAGGAGAAGGCTTAAATTACCAACTGATCTGGTCCTCAAGATTAGTTATCACTTTGCAAAAAGCTAATAAAATCGCTGATACTCTAAGCAAAAAGTCCCATGTAACGTTGCTACCATGTTAGAGAGGCATTGGAACAATTGAGCTTGGAACTTGTGGACTGCATAAAAAGTACTTTAGCAGAATTTGTTGTTCAATCACCGTTAATGGATCAAATTGAGGCAAATCAAGTTAAAGATTGTGAGTAGGGGAAGATATTGGACAAGATACATAATGAAGAGCAAAATGAGTTCCAAATATACGAGAATAGTAGTTTGTGGCATCATTTTGTATGCCTAACGATGTATAATTGATGAAAGAATTTTTGCAAGAAGCTCATAACTCGAGATTCTTCTGGTAAAACCAAAATGCAATGAGCATTAAAAAAATGGTTTGGTTGAATGGTGTGAAGAGGTCTATAGCAGAATTTGTGTCTAAGTTCTTAGTTTGCCAATAGATGAAAATAGAACACCAAAAGGCTTAGTGGGTTGCTCAAACTGCTAGAGATCTCGATATGGAAGTTGGGAGGATCACATTATCTTGATGGAGTTCTTGTACAATAATAGTTATCATAGCAGTAATGGGATACTAACATTTGAGACTTTATATGGAAGGAGGCGCAAATCGCCCCTTTACTGGATGATGTCGGGGACAATGTTATTATTAGCCTTGAGATTGTTTAGTTGGCCGTAAATAAGATTGCATTGGTATTTGATAAATTAAAAGTTGCTCAGGTTTGAGAGAAGAGTTGGGGTGACTTGAAGAAAAGGCCATTTGATTTTCAGTTGGTGAAAAAAGTGTATCAAAAAGTTTCTCCCATTAAGGGCGTGACGCTGTTTTGGAAGAAGTAAGAAATTGAGTCTAAAGTATGATGAGCCATTTGAGATTTTGAAAAGGGTTTGAAATTTGGCATACTAATTAGCAGTGCCTCTTGAATGATCAAAGGTTAACAATACTTTTCACATTTTCCAACTCAGAATGTATATATTAGATTGAAGCTACGCGTTGCATTATGAACCCTGGATAGATCGGTAAGAATTGATATACGAGAAAGTCCTGTTGTAAAAAATAGATTGAAAGGAACAAGTCTTGCACTATATAAGCATCTCATATGCTAAAGTGCAATGTTGAATTATACTATTTGAGGTGAAATTGAGTAAGAAATGTGCAAGAGCTATCCTCTTTTGTTTGATAAACAAGGTACGTCAGTTTCAAAGACGAAACTTTTTATAAGGGAGTAGAATATAATACTCCAAAAAAGTTATGGACGAAAAAAATCATAAATATTTAATTTTTGTTAGTATTTGATAACGATTAAAATAGGGACTGATTGTGCAAATATTTAGACTTGTTGGAATATGATCACAATTACGAAACAATTAGATAACTAATAATAGGGTTTTCTACTTCTAGTAAACCTTTATACGATCGTTATTTCATATCAGACAACTCGAGAGAAAAAGAGGAAGAGAATGCCATACAAAGATGAAGAGAAACACTACACAGGAAGGAGTAGAAAAAGATAAAGTGGATTTTTATGAGTTGTGAATAAAGTAATCCTCGAATTTTCTTGTAACTTTGGTTTCATATAGGCAGTATTTTCCAAATTAAACAAATACTGTACAATTTTAATGAGTAAAATTAGATGGAGGTTTATAGGTAAGAGAGAGATAGAGAGAGAGAGAGAAATTGCAAACTCGCAGTTATTTTGACTGCCTTAGTCAACAGAGGTTCTGTGTTCTAGTTATGCTACTATGGAAAAAGCAAAAATGCTGCAAGGTTTATGAATGGTTGGAATCAAACATCAATTTGGTTATTTAGTTGGTCGTCCTGGGTCTTGAGTCACGGAGATTGGTAGGAATATGGGTTAGTCATGGTGATTAGTGGTAAGGATTAAGAATTAAATAGTTTTGAAGGATATTTCATTATGCTAATTTATTTTGTTAGTTCAGTCAGAAGATGTGCTTGTTTCAGTTTTATTTGATAATTAAATACAAATAATTAAGTTTTACTAACAACGTGAATATTTTATAACTATCTTATTTTGTCAAATTATGTATAGGTTCGGAATTTTGGGACATTCTTATAATTGTTGAATTATATATAGGTGATAGGGATTAAATTTATCTAATTTTTCTATAGCAAAGGGAGGTGACAAAATTTTGAAATCCTAAACTGTCCTTATGTAGCTGTGTTAAGGTAAGTAGTTCTTTTCCTCCTCATAATTTTAAAAGTTGTTGCTCAAATAAATGATTTTTTGAATTGTATGTTTATATATAAAAAAAGTTAGTGCGAGCACATGTCATGTGAATGTTTTATTGAATGAAAATTTGTGACTGGTTGTTTATCGGAAATAAATGTGAATGCATGTTGCCTGCATTACTAGTTTGATATTTGTTATTGTGGCTCATATTAATGCTTTGGGTATACTAAAGGGAGATAGTTTTTGACTCTCTAATTGTCTGGACCCTTATATAATAGTTAGGAACTCTGACTATCTGGACCTTAATAGTTAGGACTAGATTTAATTAGCTGATTATACCTTAATAGACTCTTGAGCTTGTCCTTTGAACTGTTAACTATGATATTATTGATTTTGTTAGTTTGATATTGATATGAAAATTTGTTAATGATATTGAATGCCACTCACGCATATACATCTATGTGTATAAAATTGTTTTCTCTTGTTGACTTATATATGTATATATATATATATATATATATATATATATATGCATGTTGGGAATTGTATATCTATTCTAACAAAATATTATCGATACTGTGCTTGTCTCAGTGGGTGATTACATAAGCTACTTATTGAGCATTATTTTTGCTCATCCCGCACTTAATGTTATTTTTATAGATTCAACTCATAACCTTGAGTACGGATCGACTACCCAGTTAGCAGGCTTGTAGATTGCTCACGATCTCAGCTTGGACTTCAATTTTTAGTGATTTAAATAATTGTGGCACGTGTTGCCAAGATACTGTTGTCTTTTCCTTTTGAAATTTAATTTCTTTTAGTATTTGACCTCTTATTGGGTGTATACATACGCCGCGTCATTCTTCCTTCTCAATGTCAATAATTGATGCCAGTCCGTCTTAATCCAATGACCTTTTGTTACGACTCGGAACGGAAGTTAACTTAAATGTGCATTCTGAGATGGCGGGCTGGTATTATTTATGAATTATTTCAACTCTTGTCTATTGCAAGTTTCTAACTAAAAGGACAGCCAATAAAATATTGAAGAAACGGTGCTACGTTCTCTTTCGACAGCTACACATAGTAGTTTTACAATTTTCACAAGAATTGATCCAATCACGGATAGAAACATTAAAAGGAAACTGTACTTCAGCATTATTCCAATGGAGTAATCCATTGTGTTTATTGAACATTTGCCCAATCTTTTGCAAACATAATGGATATGACGCGATAGGAATATCTTATATCAAAATGAGAAGTGTGAAAATTAAGTTTGTAAGATACTAAAAATGACAACGAAATGGAAACTTAAAATTTGATTACTTTAATCACTAAGTTTACACGTACATAATAACGTAGACTTGAAGGAGTTCATAGATTATATACCCCTCAGGTATACACCATGTCATAGAAGACTGCTTCAAGATGAATTATCAACCGTCAAAACCTCCACAAGCATCGAGTCTCTAACAGTATTTATATAACCTTATAGAACCTCCAAGATCTGTTTAATTTTTGGTTCTAGATGCTAGCTCCATCAAGATTGAATACTCAAATTGACAGAGAATGAAGCCGAAAATTCCCCTAACCAAGGTTTTCTTCAAAAGGCGTGAGAGGAAGAGAGAGGATAGACAAAAATTAGACATTTTATTTCTCTCTTCTAAATCGAATTTGAACCATTTTGTTTCCTCATATATCTCTTGGCGTTATTATATACTGATTATTTTGTTACTCAACAGCTAAATATTTGTGATATTTATAACTAATTAGACATTGTATACAAGAAGTACTAAGTCCAATCCTTTAATAAAACTGACTACTTGTTTTCTTAAACTTAAATTACCTGCAATAAGCCTTTATAGTTAATTTACGTTATTAACCCATAAATAAAATGTGCAATTCATAATTAATTAATTGAGAGTTATATAAATTAAATACTTTAATTTATCATAAAATGAGCTAATTAATTCATAGTTATAGATCAAGATTAGTGTCTAGCAATATATCATTGCCATCCAAATGAATAAGAAAAGTCAAGTGGTTAGACTTCAGGATTGTTGAGCAAACACCGGGTTTTGAGCATGAAAAGTTTTCAAATCATGTTTTCAAACTTTCAAAGGCTTTATATGCTTTAAAACATGCTCCAAGTGCTTGCTATGAGAGATTGATGGTTTTTTTTTTATTATGGAAAACGGTTTTAAAACAGGAATTGTTGATATCAGTCTTTGCAACAATCATCTCATAGTTGTGCAAATACATGTTGATGATATTATATTTAGTACTACTAACAAGAAATTGTGCAAGAAATTTTATAGCACGATGCGAAGAGAATTTGGGATGAGCATGATGGGCGAGTTGAACTTCTTTCTCGAACTTCAAACTTGCCAAATGAAGGATGGAACGTTCATCAACCAATCTAAGTGCACAAAATAATTGCTCAAAAGATTTGGCATAGAGGACTCAAAGCAAGTAGGAACTCTAACATGCACATCAACAAAATTTAACATATAGACGAGGAAGGTACTAAAGTTGATGAAAATTGCTATGGAAGTATGATTGGTGGTGCAATTTATTTAACCGCTAGTAGACCAGAAATTACATTTGCCATGTGCTAGATTTCAATCATCACTTAGAAACTCTCATTTAATGGCCATAAAAGGGAAAGATATTTGAAAGGGACTATAGATTACGGTTTGTGGTATCCTAAGTCTAGTGACTTTGACTTGATTAGTTATTTGGATCTCGATTTTACCGTTGTAGAGTTGATAGAAACACTATTAGTGGTATTTATTGTAATTTTCTTCGAGATTGTTCAGTTTCTGGGTTTAATCAGAAACAAGGTTCTATGCCTTATCCATAGTGGAAGTGGAGTATACAGTCATTGGTAGTCGTTGTGCGCAAATCTTGTGAATGAAGCACACTTTAGTAGATTTCAGCGTTGCATCTGATTGCATGACATTTTATTAGGATAACATTAGTGCAATCAACCTTTCTAGGAATCTCAATAAGCTATCTAGGATAAAGCGCATAGATTCAAGCACCACTTCATTAGTGACGTAGTACTCAAAGGTGAGATTAATTTTGTGTATGCTCTCACTAAGGATCAAGTAGCTAATACATTCACTAAGGCACTCCTTGAGGATAGGTTTATTTTACTTAGAAGCATGTTAGGCGTGTTAGAAAAGAGCTTTTCCAAGCTTCCTTAGCTAAATTTCACTTTTCTACAGGATGCAGACGATGGGCATGCGTTTTTGCGGACGTCCGGGGGTAACATCTGATGCACGTTTGGGATAAGTATGACATGTAAATGGTCCTATGTTCTGAAACTTATCAAATGTAGTTTATGATTCAAAGCATGTCTACCATATAGATTTCTTTTAATAATCTTTCCCTAAGTACTTCTTCGATCGAAAGTCTTTATTATTTAAGCATATGACTTTTTGAACATTTTGGCGTTTTCTTAAGCTATTTCAATCTTTTGAACATGCCGATGATTGTTATATCTATTGGTTTTGTACTAAAGACAATTAATTCTAAGATTATAATTTATATTTATTGCCAAGTGATTGGGAACCTAAAGGGTCACACATAATAGAACTAATTCTTGGATTAAATTGATTTAAATAATTATGTGATAATTATGGGATTAATTTGTGAGATAATTAATCCTAAGTGTCGCGTCCCATTTTTCGAAAAACAGAAAAAGGAAGGATTTATTGTTATTTATTGGAAAAAGAGTATAGGTTTTTGTAAAAATGATTTTCTTTGGAAAATGCTTTATTTTTGGAAAAAGAAGAGGTAGTTTGACCAAAATGTAATTTTTAGAAAATACTTTATTTTGAAAACAAACAAAAGAAAAGGGCCTAAAATGGGGCTTTAAAAATGCGACGATTTTGAGCCCAAAAATAGAGTCTAAAAAGGGTTTTTAGTGAAAGGGAGTCGCCACTAGGTATTGAGTTTTGGTGTACAAAGTCACCAGAAAATACCTTATAAAAGATAAGAAAATTGAGAATGATTTCTTTGGAAAACGTTTTTGAGAAAAATGTAAGAAAAAACAAGAAGAAACCCTTTTAGACAACTCCAGGTCTTTGAAAACAAGAGAAAAATGTTCGGCAGTCACAATTGAAGAAAGGGAAGGCAAAGGCTCACGCCTAAGTCACCATTTGAACCTAGCTAAAACTAGTTGCGAGATTTAGTCCAAATTTTCCTAATATAACCCTAAAATTTTATTACATTTGGATGCAACTATATGAATGCAACCAAGACTTAAAAAATAGATATCGTTAAGGGACAAACTGTTCCATTGAGGTTTGGTTGGGATTATTGCATTAATTGCGAAACCCGAGTCTAGACCTCGATGGAGTCACGAGTGTAGAAGCAAAATGGAATGCAAAAAGAAAAGGAAATAGTAATATGGATAATAAGTGAACAAAGAAAGTAGGGATGCAACATAATGGGTATGAGGGACTAACGTCTCACAACAGAATGTTTCTACTCACGAAGGGGGGAACGACATGTACGCCACCGCTTCCCACGTAAGTAGATGACTATTTCTAGTCAAAAAAATCACACAAATGACCTAAGATTCTATGTGAAATGTAATCTAAATGTCAAGCACTAAATACACGTAAAAATAGATAATAAGAATAATAATACATAAAAAATCATGCAAAAATGGAAAAAGGTCTAAAAAAGAGAAAATGTGTGTGAAATGGTATGAAATGCATACGAGAAATGATTTTAATACTAAAATGACCTAAGGGTCTAGCATTGGACTAGCCCATTTTCTAGAAATTCTCCGCTAACGTTGGACTAGCGAAAAAACCGAATTAACCACAACTAGCATTGGACTAGTGTGGCAACGATATACATATATCATAATAAAGTAAGTAAATAAATAAATAAAAAAAATTAAAGCAATAATCACATATAAGCAGATAATAGCACATAGGAGCACATAGCACATAAGCATGATATTCTAGATGCGAAGTCCTAGGGAAAGCGAATAAAACACATAAGCACATAGCACACATAGCAGACAAAAGCCTTAACTATTACACCGGGGAAGCCTAATTAGAATCTAAAAATGAAAAAAAAAGATAAGAGATGACCTATCCAACCTATCTATTACATTTTCTATCTAAAATACAAAAGACTTTGGTGAAATAGATGAAAATATAAACTATCTATTACATTATCTATTTAAATACAAAATTTTTTGTTAAATAGAATATTACCTATCTATTACATTTCTTTGAATAATTAATATTAAGTTCAAATAAATAGCATGACATAAATAAATAAATGCTCACACATGAATAAAAATAATAAAAAAAATACATAAAAAACACTTAGGAAAAACACATAGGAGCATGTAGGAGCGCAAAAAGAGACATTGAAAGGGTAATAGGAGTACCTCCCATTTGAGGACTCAATATAAATTGCTAATAAAATGAACAAACATGTCAAAAATACCACTATTTAAATAAATAAAGCAATAAAAAGCAAATCCCAACAATTTGTGAGGTAAAAATGTAAATGGGGCAATATTCTAGGGAGAAAGTGCAAATTCCAACAAACTAAGGGACAAAGACATGAATTTTAGCAACCCTAAAGGGGTAAAAGATATAAAACTACAACAAGCGTAGAGGTGAAAAACATATTACACCGATCACAGGGAGCCAAAATTAAAATTACAGCAAGTATTTGAAACCAAAAATGCATTTCTAGCAACTTAAAGGGACTAAATGAAAATTCCAGCAACTAGGGACTTATAATTAAATTTTCAGCAAGTTAAAAAGGACTTAAAAAATTTTTTCAGGAAGTGGGAGGGGTGAGACAGTAAATTCCAGCAAGCATCAGAGCACAAAATGTAAATTATAAGACCTAATTGAAAGAACATAAAATTTGGATGGCCAATTCTATGATTATTAAGGACTCAATTGCATATACAAGAAAAATTTTTGGGGCCACACGAATAATACTAAAGATATAAGGACTGGACATAAATATTACTTTATGATAAAAAAAAAACAAAGGAAAATGGCGAACTAAAACTAAAACTAAATTAATTAACTAAATTAACTTTGTTAACTAAACTAATTACTCAATCAAATACTAAAATAAACCAAAACAAATCAATGACCAAGTAAATACATAAACTAACAAAACCATTAAACTAAATGGCGCTAATAGAATAAACAAATAAATAAACTAACTAAACTAATAAATGTCAACCAACCAATAAAATTAACACCACTAACCCACAAACCCAAATTCGTCTACTTTCTCCAACCCTGTACACAAAACCATTTTACTCAAAACCTTTACTTCCAGAAAACAATCCCCCCCCCCCTTTTTTCGCCAACTCGTCACTTTCAATCTCACCACATCTCTAAACTTTCTAGGACTAAATGCACCAAATCTGCACTGAAATCTCTCAAATCCAACCCCGAAAACTTCAATCCAGCATTTTAAATTCAACAATATGATCTCCCAACTTCAATCAGTTTCTCCACCCGAAGAGAACGAATTTCATTTTTCACAAAATTCCTAATTCTTCTAAATCAGGACCTAAGTAACCAAATCCAAATCAGTTATCACAAATCAAAAGCATTCGTATGAGATCTTAATGGATTTATATGATACTCAAACCGAATAAAGGCAGCCCAAGAATTTTTTTCTTTTTTTTGATCGATTTGACCGAGAGAAAGGGAGGTGGTCCGAGTAGTCTACGACAGCAGCGAAGCTTCTACTGGTTGAGTTCTCTCGTTGCCTTCGTCTGTACTTGTATGCACGGGTGTTTATGTGTTGATGTACGGGGTGGTGGGTTGATTTGCTGAAATTTGGTGCTGCTATTGAGGGAAAAACAAAGGGGGAGGAAATGCGTAGGTGTGTGTAGTGTTTTTTTTTTTTTTTTCAGGGATATGTCTGGCAAGGGAGTTGTCTAGTGAGCGATGAAAAGTGAAGTTGTGTGATGAAAAGTGAAGTTGTGTGATGATGATGAAGTGAGAAAGAAATTTTAGCAAATTTCTTAAAATCTGATGAAGGATAGTTTTAGGTGGGTGATGGAATGGCCTTGCAACTATGTCTGATGGATTTAGTGTTTGTTTCCTACTTTGCTGCTTCGTGCAGTGCAATTGCTGTAGCAACAGATACTGCAGCTGCTGTAGCAATAGTTCTCTTCTCTTTGTTTTTTGAAAATTTTGTAAGAAAAATAAGGAGAAATGAAAATAAAAAATAAAAACCAATGGACTTCTTAGAATTAAAAAAAAACTAAAACTAAAATGCATCATTATTAGGAAAGAAAATTCAATAATAATAAAAACTAAAATCTTAAAATTAAGTACCAAATAGTCTTTAAAAATTATTAAATATTTTTTACATAAAATCTATAGATATATTAAATGCACATATAAAATATTTCACACAAAAATTCTTAAATAAAGGTGCATTGGAAAACGTGACATAATATGACAAAAATTATGAAAATCACAAAAAATACTAAATGACTCTTAAAAATCACAAAAATTTTACACAAAATATATTATCCCATAAAACACATATATTAAATTTTTCACTCAAAATTTTAAGATTAACGCCTTCTTAGGAAATGTGCCATTAATAAATAAAAAAGACAAAAATTAAATAAATACTAAACGACCTCTAAAAATCATGAAATTTTTACAAAAAATTTATGAATATACAAAATGCATATATAAAATTTTTCAGTTAAAATTTCTTGTAAAAATAGTACATTGGAAATTGTGTCGTTGAATTAAAAAGTACTAAAATTTTAAATAAATAATAAATGACTCTCAAAAATCTTTAAAATTGTAAATAATGATCAAACAGTAAAATTATGTATGTAAGAAATAAAATAAAATAGAATAATATTTATATGGTAAAATTACCATTTTGCCCCTGTTTCAACTAATTAGACATAATTTACACATAAGTTACAATTAACCCCCGAAAAATAAAAAGTATCCCCAAATGAAGTAAAATACATTTTCTTTTTAAAGGGTGTGTCAAAATTTGGTGTCTACAGCTTGTCGCTCTTTGTCGAAAGCTCGCAAAGGTTCTAGACAAAGACATAGACAAAACCAAATTTTGACTTACCGATACATGAAACACAAATACACTGACTCCCGTAAAGATGAATGTGTGAAATGCCGAAAGAATGACCGGGCTCTCTAGGAGCTGGTTACGTATCCCAATGAAAGGAATCAGGTCGAACATAGTTCAAATCGATGAACTATTGACGCGAATGATAACACAACTGCAAATGCTAACAAAGGAATTCAAAAAAAAATTTTTTTTTTATCAAAATAGAGAAGGAAATGCAGCATTTGAACTGCTGAACAATGATAACATAAAGCGGTAAAGACTGCAAGACCTAATAAAGTGCTTTAACTAATAGGCAAAAAATGAGCCCAGGCTGCTAGACAAAATAAATATTGATGAGTTAGATGCAATGTTTGGACTACCAAACTTGAAAATGTAAATAACAAACGCCGACCAGGCTGTTGAACGGATACATGACCTCGAGCTGCCAAGGTCGATGAATGCAAAGTTGGGTTGCCAACTTGAAAAGGTAAACGATGATCCTAGGCTTCCAGGAATCGTAGAGTACAATGCAAGGTCTGGGCTGCCAGACTTGAAAATGTAAATAAATAGATGCTGATCAGGCTGCTGGACGAATGCATGACCTTGGGCTACCAAGGTTGATGAATGCAAAGTTGGGCTGCCAACTTGAAAAGGCAAATGAATGATCTTGGGTTGCCAGGAATCATAGAATGCAATGCAAGATTTGGGCTGCCAAACATACAAACGTAGGTAACAGATGCCAACCAGGCTGCTAGACGGATGCATGACCTTGGGTTGCCAAGGTTGATGAATGTAAAGTGTAAACACCAAATTTTGACATACTTTTTGTCAAAATATGTATTTTACTTCATTCGAGAGTACTTTTTATTTTTCGGGGACTAATTGCAATTTTTTTGGATAAATTATGTCTAATTAGTTGTATCAGGGGCAAAATAGTAATTTCACCGTGTAAATATTATTTCATTTTAGTTTATTTTTTCATATACATAATTTTACTATTTTTATCATTGTTTCTAATTTTAATGATTTTTTTAGAGTCATCTAGTATTTATTCAAAATTTTAATATTTTTTTATTTAATGACACGTTTTCCAATGCATTCTTTTTATGAGAATTTTTTCAAGTGAAAAATTTTTTATGCATATTTCATATCTTCATGAATTTTCTGTATAAATTTCATAATTTTTAGAAATTATTTAATATTTATTGTAATACTTTATTATCATTATTGTTTTTGTTATTATTATTATTTTTCTATCAATCGCACATTTTTAATGTTATGTTAATTTTTTAAATTTTTGCGATAAATTTTATTTACTCGTTTTTATAACTCTAAATCTCAGTATTTTTCTTATTAATTTTAGGGATCTCAAGTATTTTTTATTTTTATTCTATTTCATTGGTTTTCCTTTATTTTTCTTTAAAAAAAAAAAAAAAGGGAGAGGGCAGGCTGCGTTTTGCAGCCTGCTGCTACTATAGCAGCATGGCTACTACCATCAAAACAGCCTCAGCCATACTTCCTACACTTCCAATTCTACCTAAACCACCAAACTCTATACCTAATCACATCACTTGCACTCATTTTTATTAGATTTTTGGAGATTTTGATTGAGTTTTGTTTTGATCATTTTTACACACAAACTCACCATTTGCACACAGACTCACCATTATCTCCTTCCCTTCACTCACAGACACCACACTAGCACACAGACTTCACCTCACTCTCTTCTCTCTCGGCCTTAACACAATTCATTCCCACAAACTCTCCCTCTGCATACACAATACTCTCTTGGCCCTCTCACTTGCACATTCACACATACACTTGCACACACACACTCAACACACCAGACTTGCCTCATTGATCATCACAGACACTCACAGCTCTCCCTTACTTCTTCGGCATACACAAGCACACAACTACATTAGCACTCTCTTCCCTCTCGGTTCCCTTTCCCCTGTAGAGACACTCACTCTTCTCTCTCGGTCCCTTTCCCCTGCACACAGACACAAACACACAATTCACACTCTCACAAGTTCACTCACCACATAGACTGCATTTTTTGTTCTTCACCAAACACATTCCATTCACACACAACTCTCATCTGCACACAATTTCATCTGCACAACATCACCAAGACACACCTGCATACCACACGATACTCCCTCAATTCTCTCTGCCTTCCCTCCCAAAACACACAGCATTTATCTGCACAAACAAACATCCGTTCACACACGCACACACCCCTGCACACACAAAGCTCCACCAGAAAATCACATAACTTTCCCCCTCTGTGTTTCCCTCAATAGCAGCACCAATTTTGCTGCAAAAACAGTAAAAAAAAAAACTGCAAAACAACACCATATTTGCTACAAAAACAACATCAAAAACATTGCAAAACAGCATAAAATTCGCTACAAAAATAGCATCAAATTCGCTGCAAATTACAGCCGAAAAAAAAACCTACAAAACAGCCACTAAACAGAACCAAAACACACTCCAATTGCAGCCCCATAACAGCCCCAAAAGAGCTGCAAAAATCAACCCCAAAGCCACTCAAATATCCTGCAAAATCGCAGCTAAAAATGGCCATAAAACTGCCACTCAAATCAGCCCCAAATACTTAGCAAAAGTAGTTCAGAACCTCTGTCCAAGCAGCCCAATTTCTACCTTTAACCAACACTGGAATACCCAACAAAAACAACTGGAATACCCAACAAAAACAATCTTCAAGCACCCCAAAACATCACTCTTCCAACCGGCTGCACCACCGGCAAATCACGCGCCGTGCCCTCTCATCAAAGCCAGGTAAGAATTATTTTCTAGCCCTCAAGTTCCCTTTTGTACATATTTTACTTAATAAATTTATGCCTAGGTTGTTCTTCAATTAAGAAAATAGATAAGACTTTGGGATGAGCATCTAAAGAAAGAAGAGAGGAAGAGAAGGAATAAGAAACAAAAGAGGGACCGAGAGAGAGAGAGAGAGAGAGAGAGAGAGAGAGAGAATCGGAGAGAGTGAGAGGAACAAGAGAGAATCAGAGAGCTGGAGAGAAAAGGGAGAAGAGAGAAAAGAAGGAAGAAAAAGAGAAAAAAAAAGAGAGAGAAATAAGGAAAAAGAAGAAATAGGGAAAGAAAGGAAAAAGAGAAGCAAAAAGGGAATCTAGAAAGAAAAAGAAAGAAGAAAGAAAAGGAAAGAAAAAAAAAAAAGAGGGAAGAAAATCGTGTGAAAAAAAAAAGTGTTATCCCAAAACTATGTCGTTTTGACATGAAACGACGTAGTTTTGGTTAGTTGTGTTTAGTTATTTATTTTTATTATTTTCATCAGATTATATATTTACATTTTGCCCCTTTAGGTTCTTAATTGTTTGGTAATGCCCTTCAATACTTTAGTTTACTTCATTCAAGTCCTTATTTATTTTAATTGACCCCCTAGAATTTGTAGTTCCTTTCAATTATGTCCAAATTAATTGCAATATGGTTCTAATATGTCTGGAAATTGTAATTTTATACCTCTAAGTTTGCTGAATTTGCGAATTTGTCCTTAAATCTTGCTGAAATTATGTTTTTACCCCCTAAGTTTGTTCTAGTTTTCATTTTTACCCTCCATGTATTGCTGGAATTGTATTTTGGCCCTAGAATATTGCTGGAATTATATTTTAACCCTTGAAAGTTGCTAAAATTTTTGTAATTTGGTTCCTACTATTGCTGGAATTTTATTTTTTGTCCCCCCAACCTTGCTGGAATTTTATTTAAGTCACTACTATAGCTGGAATTTTATTTTTTGTCCCCCAACCTTGCTGGAATTTTATTTAAGTCATTATACTTGCTGGAATTTTATTTTTTGTCCCCCCAACCTTGCTGGAATTTTATTTAAGTCATTATACTTGCTGGAATTTTATTTTTTGCCCCCTAACCATGCTGGAATTTTATTTAAGTCATTATACTTGCTGGAATTTTATTTTTTGTCCCCCCAACCTTGCTGGAATTTTATTTAAGTCATTATACTTGCTGGAATTTTATTTTTTGTTCCCCCAACCTTGCTAGAATTCTGTTTAGTTCACTATACTTGCTGGAATTTTAGTTTAAGTCCCTATACTTGTTGAAATCTTAGTTTTAAGCCCTAGATACTTGTTGGAATTTTATTCTAAGCCTCTAATTTTGCTCGAAATTGACATTTTATCCCCAATTTTAAGTATTTCATATTTTATACTTTAAATAGTGGTACCTTGATATGTTTGTTGATTTTCTTAGCAATTTGTACCGGGTTACGAATGGGAGGTACCTCTATTACCCTTTTATTTTTCTTTATGTGCTCTTATGTGCTCCTATATTTTTTTTTATGTGTTTTTCTTTATGTATTTTTTTAAGTGTTTATTATTTTACTTATATGTGAGTATTTGTTTATGTTATTTTATTTATTTGAGCTTAATTCTAATTATTCAAAGAAATGTAATAGATAGGTAATATTCTATTTAGCAAAATTTTTTGTATTTAGCTAGAAAGTGTAATAGATAGTTTATATTTTCATCTAGTTAACAAAAGCTTATGTATTTTAGATAGAAAATGTAATAGATAGGTTAGATAGGTTATCTTTATTTTATTTATTTATTTATTTATTTTTAGATTGTAATTAGGTTTTTTCTCCGGTGTAATAGTTAGGGTTTTTGTGTGCTATGTGTGCTATGTGCTTATGTGTTTTATTCGCTTTCCCTAGGACTTTGCATTTAGAATATCATGCTTGCGTGCTACGTGCTATTACGTGCTTTTATGTGATTATTGCTTTTAATCTATGTTTTTATTTATTTATTTATTTATTTACTTGTCTTATCGTAATATATGTGTATCGTCGCCACACTAGTCCAACGCTAGTTGTGGTTAATTCCAGTTTCTTAGTTAGTCCAACGCTAGCGAAGAATTTATAGAAAAATAGGCTAGTCCAATGCTAGGCCTTTAGGTCATCTTAATATTAGAATCATTTCTCGCGTGTGCATTCCATTTCACACACATTTTTTCTTTTTAGGCCTTTTCCATTTTGCATGATTTTTATATATATACTTTATCACTTTTTATCTATTTTAAACATATGTTTAGTGCATAACATTTAGATTCCACTACACATAGAATCTTAGGTCATTTGTGTGATTGGACTAGAAATAGTCATCTACTCACGTGGGAAGCGATGGACGTACATGTCGTTCCCCCCTCCTGTGAGTAGGAATAGTTAGTCACGAGTCTATTAGTCTCCCGTACCCGTTATGTTGCATCCCTACTTTCTTTGTTCACTTACTATCTATATTACTATTTTCCTTTTCTTTTGCATTCCATTTTGCATCTACTACTCGTGACTCCATCGAGGTCTAGACTCGGGTTTCGCAATTAATGCGATAATCCCGACCAAACCTCAATGGAATATTTTGTCCCTTAACGACATCCATTTTTAGGACTAGATTTGCATTCATATAGTTGCATCCAAGTGTGATAAAATCTTAGGGTTACATTAGGAAAATTTAGACTAAACCTCGCAACTAGTTTCGGCTAGGTTGAAAGGGTGCCTTAGGCGCTAGCCTTTGCCTTCCCTTTCTTCAACTGTGACTCCTGAACCTTTTTCTCTTGTTTTCAAAGACATGGAGCCGTTTAAAAGGGTTTTTCTTGTTTTTTCTATATTTTTCCCAAAAAACCATTTCTTTAAATAAATCATTCTTGATTTTCTTACCTTTTATAAAATATTTTCAGGTGACTTGGTATACCAAAACTCAATATCAAGTGGCGACTCCTTTTTCACTAAAAAACCCTTTTTAGACTCTATTTTCAGGCCAAAAAACAGTCGCATTTTCAAAGTCCCATTTTAGGCCTTTTTCTTTGTTTTTCAAAATAAAGCATTTGTTTGTCACATTTTTGCCGAACTATCTTTTCTAAAGCATTTTCTAAAAATTACGTCTTTTGTCAAACCATTTTTTTGTAAAGTATTTTCTAAAATCATTTTGCAAAAACCTAAACTCTTTTTCCAATAAATAAACCCACAACATTTAATTCTTCCTTTTCCGACTTTAGAACGAAAATGGGGCGCGACATAAAGTTTGGGCTGCCAAACTTGAAAAGGTAAACGATGATCTTGGGCTGCCAGGAATCGTAGAGTGCAATGCAAGGTCTGGGCTGCCAGACTTGAAAACGTAAATAAACAGATGTCGACTAGGCTGCTGGACACATATATGACCTTGGGCTGCCAAAGTTGATGAATGCAAAGTTGGGCTACCAACTTGAAAATATAAACGAATAATCCTGGGCTGCCAGGAATCATAGAATGCAATGCAATATCTAGGCTGCCAGACTTGCGAATGTAAATAAACAGATACCGACCAGGCTGCTAGACGGATGCATGACCTTAGGCTACCAAGGTTGATGAATGTAAAGTTTGGGTTGCCAAACTTAAAAAGGTAAATGACTGATTCTGGGTTTCCAGGAATCATAGACTGCAATGCAAAGTCTAAGTTGCCAGACTTGCAAATGTAAATAAACAAATGCCGATCAAGCTGATGGACGAATGCATGTCCTTGGGCTGCTAAGGTTGATGAATGCAAAGTTTGGGATGCCAAACTTAAAAATATAAATGAATGATCCTGGGCTTCCAGAAATCATAGAATGCAATGTAAGGTTTGGATTGCCAGACTTGCAAACGTAAATATATGCCGACCAAGCTACTGGACGGATAAATTGAGAAAATATGATGTAGGGAAACTTAAAAACAATTGTCACATTGCATCCAAATCAACAAAACTATAAAAAAAAAATTTTTTTTGTAAAATTTTTTTTTTGCCCCAGTGCATGGAATCAAATTAATTCGAAATCATATTTTTTCAAAATTGAAACCTGTGTAGCATGAAAATCCATTTGCAATCAATCTCTTTTTTTTTTTTTTTTTTAAGTTTGTCCCAGTATAAATCAAACTGTCCACTTTTCAATTTGCCCCAGTGTAAATCAATCTTTCACAACATTTTGCCTTAAACTCAAAGCATCATAATCAATTTTGAAAAATCAAATTTTTCTCAAAAAATTTTCCCCAGTTTTGTATCTTTGATGAAGACCCTCAACGATGGTGATGTAACTTCATTTGCCAAAAAAAGCGAAAACATCTATAATTGCCAAAATTGATGCCGCCACTCGACAATCCCTTCACTCTACTGGCACATATAAACATGAGTATTGCCCTTTTGAATCTTTGATACGACTTCTTGCTTTACTTTCTGCAAGTTTCCAGAATTCAATGGACTCTGATTCACGGCTCAGTTCAAATATTCCCAAATAATCGTTCAATTGATATATACTTCTGACTTTCAATAAATTTAAGATTGTCTTTACCTTTTTATTCCAATAAAAATAAAACAAACGTCAAATTTCAAAACATGAATTTATCAAAAATGTTTCATATGCAGTAATGTACGAATATTTTTGTACAGTAAATATTATTTCAAATAAAGTGCATGCAACTCCTAATTAAAGAAAATAAATAAATAAACAATAAATAAAAAAACTGTTACGCTTGGTTGGAGAAATGAATTTTCAGGCAACAACTTTGAAACATCTACCATTTTGATCCTTTAGATGTCATCCTATTTGAACTCCGAGATTGTCACAAGATGATCAATACTAAAGAAAAACCTCAAGAAACTATAGTCACCAGCTTCCAAAAAACTTCAAATCCAATGCCGGTATACATGATTTTTTCACTTGTGAGCCTTTAACTGTAATTCCCAACCACAGCGCCCTTTCGGGTTTTCACTGCGGTTTCCCCCACCCCTTTCTTTTTCTATTTCTTTTTTTTTTTCTTTCTTTTTCTTTTTTTTTAGGCGCCCTTGCGGGTTTTCGCCTTTACAAAGGAGACATAGCAACAATCTTTCAAGTCTTGAATAGTCATTCCCCTTTTTATTAAATCATACTAGTATTTGAAAAATATTTGGCATCAGTAAGACAATCTTCCCTTGGTGAACTTGAATAGATATATTAACATCATACTTTGATTTGTAAATTTTCTTTCAAAATCATCACAAAATATAGACAGAAGTGGGTAATAGTTTCAGCATTTGTGATAGCGTCGGGTAATGTGCTGGAAATATTAAGGTTGGAAAGCAGAAACTATAAAGGGTTTAAATAATCTTGACGTTGCATTTGCAAAGAAAATTGCACTAGTTTTGACAGTTTTCACCTTTTCTTCTTTTTTTTTCAAAATTTTTATATCCCAATTTTGCCATTGACTTTTAGGATTTTTCTTTCTCTTTTCTTTTTTCAAAAAAGAAAATTTGCCCCAGTTTATTACTTTCTCTAGGGTTCCCCTCTTTCTTTCTTTTTTTCTTGTCTCTTTTTTCTTTTTCTTTTTTTCTTCTTTTTTTTTCTTCCCTTTTTTTTTGTTTTCTTTTGAAACGCAAGTCGAAATAAAATTTGTCCTAGTGTGGGATGAAATATCACAAAACTGTCCTAGTGTGGAAGGGGTGCGACTTTCAAGTGGGCTGTCAAATGAAAATCACATATTCTGGAGGCTCCAAGGGAAAACTAGAGAAGAAAAGGTTTTTTTTTTTTTGTTGGAAAAGAAAGATGGTATGGCTTTGATCCGTCTCTTTTGCAACAATTTTTTAAAAGAAAATTTACTAAATCAAATGAAAAGGCCTCTTTTCCCATCTAAATTAATGATCCAAGGAGATATCCAACCATCTAATTCTGCTAGAACACAATGATGCTTCTCCTTTTTTCTTCTTGTTTTTTTTTTAATGAGAAAGGCCTACTCCAACTGATCCAATCTGTTCGAATATCCTTAATCTGCAAAAATTTTAAAAGCTTGTATGTCAATTTGCTCAAATTATTTTAGCCCTAAAATTCTAAATTCGAATGAAAAGTATACAAAATAAGTCAGATTCACACTAAAACAAACAACTTAAAAGCATAATTTTGACATTTGTCAATTTCCACACACTTAAATCATTACTTGTCCTTGAATTATTTGAAAAATGCGAAATCAACTAATGATTCAATCATTGAAATCACACATGTGCATTCAAAAATATATTTCCTCAAGGTCGAGTAAATAATCATTATGCAATTTATTGTCTTGTCTTTAATACTCATAATATCAAGTAAAAGAGAAGGAATGATATCACAACTAAACTAGCCCAATTTAATTTCTTTGCTTTTCCGAATTTCACAAGTAAATGAATCATATGGTCAATCAAAATGTTCTGCATGGCTATGATTAATTTTATTTTATCTATTTATTATTTTTTTTAAGGAATTTTGTTTTATTGAACTAATCACTCAACATACGAGAGTGTCTTTTGATGCGAAAACTAACATTGGTTATGAAGGTTCTCGGTTACTCAACACCTCAATCTTAAGCAAATAGTAAAAACTGTATTTGAGAAGTAAAACTATCTTTTTACACAAGAATCGACATTGGTTGAATGAAGATCCCTGGTTACTCAACAATTTACTCGCTCAAATTTGTATCATTACTCATAATTCAAGTACCGTTTGATGCGAAAGTCGATATTTTTAGATGAAGACTCTCGGTTACTAAGCACAAGAACCATTGGAGTAGAAAAAACCACATCATTCTTTTTCTTCTTTTTTGTTTTTTGCTCTCTTTTTTCATCATCATTTTTTTTTTTAGCATAAAATCCCTTATAGTAAATTTTGCATCACAAATTACATGATTACACTAATTAACCATAATCAACATTTAACATGTGAAATTAAGTAAAGAAGAGAAATTTTCATCAAACGTACAAATTTTAGAAATAATTCCAGCCATTTTACAAGATATACTTTCTATAAGAATAAAACTCCAAACCACATAATAATAATTTCTTATTGCCCAGAGAAAGCATTTGTCGATGCACATAAAGTAATTTCAACAAATAGGGGAATTAGACAAAATCACAATTGCTAACTACAACTCACAAACATGTGACAGAACCTTATTTTAACCTCCTAAATAACCTATACAATACACTCCACATGAAAGTGAGAACAGTTAGGATGTGAAATAGTAAACTCCCCTGGTGAATGGGTTGAAGTCGTATCCCCAGCATGTTTGTCGCTTTTGCCGTGCTTGAATCCGCCAAACATGCATTGGAAACTTGTTTGACAATCTATTGCAACCCTCTGTCTTAATGACTCGAATGCTCACAAGTGAGAATCTAAGCTATAAATCTGCCATTTTGCCTCAGTGCCACTGTTGACATTCTATTTCTTTTGAGTTAAGCACGGGTTCTCTTTTTTTTTTTTTTCTTCGTTCAGCATACTTAACATGGAATCTCAAATACCTTTTTTTTTTTTGTATCACTCTAGTTCTCCTTAACATTTTACGTTATTTTGGAATCAGAAAGATACTAGAGCACCAATTATCAGCCTCAAATAAGATGACATTCGAAAACCATAGGCATTTATTTTCATCATCAAAACATTCAAGAAAATGTTTTTCTTTTCATTCAATTTGAACTCATTAACTCATCAAAAGAGAAAACCTTACAATTACACAAACCTAGCATTAGGTTTTAAGAAAAATGTGATTCATTTTGAGGCCTCATCAAAGAATTATTTGCTCAATATAACAAAAAGTTTGAAGCAAATCATTTTCAAAACTAAATACAAAAATATGAAGGGAAAATCTCATGCTATAAACAATTTTGAAAAAGCAACTTGTTTAGTGATTTATCTAAGAAAGAATTTTGAACATAAGGCAATCTTAAATTTACAAAAAGAAAACCGTTATTAGTAACCAAGTTATTCCTATTCTTATTACATCTAAATGAACCATTATCTAATTACAATTTCTTCTATCACACTAATCATTCAAGTCAACCTCATCAATCTGAATCCTTAGCACTCTCAATTCTAAAAAACTGGATTCCCCCGATACTTCTTATAGTTTGAAAAGAACACTGGCATTATAAATGTCAAGTGTATGACGCTTTATTGGAGTAAAACTATGAGTTAAAATGTTTGAATCAAATATGTAATCGACGTGTTTCCCAATTTGTTGCCTCCCTAGAGGACCTGTAAAAAATGAAAAAATTGAAGTTAGTATAAATGAAAACAAAAACGGATACATGCCCTAGGGGAGAGCCCTTATTGTGCCAAGGGTAGGCCTAGCATGAAATGCAATCCTTTCAGGTGAGACCCCCCTTTAAATGATGATACGCTAGATTCGCCAAAAAGAAATGCCTTCATTCTACTTATGTTACCTTACCTAGGGTCTCACCCTCTAGGATGATACTGAAAAATATTAACGTGCATGTCTTTTAGGGTCATGTACCCAGGACAAAGGGATGGCTTTCCTATAATGGGATTCCCAAAATGGCATTCCCTCTAGGGTTTATGCATGATGCCAGTTTATTAAAGCAAGTTAAAATATGCAAAATGCAAAAATGTTCTAAAAAATTTTTTATTCTAATAATGCATAATTTCCCCGAGAAGATGGCAAATGAACTGTACAAAAGATTATTGATTTCAAATTTATTTGTTTAAAAAAAATCAAGCCTTTATGATGTTTATAGGACATATCATTGAAAGAAAATGAAAATCATGACTTTATCTAGAAATATACAAGTCAAAATGCCAGTTTATTAAAGTCAAATAAAATATGTGTAAAAATTATATTTTGTGTAATGTGGGATGGGAGGGTGGAGGATATGGTAAAAAAAACGCATTAATTTCTTTGAAAAAAGGATAAATATAAACTGTGCAAAAGTTTGACACTTGGGTACATTTGTTGATTCTGAGAAGAATTGGTTCGGACAAAACTGACAGGTACAATAAGGATGAATTAAACTTTTTTAAAAAAAGTTTAGAACTACAAATCTTATTCGGAAAAGTACAAGTTGAAAAATCATATTATTATTATATATATTTTTTGAAATTTTATAAAATTTATAATAATTGGACCCTTGGGGTGCTTTGTTTACAACCACATGCAATTTTTGAAATTTTTATAAAAATTTCATTTCCATCTTTTTTGAAGAAATTAAAGGTAAGACAAAAATTTAAACATGCCGATAATGGGTTGGTTTCCTACGAGAGCACCATGCCAGGGCTCTTTATTCTATGGTTATGAATGCAATCAAAAACAAGAAAGAATGTGTTAGTTTTTCAACAAATATCACATAACACATTGATAAAGCAAAAGCAGTAAACAATATGACAAAAAAATAAAGGGGGGTGGATTCTCTCCTCTCGTGCCTGGTGTATCTGATATGGTAAGGCCGACTCTATCCTAAGCTTATTTTACATGGATGCATGATGTTGGGCTCACTAATGCATTTAGACTCAATTAAGGCTTCGGTTCCCGAACCTTTAGACTAAGGGATCCAAAAGTAACAATTTCATCAATTCCAAGGATCCCAGATCGGTGGTTCGAGTGATTCCCTGGACACTGCTACGTGCACGTCGGGTCACGGCCACATGTCCAAGCGAATCGATTTTTAAAGCCCAAATCTCTAGACTTGTAGACTCAAGTTGAGAGTTTGGGTGATCTCCTAGACAATATTACGTGCACGTCGTTCCATGGTCACATGTCTAAGTAGATCGATCCTAATTCCTAAAGGGACGGGTGGGTGACAACCACCAAAAAGAAAAAGAGTAAAATATATCGTATGCACGTATGAAGTGCTCCGTGTGAGAGGAGGGAATAATAATATTGAGACGCGAAAGGCTCTAAGGGTGATTGACACCCTTCCCAAATGCAAGTGCGATACGAACATGCATCACAAGTAAATAAATCATCCATCACATAGAAGCGAGAGACAAAGAGGTGTATGTGAAATACAAAGTGAAATCCTAAAAAGAAAAATGCAATCCTAAACATCCAAATGCGATAAAATGAAAGGGTTAGAAAAGGAAAAAGTGGCTAAACTTGGTGCTTGAACTCACAAGTGATCCCCAGTGGAGTCACTAGCTGTCGCACCCCATTTTTCGAAAGACGGAAAAAGGAAGGATTCATTGTCATTTATTGGAAAAAGAGTGTAGGTTTTTGTAAAAAATGATTTTCTTTATAAAATGCTTTACTTTTGGAAAAAGAAGAGGTAGTTTGACAAAAATGTAATTTTTAGAAAATGCTTTATTTTGAAAACAAACGAAAAGAAAAGGGCCTACAATGGGACTTTAAAAATGTGATGATTTTGGGCCCGAAAATAGAGTCTAAAAAGGGTTTTTAGTGAAAAGGGAGTCGCTACTTGGTATTAAGTTTTGGTGTACCAAGTCACCAGAAAATATTTTATAAAAGGTAAGAAAATCGAGAATGATTTCTTTGGAAAACGTTTTTGAGAAAAATGTAAGAAAAAATAAGAAGAAACCCTTTTAGACAACTCCAGGTCTTTGAATATAAGAGAAAAAGGTTCGGGAGTCACAGTTGAAGAAAGGGAAGGCAAAGGCTCACGCCTAAGTCACCCTTTGAACCTAGCCAAAACTAGTTGCGAGGTTTAGTCCAAATTTTCCTAATATAACCCTAAGATTTTATCACATTTGGATGCAACTATATAAATGCAACCTAGACTTAAAAAATAGATATCGTTAAGGGACAAAATATTCCATTGAGGTTTGGTCGGGATTATCGCATTAATTACGAAACCCGAGTCTAGACCTCGATGGAGTCACGAGTGCAGATGCAAAATGGAATGCAAAAAGAAAAGGAAAATAGTAATATGGATAACAAGTGAACAAAGAAAGTAGGGATGCAACATAGCATGTACGGGGGACTAACGTCTCGTGACTGAATGTTTTTACTCACGGAGTGTGGAACGGCATGTACGCCAGCGCTTCCCACGTAAGTAGATGATTATTTCAAGTAAAAAAATCACACAAATGACCTAAGATTCTATGTGAAATGTAACCTAAATGTCAAGCACTAAATACACGTAAAAATAGATAATAAGAATAATAATACAAAAAAAACCATGCAAAAATGGAAAAATGCCTAAAAAAGAGAAAATGTATGTGAAATGGTATGAAATGTACACGAGAAATGATTTTAATACTAAAATGACCTAAGGGTCTAGCATTGGACTAGCCTATTTTCTAGAAATTCTCTACTAGTGTTGGACTAGCGAAGAAACCGGAATTAACCACAACTAGCATTGGACTAGTGTGGCAACGATATACATATATCATAATAAAGCAAGTAAATAAATAAATAAATAAATACATAAATTAAAGCAATAATCACATATAAATAGATAATAGCACATAGGAGCACATAGCACATAAGCATGATATTCTAGATGCGAAGTCCTAGGGAAAGCGAATAAAACACATAAGCACATAGCACACATAGCACACAAAAGCCTTAACTATTACATCGGAAAAGCCTAATTAGAATCTAAAAATGAAAACAAAAAAAGATAAGAGATGACCTATCTAACCTATCTACTATATTTTCTATCTAAAATACAAAGGGCTTTGGTGAAATAGATGAAAATATAAACTATCTATTACATTATCTATCTAAATACAAAATTTTTTGTTAAACAGAATATTAACTATCTATTATATTTCTTTGAATAATTAATATTAAATTCAAATAAATAGCACGACATAAATAAATAAATGCTCACACATGAATAAAAATAATTAAAAAATACATAAAAAAAACTTAGGAAAAAACACATAGGAGCACGTAGGAGTACATAAAGAGACATTGAAAGGGTAATAAGGGTACCTCCCATTCGAAGACTCAGTATAAATTGCTAATAAAATGAACAAACATGTCAAAAATACCACTATTTAAATAAATAAAGCAATAAAAAGCAAATCCCAACAATTTTTTAGGTAAAAATGTAAATGGGGCAATATTCTAGGGAGAAAGTGCAAATTCCAGCAAACTAAGGGGCAGAGACATGAATTTTAGCAACCCAAAAGGGGTAAAAGATGTGAAACTACAACAAGCGTTGAGGTGAAAAACATATTACAGCGATCACGGGGAGCCAAAATTAAAATTACAACAAGTATTTGAAGCCAAAAATGTGTTTCTAGCAACTTAAAGGGACTAAATGAAAATTCCAGTAACTAGGGACTTAGAATTAAAATTTCAGCAAGTTAAAAAGGACTTTAAAAAAATTCCAGCAAGTGGAAGGGATGACACAGTAAATTCCAGCAAGCATCAGAGCACAAAATGTAAATTATAGGACCTAATTGAAAGAACATAAAATTTGGAGGGTCAATTCTATAATTGTTAAGGACTCAATTGCATATATAAGAAAAATCTTTGGGGCCACACGAATAATACTAACGATATAAGGACTGGACATAAATATTATTTTATGATAAAAAAAACAAAGGAAAATGCCGAACTAAAACTAAAACTAAATTAATTAAATAAATTAACTTTGTTAACTAAACTAATTACTCAATCAAATACTAAAATAAACCAAAACAAATCAATAACCAAGTAAATACATAAACTAACAAAACCATTAAACTAAATGGCGCTGATACAATAAATAAATAAATAAATAAACTAACTAAACTAATAAATGTCAACCAACCAATAAAATCAACACCACTAACCCACAACCCCAAATTCGTCTACTTTCTCCAACCCGGTACACGAAACCATTTTACTCAAAACCTTTAATTCCAGAAAACAATGCCCCCCCCCCCTCCTCTTTCTCCAACTCGTCACTTTCAATCTCACCACATCTCTAAACTTTCTAGGACTAAATGCACCAAATCTGCACTGAAATCTCTCAAATCCAACCCCTAAAACTTCAATCCAGCATTTTAAATTCAACAATATGATCTCCCAACTTCAATCAGTTTCTCCACCCGAAGAGAACCAATTTCATTTTTCACAAAATTCCTAATTCTTCTAAATCAAGACCTAAGTAACCAAATCCAAATCAGTTATCACAAATCAAAAGCATTCCTACGAGATCTTATTGGATTTATATGATACTCAAACCTAATAAAGGCGGCCCAAGAATTTTTTTCTTTTTTTTTGACCGATTTGACCGAGAGAAACGGAGGTGGTCCAAGTAGTCTACGACAACGGCGAAGCTTCTACTGGTGGAGTTCTCTTGTTGCCTTCGTCTGTACTTGTATGCATGGGTGTTTATGTGTTGATGTACAGGGTGGTGGGTTGATTTGCTGAAATTTGTTACTTGTTGGTGACGTGGTGTGTTTGTTTGTTTTTTTTTTATTACTATTTTTGCAGCGAATTTGGTGATGCTATTGAGGGAAAAACAGAGGGGGAGGAAATGTGTAGGTGTGTGTAATGGTTTTTTTTTTTTTCAGGGAGATGTCTAGTAAGGGAAAAGGAATTGTGCACTGAGGGATGAAAAGTGAAGTTGTGTGATGATGATGAAGTGGGAAAGAAATTTGAGCAAATTTCTTAAAATCTAATGAAGGATAGTTTTAGGTGGGTGATGGAATGACCTTGCAACTATGTCTGATGGATTTAGTATTTGTTTCCTACTTTGCTGCTGCGTGCAGTGCAATTGCTGTAGCAATAGTTACTGCAGCTGTTGTAGCAACAGCTCTCTTCTCTTTGTTTTTTGAAAAATTTGTAAGAAAAATAAGGGGAAATGAAAATAAAAAATAAAAACCAACGGACTTCTTAGAATTAAAAAAAAAACTAAAATTCATCATTACTAGGAAAGAAAATTCAATACTAATAAAATCTAAAATCTTAAAATTAATTTACCATTGAAAAACATATCATAGACAAAAAGATACAATTTGAGATAAGTATCAAATAGTCTTTCAAAATTATTAAATATTTTTTATACAAAATCTATAGATATATTAAATGCATAGATAAAATATTTCACACAAAAATTCTTAAATAAAGGTGCATTGGAAAACGTGACATAATATGACAAAAATTATGAAAATCACAAAAAATACTAAATGACTCTTAAAAATCACAAAAATTTTACACAAAATATATTATCCCATAAAACAGATATACTAAAGTTTTCACTCAAAAATTTTAAAATTAACGCATTCTTGGAAAATGTGCCCTTAATAAATAAAAAGACAAAAATTAAATAAATACTAAACGGCCTCTAAAAATCATGATATTTTTACAAAAAATTAATGAATATACAAATTGCACATATAAAAATTTTCACTTGAAATTTCTCGTCAAAACAGTGCATTGAAAAATGTGCCATTGAATTAAAAAATACAAAAATTTTAAATAAATAATAAATGACTCTCAAAAATCATTAAAATTATAAATAATGATCAAACAGTAAAATTATGTATGTAAGAAATAAAATAAAACAGAATAATATTTACATGGTGAAATTATCATTTTACCCCTGATACAACTAATTAGACATAATTTACGCAAAAGTTACAATTAGCCCTCGAAGAATAAAAAATATCCCCAAATGAATTAAAATACATTTTGTTTTTAAAGGTTGTGTCAAAATTTGGTGTCTACACTAAGGACTTATTGATTAATAAAATAATTATAGTAGTGGAAGAATTTCTTTTTTAAGGAAATTAAAACCTACTAAATATCTTATTTGGTAAGATATCCTAATAGGTAAGGGTTGCCTATTACCGAATTCTTGTTGGACAAAATGTCTTAATTATTACCCTATAAATAAGTCCTAAAGACCAAGATTTGACACAATATATGCAATTTTCTTTGTTTTGGTGGCGTGTCAAGTGGATCTAGCATATTCATTTGGTTTTGATTAATCCTACTTAGAAATCAATTTTAAAATTCGGTGCGTCAATTGTTTATTGGCATATTGATTTCTTAACAGTGGTATCAGAGCATCATGTTTGATTATCTATGCATTATGTATTGTCGTGAACAATCCGTTTATATGTATATGTGATTTAATTGATAAATTTGAGAAGCTATATTTTGAAAATTTTGTTTCAAAATATTTCAACAAAACAAGATTTTCTTGAAATTTTGTTTGCTTTGTTGGACGAAAAAGAAAAATTAAAGAAAATTTGTTTTCTTAGAAATTTTTCCAGTCACAAATTTATGAAATTTTTTTTTCTGAAATTCATGAAAATATCCCAAATTTTGAATTAAAAAAATCTCAAAAATTGCTTTTTGGGATTTTTCAATTTCTGTTAAAAAAAATTTCTAGGCTCAATAGCCAAAAAAGTTCTGGCAGAACAGTCAAACAAGCTTGGACAAGTTGTCGGAAAAGTTTCTGGCTAGCCAATGCCACCAAAAATTGGGCATATTGCTGGAAAGGTTCTAGCAGACAAAACTTTATGCTACGGCCACTACATCCAATTGCGATCAGCTAGATTCCGTCCGGCAGTGAGTGCCTGAAACTGTCTAGCCACGATCGAAGTAAAGACTCAAGCCGCAGGCATACAGTCTTCGGCAAGATCACTCGGTGACCAAATACTAGTCGTTGCACTGCTTGGTGAGGTCTCGTCGACGAAAGATGAAACTGGCTTGAACTGGCCACTCTAGTCGCTGCCACTGGAGGAAAAGTTTCTCATTGTGAGCAAAGGCTAGAGCTGTGCGACCTAGGGCTGTTCAAAAAAACTCGAAAAACTGAAAAATCGAGAAAACCGATCCGCCCCGAACCGAAAAAAAGGGTAACCGAACCAGTTTTTGGTGGCGGGGCAGTTTGCGGGGTAGTTATGCAATAATCGGGGCGGTTCGCGATTCCCATTTTTGCGAACTGGCGGGTAACCGAACCGAAATGGGGGTAGTTATGTAATTTCACATGTTACTTATGTAATTTCATATATTAGTTTGGGTGTTCATTTGGCTATTTGTTGAATATTTATGTTTTTACATTGATTGAAATGAGAAGATGAAGTTTGAAAGACGAAGTGGTTATTTTCTTGTTTATATAGTTTTTGGTTATTTGTTGAATATTTATGTTTTTATGTTGATTGAAATGAAAAGATGAAATTTGAAAGACTAAGTAACTGTTTTCTTATTTATTTAATTTTTGTTTTTTTGAAGATTAAGGTTTTGGATGTAATTTAACTTTAAGATATTAATGTTTGTATTATTAGTGATTTATAATATTTCGTAATTTTTCTTGTTTATTTTTTTAAAAATATAGATAAATTATTATGGACCGGGTCGGGTACCCGCCCTATCCGAGCCGATTTTGCGGGTAACCGGAAGGCCGGGTACCCACTACATATGGACCGGTTTGTGGTTCGAATTTTTGCCGAACCGCAAAGACCGGTTCGGTTCACATTTTTTGTCCATGGACCGGGTACCCGGTCCATGAACACCCCTAGTGCGACCAGAGGCCGTCTAATCGCTGTCAAAGAAAGTGCCGTAGGGTGGCAGCACACATTTGGTCGAGAACCAGAGGATCATATCAGATCTAGTCATGCAACGTGACAACCGGCCGAATATAGGCCAAGAAGAGTTCGATCGAAAGTTGGTATTAACGTCGGAAAGTTGTGAGGAAGAAGAAAGAGTGACAGCGCACAAGTTGGAAAAACCCTAATCTCGAAAATGACGTCGTTTGACGACATTTCTTAAAAAAAAAAAGGAAGGAAAATGGGGTCAAGGTCTTTGGTCAACTAGTGTACTTTGACCACACCAAAGATGCCATAAACGGCGTCATTTCATAGGCCAGAATTAAAAAAAAAAACTGGTCAATTTGCACATTTTGACCGCGCCAAAAAGGAAATAGTTTTCCTTTTTGCTAAATGCCCCTTGGATTTCTCTCTCCTTTGTTTAATGGCCCTGACTTTCTTTCGTTCTTTCTTTCTTTAGTTGCCCAACAATTGTTGTTCAATTATTTTGACTCAGAAATTTCTTAAATTATTCAATTAAATCAATTCTAATATGATTAGAATTAATATGCATATAGATTCATGACTGGTTTTATAAATATTCATCTAATGTGATTATTTCAATATTTTATTATATGTGATTTATATTTAATAAAATAATAAGATTTATTTTATTTGCATGATATATCAAATGTGATTTTTATATTAGATAAAATAATGTGATTTATTTTAATTGCAAATTGTATGCTTTATTTCATCAAATATTTTTTTTCACATATGATATATGTGCATGATGAGACCATAACTTATCCCTCAATAAAAAAAATAGATCACTTCCATTATTATAGTGTAAATAATTGTTGTTAGGATAACTTGTTGAGTTAATTCAATGTTATTCTACCAGGAATATTTATTACTATGAGATATGATCTCTGAATAATGGTTTTGATTTAAATAAAAGAAATATGTCATAACTATCATTATAATTTAAACAATTCTTGTTGGAATAGCTTGTTGAGCTAACTCAAGGTTATACTACCTAGAATATGTTTATGATGAGATATGATCTGTAAATAATAGATTTGATTCAATTAAAAATATTAAATCATCAATAGTTGCTTTCCATTTTTATAGTTTAAACAATTCTTCTTCAGATGACTTGTTGAGCTGACTCAAGGTTGTTCTACTTAGAATATGTTTATACTATGAGATGTGATCTCTGAATAATGGGTCTGATTTAACAAATGTTTATGGCTTGTTGAGCTAACTCAAGGTCGTGTGCCTTTGAGGCAAGGAGTTAGAAGACATATGTGATATGTGTATCAAGAGTTGATACCTAACTATACAAAAGTTGTAATTGGTAATTGTTACCTACCTATTGAAATTATTTTTGATTTGTTGAGCTAACTCAAGATTAAAAATAATCAAAATGGGATATTAATGAAAATTCTCGAATCAATTTTGAGGGATATTAATTTCAATAAAATAGTGGGAGCAAAACCAAAATTTTATGTCCATATATAATTTTATTTTGGTTTTGTTTATTGTATAAATATAAAGTCATAGTCTATCTTTATTTTCTAGTTGTAGAATGTATAATTACGTGAACACATTACCCACCTTGTAGGACTCCATTTTAATATGGATCCTTGGACTAATATAAAACTTGAGAATGGTTCTCAAGCACTTGTGCTTTTGATACCCAAATTCCAATTGTCCTAAGTGACAATAATAGCTAGGAAATAAAAATGCATACGAGATGCATAAATATGATAATGATACTATTGCTTGTATCATAAAATCATGTTTAATTCTTGAGCTATAAAAGCAGCATAATATGATGGATGTTTTGTCCATGATTGTGCATCTTTCAAAGGTTGTTTGATACACAATTTAGGATATCTAAAAGGTAATCTATCAAGGAATTAAGGGACACCTTATTGCTTGTCAAGGGAAAACCCATGGCTAGTCTTGTGAAGGCACAAATAGCATGACAAAGAATAAAGATATGATCAATATGAACAATTCTATAGACATGTGTTTCTAATAAAGGAAAAATTAGTATTAGAAAGGGTATTGTATGGCTCGTCTTCAGACTTAGAAATTGATGAGGCCTAGTTAGACTTGGACTTCTAGAATGTTTATTATTGAGATAAAGTAATCTCTACTAATCAAGATTCTTAGATATTAGATACTAGATTTGGATCTCATATTTATACAAATATGCAAGATCTTGAGAATAGTAGATTTTGGCAAAGGAAAAGTCGAACTACATGTAGAGAATGGAGCAAGAGTTGCTATATTAACCGTAAGAACTTATACACTTTCTTTGCCAACTAGACTTATTCTAGAATTAAAGGATTGCTAGTATATTCTAGTGCTTACAAAGAACATAATATTTATATTTACATTAGATATGGATAGATTTACCATTACTCAAAAGAATAATTGTTTTTCTTTTTGCGTGATGGCGTTCTAAGTAGTACTAGTTTATTAAACAATGGCTTAAATATTTTAGGTTTTGATAAGTCCATTTTCAACATAGACATTAAGAGAAAAAACTTGATATTTTGAAGCAATTTTATCTTTGGCATTTTAGACTTGGTCATGCAAATTAGAAACGTATATCCAAGTTGCATAAAAATGTATACTTGGACTCATTCGATTATGAATTTTACGAGACATGCGAATCTTATTTACTTGTTTAAATGACCAAGACATCTTTTATTGAAAAGGTGAATGTGCTAGTGATCTTTTTGTGTTTATACATGCTGATGTTTGTAACCCAATATCGATCCGTGCTAAAGGTAATTTCTTATACTCCATCACTTTCTCGAATAACCATTTTAGATATGGTTATGTGTACCTTACGAGATATAAATTCGAGACCTTTGAAAAGTTCAAGGCCTTTAGGCCTAAAGTAGAGAAACAACTTGACAAAAGTATTCAAACATTGAAATGTGATTGAGGTGGAGAATACTTGAGTCACGAGTTCCAAAATGTCTAAAAGAGGAGAATTGTACCCTATTGGATATGGTACGTTCCGTGATGAACTATGTTACACTTCCAATCTAGTTTTAGAAATTTGCCTTAAAAATCGTCTTCCATACACTCAATCGAGTTCCAATTAAAATTGATTGATACCATTTCATATAAAATATGGTATGGTAGGAAATTAATTCTTAGTCACATGAGAATTTGGAGATGTTTTGCTTTTGTGAAGCATCACATCAGCCAAGTTTGAGATTGAGTCTTATAAATATTTGTTTGTGGGGTATTCTAAAGAAAATTTAGAATGTTATTTCTACAATTGGCATGAGCAAAATCGTTTGTCTCAAGACATGCTATCTTTCTAGAAAAAGTGTTTATTCTTGAAAAAAGGCAGTGGGAGTAAAGTAGAATTTAAAGAAATTCAAGAACCACAAACTAACAAAAATAATAGTTGGAACCTGAGCTTAAGCCATATATTGATAAGGCACAAACGGAAACTCAAATTATATAAGATTTTTGTAGTTTAGTAAAATACGTTATTCTCTTTAGAGTTATAGATTTCTCATAAATGAGAGTCATGATGTGATAGTCATAATTGATGACGGTTTTACTTGCTACGAAGAGGCCATGTCTCATGTAGACTCTTTGAAGTGGCGTAAAGCCATAAAATCCAAAATGGATTTCATGTCCAACAACAAGGTATGGACCTTGGTCAAACCACCCAAAGGAGTAAAACTCAGAGGGTGCAAGAGGATCTTTAAAAGAAAGATCGACATGGATGGTAATATGATTACTTACAAGTCAAGGAGTTAGAACATTTGCTTTGATGAGATGATCAAAAAGTTTGGTTTTTCTTAAAAACGAAGACAAGTCTTGTGTATACAAGAAAGTGATTGGGAGCACTATGGATTTTCTTAACACTTATGTGCATGACATATTGTGGTTAATAAAACATATACTTATGCATCATACGGCAAAATGTATAGTTGTCCAAGAATTTCTCCATGAAAAAAATTAGGAGAGGCAACCGATATATACTGGCAATTAAGATCTATAGAGATAGATCCAAGAGGTTGCTTGGTCTCTTTAATCTACATACATAGATAAGATGCTAAAGAAGTTTAGCATGGAGCAATGAAAGGAAAGGTTTCTGTGCAACATGAAATTATCCTTTTGAGAGACAAGTGTCCTAAGACACTTGTTGAGATTGAAGCATACAAAAGATTCCTAAGCTTTTGCAATAAGGATCTATAAAGTATGCTATGCTATGTACGAGACCTAATTTTTCCTATGCTCTAAGTGTTATGAGCAAATATATAGCTAATATGGTGAGTGTTACTAGGTAGTTGTCAAGAATATCCTAAAGTACTTAAAAAGACACTAATAGATTATCTTGACCTATGGACGTCACACTTTAGAAGTGTATGGGTTTATAGATGTAAATATTTAATTCTTTAAGAATGATAATAGATTGTAATCTATACTTGTGTTCACGTTGAATAGTGGTATTGCTAGTTAGAAGAGTTCTAAGTTACACACTACAACAACTTCTACAACAAAGGCCAAGTGCTTTGAAGTTTTAGAAGCTAAGTTGGATCTTCAAGTTCATTATTGAACTTACGGTCTCATCTATGATCCAAACAAGTATTTTGGCTATACTATTTATTTAAGAAAATAATTAGTAAAAACGATGTAAAGATAGATGAGATTCCCATTGAAGATAATGTGACTAATCCATTGACTAAGCCATTATCCCAAAGAAACATGATAGTCATGTGTATTCATTCTGTTAAGAGTACATGAATGATTGGTTTTAGTCAAAGTGGGAGATGAATTATAATTTTATAAATTGTTATGTTTAATTGTTGTTTATGCAATAATAATGATATGGCATTTTAACATTTTAAAATATATATTTATGTATTTTATGAATGATAAAGTCCTTAGAATAATATTTATTATTATTCTTAAAGTATCCCCAATCATAGTATTAACAATATAAAAGACATTGTTAATGCGGACAGATTAGCATATATGACGAAATATGGGTGGATGGTTAGATAACATATTCACTAGATTGATCTGCTTAGAGATTTCCATAAAGTTAACTATTGGAGTGCCAATGATATAATCTCTAGCTACGTGACAGTAATGTAAGTGATCCTTTGACTTGAGATCATAAGAGCATCTTTAGTGTGGATTGTTGTACTTTAACTCTATTAGTCCATAATTCGTAATTGGTTATGTGTATGATAGAAGTTAGATATAATAAGAAACACGAATTGATAGTTTATGATTAATATAGATTCACCACTCCTAATAGTGGGAGAGTATATCCCTATTGTGGCCACACTTGTTGAAATATCAACTCAAAAATGTTTGCAAACGAGTCAATAATTTAGAAAAGTTCTAAATTTATTGAAAAGGGAGTTGAATTTCGGGAACAAGAAATAGTAGTAATTAGTACATTAAGAGTTGGCACCTATACCTTACCTTGTACTAATTTGGAATATAGTATGGTGAATGGATAATAACTACATGGAATCTGGTTCATGGATAGGTAAAGTCATTCACTTGACTTTCTTAACACTTGGGTGGTCATGATGCCTGGCTAGAAGCCAATCTTGATCTATAAATATAAATAAATTAATTAATTTTAATTAATGATAAATTAAAGTTGTTTAATTTATCCAATCTTAGAATCCTTGTGACTAAATTGACTTTAGTCCAAGTGGGAGTTTGTTGGTTTTGTACTAATGCCAATTAATTATAAGATTACAATTTATATTTATTGCCAAGTGATTAGGAACCTAAAGGGTCACACACAATATAACTAATTCTTGGGTTAAATTGATTTAAATAATTATGTGATAATTATGGGATTAATTTTTGAGATAATTAATCCTAAGTACTTATTGATAAATAGAATAATTACAGTAATGGAAGAAATTCTTTTTTAAGGAAATTAAAACCTACTAAATGTGACAGCCCCACCTTACCCAAAGGCGCACCAAAGGGCTTAGCGGACTGTCTGCCTAGCTCTCGCCAGGACTCAAACACGCACTCGCTTAAACATCCAACCATACTTAACTTAAAATCAAATGCACTCATAAATAAATAATTCATAATATTTACTAAAAGTGTAAATATTACTAGAGTTTTACATCCCAAAATATGACAATATTTACAATAAAAGCCTACACATTTAGGCTATCAAAACACAATAAACAAAATATCCACTAGGTCCAAATCAGCTTTTCCAGCCTTAGTAATTTTGGAAACCTGGTTAAAGAAAACAAATAAATGGGATGAGCTAAAATAGCCCAGTGAGTGCTCAAGTCATACAACCATACCAGTAAAATGTGATTTTTGTTCAATAAAATATTTAACGAGTAAATAAACAATTTGTGAACAATTTAATTTAACAAGTAGTCACGGGCGGATACGGGGCTCAACTACGGGAGCAAGCTCAACCGTAGAAGTAGCAAGCACTGAATATGTAACCAAGACATTCGAACCGAGATAATAGCTCAGGTCCTCATCAAGGAACATACCAGTATAAACAAGCAAGTACCCTAACCACCGTTCACCTTATAACCTCCAAACAAGCTACCACCTCCAGGGAGTAATCTCAACCTTGGAAGGGCCAACAAGCAAGAAAGTTCTATCCGGAGTTGGCCTCTTAGAGGAATTCAACTCATTTAAGGAAAGAACGTCGCGCCCTAAAACACCCAGCACCTTATATCCTCCCAAGTCACGTCAGGGTTGACTAACCATGAAGTAACGGTGAAGTTAGTCACGGTAGTCTCACACACAATTAACACATTTAATAATGAAAGCATGTAACACGTTGTGAAATAGATGCGATAAAGTACACATCTTTTCTCAAGTAACACATTTTATCAAATAATAATATCAAGTAGAACATGGCATTTCATGCATCATGCACACATAAGAACACTCACCTGAATTGTCTATGAAAAGATTTCGTGGTAAGGTCGCGTCTCACTACCGGATCCTGAAATTCATGAGAAATAATCGTATAAAAATCCTGACTAAAATCTAAGAAATTTCATAAGGAAATTCAAGAAATACCCCAAGTCTTTCTAGGGTTTAATTTCTAGGGTTTTGCTCGGAAAGATTTAATTCACTAATAACTAATCTACGAAAATTTCTGCACACTTAAATCACTAAATTACAGCTTATAAAGCCTTAAATCATAGCCTAATTATTTTTATTTCCTAGGTTTTACCGAAATTTCGGCAGCACTTCCCCTATAACCGGACTAACCCAAAAATTTTAAACCTGCAAGAAAAATCAACCATCCAATCCATTCAACATGTATTACAACTTATATGTTCAATTTAAACCCAAATTCAATCAAGATTCCACTCAAATTCAAAATCCCTACTCCAAGAATCATTACCCAAATTTACACAGGGTTGGTTTTCAGCCAAATTCGTGCCATTGCTGGGGTCAATCCACTAAGAACTATGGAATTGTGATTACATGGTTTGAAAGTACGTTTATAGGGCTACAATTTTCATGAAGATCATCACTTAAAATTCCAACTATAACAGGTTCAAAATCAGCCCCCAAGTTGGCTCTTCATCAAAACTGTTTACGCAGAACCGAATTTTCAGCTAACTTTGCAAGCTTTCTGCGATTAATACACAATGAACCACCATGCAAGCTTTATACCGTTTTAAAGACCTATGAATCTAGTTTCTAAAACAACAAGAATCATTCAAATCCAAGTTATCTACACCAAGTTATGAAAGTTTTACTAAAACTGGTCCAGCATGACTGTTTAAGTGTTCTTAAGTTCAAGCTTAAATTTTCAACTAAATCAAACTTAAATCATGTCATTTCAAGTCTAAATCACTATCTACAAGCCACACAAGTCCATAAACCTCATATTCATGGAATAAAACTTCATATTCATGGCCAAAATCAATCATATACAACCCATAAAAAAAACATAACTTAAGGCTAAAAACTATAATCTTACACTTGAAATTAAAAGAGAAATTCATGGGAAATACCTCTAGGTAGACAAGATAGTTGCTTAGGAGGAAGTTTCACTCAATTTCTATGGTTGAAATATGAGTAAATGGAAGTAAAAGATCCAAGAAAATTGAAAGAAAATGGAGAGAAAAGAGGGAAAGAAGCAGCCGGCCAGCAAGAAGAAAAAGGAAGAAAACTAAGCTAAGTAAAAATGAAAAGAATTGGAGATAAATTGGAAAAAGTAGTGGCCAATCAAAACAAGACAAAACCAAAGTAAGTCTTGACTTTTTAACCATGGATGACTCCACTTGGCACTAGGTAATTAGAAGTGATTTTCATTAGTTATCCCATAATTAATCTTGCAAGATTTCCTAGGTACAACTCTTAAGGCACTAAGTACAACATGCTCATCATTTTTTTTTTCCACAAATTCAGCCATCACTTCTTTTTTTTTTTTTTCCTAATGAACATAATACAAAATGAAGGGTTTTTCATGAATTTCTAGGGTGTTACACTAAATATCTTATTTGGTAAGATATCCTAATAGGTATGGGTTACTTATTACCGAATTCTTGTTGGATAAAATGTCTTAATTATTACTCTATAAATAAGTCCTAAAGACCAAGATTTGACATGATATATACAATTTTTTTCGTTTTGGTGGCGTGTTAAGTGGATCTAGCATATTCACTTGGTGTTAATTAGTCCTGATGAGGATCCCAAGAAGGTGTTTGTGTGGATACCTTAGAGGCTAGACACATGTGCGGCTGTGGTTGACATCGCGTATTTTTTATCAGGTTAATTTGTTTAATTACATCATCAAAAGGTACGTTCGGGTTTTTGTATAGATAATCAATAATCCTGCTTAGAAATCAATTTTAAAATCCATTGCATCAATTGTTTATTGACATGTTGATTTCCTAACAATATCTTTCATAGAAAAGCAATAAATTATATACAAACATGATCACAAGTCATGTCTATTCATGCAGTCGTATTTTGAGTTATAACTGTTAGTCAATTAGATTTCTTTTCAAAGACGTAGTAATCTTTTATTATAAAGTTGCCTTAGTTTGGGAAAGACAATTTTTTGAATGATTATAATCATTCACTTAATGTTGCAAAATTTTAATTTGATTATTCGCTTGTTAAAAGGTCACTATTGTGTTGTTTTGCTGCGCTATGCTACGTTTTTAGTCTAGCTATGCTGGGTTCTCTTTGGACAGCTGCACATAGTTCTATCACAAGAAATAAAATGGAATAGTCCAGCTCATTTTTAGTCAACATGGGAAAAAATGTTTGTACATGTGCTGCTAAATGTGGTCATTCCATATAAATTTAATAAATACGTATTAAATTTATATGAATTCAATATTCTTGACTTGGAAATATGTTAAATTGCTCAATAAAGTTCAGATTTTGTAAAACTCATGAGGAATTCAATTTGGTAATTCACTATTATAGAAAAGATACTAACTTCATCATCCTGTCATAAAATTGGTCATGTAAATGACCAACGCTCAAATATCGGAAAATATTTAACTATTTCTTTTACCGCTCAGCTATTGTGTATTATAAGTCAAAATAATCAAACGTGTACTTCTTGTTGAAGATAGCATTCCATTTTAAATTTGTTAAATACTTAGCAATTTTAGATTACTTCTTTGGACTTTTATTGTAAATATGTTAAACTGCCAAAACCTTTAGATTTAGGAAGATTAAATGCAAGAGTAATTAAGCTGTTGAGGAAATAATTTTGATAATTCCATCTTGAAAAATATACTCATATCACTATTGTGTCCTAAAATTGGTCTTGTAGTGACTAACATGCAAATATCATGAGTGCTTAACTATGAACAATGTCTGGAAAAATATTTTTGCCATCAAAATTAAGAATTCTGCATAAGCTTGAAAAAATTATACTTTTTTTTAAATAAAATAATTTCGTATCCTTAACGCATCCCAAACTCACATGATTTCAAACCTATATCTTTCAGACTATCTTTTGATTATATCAAATTTTATCCATTTGTATGATTCCTACATTGCGGCTTGATTATAATCTTATCAAAAAATAATAACAATAAAGCACATGCTAATTACTCCATTTAATGCTAGATTTGTTATGGTTAATTATAGTAACATTGTGCAGAGTTATTATTAGTTATAATTTCTGTACGAGTTATTATTATTTGTAATTTTGGTATGTAATATTATAATGCATGCACTTGTGACTTTCCAGTAAAAAAAAATTTATTTGCACTAACCTTAATATACGCAGTTACTCAAAAGAAAAAGATAATCGATACAAACTAACCTTATCACCATCTTATTCATCATTGCTGCTAAATACCTAACTCGGGTTTTGTAGGAGAGATTCAAAGATGGGACTTGTATGTATTATCAGTCAAAAGGAAAAAAAAACATTCCTGTTCTTTCATTTACTGATGATACAGTGATCTTTACCCTTCTTACTAAAGCTTGCATGAGAGATCAAGTCCTTCTTACTTGAATATCAAGCCATTTCTAGTTAGAAGGTGAACATTGCCAAGAGTTCTACAGTCTTACCATCTTTTCACTCTCAGGCACATAAAAAATGGGTTTCGGATATCCTTGGATTTAAAATTGAAAAGCTCTTTTTCAGTACCTAGGAGTACCTTTGGATGTTGGAAGAAGGAGTCAATGATGTTTGAAGGGTTATTGAAGAAGATATGGTCAACAATTCAAGGTTGGAACACCAATTTTTTTATCTCAGGGGAGAAGATAACCTGATTAACGTATGTACTTTCATCTATCCCAATGTATCTGATACAGGTCATGTCTCCGCCAAAAACTTTCTTAAGCAAACTAGGGAGGTTGTTGAATGGGTTTCTTTGGAATGCATCTATTAACTCTACAAGAGTTCATTGGAGAGGTCGGGAGAAATTATGCTTTCCTGTTGAAGAAGGGGGATTAAGTTTTAAATCCTTTTACTCTAAAGTGGAGGCTTTTGCTATGAAGTTGTGGTGGAGATTTAGAGCTAAGAAGTCATTGTGGGCCCAATTTATGCACAAGAAATACACTATGGGAATCCATCTGATTCAAGCAAAGGCAGAAGGCTCGCACATTTGAAGAAGGATGTGTACAATTCGGGACAAAGCAGAAGAGCAAATTTGTTGGGAGATAGGAAAGGGGAATGTGAGCTTTTTGGAGGATAAATGGGGTTTCATTTTCCCCTCTTCTGCAAGAGAATCCGAGAGAAACAACATGAATTTGGCAGGTTAAAGATTTTTTTCAAGGAAAACACTTTGGATGAAGAAAAGCTCATTGAAAATGTTCCAATGAAGCATGCAAATACCGGTTGGGAAAATGGAGGAAGACCAAATTGTTTGGAATGCATCTCCTTCAGGGGAATTCACTACTAAATCAGCCTATGCCCTTGTAAGGAATAAGAAAGGGTTTTCATAGGTTTATAGCTTGATTTGGAGCACATTAATTCCTATAAAATTCTCTTTCTTGGCATGGAGAGTGGAAAATAACTTATTGCCCTTGGAAGATAACTTGAAAATGAAGGGGATAATGCTGACTTCTAAATGTGGTTTCTGTATGAACAATGAGGAAGTTGACCGTGTGTTTCTTCACTGTTTGTTTTGTTGGAAAATCTAGATGCATTTCCATACGGCGTTTGGAACTCCAATGCTAAAGCATAGGCCATTTGGTGCTATGATGACGCATTGGTTAGTGACCATTCCTAAAGGTGATAACAAGCATATAAGAAGTGTTATGCCAGTAATTATTCTATGGTTTAAATGGAATGCAAGAAACAAAGTCAAGATTCAAGGAGAATTTGAAGATTGCAATCGGGGCATATATATGATAGAGGATTTTCTGCAGCTTATGATAAGGAGCAATGCAATTTTCTGCATCTAACTGTAAAGGTGACAATGGAGTACACTTGTTATAGAATGCCCAGAAAATTGCAATAAAAAAAAGAACTGAAAAGGCTGTCCGATGGACTCTTCCAGCAGCAGGAAAACTAAAGCTCAACACTGATGCTTCGGTCATGGCAGGTCAAGCAAGAGTAGGTGGAATACTATGAGATTATGAGGGGAACGTGGTACTTGCATTTTTGCCAAAACTTGAGTTGTAATTATGTAGTGGAGGCAGAGGCTTTGGCTCTAAACTTTGGTCTGAAATTGTGCTTACATAGGGGATATTATGGGCTTGAGGCTAAAGTGGATTTACCTAGTCTTCAACATCTCTTGATGACTTCGGGTTCTTCTAAATGGCCATCACAATACAAAAGATCAAAGATCAATTGTTATTAATGGAGGGCTCAATAGCTCATATGTATAGAGAGGCAGCTTTGGAACAAACAGTAGATTCCCTTACATTGCAACAACTTCCTTAACACGTTAGAACTCCAATTTCTTTGGATAGGATTCAATTCTTTTTCATTAGACTCTTTTGTAACGAGGAGTAGTACTCCTAGTTTAATTTAATTTTTGTGCTTTTATTACTCTTTGAGGTAAGGTTTTATGCCCCCTCTATCTTTGCATAAGTTTTTTTTTTTTTTTTTATATTAATAATTCATAAATGGATTCTGCTCTTCAAGTCTCAAGACATAAGATAATTGCAACTAAGTGTTTCGAGTTAATATATCTCCTAAATTAATCCATAAATATCTTATAGTTATAAATTGTCATTTAATCCCAAAATTTTGTCCTTATTTGTGTGCAACTAGTTACATTGTAAATCATATTAACAATAAGTATGAAATATAACTCTTAATAAATTTAATCAGGAATTAGATATCAAACAACTTTAAGTTGTTATTAATTTAACAATTAATTAGTGCATATTTATCAATCAACATTAGCTTCTAACAAAGTATCTTGACTTTTGGGAGAATTAAAAAGTCAAATAATTTAGACTTTATCCTTCTGTGGCATAGTTCCATGTAGTTAATATCCGTTAACCGTGCTGTATCTCATTTAAGCAAAGAGTAAGGAATTAGTGCTAACTCTTAGACAAATTAATAATATTTTACTGCTGCAAAATTAGTAATTGTATCTTAGAATTTGTTCAACTCACAGCACCACGTTCAGAGTAAAAAGAAAACAAAACCATGACGTGCCCTCATCCTTAATAGATTAAAAACTTGCATCCCTGAACCCTTGAACAATTAACTCTACAACATCATAAACGGAGAATCATTTTTTCATTACCAAAACTCACATAATAAAAAGTTTTGTTACGATAACAATAACGTTAAGGGAGGTACATGTAATTTTTGAAACCTTAGAGGTGCTATAAGTGAAATTGTCAAAAACCTCAAGGTAGGTTTCTGAAATTATCCCCATTTGGTATCCTGAAGTTAGAAGGGTTTGCAATGTTGAAATTTTGGATAAATGAACTGTAAACAATTTTATTTTATTTTTTTCTGATAAAAAAATCTGCTTTCCTAATTTTGTCACAGTTTTAGCATTATCTGCGCAATCAGGATATTCAACACACATTAGATGGAAACTGATTTTGCTACCTAAGCATACACGACATTATTAGAATTTAGAATTATAACTATGTATGCCTTTCCCAATTCACTTCACTGTGTATTATCCTAATTACACAATTTTTATGACTCCTCTAATTCGGAAGATAAATCGATTTGGAAACAATTACTAGAAACTAAACTGGGAGGAACCCATGACATTAAGGACCCTTAGTGAAATTAAATAGTGAATATATATATATATATATATATATATATATATATATATATATATAGACTACTAGAGCTGCTGTTTTGAAAGCATAAAACGATGAAAATTAGGATTCTCTTCCAGTTTAGCAAATCGTATAAGTAAAACTCAGTTTGAAATTATTATCAATATTGTTACCATCCTATCCAAATTTCTTCTCCAACGTGATAATGTACAACGAAAACTAAAATGCCTAAGAAGAAAGCCTGAAAAACTTCAATAAGCATGATTATTTACCCTACTTTAACTACTACTACACCCTATACTCCAAGTTATCAGCTTTGCACACAGGATTTTCCTTCGCTAAACTGACGCGAGCAACACTTTTGAAGTCAAACTTGCCCGCATGCTCCTCCGGATACCGATGAACGCCGCAGAACAATCCCCACAACGGCATCCGAATCCCATCTGTTGGAGGAAAGTAACCAAATCTTCAAGTCTTCAAGGATAGTGATCACCAGCCTGGCAGCAACTAAGTACGGTAGGGCTGAGGCGCGTAAAAACGCTCTCTTTAAGACGATTCGCACCCCCACGGTCTTTGTAATCCGGTGCACAGGGTTGTAGTGCGTCGTCTTCAGGATACAACAGCCCAACTCTACTGCTTCCCTTAATCTGCACAAACTAAGAGAAGCAAAAGCTTTCACACACACTTTTATTGTCTAAAGAATTTAGTTATTGAAACCTTTAGAAGAAAAGTTGTTAGTTGTAGAAGCCAAAAAAGTGTTCAACAGTCTACAAAACTCTCTATTTATAGGCTCATGTTTAGTACAAAAAAATAGGTTATCCCTACATACAAAGTGTAACGGTTTTTCTTTATGTAATTAAAAAGATAATGAAATTTGTAATAAAGTAAATATTTGTAACTTAAATCCTTAATGTAGGAATTAAGAGTCATCACTATTTCATTTGAAAATTTGAATGAAATAATTGTAATTAACACCCAATAATTCTTTCTTTGAAAGATTTGTAACTCCAAGTAAAAGCCATTATTTTTGTAACTTAAATCCTTAAGTAGGAATTAAGACTCATAAACATTTCATTTGAAAATTTGAATGCAATAATTGTAATTAATACCCAATAATTCTTTCTTTGAAAGATTTGTAACTCCAAGCATTATAGTGCATAATGATAAATATTTATTTTCCTCATTATTAGATTTTATTAAAATACACCAACACCATCATGCCGACTTTCTTGTTACAACACTGACACCTATTCTTGAACGTTGATGAAGGACTAGAATTGACGACATCACTGCTGTTCTTACCAGCTTCACAGCCTGGGAATTTATTGTTTCTTGAAGGAACGGGCAAAGTTAGGACGTAATTATGGCTGGCTTCAGCTTTCTCTTCTTCTTCTTTGAGATAATCTTTATAGCACTTCGAACAAAGATTCCGAGTTGCTGAACTTCCAAAGAATTTACAACCTCTGGCACATAATGGTGGATCCATATTTTCTACCTCTTCTTTTTTATCTTCTTCTTCGTTTCTTTCTTCTTCGATGATAGTGGTTGACTTCTTTAGGATGTTAAGACTACAATATTTTGGTTGTTTATATATAAAATTAGAGAACTCTGTCAGAAAATGGCGGTGTTTAGGAGTCTAGAATTTTTATGGTAATTACTAGAGATGGCAAATGGGCGGGATGGACGGGATTTAATTGGGACTGTGAAATATGGGTCATACCCAAATAGTCTCATATTTGTCATGGGATCAATATGGGTGGGACTAAAATGGGCTAGTCCCATTTGATATCGCTCAAAAACCCAATTTATCCCATTTTATTATTTTTTTAAATTATCTTTTCCTTATTAATCAATTGTTATTTTTTTAGATTACTTTTTTTTTAGTTTAACATGAATATTTATTTTTTATATCATTTATTTTTTTAATTTATTAACCTCAATAAATTTCTAACTTTTTTTTTGTTTTTATACTATTATTTTTTTAGATCTCATTTATTAATACTCTTTAATCTTTTAATTATAAACTGTAGTTTTTCAATTGTTACATGTAAAGAGGATAGATTGAAGATGTGCAGATATTTAATTTATCTACACATAAAAAAATCAATTTAGATAGTATCTTATTAAAACTCCTGATACTAAAATCCATTACTAAAGTAATGAAGCAAATTAAAAATTAAAATAAATCAACATCTCATTTGTTCATGGACATTACAAACTTTGATGAAACTAGAATATAAAGACTAATTTTCTTGAGAATAAGGTTGAATTGAAATTAAAGCACTCAATATATAAAATTCACATGAATTTTTTTAGTATAAAGATCAGTTTAACCACATAAAATTGATGTCAATAGATAAAATTTAATATAATATTTATAATAGAAATAGATGAATCGAAGAGGGCAAAATAAAGAAGCTAAGAATGCAAAAATAAATTTCCAACTTGTCCATCATTAAAAAAATGGGTATTCCATTGTTATTGAAAAAAATGTTAAAAAATAAAAAATAAATAAAAAATGAAAGATGTTTTGTTAATGCAGCTTAAAATGAAGGAGTTTTTCAGAAGAAAGTATAGAAGAGATGATCTGATAAAAAACAAATTATTTCAAGGTTTGTCTATATTTGGGTATGGGAATCCCAATCATTTCCCAACCATACCCATATTTAAATGGGTGTTAATGGGTATAATCCCAAATAAGCCCAATCCCATATTATTAATACCCATCCCGCCCAAATAAAATATTGGCATGGGATCCCAATGGGGCTTGGGACTAATTGCCAACATTAGTAATTACTTAGTCGATTTGGTGGTTAATCCTTTTTTTATTCGGTGATAATCCTGGTTTTACTTGTATTAAGATTTTTTTTTTTTTTGGAAACTTTCTAATTTTCTTATGATATATAATGTCCAGAGATAAAAATAAATAACTAAATAAATAGGTCCTTCTACTGATAATTTAGCTGAATAGATAGCAAATTTTAGTTTTTTTTTAAAGGCAAAAACAAAATAAAAAAAGAAAGAAATGGTGAAGCGTTGAGTTTTCTCAGTAAAGACCCAACATTCAAGTGCCAGAAATCATGGTTGCAAGCAAACATGAGCAAATCCTTTCTCATGCGACTCGAGTGTTCATTTATATTGTTGAAATATATACCTTCGAAGCAGAGCCGTAAAGAAATCGAATCAAATTTAACTCTCTTCTGTCGGGTTCAGTTTTATTTTTATCTTAGGCTAGTATTCAAGCTCGAACTCAATATGCAATTCAATTTTAGTTTGAACTCAGCTGGACTATATATTGGCTAGATTTGAATTTGGCTAAAAAATTAAGATTTTCTTTTTTATTTTAAGCTTTTTTATTTTTCAAGTTTTTATTTATTCAATTTTTTTTTACAAATTTTAGATTTATACCAATATGTTTAATTAAAGATTTACATAAATTACCAATACAAGTCATATTAACACATATTTACCAATAAAAAACATATTTATATTTAGAAAATATTATTTGAAATAAAAAGTTCATATATGTCAAACAAAAAAATCAAAAACATCTTTGAGCATGGTTTGCAAGCTTTTGAATTCCATGTTTACGAGTTTGAACTTGATTCATTTCTATGATCAAATTTAAAATGTTGCCCAAATTAGATTCAAACTGGAGCATTTTCGAATTCAAATCTTGCCTTTTAAGAAATCAGGCTTGAACTATTTATTAAGAACTTAATTTTGAATCGAGCTTTTTAACAAATCATGCCCAAACTAGTCAAAAATATCAATCCATTTACAGTCTTATATGAAATTAATGACGATATAAATGTTTATTGAAACGTACTTAGCTCCCACAATTATAAATCTATAAAGTCTTATCCCTCAAGTCACGATTCTCGTACCCACCCTCGTCTTAAACTATATATTTGTAGAAATTTATATTTTTATAGAGGTGGTAAAATCCCCGAGTAGATTTTCATAAGATGTTTATTTGGAAACATTTGCATTGGGTCATGTTTAGAGACACCAATTGGATCATATAACTCATGCTCAGCATGCCACAGCTTAGCTTAATAACACTGACATGTACCAGTCCAAGTGCCGCCGTCTTAAGCTCATTCTGGCCGATCCAAATTCACCCATAATGTCTATGGGCTTATTGAAGTCGGCCTAGCCAAACTTTGAACCATTCGGTGGGTAAGTCAAGACGATGACTCCCCTCACGTTCCCATTGTTTTGGTAGCTTCCCATTATTCGAATCGTAGCTTGAGCCACCTAAACTGAAATGAGAGAACAGCTTCAGAGAAAAAAAGAACACATAATGTTAGAATGATAGACTTCCTTTGTCGCTTTATCTGCCTATGATTTCACAGGCTATCAACAATTAAAGCTATGCTAACTTGCCTTGCCTCCCCCAAAGGTTTTGTATTGAGTTGTAATTATGTAGTGGAGGCAGAGGCTTTGGCACTAAACTTTGGTCTGAAATTGTGCTTAGATAGGGGATATTATGGGATTGAGGCTAAAGTGGATTACCTAGTTCTTCAACATATCTTGATAACTTCGGGTTCTTCTAAATGGCCATTATGTCTCACAATACAAAAGATCAAAAATCAATTGTTATTAATTGAAGGCTCAATAGCTCATATGTATAGAGAGGCAAATATGGCAGCGGATGCCCTTGCAGCTTTGGATCAAACAGTAGATTCCCTTACATTGCAACAACTTCCTTAACACGTTAGAATTCCAGTTTCTTTGGATAGGATTCAATTCTCTTATATTAGACTTTTTTTGTAACAAGGAGTAGTACTCCTAGTTTAATTTAATTTTTGTGCTTTTATTACTCTTTGAGGTAAGATTTTATGCCCCCTTTATCTTTGTATAAGTTTTTTTTTATATTAATAATTCATAAATGGATTCTACTCTTCAAGTCTTAAGACATAAGATAATTGCAACTAAGTGTTTTGAGTTAATATATCTCCTAAATTAACCCATAAATATCCTATAGTTATAAATTGTCATTTAATCCCAAAATTTTGTCCTTATTTGTGTGCAACAAGTTACATTGTAAATCATATTAACAATAAGCATGAAATATAACTCTTAATAAATTTAATCAGGAATTAGATATCAAACAACTTTAATTTGTTATTAATTTAACAATTAATTAGTGCATATTTATTGATCAACATTAGCTTCTAACAAAGTATCTTGACTTTTGGGAGAGTTATAAAAGTCAAATGATTTAGACTTTATCCTTCTGTGGCATAGTTCCATGTAGTTAATATCCGTTAACCGTGCTGTATCTCATTTAAGCAAAGAGTAAGGAATTAGTGCTAACTCTTAGACAAATTAATAATATTTTACTGCTGTCAAATTAGTAATTGTATCATCTTTGACAGATTAAAAACTTGCATCCGTGAACCCTTGGACAATTAACTCTACAACATCATAAACGGAGAATCATTTTTTCATTACCAAAACTCACATAATAAAAAGTTTTGTTACGAAAACAATAATGTAAAGGGAGGCACATGTAATTTTTTAAACCTTGAGGTGCTATAAGTGAAATTTTCGAAAACCTCCAATTTTATTATGTGAGTTTTGGTGCATTGTGTTTCAAGATTTTCGAAAATCCCTATTTGCTATCCCGAATTTAGAACGGTTTGCAGTGTTGAAATTTTGGATAAATGAACAGTAAACAATTTTATTTTATTTTTTGATAAAGAATCTGCTTTCCTGATTTTGTCACAGTTTTAGCATTATCTATGCAATCAGGATATCCAACACATATTAGATGGAAATGTGAAAATTCTTATAAATTTTGCAGTTCGTATCTGGAAAGCTAAGTCTTATCGAATAAAGATTGGGTTTCAATTTAAAAAAATGCATCCATGGTGAGTCTAATCTAGAAAAATACAAGAATTGCCTCTTTATGCATGAATGTAGAGTTAAAAACAGATGTTGCTTCATATAACAACCGACGAGTAAAATTTTTGTGTTTTCATAAATTCCTAAATTTATGAAAAAAGCAAACAGATGTTACTTATTATTTTAAAGTTTATTTTATTGCTTCAATTGTCGATCAAATTTCTACTGGATCTCAGAAGTAGGATATTTGTACTCAGTTTTTTATTTCTTCGACTTTGCTTATTTGTGATGTTCCGAGCAGAGTCTACTTCCCTCCCTTTATTTTTGTTTTTCAAGTTACCTCACGTTTGGTACATGGGAATGGCTTGGAATGGAAAGGCCTTTCCAACATACCCATTCTATTCTCATGTTTGGTATGGGCTCTTTAAGTTGGAAAGTCCTTTCCACCAGGAATACTTATTCCAACTTTTTCCTGGAAATGTCATTCCTCAACAAAACCTAAGGAATGACCTTTCCCACTTCATCCTAGAAACCTAAAATTAAGGGATGTCATGATTATCCTACCCACTTAAGCATTTCTCAACCTCCTTGCCCTTCTTTACCAGTATAATTTTTTAGTCTTGCACAAAGAAATTTTATAGCAATTAACAAGCTCTTCCTAATATGTTTCAATTGATTAATTTCATATGTAAATATTAATTTGTTGACTTAATTTTTGATATTTTTATCTATCAACCTATTTTTGTTTATATTACAAATTGTAATTAGGTTATCGAATATATATACCAATAGGTTTAGCATCATTAAAAGTAACAAATATATGTTTATTTTATTATTGCACATTTTTCTACATGCTAGTTATACTACCAAAAAGTAAAAAAATAAAATAAAATATTTATTTATATTGTAAAAATAAATAATTAATATAATTAAATTATTTATAATATGAACATTATTATTACTAAATTAAAAATATTAAAATTTCTTTTAGGTACATAATAGTGCATGCACAAAAGAAAATTATACTTTAAAAAAATTCAGGGCATAATAGTCAAATCAATATATATTTTATTCCATTCTGACATCTCAATATGATTATACCAAACATTGGAAAGGAAATAGACATTCCATTCTGACTTTGATTATCAAACAATAGAATAGAAATTTTTTTTCCAACCTATTCCAGGTGGAATGTTATTCCTGGGTGGAAAGGCTTTCCATTCCAAGCCATTCCTATGTACCAAACGTGGGGTTACAGTACGGGGAATGGAATAACTGATTTTGATACCTAGCATTCACGACATTATTGGAATTATAACTATGTATGCCTTCCCCAATTCACTTCATTGTGTATTATCTTAAAAAAAATAAAACTGTTAAAGATTGTAACTAAATTTTTAATTACAGACAAATCTTAACCATTCAAGAGCCATCATCAATTACAAATTCTAATTCTTATTTTAACTGTAACTTGAAATACTAGTTTCTTACGTAAGTATCATTTTTTTTTATTATTATTGCAACATAGACCCTAGAGAAAAAAAAAAAACTTTGCTGACATATTCATTCATAGATTTTATATTTACTTTTCAGTTACGATTTAGGATTTAGGGTTCAGGATTCAGAGCGTAGGGTTTATGCTTTTAGAATTTAGGGTTTTAATTAGATTAAAAAATAGTGGCAATTATGGCTTTCTTTTTGTTAAGAAAAATTATGGTTAATTTTTTATTTATTAAAAAAAAATTTAGATTTTTTTATAGCACTTTAAGATAGTATGAGATTCTTTTAAAATTAAATTAAATTGTATTAATTTAGAGAAATAATTTTTTATTAATTTGCAATAATATAGGACTTTTTTGAAATTAGGTTAGATTAGTATTAATCTCAAAGTAACTTATTACGTTAAGTGTAGCGTGACAGTGAATATCACAGTGTCTTTGACGCTATTAATGTGCTTATCTTAATTACACAATTTTTATGACTTCTCTAATTTGAAGATAAATCGATTTGGAAGCAATTACTAGAAACTAAACTGGGAGGATCCCATGACATCAAGGACTATTAGTGAAATTAAATAGTGAATATACGCAGACTACTAGAACTGCTATTTTTAAAGCATAAAACGATGAAAATTATGATCTCTTCCAATTTAGTAAATCGTATAAGTAAAACTCAGTTTGAAATTATTATCAATATTGTTTACATCCTATCCAAATTTCTTCTCCAACGTGATAATGTACAACGAAAACTAAAATGCCTAAGAAGAAAACCTGAAAAACTTCAATAAGCATGATTATTTACCCTACTCTAACTACTACTACACCCTATACTCCAACTTATCAGCTTCTCCGGATACCGATGAACGCCGCAGAACACTGCCCCACAACGGCATCCGAATCCCATCATGCCAACTTTCTTGTTACAACACTGACACCTATTCTTGAACGTAGATGAAGGACTGGAATTGACGACATCACTGCAGTTCTTACCAGCTTCACAGCCTGGGAATTTATTGTTTCTTGAAGGAACGGGCAAAGCTAGGACGTAATTATTGGTGGCTTCGGATTTCTCTTCTTCTTCTTTGAGATAATCTTTATAGCACTTCGAACAAAGATTCCGAGTTGCTGAACTTCCAAAGAATTTACAACCTCTGGCACATAATGGTGGATCCATATTTTCTACCTCTTCTTTTTTATCTTCTTCTTTGTTTCTTTCTTCTTCTCTTCTTCTTCTTCTTCGATGATAGTGGCTAACTTCTTTAGGATGTTAAGACTACAATATTTTGGTTGTTTATATATAAAATTAGAGAACTCTGTCAGAAAATGGCGGTGTTTAGGAGTCTAGAATTTTTATGGTAATTACTTAGTCGATTTGGTGGTTAATCCTTTTTTTATTCGGTAACAATCCTGGTTCTACTTGTATTAAGTATTTTTTTTTTTGGAACTTTCTAATTTTCTTATGATATATAATGTAACTATCCTTGTAATAATGTCCAGAGATAAAAGTAAATAACTAAGTAAATAGGTCCTTCTACTGATAATTTAGTTGAATAGACAGGAAATTTTAGAAATTTTTTTAAGGCAAAAACAAAATAAAAAAGAAAGAAAAGGTGAAGCGTTGAGTTTTCTCAGTAAAGACCCAACATTCAACTGCCAAACAAAATCTATACGGAGCTTTCTTCAAAAGCAAGGCCAAGCATCCAGCAGCTTAAGCATGGCTCCAACAGTCGGCCAAAGTTTTTGTTTAATCCTTGAAATCATGGCTGCAAGCAAACATGAGCGAATCCCTTCTCATGCAACCCGAGTATTCATTTATATTGTTGAAATATATACCTTAGAAGCAGAGCCGTAAAGAAATCGAATCAAGTTTAACTCTCTTCGGTCGGGATCAGTTTTATTTTTATATTTGGCTAGTATTCAAGGTCAAACTCTATATGCAATCCAATTTTGTTGTTTGAACTCAGCTGGACTAAATATTGGCTAGCTTCGAATTTGGCTCAAAAATTAAAATTTTCTTTTTTATTCTAAGTTTTTCTATTTTTCAAGTTTTTATTTATTCAATTTTTTTCCAATAAACAATAATAATAAGTAATAGTCTACTAAACTACTAGCACACTTCCCAAATGCCACTCCTCATATTGACTCTTCTTCCTCTGAAAAAAATATAATGGAGTGAGTAAATATACCCAATAAGTAGATCAACCCAACTAGAGGATCAAACAAAACAAAACAAACCAAAACATATTGTCACAAAATAAATTTTCATAATAAAATCCATATTTATAGTCAAACAATTTCAAATCTCAATATTTTGTCCTTAAGGTCGTATATAAAAACTCATATTCACATTCACAAGGATCTCGGGTCCACATAATTGCCACAGTTAACCCCTGAGTTAGGGTCCAGACAATACAGCCCAAAGAACATAAATTATTTGATTTAACAGTCAATAATCAATAATACTCAAATTGAAACACATGCTTTCTTCATAATTTAAAATAGAAGTTTTATTCAAATAGTAAAAGAGGCATCTTGTGCATCAAATATTCATTGCAACAACTAAGTGTGGTAGAAATCAAATGTTTCAAAGCATGTTAGGTTGCTTTTTTGTGTTTATTTGCTATTCAAACATATTCTAACATAGAATTTGAGTTTGTGTGTGCTTTGAAACAAGGTTGGTGAGCAAGAAAGGACCAAATTGAGACCATGGTGAAGCATTGCAAAATGGAACTCTACAAAGCCCAATAGACATCAAAGGACAACAACAACATTCTTTTCAGATCTTTAATCAATCAAGGGGAGTACTATTGTTTTAATTTTCATACTATCTACTTTTTCTTTATACATTAAAGACATTTTTAATATGGGGGAATGTGTAAGGACTATGATTGGTTAAGAATGAGGGTACTTGTAAAATATAATTTTTGGTAAAATATGGCCAAAAGTTTTCAAAATTTGCCTCTTTATCATGCTTTTATGCCATGAACTTGTTAAATTTTCTTGATTTTTGAAATAATTTATACAACTTTGATTGAATGTAATTTACAAATATATGAGGAAATAGTTATTATGTGATTAGGAGTTTCATTTTAAGAAAGTATATCTTGTAAAATGGATGTAATTATATCTTGATTTGGCATGTTCGATTTTAAATTTCTTATTATTATTTATTTTACATTATTAAGTGGTAGATATGGACGAAAAGTGTATTTATGCATTATTTGAATAAAGGGACAAGTATATTACGAGCAAATTGATGAATGTTTATTTATTGCTATTCCAATGATTCAAATTGCTCAGTAACAGAGAATCTTCATAAAAAAATGTCAATTTATCATCAAACGATAATTAAATTAAGAGTATGGATAGCAAATTTGATTAAAAGTGAATTGTTGAGTAATAAGGGATCTTGATCAAAGGAACAGAGATGTTAAGAGATGGCAAGGCAAGGGGGAAGCCATCTAACGAACCATCCAAAGGGAGGAATAGAGATGTTAATATCATTGGCAACAGCCCAATCAAGTGGTCGGTCCAAATATAACTGGTTCATTAAGGCCCACCTCAAATCTTTCCTGTTGCTTATTCTATATTTTTAATAATTCTAGAGGTAGTGAGCTTCTGTTCCTGGATTTCAACTCTCTATTTTACCCATTTACAATCTTTTACAGATTTAAGCATTGGAGGCTTCTCGTAGGGAAAGGCCATATATTTCCAACTATCTCGTCTTTTCTTTTATGGTCAATCTGGTTTAATTGAAACAAGACCCTGTTTCAACAACAGGAAGAGTCTATGGAATGTATCAAACACAGCGCACAAAGTTTATACTTTAAAATAGTCCAATCTCTGATAAGGCAAAAGGAACCAAGATAGGGAAAGCAGGAAATTGTTATTTTATGGAAGCCATAACCATATGGATGGGTAAAGCTAAATGTAGATGGTGTAGGAATAGGAATAATAGGTATAGCTGGGCTATTTAGAGACTCTGCAGGAAATTTCATAGGTGTTTTCTGCAGGAATAATGGTGGGGGTACAAACAGTCTTGCTAAATTACTAGCTATACATAGAGGAAAGAGGATAGCACTCAAAAAGGGTTTTCTAAAACTCATTACTGAAACAGATTTGTTTCTTATCTTCACTGAGTTATGCATAGGAACAAAGAACAGGTTCAAAACAACATTGATCTAGGAGTGCCACAACTTTTACCACTACTTCCAGAGCATATGGATTCATTTTATCTATTGTGAAAGCAATCAAGTAGCTGACTATTTATTAAAGCATGCATATCAAATGGAATGTTTTGAAGAAGTGGAGTTTGGTTGTGTCCCCCCTCTCCCAAAACTACAGGTTTAAATGAAAGAAATCATCGCTTAAATTGAGAAAAAAAATTATCTTGGAACAAAAATTCTACAGAATTTTTTTGCAACTTTTGGGAGTTATTCATGGGTCAAATTCGCAAGTAGATGACCCACGGATCCTGCATATTTTGAGGGGTTTTTGGTTGATTTTGGTCAATTTTGTTTGGAGATTTAATGGCTTTCTTTACAAATTTGTTTTGCAACTTAGTAGACATGAAAACACCATTTTAACACGTTCAAATATATTGCATTTCATGTTCATTATATGAATTCAAATTTTAACTTTTGGAATCAAAGTATGAAATTTTGTTTTGAGGCATTTTGACACAAGTTTCTTTTGCTTTTCACTTCATCATAACCTATTACACTTGTTCATATCACTTGTGCGTCAAATTTTCACCCCTGTAGAGCTACATTGCAACAACTAAGTGTGGGAGAAATCAAATGTTTCAAAACATGTTATGTTACTTTTTTGTGCTTATTTGCAATTCAAACATATTCTAACATAGCATTTGAGTTTATGTGAGCTTTGAAACAGGGTTGGTGAGCAAGAAATGGCCAAAGTGAGAACATGGTGAAGCATTGCAAAAAAAGAACTCTACAAAGGCCAATAGACATCAAAGGACAGCAGCATTATTCTTTTTAGACCTTTAACCAATCAAGGGGAGTAAAGATTAAGATTAGTTAAGAATGAGGGTACTTGTAAAATGTTGTTTTTAGTAAAATATGGCCAAAAGTTTTCAAAATTTGCCTATTTATCATGATTTTATGCCATAAACTTGTTAAATTCTCTTACTTTTTGAATTAATTTATACAACTTTGATTGAATGTACTTTATAAATATATGCCGAAATAGTTATTATGTGATTAGGAGTTCTGTTTTTAAGAAAGTATATGTTGTAAAATGGATATAATTATATCTTGATTTGGCATGTTTGATTTTAAATTCCTTTTCTTTACTTAATTTTACATTATTAAGTGGTAGATATGGACAAAAAGTTACTTATGCATTATTTGAATAAAAGGACAAGTATATTATGAGCAGATTGATGAGTGTTTATTTATTTCTACTCCAATGATTCAAATTGCTCAGTAACTAGGAATCTTCATCAAAAAATGTCAATTTTTGTATCAAACAGCAACTAAATTAAGAGTATGCATAGCATGTTTGATTGAAAGTAAATTGTTAAAGGGATCTTTATCAGAAAATGTTGACCCTTTCATTGAAAGGCAATTTCACTTTTCAAACTAAGGGTTAAAATATGGTTAAGATAATCAAAGTGTTGAGTAACCTAATGTTTTCATCTACAAATGTCAACATTCACGCTAAAAGACACTTAATAAAGTGTTATATTTCAACATGTTCCTATTGTGTGAAAAAATACATAAGCATTAGTTATACTTGTTTGTCCATATTGAATACTTATGGTGTGAAATTTTGTAAGGCATAGAATTTTTGTTGAACTAGCTTTAATCTTGATATAATAACTTCTCTTTTACTTGATATGATTAGTATTAGAAACATTACGAGGAATTGCATAATGCCTATTTACTGTATATTGTGGAATTGCATTCAACAATGAGGCATTTGTTATTTCAAGTCTTGAATCATTATTTGATCTCTTGATTTTCCAATTGCTTGAGAACAAGCAATGATTCAAGTGTGGGGGAATTTAATAAGTGATAAACTTGCCTATTTTAGTGTATTTTTAGTCTGTAATTAGTATTTTTGACATAAAAATGACTCAATTTCATTATTATTTATCAAATAAAGGATTGCTCTAAAATTAAGATTTTTAGTCTAGAAATTAAGGTTTTGAGGCAGAATTATTTTTTTGAACAATTAATGCCCAAGTTTATTTGATTTTGTAGGAAAAAGATGATTAAATACAATTTGGATCAATTAAAACTCAAGAAACATAAAATTAAAGTTGATTCAAGTTGTATCTTTTGATCACGTAAGTTTGGAAATTTTCAAAATAATTTTTCTTCATCAATTTCTGCCAAGCTAATTATGGTTCAAATAGTGAAAAAAAACATCTCAAGGGGATGGAAGGAATAACCAAAAATTGAAAATCGCAAAATAAGGAAAGTGATCCGTGGGTTGCTAACCGCAGATCCCACCCATGGATCAAGCATAACTTGCAAATTTTGGCTAGCTGCAATTTGCAGCTTGTTTACATAACTTTTGCAGATAATTCCAACATTCAGCTACTTCTGCACTGAACTAGAAGAACATTTCAAAATTCAAGGCAAGATTTTCCAAGATTTGGAATCAAATTTCATTATATCTTCTTCACCTTGGACAAGGGCTTGAGCTAGAGTTTTTCCCATAAATACATGCCTTTGTAGTTCATTTATGTATGCTTGGTTTTATGCTTGATAAAGCTAGAACTAAAGCTTGGTGAGAGGAGCACTCCTTGTAAATACTTAGTATAGGATTTCTTTCTTAGTTTTGTAGTAGGAATTATCCTTTTCTTGTAGCAAGACTTTGAAGGAATTTCCTTTGTATCCAACATGTTTGATGAATTGAATGAACAAGTCTTGGAGCCAAGTTCATCCAGCAAACAAGCAACTTTAACCTTATTCCTATTAGTTTCATTCATGCATGTTTGTTTACATTCATTTATATGCTTAATATCCTCTTTGTCATGTTAAACTAAGTTGAACCAAACTAGGTTAAAGATGAAATTATAATATGAATTAATTTATGACCAACTTATTCTAGCTATTCATTTGCTTAGTCTTAACACTTGTTGTTGATTAGCTACCTGCTTCAAGTCATCTAGTTGTTATTTGACAAAGAGATTTGCACTTAACAATGGAAAGAGTAAATTGAACTTATGTTAAATTTCACGAAAGTAGTGATTCACATGGGTGGATTAAAGTTTGAAATCACAATTCATGAGTTTAATGAATTAATGAATGCTAGACTTTACCACAAGAGTAGGAAAGCTCATGTATGAGTAGTTTTCCATTCACAGAGAGATCTAGTTTGGAGTAAAAATGGAATTGAATCCTAAACATAGATAAAAATCATCATGGCCATAAATTAAGATTTCATATTTGGTGAATTCTTATGCCTAGTCAAATTTGTTTAACTAGTTTCTTCATATTTTGTTTACTTGAATTTGATTTTCCTACTATTACACCATCTCTAAGTTTGATAGTTTAGATAATACAATAAGTTAGTAGCCTAGGTAATTGCTAGTTCTTGTTTACTCATGGAATCGACCCTAATACTCCTCAATTACAATTGACCCGTTCACCTGCGGAATGAGTATTAGATTATAAATTTCATTATTTTTTTATGTCACTTTAAGTAGATTTTTTTGTCATATTTTGATATAACCTAAACTCACAAGCAGTAAATTTATGGCTTAATAACCTAGAGGATGCCTTTTTCATAGTATGTTGACTCTCGGGTTAACTAAGAAGGTTCTATTTGCTGTGTGTGAATCCTACCAATTTTCATTCCTAAGCACATTTATTTGCATTACCTATGTAATAATTGAGATCTCCATATGGAATCTCGAACATATGCTACTGATTGTTGATACATCCCGTGCAATCAGAATTTTTGATATCATGATGGGAATTAAGAAGACTGAATTTACAACAGGTGTCTTAGGAAAAATTATCAGATAACAATTTTAAACAAAATTTATTACTTGCTTTATTCAAAAGAAAGTAAAAGCAAAGTACAATTGAATCTCATATTATGACGGACATAACTCAAATTTTTTTATGTAACAGTTTCACTCAAAAAAAGCTTTAAAGAAACAAGCTTGAAAGTAAAATTTAAAGAAAAAAGCTTGAAAGTAAATTTTAATCACGAAATAATATGCAGCGTAGGCAGTGGCATCAACTAGTTGTAAGCATCTTGATTTGCAAGAAGGTAAGCCTCAACAGCCTTGAACATCGCCAAGGCCTTTTCTTTGCCTGCCTTAATTTTTTCTTTTCCACCCTCAATTTGTTCTTCTGTAAGCTGGATATCACCCTTCATGTGATAGGTGCTGCTTGTTTTGCAGATGGACCCTCCATCAGTAGAGGCTTCAATTTTGATAACATAACAGACTTTCTCTATCACATCCTTCAATGCATCACCTTCAATTACGGTATAACTGTAAGTGAAGTTATCTTTGTCAAGTCCATCAACTCTGTGCTTTGCATTCTTATATTGGCTACCTAAAATTGAAGCAAAAAGAAACTGTTAGTTTTTATACAAAATAAATGTCAAAAAGGATAATTTACGTCAGCCTAAAATGAAAGAATAATGAATGGTTGAAAAAAGTATAAAAATAATCAGGTGATCCATGATTAGAATTAACCTTCGCCAAAAGTAACTAACTTAATGGATCCCACTCCTCCATCTCCTTCAAGAATTTCAACACTCTTAATTGCCTGGGGTAAGACCTTGCAAATGAGATTGTCATCAAGGATGAAGGCTTTGAACAATCTTGCGGGAGGGATTGAGGAAGTGACCTCATGATCATAAGTGACAGGGGCCATGATGCCTTGATTTGGTAATAGGGATATGGAAAAGTAATGAGAAAAGAAAGCTTTCAGTAATGCCTGAAGAAGTTGATGATGCAAACCCAGGATGAGAGCGTACTTATAGACTGAACTTCTTGTGGGAATCGAAGTGAAAAATAGTCGCTGTGTTTCATGGTCAGTTTTGGCGTGCGAGAAAAAAGAAAAAAAATCAATATGCACAGCCGACGGTCCTACCCACTCCTAATGAAAGTGAATATGGACGGGCAGTCTGAGATGGCATGCTGATTTGTTTCAATAAAGTGTTTGACTACGGTCCCCTTTCTAGAATACTTGAACTACTGCCATTATTTATGAATTATTGCAAGTTTTTAATTAAAAATATCATCACTAAAATATAGAAGAAAATATGCTACATCCTCTTTCGGCAGATACGTCTCGTAATTTAATAGTTTTCAGCATAATTGATCCAATTATGGATGTGAACATTAAAAGAAAACATTCTGTGTCATCCTTTGTGTTTGTTGAACATTTGCTCAATCTTTTGTAAACATAATGGATTCAACGCTATTGGAATTTCTTGTATCAATATAGGAATTGTGAAAATAAATAAAATTTTTAAGATAATAATAATGATACGAATTGGAAACATAAAATTTAATTACTATGACCATGGAACATACAGGTATATAATAATATAGATTTATGGGAGTTCATAGAAAGCATATCCCTCAAGATACTGTTCTATACACCAAGTCATAGGAGATTGCTTGAAGATGAATTATCAACTACCAAAACCTCCACAAGCTTTTAACATCTAACCGTATCTCCATGACCAATACTTTTCAGAACCTATAAGATCTTTTTAATCATCCTTTTTCGTGCTAGCTCCATTAAGATTGAATAATCAATAGATGGAGAAAGAAAATAAAAAATTTCCCTAACCATGGTTTTCTCCAAAAACCGTGAGAGGAAGAGAGAGGAGAGAAAAAAATTAGACATTTTCTTTCTCTTTCTAAAAATCGAATTTGAAACTTTTTTGTTTCCTCACGTAACTCTTGTTGTTATCTTATATTGATTGTTTTGTCACTCAATAGATAAAATATGATATTTGTAACTTATTCGACACAGCATAGAGGGAAGTGCTAAGTCCGATCCTTTACTGAAATGTGACTTTTTGTCTTCTAAAATTTAGATTAATTGCAATAAGCATCTATAGTCAACTTATCTTATTAGTTCATATGTAAAAGTTATAGTTCCTAATTAATTAATTAAGAACTTCTCTCATTAGTTTAGATGTAAAAATCCTAATTAATTAATTAAGAACTTATCTTATTAGTTTAGATGTAAAAATTATAGTTTATAATTAATTAATTAAGATTTACATAAATTAGATAATTTAATTGATCATGAATTCAACTAATGTATTAATTCGTACTTATAGATTAAGATTGGTATATAGTAATTTGTCATAACCACGCAAGTAAATAAGGAAAGTCAAGTGGTTAGTATTCACCATTGTTGACATGTAATAATATCATTTATTCGCATTATATCGCTGATTAGTTTAGGAGTACGAATTTAGTGCCAACTGCCAAGTGCTATTCGACTAATTATTCATTTTTTGTTCCTAAAATATAATTCCATTTAAGTAGAAGCTTGAGATAGTCTCAAATATATTTCTACTTCTGCAAAAGATTTATTGAGCTATATTTTTCAACAAGTGACTGGATGTGATATACTCTTCTACTATTACAAGCGGTGAATCCACTATTGATAAAAATGAAATCCATCCATGGTAGAAATGTCATGGCCATTGGGTACCAAACAACGGGATTGTATCTTAGTTTTGATTTATCTTACCCGTTCATATAGTTGAACGCTGATGAACAAATTTGTGCTTGACATGTTTAATAAACTATTGCGCCCCAAAAAAACACTCGGTTCGGTGACCCTTTCGAAAAGAGATTTTGGGATTTTGAAAAATCGTGTCTTTGAGAGAAAATCAGATTTTTGAAAGAAAAGTGTATTTCTGGAAAAAATGGTATTTTTGAAAAAGAAAAACATGGCTGGGTCTAAAAATGTGATAGTTTCGGCCAAATGTTTTGAAAAAGGGTTTTGTATAAAAAAAAAATAGAGTTACCACTTGGTATTGAGTCAGGGCATACCAAGTCACCCGAAAAATCTTTAACAAAAACAAAACAAAATGTTTTAGAAAAAAATGTTTGAAAATTCTTTTTCGACTCTGATCTACGAAAAAAACAAGAGAAATAGGTCTGGAAGTTGCATTCGAAGAAAGGGAAGGTAAAGGCTCGTGCACAAGGCACCCTTTCTCCCAAGCCAAGGTTAGTTGTGAGGTTTAATCAAATTTTCTTAAAAGTAGCCCTAAAATTCTATTGCGTCTGGATGTGTCTAAATGAATGCAAGTCCTAATCCTAATGTGATGTCGAGAGGGTCAAAATGTCCCGTCGAGGCTTGATTAGGATTATCGCATTAATTGCGAAGCCCGAAATGAGGCCTCGAGGGAGTCACGAGTGCAAATGAAAAAATAGAATACAAAAGAAAAAGAAAATAGTAATGTAGATAGCAAGTGATCAAAGAAAGTGAGAATGCAACATAATGGATATAGGGGACTAATAACTTGTTACTGACTATTCCTACTCACGGAGGGAAGAACGGCATGTTAAGCTACCATTTCCCATCTAAGTAGGCAATATTTCTAATCGAAGCACACAAATGACCAATTTCTAAGTGAAATGCAACCTAAATATCATGCATTGAATATTTGTCAAAAATAGATAATGGATAATAAAATATATACAAAATCATGCAAAAAATGAAAAGTCCTAAAAAGAAGAAGTGTATGGAACGAGATGAAATGCACATGAGGAGTGAAACTATCATTAAAATGATCTAAGGGTTTAGTGTTGGACTAGCCCTTTTTAGAGATTCCCACTAGCATTGGACTAGCGGGGAAGCAGTAAGACCACAACTAGCGTTGGACTAGTGTGGAAACAGATGGAGGAGTTGTTTCATCAATAGTTATATTCACTTTTACTCGAGTTGAGATTCACTAATATTAGCCGTATGACGCAGAAGGTGGGTGAATCGACTAGAGCCAATTCTTGGAACGTTTCAAGGCAACAAAGATGAGGTGTAGTTCCTGGCTCCCCGAAGAGGAATTTGTCGATGCAACCGTGATGGGTATGAGGAACTTTTAGACCATCAATGACACGAACGCAGGATCTAGCCAATTATCCAAGCTTGGAGGATGAAGAAACCCAACGAGATGGCGAAGATAGAAGGCGCCACAATCAAGGTGGATACTCGATTGATAAACCAAAGTAAGAGGCGCCACAATTAAGGTGATTACTTAATTGATAAGCCAAGAACACTTAGAAAGCTTACAAGAAGCCAAGAGGAGAAAACCCTCAAACGATAAAATTTCATTTAAAATAATATCAAAGACTAATTAGTCTTACAAGAAATAAAGTATTTATAGGTCTTACAATAGCTAGAAAGATGATCCCTACATCCCTACTTACAACCTACATTAATACAATAAAAAATGAGGCCCAAAATGAAACAAATAGCTAAAAAAGAGTGACATTCTATTCTAGGCCATGGAGTAGGCCTTGCCACGGCCTTACCCACGGCCTTGGTTGGAAACATCACCCCCACATTGGTGAAAAAACCAAATCCGCGACTGACCCGCGGATCTAGCTCCGTGAATCAAATTCTTTGCCAAGTTTCTCCTTGAAAACGGCCGAATCAGCTCTTGTACAAAACAACAAAGTTGTAGCCCTTTGAGTTAGCTTTCCAATGGCACAAGAATAATATGATTTAGAGGTCTAGAGGCAAATATATGATTGAAAAACTAAAGACTGGCCAGAGAGCCTTGCAGTGCAGACACACTTTAATAATTCGAGCTTTTGGCTATGAAATCATAATAAGTGGACTTTCATGTCTTCATATAGGTTGTAGAGAATTCTATTAGTTTCGAAATACACTAAGAATAATCTCTATCCATATCTTATAGCTTGAGTTATCATCAAAATACCAAACCATGTCATGCTGTTAAACTCTTTCCTGTCCATTTCGTCATCTTCCTTTGATAGTAGACCTTGTATTCCTTGCTCAAAGGCTCAAGAATGGTATGAATGTTTAAATTTGCTATAAATCTCATCATCAACAAGCTTGGGAGGTGTTGGTGTGGCTCGGGTTGTATCAATCAAACACTTTGAAGGAAAGAAATTTCGTGATCTTATGGAATTGATAGCTAGGTGCAGCGTTACGAATGAATTCAAGACCGGGAGGCAAAAGTTGTAAGGGGTGAGTCACGAGGGCTAGTAATGAGAAATCCCAGCTATAATGTGTTGCTGGTACATAGTGGATGCCTTGACTTGCAGGAAGCTTAGGAGATTGACACTGTAGAAATCATGAGCGACATTCACATGCCAAGCATTGATGCCTTCCCTGACGTACAAACTGTTGATGAACATTGTACTTCCAACTTGTAAGAAAAGAACTTCGGAGGCGCCAAAATAGTACAACTTTGACGTTTCAAAGTTAGAGGAGATATTTGATTATTTGCAGCAAGATGGGCATATGAAGTTCCCGAAAAGATAACATCACCCAATGCCAGAGGAGTTATTCGGGAAAGAGTTTTGTAAGTATCATGGAGTTTTTTCTCATTCGACTAACACTTGTGTGGTGTTCAAAAATTATGTTCAGTAATTGATTGAGAAAGGATTGTGCAGATTCGCTAAGCAATCAAAGCCGCTAATGGAAGTTGCAAAAAATCCATTTCAACATATGATGTATATAATTATGATCAATATTGGTGGAATGGAAGGTGGCATGAAACTTGGGCAATTGGTTACTTCAGAATTGCAAAGATGCAAATGTTGCATTCGCTGGATTTACCAGATTGCCCGGATCTATGCAGAAATGAAGTCGTGTATAGAAGAAGCTACAGACCTTTCCAAGCGGAGAAGATGACCATACTAATAGATGGGGAGCCCGAAACTTGGATATGTTGGAGACAAGTGGACATTTCTCCATGTACGGAAGAGCAAAGACACTAGGAGGTCACCCCTACACGTGTTGATGCAAAGCAGATAGAGAGATCTCCTAGGCGGAGTGTCAAAGATAGACTCAGAGAAAGAAAGACGACATCCGGTGAAGGGCTATTGATGCCTCCAGCTAAAGGCACCACCATGAGACGAAAGATAGATTTGGGGGACGAGAATATAACAAACCATGTAAGTAGATCAAGAGCAGTAAAGTCAATGCCTGTTACTTCCATGCATTGGCAGGTGTCAAACACCTAAAGTCTCTAGACTTGTTGGACTCACGTCAGATGACAAAAACTCAAAAATGGTGATGGCAAAGGTATAATCAGGTGGCCCGTCAGTTGTCCAGGGCTGACAGATTGTGGAAGAAAGAGGCAGAAACCAAAAAAAAAAAAAAAGAGGCTACACATAAGGTTGACCAATCATCTATGGAGATTAACATGGTAATAGCGTTACCTGCATTTTTCTTTCCACAGGAGGATCAGCAGCAGCAAGAATTCAAGCCACTGACTAATGAGGATCAGGAGCAAGGAGTTATAGAAATAGAATTGTCAAATTAGGTTCCTCAGCCACAATAGGCCCAAGGGGATATTTGAATTGTGAATAGTATGAAGGGTCCTAATGAAATTGTAATAACTAAACCAAACGATGCAATGAGCTGCCATCTCCATTCCCTTTTTATCTAGGCACATATTAAAGGCATACTTGTGACTTGAGTGCTCATAGATAACGGCACAACGGTAAATATCCTACCAGCATCTAAGCTGAAAAAAATTGGCAAGACAAGTGATGACTTGATACCTATTGGCATCACAGCTAGTAATTTTACTAGAAGCGTGACAGACACATGGAGTATACTACCGTTGATGTAATAGTGGGATCATGTACTATCATCACTTCATTCTTTGTAGTAGACACATCGTCGACATACAATGCGTTATTGGGAAGGGATTGGATACATACCTCAAAATGTATCCCTTCCTTGTTACATTAGACATTCTTCATATGGAATGGGGGGATACTAAGGATGTTCGTGCTGATGCGAAATCTTTTACCATCAAAGCAAGTATCGTAGAAGCGGTGTATTATTGTCACAACGTTGTTCCTACCTGTCTTGGACATGGAGGGCTAATTAAAGGAGTTGCTCTTACTCCTTCCAGGGAGATTTTCAAGCCGTGCAACATTAATGAACGACTTGACATCGGATTTGATAATGATCAACATGAATAAGTCAAACCAGCGTGCCAAGATTGGAGTGGTAGCACAAATCGGCCAGTCTATAGAAAAGATACAAAGCTGCCAGTAGTTGTTACAATGAGTGATGGAATATGTTAGAAACCAACCTCATCTAAAAGGAGAGAGTGAGGTGATCGAGTTGGCTGATGTAGTCCTCAAAGATGACATTGTTAGCGCACCTCCGGTGATCGAATTTTCTATGTTGTCTACTACACCAACTAGAATGGATGATGTTCAGATTGAAACCCAAGACCCGGATGTAGAAGTCAACTTTGGAACTCTTACTTGACCGAGACCCACTTATGTAAGCAACCACTTGACTCCATCTCAACATGAACAACTATTGAGAACCTTAATGGAGTTCAAAGATTGTTTTGCATGGTAATATTTTGAAATGCCTGGATTGAGTGTTAGATGGTCGAGCACCGGATCCCTCGGAAGGTAGGTTATTGCCTATATAGACAGTCACCTAGGCCATTTTTAGACCAAGTTATGTCCAAAGTCAAGAAGGAGATAGAAAGATTGCTGACGGTGGGTTTTATTGAGGTAGCTATGTACGCTGACTGAATTTCTAATATTGTACCTATAATGAAGAAGAATGACGAGATTAGAATATGCTCATATTTCAGGAATCTGAACCTGGCATCCCTAAAAGACGAGTATCCAATGCCAGTTACTGACTTATTGGTAGATTTATCAGCCTGCAATGAAATGATGATGTTTGTAGATGGAAATACAAAATACAATTAGATCTTCATTGCAAAGGAAGATGTGCTGAAGACTGCATTTCGGTGCCCTAAGTCGATAGGCATTTATCAGTAGAAGGTCATGCCTTTCGGGCTGAAGAATACTGGGGTGACGTACCATCGAGTCATAAACTATGTTTCATGATTATATTGGTCAATTTATTGAAATCTACACTAACGATATAGTCATGAAATCGCCTGATTTTGAAGACCACCTGATTCACTTGAGGAGCATGTTTGAAAGAATGCGACAATATCAGTTAAATCTCAATCCTTTGAAGTGTGTGTTTGCTTTGTCAGCTGGCGTGTTCTGCGATTTTTAGGTGCATAAGAAAGGCATTGAGGTTGAACAAAATAAAGCTAAAGCCATAAAAAAATTACGATCACTGAGCAACAAAAAGGAGCTACAACAGTTTTTTGGGAAAGTTAATATTTTAAGGAGGTTTATTGCTAATCTCGCTGGTAAAGTTCAAGTATTTTCCCCATTGCTGAGATTAAAGCAGAATGAGCAGTTTATCCGGAGGAAAGAAACTAGTCAGCGTTTGATGCGCTTAAGGACAACCTTGTTAGCCCGCCAGTACTGGCTTCCTCGAACCGTTCAAACCATTGAAGCTGTGTTTATCAATAGACGAAGGGACAATTGGATGCATTCTCGTTAAAAATAACGAGGAAAGGAACGAGCGAGTTGTGTATTGCTTAAGCAGGTTGCTCACTCCCACAAAGTACCGATATCGTCCAGTGGAGAAGTTGTGCTTCTCCTTGTATTTCGTGGTTAGGAGGCTGAGGCATTATATGTTATGGGTAGTGGTGTATGTGATCTCGAAGTTGGACTTGGTATGCTGTTTAGTAAATCGGTTGACGCATAGTGGTTGACTTAGTAAATCGGTTGACGTACAGTGGTTGCTTAGTATATTGTATGATCCATGAAGATATTGTGTAGATCTTGTTGAATTGTGGTGATATTTGAGCTCGAGGCAAATTTGGGAATTTGGGATTGAATGGGAAGAACTGTATCTTTAGGAAGAATGAATTTTTTGGGTACCCTAGGGAGGGGGAAGGGAGTTTTTTGGAAAAAAAAAAGACTTCTCCGAAACTACGCTATTTTGACATAATATCCATAAAAAAATTACGTCATTTTGGGCATTTATTTTATGGTTTTTTATTACAAAGTAGATATTTGTGTTTTAGCCCCTAGGATTTGAGGTAGCGTTATTGTGTCCCGGTTATTCTTGATTTTTGCATTCAAGCCCTTAATAATTATAGAATGACCCTAGATTTTAATTTTGTTTCAATAAAGTTTTGGAATTTTACATTTTTTGCCCTTATGTTTATTGATATTACAATTTTGCCTTGTGCTAGCTTGCATTTACAATTTTGAGCTTATGCTTGCTTGAAATTACAATTTTGCCTTTAAGCTTGCAAACCTTCAATTTGCTGAAATTAGCATTTTACCACTTAACTTTCTGAAATTTGCAATTTTAACACTTAGCTTGTTATTAACTTACAATTTTAACCCCCCCCCCCAAGTTTGTTAAAATTACAATTTTACCCCCAAGACTTTTTAAATATTGCATTTTGACTCCAAACGTTAAAAAAATTTCTCTTTTACCCCAAAAAATTTTTCTTTGTTAATTAAGTCCCTAAAATTTTTAATTTTGCACTTTTTAGTTTTTCCTTGTTTAATTAATACTTTAGTTAGCTTTCTTTGTTTAATTATTTCCAGATTTGGTTTCTTTGGTTTTTTTACCCTTTTTTTTTTTGCTTTTGTTTTAAATGTATGTTATCATATATAATCTCGATTAAATACGTTTTTTTTTCCTAAATGCTCAGTCATCATTTAAGTTTGTCTTTTAATCATCTTGTTCTATAGTTGCATGTCAAAGTGATTATTGCTATTTATTTTTATGTTATTTATCCCAAAAATAGTGGTACCTTCATGCGTTGTTTGGTTTTATTTACTTTTGAGTATTTATTAATTTTATGTTTATTTATTTACTCAATTTTAATTTCACTATTATTTGGAAGAACGTAATAGATAGGCTAACAAATTTTCTTTTATTTAGCAAGAAATTTGTAATCAGATTGGCAAATGTAATCGAATAGGTTATTTTTTTCACATTTCGGTAATTTAGCAAAATTTGTATTTAGATAGGTAAGTGTAATAGATAGGTTAGATTTACTTCATTTTATTTTATTTATGTGCTATGCGTTTACATGCTTATTTGTTTTACTCACTTTCCTTATGATTTTGCATATAAATATTATGCTTATGTACTATGTACCCTATGTGCTCTTAGGTGCTTACTTGTTTTCAGTATTACTTTATTTACTTTATTATGATATATGTGCAATGTCACCATACTAGTACAACACTAGTTTTGATTTCTCTCTAGTTTTCTTGATAGTCCAATGCTGGTGAGGATTAGTAGAAATGAGCTAGTCCGTTGAGATTGATCAAATAGCCAAAAATTCTCTCTTCTTTCTCTCTCTACAATTCCCTCTTGACCTTTTTTTTTGAATTTTAAGGTTTCATGGCTGCCCTTCAAGGTTGAAGGGCAACCTACGACTGCTGTAAATCGTTCTTTTGCAGAAGTTTTAATGCACAAATCTCCCTCCTCATTAAAGATCAAACCTCCATCGATTTATAGAGAAGAACCTACAATATGTTTTTCTAAGGAAGAGATCGAGAAGCTTGAAGTTCCGTTCAGATTTGCTCTTGTGGGAAAGTTCTCCCATGGCGGCCAAATATGGAGATCTTACGAAAAGTTTTTGCTAGTATTGGTTTTGCAAGAACATACTCGTTAGGACTATTAGATTCGAAGCACGTTTTGATTCGATTTCATCAAGAAGAAGATTATCTACGCTATTGGTTGCGAAGTATATGGATGATCAATGAATTTCCCATGTGGGTTTTCAAATGGAGCCTGAAATTCCGATTGGATATTGAGCCTTCTCGTGCGCCTGTGTGGTTGTCGTTGAAAGGCCTTCCCATTCACTACTTTGATAATTCTACTATCTTCATGATAGCTAATGCAGTTGGGACTCCTCTAACACTGGACGCTGCTACCGTCCAATTATCTGGACCGAATATTGCAAGAGTTTGCGTAGAGGTGGAACTAAACAAGGATCTTTCACAAAGAATATGGATTGCAGGGGTCCAAGAAGGTTTTTGGCAATGCGTGATATATGAAGATTTGCCTTCTTACTATAGTCACTACCATAAACAAGGCCATGGTGAGGCAAATTGTAGAGTTTTGAATTTGAAAGGAAAAAAGCCAAAGGATTTGAATGAGCCAGTCATTCTGGAGAAAAGGAATAAACTTCAAAACCAGGAACAAAAGTAGTATGTTCCAAAGAAGCAGCAATATTTGAAATTTGATAATAGAGGAGAGCCTTCTAAATCACAGAATAATCAGGGTGATTCTTTATAAGGAATTCAAGTCGCACAGGATAATGATGTTGTTCTGGAGAAGGAATCTTCGCCTTAGAACACTGGAAATCAATCTGTGATTCAGATGCTTAATTAGTTTCCTCCTGGAAAGCAAATAACTGTATGTATTTCTGTTGATGCTAAAACGCATGATGCTAAGACTGATGAAGTGATTGTTGAAGGTAATGATCCAGATAATATTACTCTTCATGCTGGTGAAGTAGAGGTGCAGGACGAGGATAATTTTGGTGATGTACGAGATACTTGACCTGATCATCCTCCTGAAATTGATGTTGCACAACTGGTGGAGGAAGATAATGAGCAACTCTTGCTTAATACAAGCCTTATAACTAAAGCTGAATGTATTACGGGAAATCTATCACCTAGAGGAGGAAGCACACAAGCTGACATTGGTGTTGTTATGTCTATTGGGAAACGACTGGATTTTTGCAACTTGGAGACATTAAATCGACCGGAAGAGGTGCTTCAACAGGCCCAGAATATTCCAGACTTTTGGCATCCAGGTAAACAGAAAGGAATTGTCATCGCTTCGGATAGGGTTCTTCGCTCTAGAACCAAATCAGTAGCTTCTCTTCGTTCCTTTTAAATATTTAACGTTCTTTTTTGGAATATTCGAGGTGTTGCTAAAACCTCAAATCTAAGAAGACTGCGACTGTTAATAAAATCTCATAAAGTGCTGTTAGTGGCTTTGTGTGAACCTAAAGTATGTGTAGATAAATTTGATGAAATAAGGTTGAAGCTTGGAATGGATAAGGGGTGCCACAATGCTACGAAATCTCTTTGGATGTTTTTTACACATTCTATTTCGTGTAGTTTAATAGAGGAGAGTAAGCAACATATTTCTGTTGATATCCAGCATCTTATTTTGTTTCTCCTTCCAAGTTTTCTTTTGTACATGCTAGCTGTAATTCAGAGGATAGAAGAAGGTTGTGGGCAGGTCTAAAAGCAGATAATGAAGATAAGGCTTCATGGATCATAGGGGGAGATTTCAATGTCATCACACAGGCTGAGGAAAAGAAAGGGGGGCAGGCCATTCCAATTGCAAGAGGCTCTTGATTTTCTCTTTTTCATGCAAGATTCTCAAGTGATTGATGTAGGCTATATAGGATCGCCCTTCACATGGTGCAATAATAGGTTTGGTCGTGCAAGGATTTGGAAACGACTTGACAGGTTTCTAATGAACCAATCTTTTATTGGCATGAATGTCCATCTATCTGTCCAACATTTATCGAGGAGTCCATCTGACCTTGCACCCCTATTGTTGAAAGGGAAGTTGAAGGAAGTTGATAAACCAAAGGCATTCAGGTTTCTGAACTTTTGGGTAGCACATCCGAGCTTTCTTGATGTTGTTCGAGCTAGCTGGAATTCTGAGCTTGGTGGCTCTCCTTTAAAAGCTTTAGCAGATAACTTGAAGCATTTGAAGAAAGTGTTACGTAGCTGGTCCAAGAAAACTTTTGGAGACATATTTGTGAATGTAAAATACTGGGAGGAGAAGGCAGCTACTGATGAAAGAAATTTTGATGAGGAAGGTTCAGCTCAAGCCTTAGAAACCATGCAGTAATCTAGAGACTTCTTTGAATGAAGCTTTAATCTTGGAAGAACATTATTGGAAGCAAAAAGCAAGGATAAAGTGGTGGAAGGAGGGTGAAAAAAATTCAAAATACTTTCATGCTATTGTATCTGAACGGCGAACCAAATCAATTATCCATAGTGTGAAAAATGAATCGGGTGAATGGTTGCATGAGGAAGAAGATATTATGCATGAAGCTTGTAAGTATTTTTCTAGTCTTCTTTCACATGAAGATTCGGGTATGCATTATGAATTATCTCACATTCCGAAGCTTCTATCCTTAGAGGATGTTGATTATCTGGAGAATTTTCCTACAATGGAAGAGGTGCGAAATGTAGTCTTTAGTATGGATGGAGAAAGTGCACTGGCCCGGATGGATTTGCTGGCAAGTTTTTTTCACAGGCTTGGGAGGTCATGGCTAATGATGTATATAATGCCGTACTAAGCTTTTTCTGTGGGGTAGATTTTCCAAAGTCCATCTCCTCAACTTTAATTGCCCTAATTCCTAAGACCACACATCCTCAGGACTTTTCCCAATTCAGGCCTGTCAGTTTGTGCAACTTTCTTAGCAAAGTTATATCAAGAGTTCTATCGGATAGACTGGCTCAAATCTTACCCAAGATTATCTCCCCTCAACAAAATGGCTTTGTGCAAGGTCGATTAATGGCAGAAATTTTTCTACTCACATAGGAGCTGATTGGTGGCATAAAAAAGAAGCAACGGGGAGGCAATGTTGTATTAAAACTTGACATGACAAAAGCGTACGATAGAGTATCTCGGCAATATTTGATTCGTGTTCTACGGGCTTTTGGTTTTGGTGAACGCTGGATCGATATGATTTGGAGATTAATTTCCAATTGTTGGTTCTCTGTCATTATTAATGGCACTCCCAAAGGCTTCTTTAGGTCATCCAGGGGTTTGTGCCAGGGAGATCCAATCTCTCCTGCTCTGTTCGTTATTGCTGCAAAAGGATTGTCTAGAGCCTTGAATCTTTTACCACAGCAACGGGGTTTTTCCACATTTAGTACGCCATCTAGATGCCCTATTACTACGCATTTATCTTTTGCTGATGGCATCATTATTTTTTCAGGAGCTTCTAGGAGATCTCTAAAGATGGTGATGGATGTCTTATCAAAATATGAAGTTGCCTCGGGTCAAAAGGTGAATCCTCATAAAAGTGGTTTTTTGTGTCATGACAGCATGTCTAGGGCTTGAAGAAGGATTATAAAAAGGATCTCGGGTTTCTCTGCCAAGGCATTTCCAGTTCGTTACTTGGGATGTCCTTTATTTATGGGATGAGGTAAAAAAGAATATTTTTCAAAATTGAAATAATTTATGCACTTTGCTTGAATATTTTCTACAAATATATGAAGAAATAGTTATTATGTGATTAGGAGTTTTGTTTTTAGGAAAGTATATCTTGTGAAATGGATGTATTTATGTCTTGGCTTGACATGTTTGACTTTAAATTTCTTTTGTCTACTTAATTTTACATTCTTAAGTGGTAGATATAGAAAAAAAGTATATGCATGCATTTTGTGAATTAAGGGACAAATGTATTATGTGGAAAATTGATGAATATTTATCTATTTCTACTCCAATGATTCAAATTACTTAGTAACCGGGAATCTTCATCACAAAATGTCGATTTTTGTGTCAAACGGCAATTGAATTAAGAGTATGCATTGCAACTTTGATTGAAAGTGAATTGTTGAGTAATAAGAGGTTTTCATTACAAAATATCGATCCTTTCATCAAAAGACAATTTCACTTCTCAAACTAAAGTTGAAAAGAGGTTAAAATGATCAAAGTGTTGAGTAACTGGGATTTTTCATCTACCAATGTCAACCTTCGCATAAAAAGACACTTGCTATTATAAAGTGTAATGTGTCCCTATTATGTGTAAAGTCAATTGTATATGATTGTCCATATTGAATACTTAGTGTGTGAAATTTTGTAAGGCAAAGGAATTTGGATGAATAATGCTTTAATCTTTAGATAATTACTTCCTTTTTACTTGGTATGATTAGTAGTGAAAACATTACAAGAAATTGCATAATGCATATTACTTTATTTTGTGAAATTGCATTCAACAAAGAGGCATTAGTTATTTCAATACTTGAATCATGTTTTTGATCTCTTGATTTTCCAATTGCTTGAGGACAAGCAATGATTCAAGTGTGGGGGAGTTTGATAAGTAATAATTTGACCAAATATTATTATATAGTTTAGTATATGTTTTAGATATTATTTAAATATAATTATAGCATTTTTTTATTGCAAATGACTCATTTCCCAACTCTTTATGAGAATTAGGGCTTTTACTAAAAATTAGGATTTTTTACGCGAAATTTTTATTTAAGCAAATTAAAGCACAATTCTTATGTATAATTGCAGGTTCACCATACTTAAATTTATTTTGGATCAACTAGAGTAACATATGTGATCCGACAAGGATAGGTAGAGCTACTTGCTGAGCATATCCCTGCTCAACCCATGTTCTTAACTTTTTTTTGCAGATGATCTTCATGAGTATGAATTGGTATATGTGGAAGGAGATGGAGATGGGAATGAGTAAGAAGGGGCGCAAGTGAGGCATTTTGGTTTAGAACTTTAGAATATTATTAATTTTTTTTTAATAAGTGGTGCTAGACCATAAGGTAGGATAGTTTGATAATGTTTAATATACGATGGTATGTTTTGGATTCTGTTTAAGTTTCTGGTGTAATCAAATAATTTCTGGAGGTTTAAAGTTTATTCGCAAATTTTCATATTTCGTGGTATAGCAAAAGCAAAGATGCCTTGTGAGGTTTGAGAAGTTCATTTTTCAAGTCTCATGGTGTGTTATGTTCCAAGTCATGATGGATTTGGGGCGTGACAACATTCCTTTCGTGGTATTTGAATATTTTAAAAAGCTACAAAGTAATTTCCACGTAACATTTACATAATCTTCTGAAATTTGGCTACTTATACTCCCTAACATTTGTCAAATTTCCTTCGCTTGTCGAGAATGAAAAAATTGAGGATCAAAATTATTTTTTGCAACCCCAAAGAAGCAAATGAGTTAATACACCAATTATAGATAAACCAAAGTAAAAGTCATTGAAATCTCCTAATGTAATCTCCAGCAGATGCTGCTGATTGTTGATATATAAAATGCTGTCATAATTTTTCATGAGATAGAAAAAGCAAAGTACACTCGAATAAAGCTTTAAAGAAACAAGCCTGAAAGTAGATTTTAATTAATCACAAAATATTGTGCAGCCCAAGAAGTGGCATTAATTAGTTGTAAGCATGAGGATTCGCAAGGAGATAAGCCTCAACGGCCTTGAACATGGCCAAGGCCTTTTCTTTTCCTGCCTTAATCTTTTCTTTTCCTCCCTCAATTTGTTCTTCTGTAAGCTGGACATCACCCTTGGTGTGGTATGTGCTGCTAGTTTTGCAGATTGACCCTCCATCAATGGAGGCTTCAATTTTGATAACATAAGAGATTTTCTCAATCACATCCTTCAATGCATCACCTTCAACTACGGTATAACTGTAAGTGAAGTTATCTTTGTCAAGTCCGTCAACTTTGTGCTTGGCACTCTTATATTGGCTACCTAAAATTGAAACAAAAAGAAACTGTTGGTTTTTGAACAAAATAAATGTCAAAAAATATAATTTACATTGGCGGGAAATGAAAAATTATGAAAATAATCACGTAATCTATTATTAGGATTAACCTTCGCCAAAAGTAATTAACTTAATAGATCCCACTCCTCCATCTCCTTCAAGGATTTCAACACTCTTAACTGCCTGTGGTAAGACCTTGCAAATGAGATTGTCATCCAGGATGAAGGCGTTGAACAATCTTGCAGGAGGAATTGAGGAGTTGACCTCATGATCGTAAGTGATAGGTGCCATGATGCCTTGATTTGGTAATTGGGATGGAAAAGTTATTAAAAAAGAAAGCTTTCAGTAATTCCTGAAGAAGTTGATGGTTCAAACCGAGGGTGAGAGAAGGTACTTATAGACTGAAATCGTTGTGTGAATCGAAGTGCAAAATACTTGGGTGCGTTTCGTAGTCAGTTTTGGCGTGAGAAAAATATTTGGTCTGAGAAGGCTTCTTATGTTGACTTCTAGAATCCGATTGGGACGGTGACGGATATGACTTTAATTTTCAAGATGTCAAGGAACATTTGCTAGATAATTTTCCCTCTGGACCATTTCGCATCCACATGTTTCTATTAATTTTCACATTGCAACTTAAACTTTCGTTTTTGTTCTTTTTTCTCCCTAAATTTTCTAAATATTTTCAGGTTACACCTTAAACTTTTTATTTGGAAACATTGCACGCTAATCAATTTGTCAAAATTTCTATAATCTGAACCAATTTAAGGAAATACATGAATAGGGTGTATTCTTCCGCCACGTTATTCTTCCTTCTCATTGATAATAATTACGGTAGGCTGATTGTTTGCATAAAGTGCGCTTTTTTTACTCCGGTTTCCATTCTAGAATATTGAGCTGCTTGCATTATTTAGAGAAAATTGCAGCACTGAAACCAAAAGTTTTTGGCATATGTAGTTTTAGTCCTAAAAGTTTAGACAAAATTAAATTTAGTACCAAATGTTTTAATTTTTTAGCACATTTAGTCATATTGATTTGTTTTACCACAAGCTTATCAGAATCCAATCACATGACATAGACGTGCTAGTGACTAAATTTTAAAAAAAATAGAAAAAAGGAGAAATTTTTAATTATCGAAATTTGTAATTAGCGAAACACACAAAGGCATTGTCTAAGCGGATTTTTTTAGTTTCATCTACTTATTTATCATGTGCGAACTTAAATTAGTGCTTTTAATTACAAATTATGCCAAATAAAATTTTTTCCTTTATGTCTAATTTTTTTAAATAATTTTTGGTCACCAGCGTTAGTATCACGTGACCAGATTTCAGTAAAATTTTAGCAAAATCAGTCAATTGGACTAAAGGTGTTGTAAAATTGATAGATTTGGTACTACATTTGCTTTCGTTCAAAGTTGAGGAAGTAAAACTATTGATGCTCCAAACATTTGATAAATAAACTACAATTTTCTCCATTATTTATGGACTATTGCAACTTTTCTCTATTTTGAGTATTAAACTAAAAAGACCATCAATAAATTATTGAATAAACTATGCTACGTCCTCCTTCGACAGCTACATATAGTAGTTTAATAATTTTCACCAGAATTGATCCAATCATTGATTGAAACATTAGAAGGAAAATATATTTTAGCTTTATTCCAACGGTGCCATCCATTGTGTTTATTGAATATTTGATCCATCTTTTGCAAACATAATGGATTCAACGCAATAAGAATTTCTTAAATCACTATGGCAATTGTGAAAATTAAATTTTTAAGATAGCAAAAATGATAACGAGGTGGAAACATAAAATTTGATTACTCTAACCACTAAGCATACACGTATATAAAACATAGATTTGAAGGAGTTCATAGAATATATGCCTCTCAAGTATACACCAATAGGAGACTACTTCACAAGCGTCAAGTTTCTAAAAGTATTCACACGAACAAAACATATAGAGCCTCCAAGAATTTAGCTATTGCTTTCTGGTTGCCAGCTACATTAAGATTGAATAATCAATTGCTGGAGAATAAAAACTAAAAATTCCCCCGCAGAAAAGCCAAAAATACTGCTAGGTTTACGAATGGTTGGAATCAAACATCAATTTGGTTATTTAGTTGGTGATCTTGGGTCTTGAGTCATGGAGTGAAATTGGCAGGAATATGCGTTAGTTATGGTGATCCATTGTAAGGATTAGGTATTAAATAGTTTTAAAGGATATTTCATTATGTTGAATTATTTTGTTTGTTCTTAAAAAATTGATTGTTTATTTAGTAAATTACTTTCGGAGTCAGAAGATGTGGTAATTTTAGTTTTATTAGATAATGAAATAGAGATAACAACGTTCTAGTAATAACGAAAATATTTTATGACTATCTTATTTCATCAAATTATGTATAGGTTGGGAATTTTGGGGCATTCTTATAATTTTTAAATTATATACAAGTCATAGGGGTTAAATTTGTCCAATTTCTCAATAGGGAAGGGAAATGACGAAACTTTGAAATCTGAAATTGTGTCTATGTAACTGTATTGAGGAAAGTGATTTTTGTCCTACCCATAATTTTTAGAAGTTTTTTTTTTTGAATAAATGACTTTTTGAATTGGATGTTTATCTAAAAAAATTGGTGGGAGCACATGTTATGTGAATGTTTTATTTTGTGAAAATTTTTGGGTCGTTGTTTACTGGAAATAATGTGAATGAATGTTGCCCGCATTACAATTCTTATAATTGCTATTGTGGCTTATGGATAAACTTTGGATATATTGCCAGGAGCTAGTTCCCTATTCTCTAATTGTTTGGAACTTTCCTAGTCAGATATAATAGTTAGGAACTCTGATTATCTAGGCCCACCTAGCGGGATATAATAGTTAGGGCTGGATCCAGTTAGTTGATTATACCTTAATGGATCATTTAGCCTGTTCTCTAAACTCTTAGCTATGATATTATTGATTTTGTTAGTTTTATATTGATATGAAAATTTGTTAATGATATTGAATGCCTCTCACACATATACATATGTATGTATAAAATTGATTTCTTCTGTCAACTCATATATATATATATATATGCATGTTGCGAACTGTGAATCTATTTTAGTAAAATATTATCTATAATGTGCTTGTCATTGTGGGTGAGGAAATGAGTTGTTTATTGCGCATTATTTATGATCATCATGTGCTTCATGTTATTTGTGCAGATTCAACTCATAATGTTGAGTACGAATGAAAGACTTAGTTAGTGGGCTTGTAGATTGCTCATGATCTTAGTTTGGACTTAGATTATTAGTTATTTAAATAATTATGACATGCGTTTCCTGGACAATATTGGCTTTTACTTTTAAAATTTAATTTCTTTTAGTATTGACATTTTAAAGCACAGTTGCAGTTTCGTTGAATGGAGTATTTAATTATTATAAGATATTTGAATAATTTGGCATATGGATGATTTGGTTATTATGGAATATTTGGATGGCTATAGAATATGTAATTAATTGTTTTAAATTTTGCTCTTGTACTGAGCCTAGCATCTTGAGATAAAATTCAAGGAATGGCATGTTGTATCCCCAATTTTGGACTCTGACATTTAGTGGTATCAGAGCTCAGGTTTGAATTCTACATCTATTGCTAAGATTGGCTTGTCTATATGGTTCAAAATGGGAGTGACTTTTGGTTTGAATTCTGTATGAGGTGCTAGATTGGCTTGTATATTTGGCAAGAAATTAGAGTGAGTTTAGGTTTGAATCCATTGTCTAGTGTTGAGATTGACTAGTATGTTAGGCAAGAAAATGGGGTTGGGTCAATTTACTCTTTGACTGGCCAACTTAAGTTGCGAGTTGACATTATTTCAATTCTAGTGCTTGAGAACATATGTGAATGTGTTTGAAAACAAATTTGGTTAATTTTATCAGTTTGACTTTTATTGTTTGTAGCTAACTATAAGTATTTGTTTATTTAGAATATGTCACCTAACAAGTGAAAGCTGGTTGAGAAAGGGTATGGATAGGAAGAAGAGAAACCTTATAGAATATGGACACCAGGAGATAAAATTATTGAGTCAAAAATAAGGTAGAGTAGTTGTCAAAGTGGTCATTGGGATAAGAACCTTAGAGCCAATTTACTGAGAATAACGATGCCAGACCTTGATGTAATATTAGGAACGAACTGGTTAACTCATAATTATGCCTATTTAATTGTAGAAAAAAGTAAGTTAGATTTTGTCTACGTGAGTGAGAGGATTTTGTTTTTCGAGGGTGCACTGAAAGAAAGTATAGACAGGTGACTTTGATATTATCTACTTTAGAGACCTATAAGGAACTTAAAAAGAGGTGTGATGAATACCTAGTTTATGTGGTATACTTGAAGAAGAAAAGATAAAAGTTAAAGAATTTTCTTGTGGTAAGAGATTGCTATGATATTTTCCTCGAAAAGCTACTAGGACTACATCCAGAGTGAGAAATTCAGTTCGAGATCAATCAGTACCATGAGCCACTTCTAGCTCAAGGAACCCCTAAAAAAAATTAGTTTCGGCATAACTCAGGAAATTAAGGTTACAATTGCAATACTTGTTACAAAAAATTATCTATCTTAGTGTATGACCACAAGAGCTATAAAGATGTACGTGAAAAAGAAGGATAGTAGTCTTAGATATATCAACTACCGAGAGTTGAATAAGATTACAATCAAGAACAAGTATCCATTAGCGAGAATAGCTTTTCTCAAACATTGATTTGTAGTCAGGGTACCATTAGCCAAGTGTAAGAACCAATAACATTTCAAAAAGTGCATTTTGAACTAGGTATGACCACTATAAATTTTTGGTGATGTCATTTGGCTTGACTAATAGTTCTGCAACTTTCATGGACTTACTATACAGGGCATTTATACTCCAGTTAAATAAATTAATAGTGGTCTTCATTGATGACATACTTGTTTCCTCTCTAAATGATATGAAGCATGAGAGGCACCCAGGAATTGTGCTATAGACTTTGAGGTAGGAGAAGTTGCACACAAAATTTAGCAAGCCTGAATTTTGGCTATTATTTTTGTGCCATATGTTTGGTAGCAGTTGATCTCTCACCAAAAAAAAAAAAAAAAATGAATGACTAATAGTTGCCAAGAGTGTTGATAGGTGCTAGAATAGAGAGTAGGAATAGAGTCAAAAGTAGGGATTTATGGTAGGATTTTTCTTGTATGTATTGTATTTTTCCCCATCTGAGTGCAATGTTTTTGTTTGTTGTGTTTGTTGATTTAGTGCTAATTTATGCTGTTAACTGGCTTGTATAGGAGCTTTGAGGCTAAGGCATTGTCAATTGAAAGGTCTATGAAAAGTTTCTAACGAGATTTGTAATGAAGTAAAGTGGGACGAATGATACAAGTCAAGTTGGAGGAGAATTAGTCAAGTGCCAAGGTGAAGAGTGAAGAAAGAAATGCCCAAGTTGAGTTGCAGGACAATCGCCTACGAATGTTGTTGCGGATGCTATGCAGAGTGAAGCTATGAGAGAAAACGTGAGCATTTAGTCCTGCGGTTTTGAGACAGAAACTTTGTTCAATGAGAATCCGAGCACAGTTGCTCAGTGGGCAAGTCCCTAGATTCTAGGCAGAAGGACTAAACATGGGTTTTGGTGAGCAAAGCCATGGGTAGTTTCTGGAAAAAATGTTTAACGGGTTTTTAGCAGCTTTAAACAATTTTTTATAGGCTCTTTCGGGAGAAGCAAGACTCCTAAGGATAGGGAGCCTCTTATACATCAGTTTTAAGGTGAATATATATATAGGAGGTCAGGGCTTAGAAAAACACACACTTGACAGTTAAAAAACACATAGCATAAGAGATAGCAGGAGGGAGGATCTTTTGTAATCAGCTCAAGAAACAAAGATTTGTGATTGTGGAGCAGATTATTGCAACAAAGACTAAGCTTTCTCATCTCTTGTCTTTTGTTTTTGAGATTATGAATTCTTTGTGCAAAGTTTTGATTTTTATTATGATTCCTTCCATGGGTAACTAATCTTCATGTCTAGGATTTAGAGGAAACAAATGGAATGTAGACTATGTGTTAATTGATATGAAAATCACACCTTTTCTTACTGTGTTTATACATTATTCCGTTATGAATGATTTATGATTGACTAGCCATTCGTTATGAACACTAAATCATTGTTACACAACGAGAGTTGGTGATAATGGTGGAAAAGGAATAGATGAAGCTTAGGTTGCATGGCACACAATAGTAGTGGTGCACTTAGGTGGGTTTTTTGGGCAATTCATGTTAGCACAAACCAGGACTAGTATCTTTACCATGAAAGTAGGAGAGAGCTAGTGATTTGGTAATCATTAACTTATCACGAGAGTGAAGGTTAAATACAAAATGAATTGGACTCTAAACAAGGCAAGAGATAGGTTTGAATTGAAGCAATTAATTATAACCTAAATTCATTAGCGGAATCTATATCCTAAATACTTTGAACACACAGTTCTTTCACTACTGCTATTCTGAGATTCAATTTTTTTGTTCTATTTGCTTTTTAGAATTTCTAGTCTAGGTTAGAGTAGTCTCATTTGATTTCGTTGCCTAAATAATAGAGTGAATTCAAAAGTTTTAGTACACAATATGATCCACGGAGCACATATATTTATTGGACTTGGACTTATACTTGGTGGACTTGAAGATGCCATTTATATGGATCAAGAAGAGCTTGAAGAAGTGATAATCATACATGGAAGGTTTGAACATAGTGGTTGGATTGTAAAGTAACATGATTTTGAATTTAGTCACAAGCTTGAAATTTGCAATGTTCAAGCTATCACATTGGGCCAAGGATTCAAGCATTGGTTGTAGATCAAGTTCATCTACAAAGAAGGCCCAAAAGAAGATATTAAGCCGTCTAAAACAATCTTACAAGGGGCTGGTCACTTGGACCTGCTTGGAGGGCCGTTGTAGTTGCTAAATGGAGGCCCAATGGAGCTTAATGAAGGATGTCCAGCCCATGGACTCTAAAACAATTTTTATGTTTTTTATTAGTTTCCTAAGTCTTGGGTTGCATGGCACACAACAGTAGTGGTGCACTTAGGTAGGTCTTTTGAGCAATTGATGTTAGCACAAACCAGGACTAGTATCTTCACCATGAAAGTAGGAGAGAGCTAGTGATTTTGGTGTTAAAAGGAGACTAAAAGGTATATTTGGGTTTATATAGAAGTTATTTGTTAAAGCGAAGCCAATTGGGAAAGGGAGAGTAGTTACAAAGGGGATTTGGAAACTTATTCTACAAAAAAAGTAGTTTTCTTTTCTTTTTAGCAAGTGGCAGTTAGGCTCTTCTTTCCTTTTTACTTTTCCATGTTTTGTAGCTGCTTGGGGAGTGTGTGTCCGTGTTTTCACACTAGGAAGGGCTGCTTGTCCATGATTTTTATGTTTCCTAATTGATTGTATTGCTATTTGTTCAAGAATTCTTTTTGGAAAGTGAAATTGGAGTTAGAGTTTTGTTTTTTCGCACAAGAATATTATTGTTTTTCAAGAGAACATTAAAAATCAAGGATTTTTACACAATTATAGCACACATTAGGTTGTCTATTTTGTGCTAATTTTATATTCTCATCCATTCTTTGATTTATTTTCTTGATCATAAACACTCTATGCTAATTTTTCTTGGCCTCTACACTTACTCTTTACAAGTGGAGGTTGCTATTGGTACTTGGTGGGATAGGTTGAGCTTGTTCTTCATCAAAAAGCCTACAAGAACATTTTTTAAGTGGAAAAAGTCTTAGTGGTGAGCTCATTCGAGGGAAGAAGCCAAACAACTTGTGTGAATTGAGTGCAAACACTAAGGGAGTGTACCACATATTCTTGTCTATTTTTCTTTGTTGTTTTTGACGATTTTTCTTGCAGGTTTTTAGAGCATAATGGCGACTCCACAAGACTCAAACAATGATCTTAAATTTCTTAGGGAAGCCATTGTTTGTGATTTTGAAAGAAAGATGCGCACAATGAGAAAAGAGATCTATGAAGAGATGCATAGGTGTTCACACTCATCCAGTGTAATAACCTCTGCATCCAAAAATCCATTTGATGAGCATCATTATACTTCAAGGAAGGAGAAGAAGAAGCAATTGCCATCATTGAGTTCTAAAGCTAAATTTTATGATACTACAAGATCAAAGGAAGATAATTCTTTTCCTAAATTTGATGACTTGATCAATAGGTTTTTGAGACATGAAGAGAAGAAGAAGTCCATCAATTTGACTTGTATGGCTGTTGAAGAAAAGATTGTTTGTGAAAAGAAAGTGCAACAAGTTGAATTCTATACTAGATGCACTGTGAAAAATAAGGTATGTAGTATGCACATTAATCATGTTAGTTGCACTAATTTGGTGAGTACTATGTGTGTTGGGAAGCTAGTATCACCCTTGTTGAAGCATCCAAATCCATACAAAAGGTTGACTGATAGTGGAGAATTTGAAGTAACCAATCAAGTGGAGTTAAAGTTTTCACTTACCAAGTATCATGATAAGATTCTTTGTGATGTGGTACTAATGGAGACTTGTCACATACTCTTGGGTCATCCATGGCACCTTAAGAATGAAGCCAAATATGATGAGGCGAACAATAACTACTTGTTCAAATGGAATGGGAGGGATGTCAAGCTAATTCCTTTGCCTTCACTTGAGGTAGATAGGGATAAAGAGAAAATTTCAAGAGATTGCAAAGAGTGGGAAATTTCTTTAAAAGCACAAGCTAAAGAACGCACTCGAAGAAGAAAGTGAGGATAATCCAGAAGAAGAGAGTGTGCAAGAGAAGAGTGAGGATAGCGTAGGAGAACATATTGAGAAGGAAAATTCTCAGAAAAAAGAAGAAAATAAGAGAGTGGAAGTGGAAGCTAGCAAAAGTGAGAAAAAGAGTGCTTTGATTGGAAGGTCTAAATTTCTTGTGCCTATGTACAAAGAAGTAAATTATTTTGCTAACTATCCTAACACTTGTTTTCCTAGTGTTTTTGTTTCTCCTTGCAACAACTTGGAAGTCAAGACAAAGTGACACCACCTACAAATTGCTTATTCAATGGTGTTAAGTTGCAAGTTTCTAGATTTTTATCACCAAACAAGAAGATGCAAGTGTTCCCAAGACATGACTTGGTGAAGGGAAGCTGTTTTGAGACGAAAATTTGGTCTCATGCCATCAACATCAATTGGTTGATCAAATACATGTTTGATTGGTGGCATGGTGTCAATTGGGTTGAATCACAAAGTCCAAACGTCCCAATTGAATTGAAGAACTTGCTGGATTCAAACGCTTTGTGGCCTAAGTTTTCTTGTTTTTGTGTTTTTAATTTACACTATAATTCTGCTTTGCATATTTATTTGGTTAGATTAAGTAATTATATCTTGCATCTAGGTTGTTTAACTCTATCTAGTGCAATCTGTCCTAGAAGTTTTCTTGTGTTTTTTTTTATCATTGCTTGGACAATTTTCAATTTAATTTATGTGATTTTTCATGCATTAATACTTGTTCTAGGGTTTATATAATTGTTTATGCAATCTGCACTATGCATTCCATTGTCTTAGTTTGTGATAATGATTCTTTGTTGCATCATATAGATTATTCAAGTTTGTTAGCTAGTAGTGAAGTTCATGATCTAGAATTTAACTTGCATGATCCATGTAGTACTTTTATTTCTGTAGGTAGGTTTATTCAATCTCTTGATAATGTTCTTTACTTTGTTATTAGTCCTCACATACTCATTCTTTTACATGTTTTTAAGGATGTTACTCATCTTGACATGTTTGTTGTCTTTAAACTTCAAACTATCTTTACATCATTTATGTGTGTTTTTGAGTTTTATTTTGTTTTATCTTACAAGAGTAATGAGTCTTTAACTACTTGTACTTATTCTTGCAATAGGCCATCAGATTTTTATGTGCTTAATATTCTTTATAGTTATACTTGCTCATCTATTAATCCTTTAGTTACTAATAGTAGTTTACATGAACTCGCAAATTCGAGGACGAATCTATTCGAGGAAGGAGGGATTGATGTGATCCAAAGAGTGCACACATTTGTTGGACTTGGACTTATACTTGGTAGAATTGAAGAGGCCATTTATATGGATCAAGAAGAGCTTGAAGAAGTGATAATCATACATGGAAGGTTTGAACATGGTGGCTGGATTGTAAAGTTACATGATTTTGAATTTAGTCACAAGCTTGAAATTTGCAATGTTCAAGCTATCACATTGGGCCAAGGATTCAAGCATTGGTTGTGGATCAAGTTCATCTACAAAGAAGGCCCAAAAGAAGATATTAAGCTGTCTAAAACAATCTTACAAGGGGCTAGTCACTTGGACCTGCTTGGAGGGCCGTTGTAGTTGCTAAATGGAGGCCCAATGGAGCTTAATGAAGAATGTCCAGCCCATGATCAAGTCTTGGATGAATTTTTATGTTTTTTATTGGTTTCCTAAGTCTTACAAGTTGTAACTTTTAGTTAGTTACCCAATTGTGATAGGTTACAACTAGTTTTAGTAGTTTACTTAATTTTAAGCTTCTAGACTTTTCTTTGTAAGCTTATAAATAGGCATGTTACTATTCATACAATTTTTAACTAGAATTATTCAGAAATTTAGTGTGTTTTCTCTATTGTGAGAATCTTCTTGGTTCTTTGTCGATTAAGAACTACTCTTGACCTTATCAAGCTTGCTTGTGGCGACCACCAACTTCTCTTAGAGTTTTTCTTATGTTTTTTTATCAAGTCTTAGAGTTAATTAGGTTAGATGATTGAACTCGCTCAACTTGGTATAGTCTAGTTGTTCTTAGGCGTGTTTCATTTTCTCAAGGGAGATTCAAGGCAAAACAATTCCACATCAAGGGTTTCTTGGTTCACGAATCAAATGAGATCTTGAATTCAACGAGTTTCATACCTGAAGTCTAAGACTTTCTTAGCAGTGTAACCGTGCACACATCTGTACATCAAGCCATTCTCCATGGGATTGACTCTATCATCCTATGCTACTGCACAATTTGTACACTTGCAGTACATAGGCTAGTTATGTTTGAAACTTGATTCTTTGTGCAAATTAAGAGGATTATTTGTTATATTCTTTACCTAATTGCGCACCTATCAAGAGTTTCCAAGAATTGAAGTAGAAATTAGTTTTAACACCAGTCTTAACTTTTGCTTCCAAGATAGGTGAATTTACCTACAGTAGTTACGTTTCAAAAAATGGGTTAAGCTATATTTTGATGTAGAACAAAGAGATGATTGCCTATGCATCCAAGTAGTTGAAACCATACAAGTGAAATTATTTGACCTATAACTTGGAGCTAGCAATAGTAGTCTCTACCCTAAAAATTTGGAGACATTGTTGTTGTGGGTATTAGTGTGAGGTATTTACATACCCAAAGGACCTCAAATATTTGTTCACACAAAAAGAGTTGAATACGAGATAGAGGAGATAGCTAGAATTACTGAATAATTAGTTCCTCAAGTTCAGTTATCACCTTGAAAAAAGCCAATAAAGTAGTTGATGCTCTAAGCAGAAAGTCCCATGTAACATTGCTACCATACTAGAGAGACATTGGAGCAATTGAGCTTGGAACTCATGGACTGCATAAAAAGTATTTTAGCAGAATTTGTGTTTCAATCACCATTAATGGATCAAATTAAGAAAATCATGTTAAAGATGGTGAATGGGGGAAGATATGGGACAAGATACATAAAGGAGAGCAAAATGAGTTCCAAATATACGAGGATAGTAGTTTGTGGCATTGTTTTGTATGCCTAACGATGTAGAACTGATGAAAGAATTTTTGTAAGAAGCTCACAACTCGAGATTTTTTTGGTAAAACCAAAATGCATTGAGTCTTAAAAAGAAGTTTGGCTGAATGGCATCAAGAGCTCCATAGCAGAATTTGTGTCTACTTAGTTTGCCAATAGATTAAAATAGAACACTAAAAGGCTTAGTGGGTTGCTCAAACTACTAGAGATCTTGATATGGAAGTTGGGAGGATCACATTATCTTGATGAAGTTCTTGTACAACAATAGTTGTCATAGTAGTATTGGAATACTAACATTTGAGACTTTATATGGAAGGAGGTGTAAATCACCCATTTACTGGATGACGTTGGGGACATTATTATTGATGACCTCATGGTCTAAATCATTTAGGTTTTGATGAGTATCAAACTTATGATGAAGAGTACTAATATGTTAAATGAGCTTCTATTGCAGTAACAGTAAGATAGGTTGAAAAAAGGAGAAGGTTGGTTATCCGGACGACCATCCGGACGTACACTGCGGACATCCGAATGCATAAAGACATCAAAAATTAAAATGGTCAGAAGGTATCCGGACGAGGGTCCGGACGCTCATGCGGACGTCCGGACAGACAAAAGCATCAAAATTCAAGGTGGACAGAATGTATGCGGACGAGGATCCGGATGCTTATGTGAACGTCTAGACAAACAGAAATCATCAAAATCCAAGGTGGACAGAATGTATGCGGACGAGGGTCCAGATGATCATGCGAACGTCCGGACACAGGGAAACATCAAAACCCAAGAATGTCCAGAAGGCATATGGACGATCATTCGAACAAGGAAATGCACCTTCCGGATACTAGTCCGAACGACTGTCCGGACGTCCGGGCCTCTTTATGAGGACGTTCGGACCAGACAAATTGTGTCTAACGACTAGTTTTTCTTTTTAGTTGTTGGAAGTCAAATCAAGCCATTTTCTTATGATGTATAAAAGCTAAATAGTGCAGAATGAATAGATACTTTCTGCAACCAATACAATAGTATTTTTGAGTGTTCTTTTGTGAAGAAAAAGTACTCTCATCAAGTGAACTTTGTAATAGCAAGAGTGAATTCATATTTGTTTGTGATCAGTTCATTTGTGTAGTTAAAAGGGTTAGCTAGAGAGCTGTAAAACTTCTTAGCTCAACTAGAGATTGTCTAGGGTGAGTGAGAAGTGATCCACAATATTGTACAAGTTGATATTGAGGCACAAAACAAAGAAGAGAATTCAAGTGATCAAGGCTTCAAGTTTGTGTGCTTGGAAGGTTATTGAGTTTGTGTATCTCAACTTTTCTTTTGATTGAATTTTATGTCCATTGTTTTTATCCATCATATTAATTCTTGGTTCATAATCTTGATTGATCATTTAGACAACTTGGTAAATTTATTTTGTGTTAAGATAAATTATTGTAACCAAGTTTAAGAATAAAAGGGAACCTAATTCACCCCCCCTCTTAGGTTGTATTTGGGCCAACAATTGGTATCAGAGCTTGGTTTCCTTTTTAATAGCCTAACAAGCTAGGAGAGATCCATGGTAACCTCAAATAATGCTTTATTTTTAGAGGGACAATCTATCACTAGACCTCCTATGTTTAATGGTGTGAATTATACTAGTTGGAAGGCTAGAATGGAAATCTTCTTACAATCTATTGATATTGAGCTTTGGTATATAGTGAATGAGAGGTCCATATGAAGCATACATTATTGATCAAAATACCGGTACTCGTAGGCAAAAGACTAGACTAGAACTTTCTCCCATTGATAGAACCAACCTTACTCTAAATGCAAAGGCTATGAATGTATTATTTAATGCTTTAGATGCAAATGAGTCAACTAGAGTAAAAGGGTGTAAGACGGCAAAAGAAATTTGAGATAAATTGAAGGATATTCATGAAGGTAGCTGACAATATCAAGGAACAAAAGAAAGCCTTATTAGTTACTAAGTATGAGTCTTTTAAGATAGGAGCCCCATGAAAATATTGACAACATGTATTGTAGATTCAATGACATAATTAAGGATTTAGAGGCTTTACAAAAGGAGTATAGCTTAGGTGAGAAAAATAGAAAGATTTTAAATGCATTACCCAAGGAGTGGGAAAGTAAAGTCACAGCCATAGAAGAAGCCAAAGATCTAAATGTTATGCCTATTGAATTTCTTATAAACTCTTTAACCTCTTTTGAGCTTAAATTGAAATCTAAGGTACAAGAGGAGGAAGAGGCCAAAATCAAGAAAAATATGGCATTGAAGTCTTCACAAGATGATGAAGAGGATTTCTCAATTGACGGTGAAGACATGGAAATGGAAGATAATGACTTGGCTCTACTAACAAAGACCTTCAAAAAGTTCCTCACAAACAAGAGAAGATTTAGAAGAGGAGGACAAGGCAATCTCAATCAATCAAGCTCCTCAAGAAATAGAGGAAAGCAAGAGGTGTCAAAGAAGCAAAATGACAAGTGTTTTGAGTGTGGACAACTAGGACACTACATGAATGAGTGTCCTTCAAAGAAAAAGAAGGAAGGAAGAAGTGAAAGGAAACAAAGATTCAACAACTTTCAATTGACATGGAACGAGTGTAATTCCGATGGAGAAATCGAAGAAGAAGAAGAAATTGCTCAAATGGCATTTATGGCCTTTGGAGACCATGAGGTAACCTCTAATTGCTCTTCTATAGACAAGAATGTAAGTGATGATTGGAATGATGAAGATGATGATGATATTGAAAATTTTGTTTGCAAATTGCATAATAGTTTGAAAGAATCTTATGCTAGAAACAAAGAATTGAGATTGAAAATTAACTCATTGTTGGGTGAAAGTGCTAGATTGATTGAAGAGAACAAAAGTTTGAAAAATGAAAATGATGAATTAAAGAAATGCAATGTAGATTTGACTTTGAATTTTGATAATTTGAAAAGAAAGTTGGATGAGAGATCCCTTTTTTACAATAACATCAAGAGTGAACAAGAAAATTTAAAAATTAGAATAAGAGAACTTAATGACTTTCTTGGAAGGCAAAAACAAGAACTCTTAGAAAAGGAAATCACCAAGAGCATGCTTAGTACAAATAGATTCACTCTATATAGAAAGAATAAAATAAGATTTATTAGACCCATGCATGTGAATAATGCTCATATCATGTGTAATTTTTGTTGTCAAATAGGTCACATGAAAAATAATTGCTATGTTAAAAGAAATATGGAACACGGAATGAAAACAATGTGGATTGTTAAAGATTGTGCTAACTAGTATGGACCCAAAATTTAAATAAAAGGGTACCAAATATTTTTCCTTTTACATTTGTGTAGGTGAGCCTCAAAAATACCATCAAGGAGTCAAAATGGTTCATTGATAGTGGATGTTCAAGACATATGACCGGAGATCCATCCTTGTTTGTCAAGCTAAAGCGAAAGAATAGCGGAAAAGTCACCTTTGGAGATGACATGAAAGCTAAAACTGTTGGAGTAGGTGACATAGGTAACAATAATGAAACTCTTATTCAAAATGTTTTACTTGTTGACAATCTTAGTTATAATTTGCTAAGTGTTAGTCAATTATGTGACAAAGATTTATTTGTTCTTTTCAAAAAGCATGAGTGTTTAGTTCTTGACTCTAGTTATAATGTAGTTTTTAGAGGAATGAGGCATAATGACATCTATGTAGTTTATCTAGATAGAATAGACTCTAATAGAATTAGATGTCTTAAGGCTTTTAGTGATGATCCTTGGCTTTGGCATAGAAGGCTTTGTCACTTCAATATGGACTTGTTGAGTGAACTATCTAGAAAAGAACTTGTCCGAGGGCTTCCTAAAATTAATTTTGACAAAGACAAAATTTGTAGTGCTTGCCAATTTGGAAAACAAACCAAGGTCTCTTTTAAACCTAAAAAATTGTGTTTCAACTACAAGACCTTTGGAGCTTTTACATTTGGACTTGTTTGGTCCTACTCAAGTAGCAAGCCTTGGGGGAAAAAGATATGCTTTTGTCATTGTGGACGATTATTCAAGATACACTTGGGTACTATTTCTTGCACACAAAGATGAAGCTTTTAAAAATTTTGTCTCTTTATTTGCAAAAGTTCAAAATTTGTTAAACTTAACCATTGTGAAAATTAGGAGTGATAATGGAACCGAATTTAAGTATTGTGGTTTTTCTGAATTTTGTGATCACAATGGTATCACACATGAATTTTCTACTGCAAGAGTTCCCCAACAAAATGGGGTTGTTGAAAGGAAAAATAGAACTCTTCAAGAGACCGCTAGAACTATGATAAATGAATGTGATTTACCAAAATATTTTTGGGCCGAAGCGGTCAATACGGCTTGTTATGTCATGAATAGAATTTTATTAAGACCTTTTTTGAATAAAACTTCTTATGAACTTATATTTGGAAAAAGGCCAGTTATTGGTTATTTTAAAGTTTTTGGTTGCAAATGCTTTATTTTGAATATTAAGGAACATCTTGGCAAGTTTGATAAGAAGACGGATGAAGGTATCTTTTTAGGATATGCTAGTGATAAGAGAGCCTATAGAGTGTACAATAGAAGAACCTTAGTGGTTGAAGAAGCCATTCATGTTACTTTTGATGAATTACATGATGTAGTTTCAAAAGGAATTAATGAAGATGAGGATGATAGTGTTCAAGAAAAATTAGGAGAATCTTACTCTTCAAGAAGATGTTAATAGTCCTAATAAAGAAGTAAGTACTAGTGAAGATATAGTTGTTGAGAAAGATGATAACACTACAAAGGATCTACCCAAAACTTGGAGATTTGTACCCAATCATCCTAAGGAGTTTATTATAGGAGATCCTTCAGAAAAAGTTAGGACTAGATCCTCTTATAAACCTTTAGTTGATAACTTTGCTTTGTTATCCCAATTTGAACCTAAGAATGTAGAAGATGCCTTGAAAGATGATTGTTGGATAGTAGCCATGCAAGAAGAATTGAATCAATTTGAGAGAAATAGGGTATGGACTTTAGTTGAGAGGCCATTAGATCATCCGGTAATAGGCACAAAATGGGTCTTTAGGAATAAGTTAAATGATAAAGGTGAAATAGTAAGAAATAAAGCACGGTTAGTTGCAAAAGGGTATGCTCAAGAAGAAGGAATAGATTTTGATGAAACCTTTGCACCGGTCGCTAGGCTTGAATCTATAAGAATGCTTCTTGCGTATGCATGCTTTCAAAAATTTTAAATTATTTCAAATGGATGTAAAAAGTGCCTTTTTAAATGGTTTTATTGAACAAGAAGTCTATGTTGAACAACCTCCCATGTTTGAACATGAAAAATTCTCTAGTCATGTTTTTAAACTTTCTAAAGCCCTATATGGTTTAAAACAAGCTCCTAGAGCTTGGTATGAAAGGTTGAGTAACTTCTTAAGTGAAAAAGGTTTTAAAAGAGGAATTGTAGACACTACACTTTTTACAAAACACTATGAAAATGAACTTCTTCTTGTACAAGTTTATGTGGATGACATTATCTTTGGTGCTACTAATGAAAAATTTTGCAAAGAATTTTCAACTATGATGCAAAATGAATTTGAAATGAGCATGATGGGAGAATTAAAATTTTTTCTTGGTCTTCAAATTCACCAACAAAAAACTGAATTTTCATAAGTCAAACTAAATATACAAAAGAGCTTCTTAAGAGGTTTGGTATGGAAGGCTCGAAACAAGTAGGCACACCTATTTGCACTTCTACAAAATTGGACAAGGATGAAGAAGGAATTAAAGTGGATGAAAAAGGGTATCGAGGTATGATAGGTAGTTTGCTTTACCTTACCGCTAGTAGACCGGATATTATGTTTGCCGTTTGTCTTTGTGCTAGATTTCAATCTTGTCCTAAAGAATCTCACTTGTTAGCCGTTAAGCGTATTCTTAGATATCTTAAAGGTACATTAGACTATGGTCTTTGGTATCCAAAGACAAATTTGTTCGATCTTGTAGGATACTCCGATGCTGATTTTGCAGGATGTAGGACTGATAGAAAAAGCACTAGTGGTACTTGTCATTTTCTAGGAAAATGTTTGGTTTCTTGGTTCAGCAAAAAACAAAGTTCTATCTCGTTATCTACAACAGAAGCTGAATACATAGCTGCGGGAGCATGTTGTGCTCAATTATTATGGATGAAACATACACTATCCGATTTTAGGTTTGGTATTCAAAAGTGTGCCTATCAAATGCGATAACACTAGTGCCATAAATTTGACCAAAAATCCCATCCAACTACTCTAGAACCAAACACATTGACATTAGACATCACTTCATTAGAGAGTTGGTTCAAAAAGGAGAGATTAGGGTCGAATATGTTAGTACTAGAGATCAACTAGCAGATATCTTCACTAAAGCTCTAGCTGAAGAAAGGTTTAACTTTCTTAGAAATCATCTGGGAGTAGTAGAAAACTTTTTCTCAAAAATTTCCTAGTTGTTTTTTTAATTTTTTATTCATCCGGACGACCTCCCTGTGAACCCGGACAGTCCGGACAGTCAACTCTTCAGTAGGTCAAATTTGACCACCATCCGGACGCGGGTCCGGACGCAAGCAGCACGATCCGGACGTCCGAATCGTGCATATATAGTCTCGACAGAACTGTTCAGGGGCGTTTCTTTCGCGCCTCTTCAACTTCAACTTTCTCAAAAACTATTTCCTCTTCTTCCAAACTTCAAAATCCCCTCATATTTCACCCATAATAGTTTTCTATCACATAAATTTCATCTCTCCATCTTCTTCTTCCTCATCTAATTCGACTTTCTCTCTCCTAGGGTTTCTTTTTGTATCTCTCTATCTCTCTTTTTTTTCTCTTCCTTTTTCTCAAATTAACATTCAGCTATGGCTAGTTCTTCTCAAAGGGGTCGTAGAGGAGGACGTAGTGGACGTGGTAGAGGACGATCTAGTGTCACCTACAACATCAACGAAGAGGGATTTGTCCAATTTAGGGGTAAGACCTTTTTTGATCCTCAATCGCTTGAACTTTATAACGATTTAGAGAATAAGAATGTTATTGGGATGAAATTTTGTGAATTTGAAGATTTTGATGGTGGATTAGAAGACATTCCTATTATGTTAAGAGACATAAATTGGGATAGGATATGTGAAGTGAAGGAAATTGTTTATATTGATTTAGTGAAACAATTCTATGCCAATTTAAGAGAGGTAAATGGAGATGCAGAAACCATAGTGAACAATACTCACTTTACTTTCGATTCTAGAGAGTTAAATGAGCTTTTTGGCATGGATAATACCGGCAGTGATTTTTGTGTCCTTAAAGAGCAATCCCCCATTATTGATTATGATGATTTAAGAAGATCGTTCTTTGGGAATCCCATTAGGACTAGCTTAAAAAATCTCAAGATGAATTGGTTCACTCCTTCTAATAGAGTGTTATATCATATTATTGTGAACATCTTAGCACCCACTAGTGGTCATAAGACGGATGTTACTCATATAGGTTTACACCTTTTTTATGGTATTATGAGATCTATCCCTATCAATTTGGGTGCTTTTATGCTGAAGTACATGTTTATATGTAAGAGTGAATCAAATAAGGGATTAGCTTATGGAAGAATCTTAACTCTTCTCTTTAAGAACAATGGGATAGATTTTGATGGCATAGTGGGGACCAAACCTGGAGAGGGTGATAGGATTGATAAAGAATGTTTTAAGAGACTTAATTTGGGTTTCTTCAATGGAAGATGGTTTTTCAAAAGAAGTAAATTGCAAACGGTTTTTGCTCCGAGTGCCTATATGGATGCTTTCATTTTTTATGATACTAGAGATAGGCAACAAATGGAAGAAGGACCACAAGCTATGGAAGAAGATGTACCTCTGCACGAACAACCTCTTCATTCTATTCACCCTAGTATTCCTTCATCGTCGTATGCACCTCCATCTTCTTGGGAAAGTCGCTCTTTAATGCTATTAATGACCTCTCCATCTCAAATGAACCAAATGAGGACTGATTTTGCTTCCATGCACACTCAAATGAACAACTTGCAACAAGACTTTTCGTAGGGAAGTACGTGGGATTCACAATAGACTTGAGCGTATAGAGTTAGCTCAAGAGTTTGGATGGGACTCCGATGATCGTGCCAATTTCCCAGCATACATTCGAATGAGGCGGCAAGGACAAGAGTCCAGAAGAAAAGCAAGAAATGATGTTCCATCTTCCTCCACCTCCCGTAGCGAAGACGTTTCCGATGATGAGTCCTAGACTAGGCTTGATGTTTTTAGTTTTCTAAGTGTTTAGTCATGTAATAGTTTTATTTATTTATTCCTTTGGTTTGAAATTTCTAAGTGTTTAACATTTGACATGTTTTGGCTATCTCTATGATCGTTTGGTATGAATATCTCTCTGTTTTATATTTACATTTCATTATGATCCTTATTTTTTGATGATGCCAAAAGGGGGGAGAAGGATTAATGCATATGTTGAGGGGGAGCAAAGGCATTTATTATTCTAAGTGTGTTGCTTCATCATAAGTTTGTCATCATCAAAAAGGGGAGATTGATGACCTCATGGTCTAAATCATCTAGGTTTTGATGAGTATTAAACTTATGATGAAGAGTACTAATATGTTAAATGAGCTTCTATTGCAGTATCAATAAGATAGGTTGACAAAAAGGAGGAGGTTGGTTACCCGGACGACCATCCGGACGTACACTGAGGACGTCCGGACGCACAAAGACATCAAAAATTAAAATGGTCAGAAGGTATCCGACGAGGGTCCGGACGCTCATGCGGACGTCCGGACATACAGAAGTATCAAAATTCAAAGTGGACAGAATGTATGCGGACGAGGATCCGGACGCCTATGCGGACGTCCGGACAAACAGAAATCATCAAAATCCAAGGTGGACAGAATGTATGCGGACGATGATCCGGATGATCATGCGGACGTCCGGACGAAGGGAAACAGCTAAATCAAGGAATTGTCCAGAAGGCATATGGACGATCATCCGGACGAGGGAATGAACCTTCCGGATACTAGTCCGGACGTCCGGACCTCTCTATAAGGACGTCCGGACCAGACAAATTGTGTCTAACGGCTAGTTTTTCTTTTTAGCCGTTGGAAGTCAAATCAAGCCATTTTTCTCAAGATGTATAAAAGCTAAATAGTGCAGAATGAATAGATACTTTTTGCAACCAATACAATAGTATTTTTGAGTGTTCTTTTGTGAAGAAAAAGTACTCTCATCAAGTGAACTTTGTAAAAGTTAGAGTGAATTCATATTTGTTTGTGATCAATTCATTTGTATAGTTGAAAGGGTTAGCTAGAGAGCTGTAAAACTTCTTAGCTCAACTAGAGAGTGTCTAGGGTGAGTGAGAAGTGATCCACAATATTGTACAAGTTGATATTGAGGCACAAAACAAAGAAGAGAATTCAAGTGATCAAGGCTTCAAGTTTGTGTGCTTGGAAGCTTATTGAGTTTGTGTATCTTAACTTTTCTTTTGATTGAATTATATGTTCATTGTTTTTATTCATCATATTAATTCTTGATGCATAATATTGATTGATCATTTAGACAACTTGGTAAATTTATTTTGTGTTAAGATAAATTATTGTAACCAAGTTTAAGAATAAAAGGGAACCTAATTCACCCCCCCTCTTAGGTTGCATTTGGGCCAATAGTTATCACTAGCCTAGAGATTGTCTAGTTGGCCGTGAATAAGATTGCATTGGTGTGTGATAAATTAAAAGTAGCTCAGGTTTGAGAGAAGAGTTTGGGTGACTTGAAGAATAGGCCACGTGAATTTCGGTTGGTGAAAAAAGTGTATCAAAAAGTTTCTCCGAAATGAGAAATTGAGTCTAAAGTATGTCGAGCTATTTGAGATTTTGAAACGGGTTTGAAATTTAACATACTAATTAGCATTACCTCTTGAATGATCAAAGGTTCGCAATATTTTTCACATTTCCCAACTCATAATGTAATTTTAGGACCCTTCATGGGCATATCTATAATTCTGACCACTCGGGTCAATTAGCAGATTAGAAAACTTTAAAGGGCTTGAATGCAAATTTCCAAACTTAATTTTTTCCCAAAATACTAGGGTTTTTTTCTCTCTCTTCTATCCTTTTCTTCTTCTTTTCTTCTTAGCTTTTTTCCTCTCTCTATCTCTTTAAAGTTTCCATTCTATTCTTGCTTGAAGGAAGTAGTAAAGGGTTTAATCACCAAGAGGAGGCAAGTAGTGGGAATCTTGAAATTTATAATCAAGGTAACTTCTTCCTCAAAGCCAACCTTGTTTCCTTGCTTTTGGTTTATGCTAGAATCTAGTGGGTTAGTGGATAATTGGTGAGCTTTGGAATGTTTATGTCATCTAGCTCTTGTATCTTGAGCTCTTGATGTGTGTGTGTGTGTAATGTGGCTTCTTGGCATGGATAAAATATTGGTTTGGATCCTTGAGGACAATGTGTGACTTATGATTGGAATGTTTGATTTTAAATTTCTTTTTATTATTTATTTTACATTATTAAGTGGTAGATACGGACAAAAAGTGTATTTATGCATTATTTGAATAAAGGGACAAGTATATTATGAGCAAATTGATGAATGTTTATTTATTTCTATTCCAATGATTCAAATTGCTTAGTAACCGAGAATCTTCATAAAAAGATGTCGATTTTCTCATCAAACGACAATTGAATTGAGAGTATAGATAGCAAATTTGAATGAAAGTGAATTGTTGAGTAATAAGGGATCTTGATCAAAGGAACAGAGATGTTAAGAGATGGCAAGGCAAGAGGGAAGCCATCTAACGAACCGTCCGAAGGGAGGAATAGAGATGTTAATACCATTGGCAATAGCCCAATCAAGTGGTCGGTCCATATATAATTGGTTCATTAAGGCCCACCTCAAATCTTTCTTGTTACTCATTCTATATTTTTAATAATTCTAGAGGTAGTGAGCTTCTGTTCCTGGATTTCCACTCTCTATTTTACCTATTTACAATCTTTTATAGATTTAAGCATTGGAGTCTTCTCATAGGGAAAGGCCATATATTTCCAACTATCTCGTCTTTTCTTTTACGGTCAATCTGGTTTAATTGAAATAAGACCCTGTATCAACAACAGCAAGAGTCTTTGGAATGTGTCAAACACAATGCACAAAGTTTATACTTTAAAACAGTCCAATCTTTTATAAGGCAGAAGGAACCAAGATAGGGAAAGCAGGAAATTGTTATTTTATGAAAGCCATAACCATATGGATGGGTAAAGCTAAATGCAGATGGGGCAAGAATAGGAATAATAGGTATTACTGGGCAGTTCAGAGACTCTACAGGAAATTTCGTAGGTGCTTTCTATAGGAATAATGGTGAGGGTAAAAGCAGTCTTGCTGAATTACTAGCTATACATAGAGGAAAGAGGATGGCACTCAAAAAGGGTTTTCTAAAACTCATTACTGAAATTGATGCATAGGAACAAAGAACAGGTACAGAGCAGCATTGATCTAGGAGTGCCACAACTTTTACCACTACTTCCGGAGCATATGGATTCATTTTATCTATTGTGAAAGCAATCAAGCGGCTGACTATTTATTAAAGTATGCATATCAAATGGAATGTTTTGAAGAAGTGGAGTTTGGTTGTGTTCCCCCTTTCCCAAAACTACATGTTTAAATGAAAGAGATCGTCGCTTAAAATTGAGAAAAAAAATTATCTTGGAACACAATTTCTGCAGAATTTTTCTATAACTTCTGGGAGTTATTCCGGGGTCAGATTCTCAAGTAGATGACCCACGGATCCTGCATATTTTGAGGGGTTTTTGGTTGATTTTGGTCAATTTTGTTTGGAGATTTAATGGATTTCTTTACAAATTTGTTTGGCAACTTTGTAGACATGAAAACACCACTTTAACACGTTCAAATATATTGCATTTCATGTTCAGTATATTGATTCAAATTTTAACTTTTGGCATCAAAATATGAAATTTTGTTTTCAGGCATTTTGACACAAGTTTCTTTTGCTTTTCACTTCATCATAACCTATTACACTTGTTCACCTCACTTGTGTGTTAAATTTTCACCCCTGTAGCTACATTGCAACAACTAAGTGTGGGGGAAATCAAATGTTTCAAAGCATGTTATGTTACTTTTTTGTGCTTATTTGCAATTCAAACATACTCTAACATAGCATTTGAGTTTATGTGAGCTTTGAAACAAGGTTAGTGAGTAAGAAATGACCAAAGTGAGAACATGGTGAAGCATTGCAAAAAAAGAACTCTACAAAGGCCAATAGACATCAAAGGGCAGCAGCATTATTCTTTTTAGACCTTTACAATTCAAGGGGAGTAAGGATTAAGATTAGTTAAGAATGAGGGTACTTGTAAAATGTTGTTTTTAGTAAAATATGGCCAAAAGTTTTCCAAATTTGCCTATTTATCATGATTTTATGCCATGAACTTGTTAAATTCTCTTACTTTTTCAACTAATTTATACAACTTTGATTGAATATACTTTACAATATATATGCCGAAATAGTTATTATGTGATTGGGAGTTTTGTTTTTAAGAAAGTATATCTTGTAAAATGGATATAATTATATCGGGATTTGGCATGTTTGATTTTAAATTTATTTTCTTTACTTAATTTTACATTATTAAGTGGTAGATACAGACAAAAAGTTACTTATGCATTATTTGAATAAAGGAACAAGTATATTATGCGCAAATTGATGAATGTTTACTTATTTCTACTCCAGTGATTCAAATTGCTTAGTAACTAGGAATCTTCATAAAAAAATGTCAATTTTTGCGTCAAACAGCAACTAAATTAAGGGTATGCATAGCATGTTGGATTGAAAGTAAATTGTTAAAGGGATCTTTATCTGAAAATTTCGATCCTTTCATTGAAAGGAAATTTCACTTTTCAAACTAAGGGTTAAAATATGGTTAAGATGATCAAAGTGTTGAGTAACCGAGTGTTTTAATCTTAATATAATAACTTCTCTTTTACTTGGTATGATTAGTATTAGAAAAATTACGAGGAATTGCATAATACCTATTTACTTTATATTGTGGAATTGCATTCAACAATGAGGCATTTGTTATTTCAAGTCTTGAATCATTATTTGACCTCTTGATTTTCCAATTGCTTGAGAACAAGCAATGATTCAAGTGTGGAGGAGTTTAATAAGTGATAAGCTTGCCTATTTTAGTGTATTTTTAGTCTGTATTTAGTATTTTTGACATAAAAATGACTCAATTTCATTATTATTTATCAAATAAAGGATTGCTCTAAAATTAGGATTTTTAATCTGGAAATTAAGGTTTTGAGGAAGAATTATTTTTTTGAACAAATTAATGCCCAAGTTTATTTGATTTTGAAGGAAAAAGATGATTAAATACAATTTGGATCAATTAAAGCTCAAGAAACATCAAATTAAAGTTGATTCAAGTTGTATCTTTTGATCACGTAAGTTTGGAAATTTTCAAAATAATTTTTCTTCATCAATTTCTGCCAAGCTACTTATGGTTCAAATAGTGAAAAAAATACCTCAAGGGGATGGAAGGAATAACCAAAAATTGAAAAGTGCAAAATGTTCAAAGGAAAGTGATCCATGGGTTGCTAACCGCAGATCCCACCCATGGGTTGCTAACCTCAGATCCCACCCATGGATCAACCATAACTTGCAGATTTTGGCTGGCTGTAATTTGCAGCTTGTTCGCACAACTTTTGCAAATAATTCCAATGTCCAGCTGCTTCTGCACTGAACTAGAAGAATATTTCAAAATTCAAGGCAAGATTTTCCAAGATTTGGAATCAAATTTTATTATATCTTCTTCAACTTGGACAAGGGCTTGAGCTAGGGTTTTTCCTATAAATACGTGCCTTTGTAGTTCATTTATGCATGCTTGGTTTTATGCTTGATAAAGCTAGAACTAAAGCTTGGTAAGTGGAGCACTCCTTATAAATGCTTAGTATAGGATTTCTTTCTTAGTTTTGTAGTAGGAATTATCCTTTTCTTGTAGCAAGACTTTGAAGGAATTTCCTTTGTATCCAACATGTTTGATGAATTGAATGAACAAGTCTTGGAGCCAAGTTCATCCAGCAAACAAGCAACTCTAACCTTATTCCTTTTAGTTTCATTCATGCATGTTTGTTTACATTCATTTATGTGCTTAATATCCTCTTTGCCATGTTAAACTAAGTTGGAACCAAACTAGGTTAAAGATGAAACTATAATGTGAATTAATTTATGGCCAACTTATTCTTGTCATTCATTTGCTTAGTCTTAACACTTGTTGTTGATTAGCTACCTGTTTCAAGTTATCTAGTTCTTATTTGACAAAGAGATTTGCACTTAACAATGGAAAGAGTAAATTGAACTTATGTTAAATTTCATGAAAATAGTGATTCACATGGGTGGATTAAGGTTTGAAGTCACAATTCATGAGTTTAATGAACTAATGTATACTAGACTTTACCACGAGAGTAGGAGAGTTCGTGTATGAGTAGTCTTCCATTCACAGAGAGATCTAGTTTGGAGTATAAATGAAATTGAATCCTAAACATAGATAAAAATCATCATGACCATCAATTAAGCTTTCATATTTGGTGAATTCTTAAGCCTAGTCAACTTTGTTTAACTAATTTCTTCATATTTTGTTTACTTGAATTTAATTTTTCTACCATTACACCATCTCTAAGTTTGATAGTTTAGATAATAAAGCAAGTTAGTAGCCTAGAAAGTTGCTAGTTCTTGTTTATTTATGGAATCAACCCTAATACTCCTCACAATTACAATTGACCCATTCACCTATGGAACGAGCATTAGATTATAAATTTTATTATTTGTTTATGTCACTTTAAGTGGATTTTTTTTGCCATATTTTGATATAACCTAAACTCACAATTAGTAAATTTATGGCTTAATAACCTAGAGGATGCCTTTTCATAGTATGTTGACTCTCGGGTTAACTAAGAAGGTTCTATTTGCTGTGTGTGAATCCTACCAATTTTCATTCCTAAGCAAATTTATTTGCATTACCTATGTAATAATTGAGATCTCCATATGGAATCTCGAACATATGCTACTGATTGTTGATACATCCCGTGCAATCAGAATTTTTGATATCATGATGGGAATTAAGAAGACTGAATTTACAACAGGTGTCTTAGGAAAAATTATCAGATAACAATTTTAAACAAAATTTATTACTTGTTTTATTCAAAAGAAAGTAAAAGCAAAGTACAATTTAATCTCATATTATGACGGACATAACTCAAATTTTTTTATGTAACAGCTTCACTCAAAAAAAGCTTTAAAGAAACAAGCTTGAAAGTAAATTTTAATCACGAAATAATATGCAGTGTAGGCAGTGGCATCAACTAGTTGTAAGCATCCGGATTTGCAAGAAGGTAAGCCTCAACAGCCTTGAACATGGCGAAGGCCTTTTCTTTGCCTGCCTTAATTTTTTCTTTTCCACCCTCAATTTGTTCTTCTGTAAGCTGGATATCACCCTTCATGTGATAGGTGCTGCTTGTTTTGCAGATGGACCCTCTATCAGTAGAGGCTTCAATTTTGATAACATAACAGACTTTCTCTATCACATCCTTCAATGCATCACCTTCAATTACGGTATAACTGTAAGTGAAGTTATCTTTGTCAAGTCCATCAACTCTGTGCTTTGCATTCTTATATTGGCTACCTAAAATTGAAGCAAAAAGAAACTGTTAGTTTTTATACAAAATAAATGTCAAAAAGGATAATTTACGTCAGCCTAAAATGAAAGAATAATGAATGGTTGAAAAAAGTATAAAAATAATCAGGTGATCCATGACTAGAATTAACCTTCGCCAAAAGTAACTAACTTAATGGATCCCACTCCTCCATCTCCTTCAAGAATTTCAACACTCTTAATTGCCTGGGGTAAGACCTTGCAAATGAGATTGTCATCAAGGATGAAGGCTTTGAACAATCTTGCGGGAGGGATTGAGGAAGTGACCTCATGATCATAAGTGACAGGGGCCATGATGCCTTGATTTGGTAATAGGGATATGGAAAAGTAATGAGAAAAGAAAGCTTTCAGTAATGCCTGAAGAAGTTGATGATGCAAACCCAGGATGAGAGCGTACTTATAGACTGAACTTCTTGTGGGAATCGAAGTGAAAAATAGTCGCTGTGTTTCATGGTCAGTTTTGGCGTGCGAGAAAAAAGAAAAAAAATCAATATGCACAGCCGACGGTCCTACCCACTCCTAATGAAAGTGAATATGGACGGGCAGTCTGAGATGGCATGCTGATTTGTTTCAATAAAGTGTTTGACTACGGTCCCCTTTCTAGAATACTTGAACTACTGCCATTATTTATGAATTATTGCAAGTTTTTAATTAAAAATATCATCACTAAAATATAGAAGAAAATATGCTACATCCTCTTTCGGCAGATACGTCTCGTAATTTAATAGTTTTCAGCATAATTGATCCAATTATGGATGTGAACATTAAAAGAAAACATTCTGTGTCATCCTTTGTGTTTGTTGAACATTTGCTCAATCTTTTGTAAACATAATGGATTCAACGCTATTGGAATTTCTTGTATCAATATAGGAATTGTGAAAATAAAATTTTTAAGATAATAATAATGATACGAATTGGAAACATAAAATTTAATTACTATGACCATGGAACATACAGGTATATAATAATATAGATTTATGGGAGTTCATAGAAAGCATATCCCTCAAGATACTGTTCTATACACCAAGTCATAGGAGATTGCTTGAAGATGAATTATCAACTACCAAAACCTCCACAAGCTTTTAACATCTAACCGTATCTCCATGACCAATACTTTTCAGAACCTATAAGATCTTTTTAATCATCCTTTTTCGTGCTAGCTCCATTAAGATTGAATAATCAATAAATGGAGAAAGAAAATAAAAAATTTCCCTAACCATGGTTTTCTCCAAAAACCGTGAGAGGAAGAGAGAGGAGAGAAAAAAATTAGACATTTTCTTTCTCTTTCTAAAAATCGAATTTGAAACTTTTTTGTTTCCTCACGTAACTCTTGGTGTTATCTTATATTGATTGTTTTGTCACTCAATAGATAAAATATGATATTTGTAACTTATTCGACATAGCATAGAGGGTAGTGCTAAGTCCAATCCTTTACTGAAATGTGACTTTTTGTCTTCTAAAATTTAGATTAATTGCAATAAGCATCTATAGTCAACTTATCTTATTAGTTCATATGTAAAAATTATAGTTCCTAATTAATTAATTAAGAACTTATCTTATTAGTTTAGATGTAAAAATTATAGTTTATAATTAATTAATTAAGATTTACATAAATTAGATAATTTAATTGATCATGAATTCAACTAATGTATTAATTCGTACTTATAGATTAAGATTGGTATAGAGTAATTTGTCATAACCACGCAAGTAAATAAGGAAAGTCAAGTGGTTAGTATTCACCATTGTTGACATGTAATAATATCATTTATTCGCATTATATCGCTGATTAGTTTAGGAGTACGAATTTAGTGCCAACTGCCAAGTGCTATTCGACTAATTATTCATTTTTTGTTCCTAAAATATAATTCCATTTAAGTAGAAGCTTGAGATTGTCTCAAATATATTTCTACTTCTGCAAAGATTTATTGAGCTATATTTTTCAACAAGTGACTGGATGTGATATACTCTTCTACTATTACGAGTGGTGAATCCACTATTGATAAAAATGAAATCCATCCATGGTAGAAATGTCATGGCCATTGGGTACCAAACAACGGGATTGTATCTTAGTTTTGATTTATCTTACCCGTTAATATAGTTGAACGCTGACGAACAAATTTGTGCTTGACATGTTTAATAAACTATCGCGCCCCAAAAAAACACTCGGTTCGGTGATCCATTCGAAAAGAGATTTTGGGATTTTGAAAAATCGTGTGTCTGAGAGAAAATCAGATTTTTGGAAGAAAAGTGTATTTCTGGAAAAAATGGTATTTTTGAAAAAGAAAAACATGGCTGGGTCTAAAAATGTGATAGTTTTGGCCAAATGTTTTGAAAAAGGGTTTTGTATAAAAAAAAAAATAGAGTTACCACTTGGTATTGAGTCAGGGCATACCAAGTCACCCGAAAAATCTTTAACAAAAACAAAACAAAATTTTTTAGAAAAAAATGTTTGAAATTTCTTTTTCGACTCTGATCTAGGAAAAAAACAAGAGAAATAGGTCTGGAAGTTACATTTGAAGAAAGGGAATGTAAAGGCTCGTGCCCAAGGCACCCTTTCTCCCAAGCCAAGGTTAGTTGTGAGGTTTAATCAAATTTTCTTAAAAGTAACCCAAAAATTCTATTGCGTCTGGATGTGTCTAAATGAATGCAAGTCCTAATCCTAATGTGATGTCGAGAGGGTCAAAATGTCCCCTCGAGGCTTGATTGGGATTATCGCATTAATTGCGAAGCCCGAAATGAGGCCTCGAGGGAGTCACGAGTGTAAATGAAAAAATGGAATACAAAAAGAAAAAGAAAATAGTAATGTATATAGCAAGTGATCAAAGAAAGTGAGAATGCAACATAATGGATACAAGGGACTAATAACTTGTGACTGACTATTCCTACTCATGGAGGGAAGAACGGCATGTTAAGCTACCATTTCCCATCTAAGTAGGCGACTATTTCTAATCGAAGCACACAAATGACCAATTTCTAAGTGAAATGCAACCTAAATATCATGTACTGAATATTTGTCAAAAATAGATAATGGATAATAAAATATATACAAAATCATGCAAAAAAATTAAAAGTCCTAAAATGAAGAAGTGTATGGAAGGAGATGAAATGCACATGAGGAGTGAAACTATCATTAAAATGATCTAAGGGTTTAGTGTTGGACTAGCCCTTTCTAGGGATTCCCACTAGCATTGGACTAGCGGGGAAGCAGTAAGACCACAACTAGCGTTGGACTAGTATGGTGATGGAATAACGATAAACTAATAAAAAATGAATCAAAGTAATAAAGCATGAATCGAAAGAAAATAAACATAGAAAGACATATAAGGGCACATAACATGTAAACATAATATCTAGATGCAAAATCCTAAGGAAAGCGATAAAACAAATAAGCACATAAACGCGCAAAAAGCACATAAACCCTAATTATTACACCGGGGGATTTAGCTTACAAGTTGGGGGGGAATTAAAAATGGCCTATCTATTACCCTTGCTATCTAAATACAAAATTTTGCTAAAAATATAAGAAATATAATCTAACTATTACATTGACTAGCTAAATAGAAAATCTTGCAAAAAATAGTAAAATCTAAACATCTATTACATTCTCGCCAAATAATGAAATTCAAAACGAAATAGCATAACGTAAATTAAGATGCAAGAAGTATATAAAATAAGAAACACATGAAGAAAATGCATAAAAAATCACATAGGAGCACCTTGGAGCACATAAAGAGAAATTAACAAGTGAAAGGGGTACCTTTTTTGAAGACTTGACATTAATGCTTAAAAAAAAAAAGTAAACACGTCGAGGTATCACAATATAAATAAGTAAATATGAAGCACTAACAAGATTGGGGGTAAAATGTAACCCCTAGCAACTAAGGGGACTAAAAACAAATTTCTATAAAGCTTAAGGGACAAAATTGAAAATTCACATAAATCTAAGGGAGTAGAGATGCAACATTAAACTAAATTGAGGGTTGAGGCAATAAATTCCAGCAAGAATGGGGGTAAAAATATAAATTCCAACAATTGGGGAATAAGTTTGCAAATAGTGAGACTTGATTGAAAGAAATATAAAATCTAAGGGGTCAATCTGTAATTACTAGGGATCAAAACGCAAAAATTAAAAGGTACACGGGGCATAGTGATAAGTAACAAATTTACCAATATTAATATATATATATATATTATTATATGTTTTAGATGTTATTTTAGTATAATTATAGTACTTTTGGTTGCAAATGACTCATTTTTGAACAATTTATAAGAATAAGGGTTTTTACCGGAATTAGGGTTTTTAGGCAGAATTTTTATTTGAGCAAATTAATGCACAATTTTTGTGTATAATTGCATATTCATTATACTAAAACTTATTTTGGATCAATTGGAGAAAAGGAAAATCAAAGTCAATGGTGATTCAAAGAGTTAAAGTTGGATGAACAACTTAAAAGAATAATTGTGCAAAAATAATGAAAAAATCTAATTCTTCGTCAAAATGGGTGGAAATACGTGGAAAATGCTTGCACACATAGATGCCAGCTCGGCAAAAATCAAACTCAAGTAGGGTCTACAAGGAGTGATCTGAAGGTTGCCACCCGCAGATTATCACTCGCGGGTCACAGGTCTGACCATTGTAAAAGAACTTTATAGTGCTACTTTTGAAGGTGAATAAGAAGAGAAGCTTCTTCTTATTTGGTTGAGCAATTCTTAAAGTCTATCTCTTTTACTTTCAATTGTTGTCATGAATTCTTACTTTGAAGTTGAACTTCTAGTTGTTTCATTAACCATGTTGAACTAAAAGCTTCTTCTAGACCATAGATGAAGCTAATGAATCAACAAACATGACTTGATTCACTTGCACTTGTTAAGCTTTCATTTATTTGTTTACTTATTCAAGTTTTAACACTTGTTTTTGTATGGCCAACTTAAACAGGTCATTTAGCTGTTATTTGACATTGAGAGATGCTCTTAACAATGGAAAATGGACAAGTAATGCTTTAGTAGTTCATACGAGCATAAAGAATGCTTAAGTGAATCAATACAATTCATGTTTTCATAAGATTTCATCATGAGAATAGTTAGAATCTTGTCATTGCATAGAGAGATCTAGTTATGACACTTATGGAATTGGATTCTAAACAAGACAAGGTAAAACTTAGTAAGTCATTCATGTATGATTCATTAGTGGAATCTATATTCTAGGCTTCTTTGCTTGGATTCTACAAAAGTTCTCAATCATACACCTATTCTATTGAAGGGATGTCATATCCCTCTTATTTTAATTGTGCTTAGATAATAAAAGTTAGTGAAAAAGTTTAAGTAGTTGCAAATATTTGATTTCTCATGGGATTCAACACCTAATACTCCAAGTACTACAATAGACCAGTGCACTTGCGGATTAGGTTGGGAGATTAGGTTTTATTACTTGATTTGTGTGTATTTGTTCTTATTTGCTATACCTAATCTACATCACGTCACATAGTAACGATAACCAGATTTTAAAGGGCCAAGACTAACAAACTCTTAAATGGGATTAAACTATAATCAAATAACTAAACTAACTTAACTAAATAAATCAAGTACCCAATTAGTAATTAAATTTAACCGGCTTATAACAAATCACTAAAGAAAACACTGTAAATAAATAATAAAAGAAACAAGCTAAATCAAAACCACAACTAGGATGAAGTCAAACAAAACAATCCGGCCTTCCTTTCTCTTTAAATTGTCTAACCGGGAAATGAAAGAAACAGAAAACCAATTAAAACCTTCCCCCAATTGAAGTGTCTTCTTTCTTCTTGCAGTTTTTCGCTCTTGCTTTTCTTCCTTCTCCCTCTCTTCTCCAGCCTTCTCCATTTTCTTTCTCTACTGGTCTCTCCTCTCTTTTGTCTCTTCCATCTGTCTGGTCTCGATTACTATTTCTCTATGATTTATCTTCTTTCTCATATTTCTTTCTTCTTCTAAATTTCTGATTTCTCTTTTTCCCTATTTTTCTCCATCTTTCTTTTTCCCTCTTTCATCTCATCTGATTTCTCCTTCTGTCATCTTTTCTTTTTGGTCCCCTTCTTGTTTTTCTTTTCTATTTCTTCAGTTTTCTTCGCTCTCTCTCTCTCTCTCTATCGCATCTCCTTAGTCTCTCTCTTTCTCTCCTTATCTCCATGTGTTTCTCTCTATTTTCCCAGTAATAACAGAACTAATTCCCAAGTCAATTCTACTTCAAATTGAAAGAGAGGGAGGTGCGGTGGTGGAGATTTTAGACAGTGGATGATTGGTTTAAGGCTTAATGGTTGCTGATTTTGATGGGTTCAAGGCGAATTGGAGATGAAAAAAGGGGTGGCTTTGTGTAGGGGTTTATTGGGAGATGGTGGTGGTGGAAGAGATAGTGGTGGTGAATTTGGATTATGGCTGCCCAGGTGGTGGAGGAGGCGACGAAGTCGTGCTGTGGTGATGGAGAAGGGGAATTTGGGATTCCAATGGCTTCGGATGTTGACCGGTGTTGTTGGAGTGGAATTGTGGACTGATAGTTGTGGTCTTCTTTGCATAGAGAAGTGCTTGTTGGTGGAGATTGGGGTGACAAGGGCTGAATTAGCTTGAGACTATTGGTTGCAGATGGCGGTGTTGGCTTGTGTGGTGGTTGACTACTTACAATGCTATGGGATGGCTGAATTGTGAAATTGGGTAGCCATGATGGTTGAATTGGTCTTCGAAAACTATTTTAGTGGCAAATTTGGTTTTGTTTTAAGTTGTTTTGATTATTCTTTGTGCAAGTTTTTGGTGAAACTTGCATGCTGGTGGTTGTGGTTGTGTCTGGCAACAGTGGTGGTTGTTAGGTGTTGCGATGGCTGTGAGTTGAGGGTCATTTGTAGGCTGTCTTTGACTGGGATTCATGGTCTTTGGACATGAATAGGGTTGCATGTGGTGAGTAGATTAAGTTGCATTGTTTATTTGTTGATTTTTTTTACAGGTGATGGATTTGTGGAGGTTTCAGGGTATTAACTAGCTTTGAGTATATGGGTTGTTAATCTAGGTTTATGAAGTAGGGGTAGTGGAGCTATTGGTGGTGGACGGTGGTAAGGGGAGGAAATGGGCTGTGGGTGGTGGTTTTGGGCTCTGGTTCTGCTAATGATTTAGGTGGGTTTAGTTTTGGATCTGTTTGATGATGGCTAGGCAAAGGTGGTGGTGCTTGATTTGTTTGTCTGGGCAGCAGTAATTTTAGTAAGGGTGGTTGTAAATGGTGGAGGATGGTAGACGGTGGAAGGAGGCTGGGAGAGAGAAGGATGAAGAAGGTGATAGTAGAAGGGAGAGAGACCCAAAAGAAGAAAACCCCCAAAAACCCATAAAAATAGAACAAAAGAAAAACGTGAAAGAAAAGATCCATAAAGTGATAGTCAAATCTAATTACAAAATGGAATAAATAAAGATTAAGAAGATAACTTGTAAAAGATAGTTGATGATGATCTTGGATAATTAAAAATGGAACCTTTTTGTTGGCTGAGAATGTTTATGAGTGTGTATTTTTGTGTGTGATAGTGTGTGCTTTGATCCTACTGTGTGCTTTTTTCGTGTGTTAGTGTGTGTATTAGTCCTAATGTTTGAGTTTTTAGTGTGTTAGTGAGTTTGTTGGAATTAGTATGTGTAACAGTATGTAGTGTGTGTGCAAGAATAGTAAATGTGTGTAGTATTTTTCTAATTAACTTTCCCTTTTTACTTTTTACCCAATCGGGTATTTATAGGGCGAAGTAATTTTGCCCTCCAAGAATGCCCAAAAATGACCAAAATACCCTTTAACAATTAAATCTCAATTTTTACCACTAAAAAAATTATTTTGACACAAAGAATTAAATTACTGCAAAAATGACAATGAACTCCAAAAATTTATCAAAAAATTTAAAATATATGTAAAAATCTAAAAAAATGAAATTAGAGCCTAAAATTGGCCAAAAATACATTTAGTGAGATAACTATATAATGATGAAATATACAGAAAAATAGCTATTGGAATAAAAAAAATCAAAAAAAATTTAAAAAATGCTTAAAACCTCAAAAACAAATTTGGGATCCAAAAATGGGCGAAAATAGTATTCGTGAGGCAAAATGATAATTTTGGCATTGCATTGACGAAATATACAAAAAAAATATCAATTAAAATAAAAAAAATCACAAAAATTTAGAAATATGTATGAAGGTACAAAATATGCATTTAGAACTCAAAAAGAAATGGTAAAAATATTTACATGCTGAAAATTGTTATTTTGCCTCCAAATTTATTGATTTTGCCTCTATTGTCGAAAAATTAGAATTTGACTCCAAAAATGAAAAGAAGTACTCCCAATATTGAAAAAATAAATGATGTGTCAAAATTTGGTGTCTACATAAATTATCTTAACACTTTGCTCAAATTCTTCCCATATATCCAGGAGACAAGCTATTCTAGAACGTACACAGTGGACTAGCTATGTTTTGAATAAAACTGAATTCATTTAAAAGTCTATTATTAAGACTTACAAAAATTTTAGGGTATGATATAAGTTATAGAAAACTGTTTTATTTTAATCTTATTATGCTTATAAAAAGGACAAACTCGCTTATTTATCATAAGAATAGTAGATTCTTACACTATTCTTGTTAATTGTTTACAAGAAAAGATGAGATATCAATGTAAAACCCTTGATCAATTAACATCCTAAGCACATAGGTGTTGGGGGAAAAAATAACCCAGGTGCGCAGTAGCGTTCAATCGACCAGTTTGGGTGAAAAAGGGCCCAAGGTACGACCTGGTCAAAGACTAATATAAGCAATTGAAAAGGTCAAGACCACGAGCCTTATGATTAGGGGCTGCCTATTTTGAGGAAATGCGCATAAACGAAAACGAGGCGACCCTATTTTTCAATTGTGGGTAGTTAACGATCTTGGGCATAATTACTTGAGGCAGATACTCTATAAATATGTGTTCAAGGTTGCATAAAAGGCAAAAGAGAAAGGCTCACACATTTAGAATTTCAGTTAAAATTTCATCTTTTCATACAAGTTCTTTCTTAGTTTTTAACGAATTAGCATTTCAGCTCTTCAGTAGTCTAGATTCCCAATTTAGGTGTCATTAGTTTCTAGTAAATCTTAGTCGTAGCCAATGCAATTATGTTATTCAGTCAATGTAAATCTCCTCTTTAATGCAATTTCGAGTTTCATTATTCGCATTTCATAGTCAAAGATTTTTAGCTTTAGTTATAGCCATCATTAGCAAACTCAAAAGCGAAAACTGTTGAGTCCTTATAGCTATCCAAGGCAGGATGAACAACAATCGATTTCAAGGTCAGAATTGGTTGGCATACTATTTCAACCATTTTCATCTGTTACACACCATATTCTTAGCATTGACCAAGTGGCACGCCTATAAACACAATGATCAGGCCAATCTTTGCAACAAATTTTGTGTGCAAACATCTTTTTGGCATGCTCGGTGGGACCATGCGACGAGAAATTTTAGCTGATTACGAAAGACAGAGCATGTTAGGGGCAAAGTCCTTAATTTTGAGGAAATCACTCCAACCACGCCTAGAGGTGAGTATGGGAGGATAGGAGGACCATCTAAGTAAGCGTAGCCTGGAGGACACGCTTAGCCCGGGACTCTGACACACCTTGGGGGAGGCGACATAATGGGAGAAACGCTGCACCAGTTTATGTGCAGGTTGATAAACATTCAAGAGGATCTCGTGAATGAGATGCATTTACAAAACAATTCAGTGAAGGGAATTATGCAAGAGATGGTTGCAGACCTGCGAAAGTTAGAACGAGAGGCTGAAGTGATGGAGCTCGTGATTGATACGGTTAGATCAAAATTCGACGCACACACCAACTTGCTAGGCACAGACTTGAAAAAGTTGGTGATGTTGGTTGAGACATAGATAGGGGGAAAATCCTATTAGTTTTATCCCATTGATAAGCCCAATCTTCTCTTGGGGGTAATGCCGCTCCTAAAGGAAGGGTTGACCCGACGGCAGAGCTGCAGACTCAGCATGCTGAATCTGGGCCTACTAATGATGGCAAGGGGAAGATTGTGGTCAGAGAATCATCCAAGCCTAATGACTCTATATTTGGCTGCCCAGAGAAAAGTTTGTCGAGGCTTAGAGTTTTGAGAATCCTCGAGGGAATCTCCCTCCAGTGTCCACAGGGGGTAGAATATTCAGGGTTCAATCAATGGAAGCTCTGGCAAAGACACTTCCCTTGGCATAATCATTCTACATATGGATGACAAACAAAGGTAGGGGGTCAAGCCAAACTCAATTCTCAGCCATGAACACAAGAGAAGGGCAAGTGACATATGTCTTGCCCGCATTGAGGGTTGAAGCAAGTGGGGGGTCAAGCAGGCCGGGGATGTGTCAGGAATAGTTGGGAGGAGGAGACTTTCATGATGGCCGCCGTCTGAATGCCTACCTGATCAAGAATGGTGCTTACCCGTTGGAGGCTCATGACGTCTTACCTCCCCAACGTGTGCCATTGCAGACAGACAGGAAATATTCTGGCAACACGAACGGGTGGGAATTATTTTGAGGCCACGACGGTATAGGTCTGACGCAAGAAGAGCTTAGACAACTAGTTAGTAATGTTGTGCAAGATTGGCTAAAGTGCATGAACGGCCAGTGTACAAGAAGCCGTATCTTGACTGGATCAACTGCACGTATGCTTTTCCTCGCGATTTTAAGTTTTCCAAGTTTACTTAGTTCTCTGAGGAGGACCGATAATCAATAGTGGAGCATATTGGGCATTTTGGCATTCAGTATGGAGAGACAGCCCAAAATGACTTCCTGAAGTTCCAGTTGTTTCCTTATTCTCTCATAGAAGCGGCTTTTGAATGGTATACTCGTTTGCCACCAAACACGATGGAGGAGTGGAAACAGATGGAGGAGTTGTTTCATCAACAGTTATATTCACTTTTACTCGAGTTGAGATTCACTAATATTAGCCGTATGACGCAGAAGGTGGGTGAATCGACTAGAGCCAATTCTTGGAACGTTTCAAGGCAACAAAGATGAGGTGTAGTTTCTGGCTCCCCGAAGAGGAATTTGTCGATGCAACCGTGATGGGTATGAGGAACTTTGAGACCATCAATGACACGAACGCGGGATCTAGCCAATTATCCAAGCTTGGAGGATGAAGAAACCCAATGAGATGGCGAAGATGGAAGGCACCACAATCAAGGTTGATACTCGATTGCTAAACCAAAGTAAGAGGCGCCACAATTAAAGTGATTACTTAATTGATAAGCCAAGAACACTTAGAACAAACCCTAAAGCATTCAAAGAAAGCTTACAAGAAGCCAAGAGGAGAAAACCCTCAAACGATGAAATTTCATTTAAAATAATATCAAAGACTAATTAGTCTTACAGGAAATAAAGTATTTATAGGCCTTACAATAGCTAGAAAGGTGATCCCTACATCCCTACTTACAACCTACATTAATACAATAAAAAATGAGGCCCAAAATGAAACAAATAGCTAAAAAAGAGTGACATTTTGTTCTAGGCCATAGAGTAGGCCATGCCACGGCCTTACCCACGACCTTGGTCAGAAACATCACCCCCACATTGGTGAAAAAACCAAATCCGTTACTGACCCGTGGATCTAGCTTCGTAGATCAAATTCTTTGCCAAGTTTCTCCTTGAAAACGGCCGAATTAGCTCTTGTACAAAACAACAAAGTTGTAACCCTTTGAGTTAGCTTTCCAATGGCACAAGAATAATATGATTTAGAGGTCTGGAGGCAAATAAATGATTGAAATACTAAAGACTGGCCAGAGAACCTTGCAGTGCAGACACACTTTAATAATTCGAGCTTTTGGCTATGAAATAATAATAAGTGTACTTTCATGTCTTCATATAAGTTGTAGAGAATTCTATTAGCTTCGAAATACACTAAGAATAATCTCCATCCATGTCTTGTAGCTTGAGTTACCATAAAAATACCAAAGCATGTCATGCTGTCAAACTCTTTCCTGTCCATTTCGTCATCGTCCTTTGATAGTAGACCTTGTATTCCTTGCTCAAAGGCTCAAGAATGGTGTGAATGTTTAAATTTGCTATAAATCTCATCATCAACAAGCTTGGAAGGTGTTCGTGTGGCTCGGGTTGTATCAATCAAACACTTTGAAGGAAAGAAATTTCGTGATCTTATGGAATTGATAGCTAGATGCAGCGTTACGAACGAATTCAAGACCGGGAGGCAAAAGTTGCAAGGGGTGAGTCACGAGGGCTAGTAATGAGAAATCCCAGCTATAATGTGTTGCTAGTACATAGTGGATGCCCTGACTTGCAGGAAGCTTAGGAGATTGACGCTGTAGAAATCATGAGCGACATTCACATGCCAAGCATTGATGCCTTCCCTGACGTACAAACTGTTGATGAACATTGTACTTCCAACTTGTAAGAAAAGAACTTCGGAGGTGCCAAAGCAGTACAACTTTGACGTTTCAAAGTTAGAGGAGATATTTGATTATTTGCAGCAAGATGGGCATATGAAGTTCCTGAAAAGATAACATCACCCAATGCCAGAGGAGTTATTCGGGAAAGAGTTTTGTAAGTATCATGGAGTTTTTCTCATTTGACTAACACTTGTGCGGTGTTCAAAAATTATGTTCAGTAATCGATTGAGAAAGGATTGTGCAGATTCGCTAAGCAATCAAAGCCGCTAATGGAAGTTGCAAAAAATCCATTTCAACATATGATGTATATAATTATGATCAATATTGGTGGAATGGAAGGTGGCATGAAACTTGGGCAATTGGTTACTTCAGAATTGCAAAGATGCAAATGTTGCATTCGCTGGATTTACCAGATTGCCCGGATCTATGCAGAAATGAAGTCGTGTATAGAAGAAGCTACAGACCTTTCCAAGCGGAGAAGATGACCATACTAATAGATGGGGAGCCCGAAACTTGGATATGTTGGAGACAAGTGGACATTTCTCCATGTACGGAAGAGCAAAGACACTAGGAGGTCACCCCTACACGTGTTGATGCAAAGCAGATAGAGAGATCTCCTAGGCGGAGTGTCAAAGATAGACTCAGAGAAAGAAAGACGACATCCGGTGAAGGGCTATTGATGCCTCCAGCTAAAGGCACCACCATGAGACGAAAGATAGATTTGGGGGACGAGAATATAACAAACCATGTAAGTAGATCAAGAGCAGTAAAGTCAATGCCCATGTAACATTGCTACCATGCTAGAGAGACATTGGTGCAATTGAGCTTGGAACTCATGAACTGCATAAAAAGTATTTTAGCAGAATTTGTGTTTCAATCACCATTAATGGATCGAATTAAGCAAATCATGTTAAAGATGGTGAATGGGGGAAGATATGGGACAAGATACATAAAGGAGAGCAAAATGAGTTCCAAATATACGAGGATAGTAGTTTGTGGCATTGTTTTGTATGCCTAACGATGTAGAACTGATGAAAGAATTTTTGCAAGAAGCTCACAACTTGAGATTTTTTTGGTAAAACCAAAATGCATTGAGTCTTAAAAAGAAGTTTGGCTGAATGGTATCAAGAGCTCCACAGCAGAATTTGTGTCTACTTAGTTTGCCAATAGATTAAAATAGAACACTAAAAGGCTTAGTGAGTTGCTCAAACTGCTAGAGATCTTGATATGGAAGTTGGGAGGATCACATTATCTTGATGAAGTTCTTGTACAATAATAGTTTTCATAGTAGTATTGGAATACTAACATTTGAGACTTTATATGGAAGGAGGTGTAAATCACCCATTTACTAGATGACGTTGGGGACAATTGTATTGATGAGCTCATGGTCTAAATCATTTAGGTTTTGATGAGAATCAAACTTATGATGAAGAGTACTAATATGTTAAATGAGCTTTTATTGCAGTAACAGTAAGATAGGTTGAAAAAAGGAGGACGTTGGTTATCCGGACGACCATCCGGACGTACATTGCGGACGTCCGAATGCATAAAGACATCAAAAATTAAAATGGTCAGAAGGTATCCGGACGAGGGTCTGGACGCTCATGCGAACGTCCGGACAGACAAAAGCATCAAAAATCAAGGTGGACAGAATGTATGCGGACGAGGATCCGGATGCTTATGCGAACGTCTGGACAAACAGAAATCATCAAAATCCAAGGTGGACAGAATGTATGCGGACGAGGGTCCAAATGATCATGCGGACGTCCGAACACAGGGAAACAGCCAAACCCAAGAATGTCCAGAAGGCATATGGACGATCATCCGGACAAGAAAATGCACCTTCTGGATACTAGTTCGGACGACTGTCCGGACGTCCGGACCTCTCTATGAGGACGTCCAGACCAGACAAATTGTGTCGAACGGTTAGTTTTTTTTTTTAGCCGTTGGAAGTCAAATCAAGCCATTTTCTTATGATGTATAAAAGCTAAATAGTGCAGAATGAATAGATACTTTTTGCAACCAATACAATAGTGTTTTTGAGTGTTCTTTTGTGAAGAAAAAGTACTCTCATCAAGTGAACTTTGTAATAGCAAGAGTGAATTCATATTTGTTTGTGATCAATTCATTTGTATAATTAAAAGGGTTAGCTGGAGAGCTGTAAAACTTCTTAACTCAACTAGAGAGTGTTTAGGGTGAGTGAGAAGTGATCCACAATATTGTACAAGTTGATATTGAGGCACAAAACAAAGAAGAGAATTCAAGTGATCAAGGCTTCAAGTTTGTGTGCTTGGAAGCTTATTGAGTTTGTATATCTCAACTTTTATTTTGATTGAATTTTATGTCCATTGTTTTTATCCATCATATTAATTCTTGGTTCATAATCTCGATTGATCATTTAGACAACTTGGTAAATTTATTTTGTGTTAAGATAAATTATTGTAACCAAGTTTAAGAATAAAAGGGAACCTAATTCACCCCCCCTCTTAGGTTGTATTTGGGCTAGCAATTGGTATCAGAGCTTGGTTTCCTTTTTAATGGCCTAACAAGCTAGGAGAGATATATGACAACCTCAAATAATGCTTTATTTTTAGAGGGACAATCTGTCACTAGACCTCCTATGTTTAATGGTGTGAATTATACTAGTTGGAAGGCTAGAATGGAAATTTTCTTACAATCTATTGATATTGAGCTTTGATATATAGTGAATGAGGGCCCATATGAAGCATATATTATTGATCAAAATATCGGTACTCGTAGGCAAAAGACTAGACTGGAACTTTCTCCCATTGATAGAACCAACCTTACTCTAAATGCAAAGGCTATGAATGTACACTTTAGATGCAAATGAGTCAACTAGAGTAAAAGGGTGTAAGACGGCAAAAGAAATTTGGAATAAATTGAAGGATATTCATGAAGGTAGCAACAATATCAAGGAACAAAAGAAAGCCTTATTAGTTACTAAGTATGAGTCTTTTAAGATGGAGCCCCATGAAAATATTGACAAAATGTATTGTAGATTCAATGACATAATTAAGGATTTAGAGGCTTTACAAAAGGAGTATAGCTTAGGTGAGAAAAATAGAAAGATTTTAAATGCATTTCCCAAGGAGTGGGAAAGTAAAGTCACAGCCATAGAAGAAGCCAAAGATCTAAATGTTATGCCTATTGAATTTCTTATAAACTCTTTAACCTCTTTTGAGCTTAAATTGAAATTTAAGGTACAAGAGGAAGAAGAGGCCAAAATCAAGAAAAATATGGCATTGAAGTCTTCACTAGATGATGAAGAGGATTTCTCAATTGACGGTGAAGATATGGAAATGGAAGATAAAGACTTCGCTCTACTAACAAAGACCTTCAAAAAGTTTCTCACAAACAAGAAAAGATTTAGAAGAGGAGGACAAGGCAATCTCAATCAATCAAGCTCCTCAAGAAATAGAGCAAAGCAAGAGGTGTCAAAGAAGCAAAAATGAGTGTCCTTCAAAGAAAAAGAAGGAAGGAAGAAGTGAAAGGAAACAAAGATTCAACAACTTTCAATTGACATGGAACGAGTGTAATTCCGATGGAGAAATCAAAGAAGAAGAAGAAATTGCTCAAATGGCATTTATGGCCTTTGGAGACCATGAGGTAATCTCTAATTGCTCTTCTATAGACAAGAATGTAAGTGATGATTGGAATGATGAAGATGATGATGATATTGAAAATTTTGTTTGCAAATTGCATAATAGTTTGAAAGAATCTTATGCTAGAAACAAAGAATTGAGATTGAAAATTAACTCATTGTTGGGTGAAAGTGCTAAATTGATTGAAGAGAACAAAAGTTTGAAAAAAAAATGATGAATTAAAGAAATGCAATGTAGATTTGAGTTTGAATTTTGATAATTTAAAAAGAAAGTTGGATGAGAGATCCCTTTTTTACAATAACATCAAGAGTGAATAAGAAAATTTAAAAATTAGAATAAGAGAACTTAATGATTTTCTTGGAAGGCAAAAACAAGAACTCTTAGAAAAGGAAATTACCAAGAGCATGCTTAGTACAAATAGATTCACTCTATATAGAAAGAATAAAATAAGATTTATTAGACCCATGCATGTGAATAATGCTTATATCATGTGTAATTTTTGTTGTCAAATAGGTCACATGAAAAATAATTGCTATGTTAAAAGAAATATGGAACACGGAATGAAAACAATGTGGATTGTTAAAGATTGTGCTAACTAGTATGGACCCAAAATTTAAATAAAAGGGTACCAAATATTTTTCCTTTTAAATTTGTGTAGGTGAGCCTCAAAAATACCATCAAGGAGTCAAAATAGTTCATTGATAGTGGATGTTCAAAACATATGACCGGAGATCCATCCTTGTTTGTCAAGCTAAAGCGGAAGAATAGCGGAAAAGTCACCTTTGGAGATGACATGAAAGCTAAAACTATTGGAGTAGGTGACATAGGTAAAGATAATGAAACTCTTATTCAAAATTTTTTACTTGTTGACAATCTTAGTTATAATTTGCTAAGTGTTAGTCAATTATGTGACAAAGATTTATTTGTTTTTTCAAAAAGTATGAGTGTTTAGTTCTTGACTCTAGTTAGAATGTAGTTTTTAGAGGAATGAGGCATAATGACATCTATGTATTTTATCTAGATAGAATAGACTCTAATAGAATTAGATGTTTTAAGGCTTTTAGTGATGATCCTTGGCTTTGGCATAGAAGGCTTTGTCACTTCAATATGGACTTGTTGAGTGAACTATCTAGAAAAGAACTTGTTCGAGGGCTTCCTAAAATTAATTTTGACAAAAACAAAATTTGTAGTGCTTGCCAATTTGGAAAACAAACCAAGGTCTCTTTTAAACCACAAAATTGTGTTTCAACTACAAGACCTTTGGAGCTTTTACATTTGGACTTGTTTGGTCCTACTCAAGTAGCAAGCCTTGGGGGAAAAAGATATACTTTTGTCATTGTGGACGATTATTCAAGATACACTTGGGTACTATTTCTTGCACACAAAGATGAAGCTTTTAAAATTTTTGTCTCTTAATTTGCAAAAGTTCAAATTTATTAAACTTAACCATTGTGAAAATTAGGAGTGATAATGGAACCGAATTTAAGTATTGTGGTTTTTCTGAATTTTGTGATCACAATGGTATCACACATGAATTTTCTACTACAAGAGTTCTCCATCAAAATGGGGTTGTTGAAAGGAAAAATAGAACTCTTCAAGAGACCGCTAGAACTATGATAAATGAATGTGATTTACCAAAATATTTTTGGGTCGAAGCGGTCAATACAGCTTGTTATGTCATGAATAGAATTTTATTAAGACCTTTTTTGAATAAAATTTCTTAAGAACTTATATTTGGAAAAAGGCCAGTTATTGGTTATTTTAAAGTTTTTGATTGAAAATGCTTTATTTTGAATATTAAGGAATATCTTGGCAAGTTTGATAAGAAGACGGATGAAGGTATCTTTTTAGGATATGCTAGTGATAAGAGAGCCAATAGAGTGTACAATAGAAGAACCTTAGTGGTTGAAGAAGCCATTCATGTTACTTTTGATGAATTACATGATGTAGTTTCAAAAGGAATTAATGAAGATGAGGATGATGGTGTTCAAGAAAAATTAGAGAATCTTACTCTTCAAGAAGATGTTAATAGTCCTAATAAAGAAGTAAGTACTAGTGAAGATTATAGTTGTTGAGAAAGATGATAACACTACAAAAGATCTACCCAAAACTTGGAGATTTGTACCCAATCATCCTAAGGAGTTTATTATAGAAGATCCTTCAGAAAAAGTTAGGACTAGATCCTCTTATAAACCTTTAGTTGATAACTTTGCTTTGTTATCCCAATTTGAACTTAAGAATGTAGAAGATGCCTTGAAAGATGATTGTTGGATAGTAGCCATGCAAGAAGAATTGAATCAATTTGAGAGAAATAGGGTATGGACTTTAGTTGAGAGTCCATTAGATCATCCGGTAATAGGCACAAAATGGGTCTTTAGGAATAAGTTAAATGATAAAGGTGAAATAGTAAGAAATAAAACACGGTTAGTTGCAAAAGGGTATGCTCAAGAAGAAGGAATAGATTTTGATGAAACCTTTGCACCGGTCGTTAGGCTTGAATCTATAAGAATGCTTCTTGCGTATGCATGCTTCAAAAATTTTAAATTATTTCAAATGGATGTAAAAAGTGCCTTTTTAAATGGTTTTATTGAACAAGAAGTCTATGTTGAACAACCTGCCGGTTTTGAATATGAAAAATTCTCTAGTTATGTTTTTAAACTTTCTAAAGCCCTATATGGTTTAAAAAAAGCTCTTAGAGTTTGGTATGAAAGGTTGAGTAACTTCTTAAGTGAAAAAGGTTTTAAATGAGGAATTGTAGACACCACACTTTTTACAAAATACTATGAAAATGAACTTCTTCTTGTACAAGTTTATGTGGATGACATTATCTTTGGTGCTACTAATGAAAAATTTTGCAAATAATTTTCAACTATGATGCAAAATGAATTTGAAATGAGCATGATGGGAGAATTAAAATTTTTTCTTGGTCTTCAAATTCACGAACAAAAAACTAAAATTTTCATAAGTCAAACTAAATATACAAAAGAGCTTCTTAAGAGGTTTGGTATGGAAGGCTCGAAACAAGTAGGCACACCTATTTGCACTTCTACAAAATTGGACAAGGATGAAGAAGGAATTAAAGTGGATGAAAAAGGGTATCGAGGTATGATAGGTAGTTTGCTTTACCTTACCACAAGTAGACCGGACATTATGTTTGCCGTTTGTCTTTGTGCTAGATTTCAATCTTGTCTAAGAGAATCTCACTTGTTAGCCATTAAGCGTATTCTTAGATATCTTAAAGGTACATTAAACTATAGTCTTTGGTATCCAAAGACAAATTTGTTCGATCTTGTAGGATACTCCGATGCTGATTTTGCAGGATGTAGGACTGATAGAAAAAGCACTAGTGGTACTTGTCATTTTCTAGGAAAATGTTTGGTTTCTTGGTTCAGTAAAAAACAAAGTTCTATCTAAATATCTACAGCAGAAGCTGAATACATAGCTACGGGAGCATGTTGTGCTCAATTATTGTGGATGAAACATACACTATCCGATTTTAGTTTGGTATTCAAAAGTGTGTCTATCAAATGCGATAACACTAGTGCCATAAATTTGACCAAAAATCCCATCCAATACTCTGAACCAAACACATCGACATTACACATCACTTCATTAGAGAGTTGGTTCAAAAAGGAGAGATTAGGGTCGAATATGTTAGTACTAGAGATCAACTAGCAGATATCTTCACTAAAGCTCTAGCTGAAGAAAGGTTTAACTTTCTTAGAAATCACCTGGGAGTAGTAGAAAACTTTTTCTCAAAAATTTCGTAGTTATTTTTTTTAAATTTTTTATTCATCCGGACGCAGGCAGCACGATCCAGATGTCCAAATCGTGCATATATATAGTCTTGACAGAACTGTTCAGGGGCGTTTCTTTCGCACCTCTTCAACTTCAACTTTCTCAAAAACTATTTCCTCTTCTTCCAAACTCAAAATCCCCTCATATTTCACCCATAATAGTTTTCTATCACATAAATTTCATCTCTCCATCTTCTTTTTCCTCATCTAATTCGACTTTCTCTCTCCTAGGGTTTCTTTTTTGTATCTCTCTATCTCTTCTTTTTTTTTTCCCTTCCCTTTTTCTCAAATTAACATCAGCTATGGCTAGTTCTTCTCTAAGGGGTCATAGAGGAGGACGTAGTGGACATGGTAGAGAATGATCTAGTATCACCTACAACATCAACGAAGAGGGATTTGTCCAATTCAGGGGTAAGACCTTTTTTGATCCTCAATCGCTTGAACTTTATAACGATTTAGAGAATAAGAATGTTATTGGGATGAAATTTTGTGAATTTGAAGATTTTGATGGTGGATTAGAAGACATTCCTATTATGTTAAGAGACATAAATTGGGATAGGATATGTGAAGTGAAGGAAATTATTTATGTTGATTTAGTGAAACAATTCTATGCCAATTTAAGAGAGGTAAATGGAGATGCAGAAACCATAGTGAACAATACTCACTTTACTTTCGATTCTAGAGATTTAAATGAGCTTTTTGGCATGGATAATACCGGCAGTGATTTTTGTGTCCTTAAAGAGCAATCCCCCATTATTGATTATGATGATTTAAGAAGATTGTTCTTTGGGAATCCTATTAGGACTAGCTTAAAAAATTTTAAGATGAATTGGTTCACTCTTTCTAATAGAGTGTTATATCATATTATTGTGAACATTTTAGCACCCACTAGTGGTCATAAGACGGATGTTACTCATATAGGTTTACACCTTTTTTATGGTATTATGAGATCTATCCCTATCAATTTGGGTGCTTTTATGCTTTTATGATGAAGTACATGTTTATATGTAAGAGTGAATCAAATAAGGGATTAGCTTATGGAAGAATCTTAACTCTTCTCTTTAAGAACAATGGGATAGATTTTGATGGCATAGTGGGGACCAAACCTGGAGAGGGTGATAGGATTGATAAAGAATGTTTTAAGAGACTTAATTTGGGTTTCTTCAATGGAAGATGGTTTTTCAAAAGAAGTAAATTGCAAACGGTTTTTGCTCCGGGTGCCTATATGGATGCTTTCATTTTTTATTATACTAGAGAAAGGCAACAAATCGAAGAAGGACCACAAGTTATGGAAGAAGATGTACCTCTGCACGAACAACTTCTTCATTCTATTCACCCTAGTATTCCTTCATCGTCGTATGCACCTCCATCTTCTTGGGAAAGTCGGCTCTTTAATGCTATTGATGACCTCTCCACTCAAATGAACCAAATGAAGACTGATTTTGCTTCCATGCACACTCAAATGAACAACTTGCAACAAGACTTTTGTAGAGAAGTATGTGGGATTCACAATAGACTTGAGCGTATAGAGTTAGCTCAAGAGTTTGGATGGGACTTCGATGATCGTGCCAATTTCCCAGCATACATTCGAATGAGGCGACAAGGACAAGAGTCCAGAAGAAAAGAAAGAAATGATGTTCCATCTTCCTCCACCTCCCATAACGAAGACGTTTCCGATGACGAGTCCTAGACTAGGTTTGATGTTTTTAGTTTTCTAAGTGTTTAGTCATGTAATAGTTTTATTTATTTGAATTTCTTTGGTTTGAATTTCTAAGTGTTTAACATTTGACATGTTTTGGCTATCTCTATGATCGTTTGGTATGATTATCTCTCTGTTTTATATTTGCATTTCATTATGATCCTTATTTTTTGATGATACCAAAAGGGGGAGAAGGATTAATGCATATGTTGAGGGGGAACAAAGTCATTATTATTCTAAGTGTGTTACTTCATCATAAGTTTGTCATCATCAAAAAGGGGGAGATTGATGACCTCATGGTCTAAATCATCTAGGTTTTGATGAGTATCAAACTTATGATGAAGAGTAATAATATGTTAAATGAGCTTCTATTGCAGTAACAGTAAGATAGGTTGAAAAAAAAAAGGAGGTTGGTTATCCAGACGACCATCCGGACGTACACTGCGGACGTCCGGACGCACAAAGACATCAAAAATTAAAATGGTCAAAAGGTATCTGGACGAGGGTCCGGACGCTCATGCAGACGTTCGGACAGACAAAAGCATCAAAATTCAAGGTGGACAGAATGTATGCGGATGAGGATCCGGACGCTTATGCGGATGTCCGGACAAACAGAAATCATTAAAATCCAAGGTGGACAGAACGTATGCGGACGAGGGTTCGGATGATCATGCGGACGTCCGGACACAGGAAAACAGCCAAACCCAGGAATGTCCAGAAGGCATATAGACGATCATTTGGACGAGGAAATGCACCTTTCGAATACTAGTCCGGACGACTGTCCGGACGTCCGGACCTCTCTATGAGGACGTTCGAACCAGACAAATTGTGTCTAACGGCTATTTTTTCTTTTTAGCCGTTGGAAGTCAAGCCATTTTCTTATGATGTATAAAAGCTAAATAGTGCAGAATGAATAGATACTTTTTGCAACCAATACAATAGTGTTTTTGAGTGTTCTTTTGTGAAGAAAAAGTACTCTCATCAAGTGAACTTTGTAATAGCAAGAGTGAATTCATATTTGTTTGTGATCAATTCATTTGTATAGTTAAAAGGGTTAGCTAGAGAGTTGTAAAACTTCTTAGCTCAACTAGAGAGTGTCTAGGGTGAGTGAGAAGTGATCCACAATATTGTACAAGTTGATATTGAGGCACAAAACAAAGAAGAGAATTCAAGTGATCAAGGCTTCAAGTTTGTGTGCTTGGAAGCTTATTGAGTTTGTGTATCTCAACTGTTCTTTTGATTGAATTTTATGTCCATTGTTTTTATCCATCATATTAATTCTTGGTTCATAATCTCGATTGATCATTTAGATAACTTGGTAAATTTATTTTGTGTTAAGATAAATTATTGTAACCAAGTTTAAGAATAAAAGGGAACCTAATTCACCCCCCCTCTAAGGTTGCATTTGGGCCAACAGTTATCACTAGCCTAGAGATTGTCCAGTTGGCCGTGAATAAGATTGCATTGGTGTGTGATAAATTAAAAGTAGCTCAGGTTTGAGAGAAGAGTTGGGGTGACTTGAAGAATAGGCCACGTGAATTTCGGTTGGTGAAAAAAGTGTATCGAAAAGTTTCTCCGAAATGAGAAATTGAGTCTAAAGTATGTCGAGCCATTTGAGATTTTGAAACGGATTTGAAATTTAGCATACTAATTAGCATTACTTCTTGAATGATCAAAGGTTCGCAATATTTTTCACATTTCCCAACTCATAATGTAATATTAGGACCCTTCATGGGCATATCTATAATTCTGACCACTCGGGTCAATTAGTTGATTAGAAAAATTTGAAGGGCTTGAATGCAAATTTCAAAACTTAATTTTTTCCCAAAGTACTAGGGTTTTTTTCTCTCTCTTCTATCCTTTTCTTCTTCTTTTCTTCTTAGCTTTTTTTCTCTCTCTATCTCTTTAAAGTTTCCATTCTATTCTTGCTTGAAGGAAGTAGTAAAGGGTTTAATCACCAAGAGGAGGCAAGTAGTGGGAATCTTGAAATTTATAATCAAGGTAACTTCTTCCTCAAAGCCAACCTTGTTTCCTTGCTTTTGGTTTATGCTAGAATCTAGTGGGTTAGTGGGTAATTGGTGAGCTTTGGATTGTTTATGTCATCTAGCTCTTGTATCTTGAGTTCTTGATGTGTGTGTGTGTGTAATGTGGCTTCTTGGCATGGATGAAATATTGGTTTGGATCCTTGAGGACAATGTGTGACTTATGATATATGTTGTATATGGTGTTAATGTAGTGTTTCTTTGTCATATTATGCCTTTTTTGAAGTTGTTTTGGTGGTTGGATTGGATTTGGTTTTGGGATGTTGTAGGGGTTGCAGGTCGCGTTGCCTGGGCTCATCTGCTGTACCATCCGCGGTGTGAATGAAGCTGCAACTCGTTAGGACCACCTCTCTAGGATCATCCACGATGCTAGCCGCACCGCGGATGACACCATGAATGGGAGGCCCTGAGGGTCTGACTCGAGCTGCGACTAGGTATTGTAGTCGAGCTGTGGCGCGAGCCACTCCCGGCTAACGCCGCGGGTCAAGGCAGTTATGCCTCTTCTGTTCATTTTGCATGCTAAGTTAGGTATAAGCCTCCTTTATAATTTCTTGATAGAATTAGTATATGATACTAGTGTTATTTGTATGTTATAGGCGAGGATGGTGATTTCTCCTACTCGGATTATTTGAATTAGTCTTCATTGGAGGTAAGTAGTACTATTATCTCTTTGCTATTTGAAAAGTAGTTTTGACAACTTTAATGATTTGAAATGCTAATTTATCTATAAGTGGGCTTGAGTTTGGATGTATATTGATTTCACTATGAAATGACACATGTGGTGTCAAATGACTTTGGTTATGAGCTCTTGTATGTGAAATGGATTATCACAAGGCTAGTTCCTTAACTTTGTTGTTTGTAGTATATCTTTGAACCGTACTAATCGGGTGATAGTTAGTTTTGAACTGGACCAATCGGGTGGCAGTTGGTTTTGAACCGTGTTAACCAAGTTGTAGTTAGCAACTGGATATCCAGGGTCATTTGTCCACTAACTAGTTGAGCTCTCCTTGAAATGATTTGCGATTATGCTTTGAATTGTACATGTCTATGATTTGACTACATATCTTTACAATGGTTATAAACTATGGGTTTGTAATGAAAACTATATATGTATGTGTAACCGTCTTAAGCCCCAAAGAGATCTTTTACTACTTGTTGGGTGAATTATTACTCACCCTATTGTTTAACCTCGCAAGTGATGATTTTGTAGAAGGAGATTGGGATGACTTTTGGGCCTCATAGTCGTAGTTTAGCATAGACTTGGATGAGGTTATTTTTGCCCATTGATGTATAGCCATACTGTTGGTATAGATTAGGTTATACATGTGAACCCCTATTATTTTGGTTATAGGGAAATGGAAATGTAAATTGATGTTAGATATTATGAATGAATAATCTTCTTTTAAGCAATGAATTGTGTATTCATTAAGTTATGATTTGTATTATTCTTTGGTATGTATCGATTTAGCCCTGTGTTCTAGCATAGTCTAGAACATGGCGGATGTCACGTCTCGAGATATGGGATGTGACACATAATGTATATGTTAGATCCCAGCTATGCGTTGCATTATGACCCCTTGATAGATTGGTAAGAATTGATATATGAGAAAGTCCCGTTGCAAATAATAGATTGAAAGGATCAAGTCTTGCACTATATAACCATCTCATATGCTAAAGTGCAAAGGTTGGATCATACTGTTCGAGGTGAAATTTAGTAAGAAATGCGCAAGAACTATCCTCTTTTGTTCGATAAGCAAGGCACATTAGTTTCAAGGATGAAAATTTTTATAAGGGGATAGAATGTAATACTCCAAAAAAGAAAAAAAATCATAAATACTTAATTTTTGTTATTAATTGATAACCCTTAAAATAGGGACTAAGTGTGCAAATATTTAGACTTGTTGGAATATGATCACAATTACGAAACAATTAGATAATTATTAATAGAGTTTTCTACTTCTAGTGAACTTTTATACATTCGTTAGTTCATATCAGACAACTCAAGAGAAAAAGACGAAGAGAATGCCATACAAAGAGGAAGAGAATGCCACACAGGAAGGAGTAGAAAGAGATAAAGTGGATCATTACGAGTTGTGAATAAAGTAATCTTCAGATTTTCTTGTGATTTTGGTTTCACATAGCTAGTATTATATTGGAGTAATTCCGAATTAACGAAATACTGTACAATTTTAACGAGTAAAATTAGATAGAAGTTTATATGTAAAAAAAAGGGAGAGTGGAATTGCAAATTGGCGGTTATTTTGATTGGCTTAGTCAACAGAGGTTCTGTCTTCTAGTTACGCTACAATGGAAAAGCAAAAATACTACAAGGTTTATGAATGGTTGGAATCAAACATCATTTTGGTTATTTAGTTGGTCATCCTGGGTCTTGAATCATGGAGATTGGCAGGAATATGGGTTAGTCATGGTGATCAGTAGTAAGGATTAAGTATTAAATAGTTTTAAAGGATATTTCATTAAGCTAATTTATTTTGTTAGTTCAGTTAGAAGATGTGGTAGTTTTAGTTTTATTTGATAATTAAATACAAATATCTAAGTTGTACTAACAACATGAATAGTTTATAACTATCTTATTTCTACAAATTATGTATAGGTTTGGAATTTTGGTATGTTCTTATAATTGTTAAATTATATATGGGTCATAGGGATTAAATTTGTTTGATTTTTCAATAGGAAAGGGAGGTGGCAGAACTTTGAAATCTTGAATTGTCCCTATGTATCTGTGTTAAGGTAAGTAGTTCTTTTCCTCTCGATAATTTTTAAAAGTTGTTGCTCAAATAAGTGATTTTCGGATTGTATGCTTATATAAAAAAATATTAGTGCAAGCACATATCATGTGAATGTTTTATTAAATGAAAATTTTTGATTGGTTGTTTATTGGAAATAAATATGAATGCATGTTGCCTGTATTACTAGTTTGATATTTGTTATTGTGGCTCATAAATGCTTTGGGTACATTGAAGGGAGCTAGTTTCCTATTTTCTGATTGTTTGGACCCTATCGTAACAGCATATAATAGTTAGGAACTCTGACTATCTGGACCCTCTTGGCTGGATATAATAGTTATGGCCGGATTAAATTATCTGATTATACCTTAATGGACCCCTTGAGCCTGTCCTTTGAACTCTTAACTATGATATTAATGATTTTGTTAGTTTGATATTGACATGAAAATTTGTTAATGATATTGAATGTCACTCACGCATATGTATCTATGTGTACAAAATTGTTTTCTTTTGTTGACTCATATATATATATATATATATATATATATATATATATATGCATGTTGGGAGCTGTGAATCTATTTTAACAAAATATCATTTATACTGTGCTTGTCCCGGTGGGTGATGACATAAGCTGCAAACTAAGCATTATTTATGCTCATCCCACGCTTAATGTTATTTTTGCAGATTTAACTCGTAACCTTAAGTACGAACTACCCAGTCAACGGGCTGGTGGATTGCTCACGATCTTGGCCTGGACTTAAATTATTAGTGATTTAAATAATTGTCGCACGTGTTACCAAGACACTGCTAGCTTTTACTTTTGAAATTTAATTTCTTTTAGTATTGACCTCTTTAAGTAGGATTGGAGTTTCGTTGTATGGACTATTTAATTATTATAGGATATTTGAATTGTTTGATGTATGGATGACTTAGATATTTTGGAATACTTGGATGGTTATAGAATATGTAATTAATTGTTTTAAATTTTCCTCTCGTACTGCATCTTGAGAAAAAATGCAAGGTGCAGCATGGTCTATCCCTAGTTTTGGGGTGTGACACTTAGTGCTAAAAGGCGAGACTAATTTGGAGTATGTTCTTACTAAGGATCAAGTAGTCGAGATATTCACTAAGGCACTCCTTGGGGAAAGGTTCATTTTCTTTTGAAGCAAGTTAGGCGTGTTAGAACAGCGATTTCCAAACTTCCTTAGCAAAATTTCACTTTTCTATGGGATGCAGACCAACGCATGCGTTTTGCAGACGTCCGGATAAGATCTGGTCGCACGTTGGGGATAAGTATAATATGTAAATGGTCCTATATTCTGAAACTTTCAAATGTATATACGATTCAAAGCAGGTCTACCATATAGATTTCTTTTAATAAACTTTCCCCAAGTACTTCTTCAATTGAAAGTCACTATTATTTAAGCATATGACTTTTTGAACTTTTTGGTGCTTTCTTAACATATTTCAATCTTTTGAACATGCCGGAAGATTGCTATATCTTTTATAGAAAAGCAATAAATTATATACAAAACATGATAAAAAATCATGTCAATCCGTGCAGTCTTATTTTGAGTTATAATTGTTGGAGTATTTTAATAAAAATAAATAGATTAAAGAATTATTTAATTGTTTTCGGTTACTTTTGACTATATAAGTAGGGACTTTTTATAACCAGTATAACGGTCATATTTATAATAGCCATAATATTATTGTCATTAAAATTTGACCGTTCGTGGAGTATTAATAATAATAACGATCATAACGGCTATATTATTAAATTGACTGTTATACAATCAATTATGTTTGTAACGGAATTTCACTTATTATGAAATTTAATATTGTAATAATTCTATTATTATTACTCCTATATTTTTAACATATAAATAGAAGGCTATAGAAGGATTGTTAGTACACTTAAGAACCAACTATTATTCTTCTAATTCTTATAACTTTATTTTGGAAAAAAGTAAGGTGTGTGGGAAACTTCTGTGCTTCTCTTAAGTTGTGCAGATCAAAGAGAAGCAACAACCATGAGTTGGGCTGTTGTATCCTGGAGGCGACGCGTTGTGACCTACTGCACCGGAATTAAATCCGTAGGGGCGCGAATCGTCTTAAGGAGAGCGTATAACGCGCCTTAGTCCTGCCAAACTTTATAGTAGCTGTCAAGTTCGTGATCATCACTATTGAACGGTACACAATTTCACATTTACAAAGTGATATTGAGGTAATATCTTTCTACTTTAATTTTTGGTTGAATATTATTTGAGAAATTTTTTGTAATTATTTGATTACTTTTACGGTCTTGGACCAACAATCTTAAGACGATTCTCCTCTCAAAAAAGTTACATTTGGAAGAAGTGGTTTTTAAAATTTTGATCTACTTTCCCGTAAGCAAAGCTGAGAGGCTTGATGCAATAAGCATGTGTTGGCATGGAAGAGCATTTGGTGGAATCCTTTGCTACCAGCGTGACATCCAATCTTTCGATGAGCCATCTGATTAAGGGAGCTCTATGAGGATTCAGATTAAGATAAGTTCTTCCAATTTCCTTGTTAAATCATCTCCTATGGCGTGCTGTTTCTGTGAGCTTGAAAAAGATGATTTTAAATAGTTAGCAAAAATTAGTTGTATGCATATCTGAATAGCATGGATGACTATCATTCTTATTGCCGTTTTAAGTATGATAATCCGTAGAATTAGGTGAAATGGAAGTAGTCACCTTAACAACAGTTCTCCTAAATTCTATAACATTTTTCCAACCTCTATTTCGTTTGATGTATGATACTTGCTTTCCTTTGGCTTCTTATATTACGAAAGATTGACAAAGAAGACAAATGGGATGGAAAAACCAGATTATGATACAATTGTCGAATATATTGTCCAGGCTGATTTTTAGTGGTCTTTAAAAAAAAAAAGGAAAAATCATATCACGGGTTCATTCTTTTCTTAATGGCATTTCTTTCCCATTCTTAGGGAGAATCCACCAGCTTGGACTAAAGATATGATCCTTTTTCTTGAATACTTGATATTCCAATTTATGGGTTGTGTGTTGACAAACAGTTTTGGTGGTATCTGCTAAGTTAGCCACCTTGAATGATAGTAAATGGCTACCTTTAAATTTTATTTTGGTTAAATTTGAAAAACTTTTGAAGTGTGACATATATGTTACAATATGGATCAACCAGAATTTCTGAATGAAATTTCTGATTATTTTAATTGGATCATGGAATGAATGATTGAAATTTATGATTTTTTTAATTTTACGTGGCAGTACAATGTTTAAATAGTGGGGGGTTATTTCCATGATTATATTGTCTTTAGAATATCTTAACTACGTGGATTTTCTTATTTTGAGAACATAGAGATACTGGAAGTCAGTTGATGCATATGGAATCTTGACATTACTTAATTTGATATTCCAAGGTCCAAAGTCTAGCAAGGTGATTTGATAACTAGACCTAAGAATTGTTGTGGTCTTCAGTACTTAAAATGCCAAAGGCCTCAATGTCATATCTTAATAAAGTTGAACTTGAGAGTAAATGATACCTTTGGATATATGATTGAAGACCATTGTATGTTGGCTAGATCAAATTAATATTAATAGATTGATAAACATCGCCATAATACGATGACAATCATCTTTTGGGTAGTTGTCATGATATTTCATTTTATGTCTTTATTATATTAGTACTGGGTATAATGTTAAATGCCCATGATGATGATTATTTTAACATACTGTTGATGAATTTATATCTAAAACAAAGCATGCTATCAGTCTCAAAATATTGCTTTTCTCTGAAGTGCTTGTAATTAAAGAAAACTTGACCAGATACTTTCAATTTTGACCAACGGCAAAGGTGTTATAATATGTGACTTGTGACAGTTTGGCTGCCCATGTATTCGGTTAAATTCTGATTGATGGAGCTGAGCAATTAGAATTAATGCTAATGAATTATTTCAGCTTACTGCATGTTTAAATATACAGATGAAATTTATTGGAGAGATAATGCATTTATGCCTCTCATTTTTGCATCAACCATTACTAGTTTGGTGGAAAAGACGTAATCCATTGTTTTCATGTTTATGGCTGATATGGATCATAACGGATGGTGGAAAAGAGAGAAAATCTAACTTAGAGTTATTCACTTATTATGCCTTGTAATTTGTGGCAGTTCTACACATTCATTTCCTTTTCTTCTTTGTGTGAGATGTGCTTACGAATGATGCTGAGTACGATGAAGGATATATGATATCTACCGAGATATACTACGGATCAGTTAGGCAAGTATACCTATCGTTCTATAGTATAGTGTGGGTGAATATCAGGTATCGTTTCCCACAAGGACTATGACTACTAGTACTAACTCTTGCTCTACTATTTAACCTTAAAAATATCAAATGAAGACTAACTTAATCGTTGGAAAATTAACTAGCTCTAAAACTAATTTATCTAGAATAGGATGACACTAGTATACTAAGTAATTGGATTCAACAGTTAATCAAAAGAGAACCTAGATTAGGAATCCCCCTAGTTGTCCTCGAAGTAGTTCAATTCATGATTAATTAAGTTACCAAATTCCCTGGACCCTAAAAATCCTTTTTTTTCTATTGGCGTATAACCTTTTTCAAGAATTATATTCCCTATCCTTTTAGTTGATTAGCGAGAATCTCTTCTTCACTAAAACCCTAAAAGAATGATTCAAAAACTTGGATTTCACAAAACGAGTTAGGTTTGAATCTAACTTGGGAAGACCTAAGCCATCCTATCTCTAGCGATTCTTGCAGGTCTTTTTATTTGTGAAGTGATTCAATTCAACCAAGTAATTTCTCAATTAACTTATGTTGAAATCATGGATTAGAAAAGAGTGTGCACGACTCAATTCAATCAACAAATTAATTCACAATTAAATCCAGGTAAAAAGAGTAACTTAAATTAACCAACTGAATCAATCCATAACAAATAAACTAGGGTTCATCCCATCTAGGTTCATAACAACTCAGTTCATCATGGAATAAGAAAATTTAACAATCAACAAAAGAAGAACAACAAAACCCATTCTCATAGTGAAATTTGAATCTTCAAGTGTTGTTGTAGAATCCCCTTTCCTTTATTGCTGCGATCTTCTTACTTAGAATCCCTTGCAGGTGTCCTTCTCGATTCGTTGGAGGATGGAGTCTTGAAACCCTTGCTTCTTGCTTGATGTTTCTTGCACTCGTTCTCTCCTCTGAAGTTTTTAGACCTATTCTGCCGTCCCCCTTTCTCCAACTGATTCCCCCTCTTTTAATCCTTCAAAACCTCGTCAAAAACGCGTCAGTTACAGAAATCAGGAGTTAGGCCGCGGGGAAGGCCGTGGCGCGGCCTTGCCCACGGCCTCCATCAGAAGCTTTGCCCCATTCCTTTTTCTCCATCCGGACGTTCTGACCTAGTCCGCGGGGAAGGCCGCGCCGCGGCCTTACCCACGGCCTTGGTCAGAAACTTTATTTTTCTTCTGCTTCCTTGAGTTGTTATTCTGACCTTGGCCGTTGGGAAGGCCGTGGTGCGGCCTTACCCAGCGGCCAAAGTCAGAAGCCGAAATTTTGGCTTGACAGCTTCACTTGGCATGTTCACTACTCCACTCGAAGGATCAACTTCGCATCCGGTGATGAATTAAGTGCAGTAATCCCAAGTTGACCTCAATTAGCATGGATATAAGTAGAAAATCCTGTCAAACATACCAAAAACAACCAAATGAATAAATATCACACTCAAGGACTCTAAGTAGAGAAATATAACCAAATAAGTGATAAAATAACTAAAAATCTCTAAAAACCTACACCTAAACCATAAGAAAAGACTATGTCATTGTGGCATATATCAAATCCCCCCACACTTAAACCATTGCTTGTCCTCAAGCAATGAACTCTAATGCATCCAAACAATGACTCAGCCAGAAGAGGACATCCACGCGCATCTCTACAATATCTTCTTTGCCAAACCAGGAAAACTAACACGAAAATATTCATAATTACCTCAGATACTCATCATGCTAAGCAAAGAAAAACGAATTAACTCATGATTAAAATATAACTGCATATTAATAAGTTCTTCCCTGATATTCTCTTTTATTTTTGTCTTCTCCCTTTTTTTTCTTTTTTCTTTCTTTTTTTTTTTTTAACAACAGAAATGCTTCTACTGACTTCACTAAATCATAAAATTCTTTCATAGCCTTTAGCTTTGAGAAATGACATTGCTCCTTTTGAGCAACTCATCTTCAATCAAGCCTTGCTATATGCATACTCATAATTCAAATGCTGTTTGACGCGAAAATCGACATTTTTAGATGAAGATTCCCGGTTACTAGGCATATGAATCATTGGAGCAGAGTGCTAATGATTTTTTTTTTATTTTTAGGAAAAAGACAAAAATAATAAGAGAGAGAGGGAGGACCACTATCAGAAACTTCACAAATCTCGATTTAATTCCTCTTGCTTTACCTAGCCTATTTTCTCCAAGGCAAAAATTCCTAATTTCGCATTCGAGTTTCCATTCTAGATTTAACCAGCTGAAGATATTTTCAGAGATGCACGCTACATCCATAATCTAGCAAGGAAACTTCATAATTAACTATCTAGACAGACATATTAACTTTAAAAGAAAATTTTAGACAAAGAAATACTTAAACTAAGGATGACTCCCTGCCAAACAAATAACTATCCAACCACCAAACCAACATAATCAAAGCAACAAATTGAAATTTCTCCCCCCCACACTTAAATCACACATTGTCCCCAGTGTGTGAAGAACAAAGAACTTAAATGAAGGAAAGACGAAAATTAAAACAAGTACTCCCCTCGATATGCGTGTTGCTTTGTTCCAACGTGAAAATGCCAATAGTTGAAGTATGCAGACAAAGAATAACTGCAGCACATCACAAGGAAAATAAAATAAAGGATAGACATAACATTAATCGTGAAAGTTAAATAGTATCAAAGTGACAGCTAGGGAGAATATATTATACAGGCTCAAATTAAAAGAAATAAATAAAAAATATATATAAAAACATAGAATAAAAAGGTGAGCACGATCTAAGGGTCATGACGGTAGGGTCTCCACGTGTTCAACTCGTCTTCAAGAGAAGTCATCCTTCCTTCTACTGATGTCATCCGTCCCTCTAAAGACTCCATACGACCCTCCATTCTTTCCATTGCATGTCTAGTGTCTCTCACTTCACCTAAAATTGACTGGAGCATGTCATGAACAGACTGATCCTCATGTGTCCGTGAGGGCTCTCCTTGTTCCATGTGTTGCATTTCCTCCTCCTCTGCCAAAGGATCATCACCACGCTCAATAGCATCAACCACATACATTCTATCCTCGTTCACAATGCTCCGCAGGCATGCAACAGATACTGTGTCTCGGTGGTCGGTGCTCCGCTTTGTTTGACCCTCCAATGGAACTCCATAAGCTTCAAAAACAAGGGATAGGAGTCTCGGGAATCCGAAACAGGATTCGACACCACTTGGATTGGCCACATTCCCCATGTGGCCAATCACATAACAACAAAGCGGGGTGTCATGGATCATTTCACAAACCTGTGTGCCATGGATCATTTCATCTAGGAAGTAGAGGTCACTGTATCGGCATGCATTTTTTTCGCTTTTCTTTGGCAGGACATTGTGAGCCAAGATGAAAATCACAGCATGATAGGGGACAGCAAAATCACTAGCCTTGAAGGTTGTTTTTGTTCCTCTTCGGGCGGGCTGCTCCTTGACATGGAATCTGTTACCAGCTTTTTGTGGTGTCCAATTCCCTAACCACTTGAACTTTCCTTTGTACACCACCTCAAAATTACTATCAGGGCATTGCAGTATTCTTGCTAGGTCCCGTCGTGTCAGAAATATTCTGTGACCCCGCACTGTAGTAACCAGGTAAGAACCTCCATACTTGTCCTTGTCCTCTATGTTGGCATAGAATTCTCTAATGAGGTCAGGATAGTAGTATTTCGGTAGCCTCAACAATCCATCCCAACCTAACTTGGCGAACATCTCTGTGACGTGGAGGTAGGTATCTACATTCTCAGCTACATCCTTCTCAATGATGAACTCTTTATGCATGTGCTCCAAATACCACTGCTGATTCTCCAATGAGGTGAACCTTGAGGTATTATATGGGGGTTCACGAGGTGGTTCAGGAGGTGGTGGATGAGGTGGCTGAGATGAGGAACCTTCACCTCTTTGCCTCTTAGGCCATCTAGATCGCGAAGGGCCGCCTGCCATCTTTGTTCTTGGCATTGTCCTGCAAATAGGAACACAGATAACAATCAGTAATGTCACAGGTATGCCAAATAGAGATGCATTCTATACAATAGTCCGGTCCTTAAAAGCACATTTGTTATGAACACTACATCCATATCCACATTAAATCCTCAAATTATTGGAATTACAATTTACATAGGAAAGGAGATAAAAAGATTGAGTAATCCTTGAGTAAAGGGAGAATAACAGTCAAGAATCTCACATAGGTAATATGTATATCATGGTTACTGTTGCTAAACTAGCTTCAATATCCCATAATACCTTTGAAATGCACATTACTAGACTAGTTAATACTCCATAGATATTACCCAATTCAATAATACATGCAAAATCTCTATTCCTATGAAAATTATCTATCCCAAGGAATCATAATAACAACATTGGAAATTTCATCAAATAGAGACTACATTGTCCAAAACTCATCATCTATTCATCACCCACCACTCATAGACTCTATTTCATAGCATGAATTCATATCAAAACCCAAATTGCACATGTAAGTCACAAAGGAACAATGAACAATTAGTCTCTAATTTATGTAGCCCATGCCTTATTTCAATCTTAAAACATATAATTAACGTCCAAAATAAGCTATTTAACTCAAAATATGGACTAGAAATATTCGCATTCAAATATGACAAAAGTAGTACAACTATGCCTAATCCAAGAAAAGTCTAAAAATTGGATGTTATTAGCCATAAAAATTGAATAAAGAGACTAAATGAGATAAAAAGAGTTGAGAGTGAGCAATCATACCTTCAAAATTTAGGTAGAAGAGGGCTAAATTAACCAAAGTGACTTAGTGGGTGTAGTGCTTGAGAACTTTGAAAAACCCACTCTTTGTCCTCCAAATCTGTAGATAGATTGATAGTAATGGTATGGGGGATGATGTTTTTGATGATTAAAATGCAGATGAAAGTGTAGGAAGAAGGATTAGAGGGTGGAGGCTACAAGTTCTCGCCAAAAGGAAGAGAAGAAATAAGGGTTTATGAAGAGATTTTTCGTAAAACCCAATTTTTGCAAATTCTGGACAAGGCCGCGGGCTAGGCCGCAGCGCGGCCTTACCCGCGGCCTTAGTCATAATGCTCAAATTCTTGATTCTTCACCCCACACCAAGCTTAAACTTCCTACCTAACATGCTGTGATGTTCTAGAGAGTGTCTAGGTCATGGAAATTTAGTACTAATTCCTAGGAAAACATTCAAAAAGAAAAATTAAACTCCCTTGAATGTGGTGTTGCACCTACTCATTGAACATGTGAAAGGCTCAAAACGCATTATTAACAAAATAATGTAAATTTTTAAAAAAAAAATAAAATTAAAATGTTGGGTTGCCTCCCAACCAACGCTTTGTTTAGCATCATTAGCTCAACGTTCCACAGGTGCTCACGAACTGGGGTCATAGAGGTAATGGACCTCCCTTGCTTGATCATGTAAGTCTCCTCCAAGGTATAACTTGAGTCGATGTCGTTGACTTTGAATGTCCCCTTATCCTTGTGTGTGATTTCTACAACACCATAGGGGAAAACTTGGTTAACTACAAACGGTCCAAACCATCTAGATTTAAGTTTACTTGGGAAAAGGCGATGTCTAGAATTAAAAAGCAGTATGTGGTCTCCTGGCTGGAACTCCTTCGGCTGCTTGATATTGCGATCGTGTATTGCCTTCATCTTTTCCTTATAAATCGTCGCATTATCATAGGCTTCTTGACGCCACTCATCGAGTTCATTTAGCTGAAACTTCCTCTTCTCACCTGATCTTTGACACTCATCACATTTCTCAACATACCTTCTGGCATCTTTAAACAATGTAGGCCAGTAAAAACCTGTCTCAAGGATCTTTCTTGCCGTTCTAGTTGCTTGATAGTGTCCACCAGCGGGCCCCTTGTGACAATGCTCTAGTATGTCCTCCACCTCAGGATAATTCACGCACCTCCGTATGACATGATGTGCACAAATTTTAAACAAGTAAGGGTCGTCCCATAAGTAATGTTTCAAATCAGAGAAGAATTTCTTCTTCTTCTGATGAATCATCTCCTTGGGGAGAACCCGTGAAGCCAAATAATTAGCTATGTCGGCAAACCACGGAGTATGAGGATAGGAAGAGGAAAAAGTGTAAAGCCTCTCATTAGGGAATTCTTCATAATTTCTCCCTCGTGTGGATCTCTTAGCTGGTCACTTTCAAGACGAGAGAGGTGATCTGCTGCCAAATTCTCTGCTCCTTTCTTGTCCTTGATCTCAATGTCAAACTCCTGCAGCAATAATACCCACCTAATCAGTCTAGGTTTAGCATCATTCTTACCCAAAAGATATCTAAGTGCAGAGTGATCAGTGTATACAATAACTTTAGACATAATAAGATATGATCTAAATTTATCAAAAGCATAAACTATTGCGAGTAGCTCTTTCTCTGTTGTGGTATAGTTCTCTTGAGCATCATTCAGAGTTTTGCTCGCATAGTAGATAGGGCGGAAATGCCTATCTCTTCTCTGTCCAAGTACTGCACCCACTGCAAAATCACTAGCATCGCACATTAGTTCAAAAGGCAAAGACCAATCAGGTGCTACCATAATTGGGGAGTGAGTCAATTTTTCTTTTAAGATGGAAAAAGCATTCAGGCAGTCATGATCAAAATCAAAAGGAGCATCCTTTTCTAGCAATTTTGTTAAAGGTCTGGCTATCTTAGAGAAATCTTTGATAAACCTTCTATAAAAACCAGCATGTCCAAGGAAGCTTCTAATTGCCTTTACTGAAGTAGGCGGTGGCAATTTTTCTATGGTTTCTACTTTTGCCCTATCTACTTCAATGCCTTTCCTTGAAATTTTATGACCTAACACTATGCCTTCTTGAATCATAAAATGGCATTTTTCCCAATTTAGCACTAGATTGGTCTCCTTACATCTTCTAAGTAACTCTATCTAGATTAGTAAGACACAGGTCAAAGGAATCACCAAAAATAGAAAAATCGTCCATAAATACCTCCATGATATCCTCGACTAGGTCATCAAAGATGGCTACCATGCATCTCTGAAATGTTGCCAGGTGCGTTGCAAAGTCCAAAGGGCATTCTCCGGTATGCAAAAGTGCCATACGGGCAGGTGAAGGTCGTCTTTTCTTGATCTTCAAGAGCTATTGGGATTTGGAAGTACCCAGATAGTCCATCCAGGAAGCAGTAATACTTGTGCCCTGAGAGTCGCTCCAACATCTGGTCAATGAAGGGTAATGGGAAGTGATCCTTGCAGGTAGCATTGTTCAGCTTCCTGTAGTCGATGCAGACTCTCCATCCAGTGACGGTCCTCATCGGGATGAGTTCATTCTTCTCATTTGGAACCACCGTCATGCCTCCTTTTTTTGGTACTACCTGCACAGGGCTCACCCAAGGACTGTCAGAAATGGGATAAATCACCCCTGCATCAAGTAATTTAATTACCTCCGCCTTCACCACATCCTTCATGTTCGGATTGAGCCTCCTTTGAGGTTGTACTACTGGCTTAAAATCAGCTTCTAGCAGAATCTTGTGAGTACAGAAGGAAGGGTTGATGCCCTTGATATCAGATATCTTCCATGCGATTGCTTCCTTATGCTCCTTCAACACTTGAAGTAGCTTTTCCTTTTTCTGCTCTCCTAGTCCTGATGCTATGATAACTGGCAACTTTGAATTCTCTGCCAGAAATGCATATTCCAAATGGTTGGGTAATCTCTTCAACTCCAGCTCAGGGGGATCCTCTATTGAAGGCTTAAGAACACCCCTACTGGTTCCGTCCAACTCTTCAAAAGGCTTGGTTCTCCTCATTGGCTCCTTGGCTTCTAGCTGAGCCACCTGCTCCTTAATCTCTAGGTTGAAGAATGCACTTTCCCCTTGAGTAATACACGATTCCAGTGCATCACTTGTTGAAATTTCCTGCAAAAGAGAGAATGCATCAATATCAGTACTATCTGCATAAAAACATGCATCATCCTTATCTAGAGAATGTCTCATGGCTTCAGGTATCCTGAAGACTACTTCCTCATCCTCTACTCTAAGAGTTAACTTCCCTGCATGAACATCTATCAGGGCTTTAGCAGTGGCCAGGAAAGGTCGTCCTAGAATTAGAGGAATCTCTAGATCATCTTTCATATCCAGAATGACAAAATCCACAGGAAAAATGAATTTATCTATTTTGACCAACACATCCTCTATGATGCCCCTAGGATATTTAATAGATCGGTCTGCCAACTGTATACTCATCCTAGTGGGGGTCGGATCTCCTAGACCTAGTTTCAGATACATATCATATGGCATTAAATTAATGCTAGCCCCTAGGTCAGCTAAGGCCCTATCGACAGATAAACTACCAATGTTACAAGGAATAGTGAAACTCCCTGGGTCTTTCAATTTCTGTGGCAGCTTGTTCTGTAGAATAGCTGAACATTCTTCATTCAACGTGACAATTGAAAGTTCCTCCAATTTTCTTTTGTTTGTCAGCAAGGTCCTTCAGGAACTTCGCATATTTAGGCATCTGCGATAAAGCATCAACAAACGGTATGTTAATATGAAGTTGTTTGAAAAGCTCCAAAAACTTACCGAATTGCTCATCCTTATGGTCTTTCTGCAGCCTGCCTGGATATGGAATAGGAGGCTTATACTCTTTCACTATCTTTTTCCTCGGTTCCACCTCCTTACCCTGTTCATCCTCTTTCTCTTCAACTCCTTTTTCAGTGGAAACCTCCTCTTTCTCCCTTGCTTCCTCACCCTGTAACTCTCTCCCACTTCTTAATGTGACTGCTTTTGCTTGCTCCCTTGGGTTGGTCTCGGTGTTGCTTGGGAGTGTCCCTTGAGGTCTTTCCGAAATCAACTTAGCGATTTGGCCAATCTGGTTCTCTAGATTATGTATACTGGCTTGTTGATTCCTTAAAGATGCCTCAGTGCTTTGGAAGCGTGTCTCAGATGTCTGGATAAATTTGGTCATCAGTTCTTCCAGATTTGGTTTCTTTTCCTGAGACTGATACTCCTTAGGCTGATGCTGCTGGGTGAAGCCTGGTGGAGGTTGTCTTTGCTTGTCCTGGATTCCCCCAGGAGAAGTTGGGGTGATTTCTCCATCCAGGGTTATACGTGTTGCTGTATGGGTTATTTTGGGGTCTCGGTGCATTTCCCATATAGTGAGCATGTTCTTCAGTGTTCTCCGTGGCACCGAGCACTGGACATTCTTGATGGCCATGACCTCCCCCACAAAGGTCGCAGTGCATCACTTGAGCTGGTCTTTGTGCTGTTGAGAGTCCATCTATTTTCTTGCTCAATGCTTCCACTTGGACTGCCAATGCTGTGACTGCATCCACATCATAGACTCCCGCTGGCTTAGGGGGTCTGGAACGACTGCCCTGCCACTGGTAGCTGTTGATTGCCATTTCTTCTATCAACTCGTGGGCAGCTTCTGGTGTCTTGCTATTTAGAGTCCCTCCGGCGGCTGCATCTATCATCTGCCTGGTTGCCGGACTCATCCCATTGTAGAAAGTCTGCACTTGAAGCCATAAAGGTAGCCCGTGATGAGGACACTTCCGCAGTAGTTCCTTGAATCTCTCCCACGTGTCATAAAGCGTCTCTGATTCCATTTGTGCATACGAGGAGATGTCGTTCCTCATTTTAGCAGTTTTGGCTGGTGGGAAGTACTTGGCTAGAAATCTTTCAGCCATCTGGTCCCACGTTGTGATGGATCCTCGAGGTAGCGAATTCAGCCACTGTTTTGCCCGGTTCCTCAATGAAAATGGAAATAACCGCAACCTAATGGCATCTTCAGACACCCCATTCATCTTGAATGTGTCACAAATCTCAAGGAAATTTGCAATGTGGGAATTTGGGTCTTCGTCTGGGAGACCATCATATTGGACATATTGTTGCACCATTTGGATTACATTGGGCTTGATCTCAAAGTTGTTTGCCTCCACTCGTGGTCTAACTATGCTAGGCTCTGTCCCTGTCAAGTGTGGCCTAGCATAATCAGACATGGTCAATTGTCCGTGGTTGCTGATGCAGGTTTTGAGCATTTTCCTGATTGAGAAGAGTCTCATTGACTATCGGGTTGTTATTGGGGTTTTGTGCCATCTCTAAAATGCACTGGTGTTCTAAATCAATCTCTTCTTCCCTTTGTTGAAGTCTTTCTCGAAGTGCTCGAAGAAACGTTCGTTCAATCTCCGGGTCTTGCTCCAAAAGTGTAGCACGATTACTCCGTGTCATGCACCAGGGCAAATGCCTATAAATTACGCACAAAAACAGCTATCAATATAACAGAATTAACAATGATAAATATAAAAGTAAATAAACAAATAGAAAAACAATGGTTAAAGTAATAAATCTCAAGTGTTCCTAATATCACAGTCCCCGGCAACGGCGCCAAAAACTTGATATCTACCGAGATATACTACGGATCGTTAGGCAAGTATACCTATCGTTCTATAGTATAGTGTGGGTGAATATCAGGTATCGTTTCCCACAAGGACTATGACTACTAGTACTAACTCTTGCTCTACTATTTAACCTTAAAAAGATCAAATGAAGACTAACTTAATCGTTGGAAAATTAACTAACTCTAAAACTAATTTATCTAGAATAGGATGACACTGGTATACTAAGTAATTGGATTCAACAGTTAATCAAAAGAGAACCTAGATTAGGAATCCCCCTAGTTGTCCTCGAAGTAGTTCAATTCATGATTAATTAAGTTACCAAATTCCCTGGACCCTAAAAATCCTTTTTTTCTGTTGGCGTATAACCTTTTTCAAGAATTATATTCCCTATCCTTTTAGTTGATTAGTGAGAATCTCTTCTTCACTAAAACCCTAAAAGAATGATTCAAAAACTTGGATTTCACAAAACGAGTTAGGTTTGAATCTAACTTGGGAAGACCTAAGCCATCCTATCTCTAGCGATTCTTGCAGGTCTTTTTATTTGTGAAGTGATTCAATTCAACCAAGTAATTTCTCAATTAACTTATGTTGAAATCATGGATTAGAAAAGAGTGTGCACGACTCAATTCAATCAACAAATTAATTCACAATTAAATCTAGGTAAAAAGAGTAACTTAAATTAACCAACTGAATCAATCCATAACAAATAAACTAGGGTTCATCCCATCTAGGTTCATAACAACTCAGTTCATCATGGAATAAGAAAATTTAACAATCAACAAAAGAAGAACAACAAAACCCATTCTCATAGTGAAATTTGAATCTTCAAGTGTTGTTGTAGAATCCCCTTTCCTTTATTGCTGCGATCTTCTTACTTAGAATCCCTTGCAGGTGTCCTTCTCGATTCGTTGGAGGATGGAGTCTTGAAACCCTTGCTTCTTGCTTGATGTTTCTTGCACTCGTTCTCTCCTCTGAAGTTTTTAGACCTATTCTGCCGTCCCCCTTTTCTCCAACTGATTCCCCCTCTTTTAATCCTTCAAAACCTCGTCAAAAACGCGTCAGTTACAGAAATCAGGAGTTAGGCCGCGGGGAAGGCCGTGGCGCGGCCTTGCCCGCGGCCTCCATCAGAAGCTTTGCCCCATTCCTTTTTCTCCATCCGGACGTTCTGACCTAGTCCGCGGGGAAGGCCGCGCCGCGGCCTTGCCCACGGCCTTGGTCAGAAACTTTATTTTTCTTCTGCTTCCTTGAGTTGTTATTCTGACCTTGGCCGTTGGGAAGGCCGTGGTGCGGCCTTACCCGCGGCCAAAGTCAGAAGCCGAAATTTTGGCTTGACAGCTTCACTTGGCATGTTCACTACTCCACTCGAAGGATCAACTTCGCATCCGGTGATGAATTAAGTGCAGTAATCCCAAGTTGACCTCAATTAGCATGGATATAAGTAGAAAATCCTGTCAAACATACCAAAAACAACCAAATGAATAAATATCACACTCAAGGACTCTAAGTAGAGAAATATAACCAAATAAGTGATAAAATAACTAAAAATCTCTAAAAACCTACACCTAAACCATAAGAAAAGACTATGTCATTGTGACATATATCAATATACTACTCATCATTTTAAAAGGAAAAAAATGTGTCTCACGCACCATTATTTTGCAAGATTTGTGTGTCTAATGTGAGTAACAATAAAAATTGAATAGTATTTTTTTTCATTTGATAAGAACTAATGCACTCAAGTTATTTGAGTTTGAAATATGGGATGATATATATTTGAATCTTGTATGTTTGTTATTTATATTAATAGTGACTCTTAAATGTTGATCAAAATGTTGGACTCTGACCAAAATGTCTAGTAGAAGTGCTAACTGAATTACTTGAGAAGAGGTCACTGGTCTAAATGAGTCCATTGAGAATAATGGCTTTGAATTAATCTGAGTCTCTGAACAGAGTAGTATGAAAGTCTATGTCTAAATGCATCTGCCGTTTGACATTGAAATGTTGGATGTGATCCTGCGGTTTTACTAATGGCTAAAGTCACTTTGGCTTATACATAGGTCTATCAGCTTCATGATTATAAAATATCATAGTATATTTTACTTAGTGCATCATTGAATTGGACTTAGCTATGGCTTGCATAAGACAATGAACAGGAATCTTTTTTGCCATCTAGCATTGCTCTGAGTATGACTAGCTTGTTTTGATGATGCATTTATCTTAGTGCAAAATATGTAAAAATGATGGGTAGGCATTATGCTACCATGAATCCATTAGATGAGATTGACACAAAAAGATTACATTACGTTCTCAATCACTTATCATTGATGTGATACAGTGAGGGTGTTTATTTTAAATTCATGTAAAGTATTGAGAAATAGTGGGGGTAGTTATTTTTTATTCATGTGCCAAAGATTACATAATTGCACTTATTCTTCTTTCGAGCTTGTGCAGATTAACACTCATCAACTGAGCGTGGCATAAATTTTCGAGTTTATATAGCTTTAAAAAAAAAAAAAAGGAAAGTGAAGGCACTTGAAGTCCTTTGGAAATTTTCTGGGGATGAAAATTTATTAAGATATAAAAATGATTTCTAGTAGGTGGATAAAGTACTGGCCATTGAGAAGTGATTGAGATATATTAGAAAAATAAGTAGCTTCTAGTAGTAGACTATTGGTCATCCAAGTTGATGATTCTTAATAGTAAGGCTACTAGCTACTAATGCAGAGAATATTGAGAAATCTGGTGAAATATATTTGCCTATATATTTTGGCAAATATGTGAGAAATTTTCTTACTTAAGAGTAATTATTCAATATTTGGTGGTGACAATTATATGAGAGTTATTCTGACCATATTATGGTATTTATTACCAAATAACAGTACAATGTGATTACATTTTTTTTAAGAATGATAAAAACATGTTGACTTAAATGTCACAATTCATATCTTTGTTGTTATAATTGTGATAACATGTAAACTTGAGCTCGAGGCAAAGATATGAGTTACATCGAGGGGGATAAGACTTGAGCCAAAATTACTAAATTGGAACCATCTATGAGGATACAACTGCCTAGGGACTAGAGATTCCAAGAACTAGGTTAGAGACAAACGAATCATAGTATGGTTTGGGAGAAAACATGCACATAATAAATATATATGTCTATCCCTATGGTGTAAGTGCATACGTGTTCCTATAACGATTGGTGAAGGTTGAGATTTATTAAAATCTCTTAATGAGTTCTATAGCTCTTATGGGTGGGATGTTTTAGTCACGAGAGCATCCTTGATAGACTCACCTATATGAGTGTGGAAGTAGGGCCGTTTCCTATGAGAATTTGGCTAATTTTCTAGAGCACTCATTAAACTGAAATAAAGCACAAGGCCGTAATGTGCTGGCTTAAGAAGCTTATATAACACATTGAATGTTATGTGTGTGATATAATCTTACATGCCTTAAAGCAGTCATAGTTTTAAGGCTTAGTCTACTTTGACTCTAGTATGGGGATTATAAAACACTAAGTGAAAGTTTCAAGGCAATGCCACTTTCATTATGCATGATATTCTCAAATTTGTCCAAAACAAATAATATTTATTTTCTTTATATATTTTTATTAAAATAAGTGGGGGATTATTGGAGTATTTTAATAAAAATAAATATATTAAAGAATTATTTAATTATTTTTTGTTATTTTTGACTACATAAGTAGGAAATTTTTAAAACTAGTATAACGGTCATATTTATAATAGCCATAATATTATTGTCATTACAATTTGACCGTTTGTGGAGTATTAATAATAATAACGATTGTAACGGCTATATTATTAAATTGACCATTATACAATCAATTATGTTTGTAATGGAATTTCACTTATTATGAGATTTAATATTGTAATAATTCTATTATTATTACTCCTATATTTTTAACATATAAATAGAAGGCTATAGAAGGATTGTGAGTACACTTAAGAAACAACCATTATTCTTCTAATTCTATAACTTTATTTTGGACAAAAGTAAGGTGTGTGAGAAGCTTCTGTGCTTCTCTTAGTTGTGCAGATCAAAGAGAAGCAACAACTCATGAGTTGGGCTGTTGTATCCTGGAGGCGACGCGTTGTGACTTACTGCACCGGAATTAAATCCGTAGGGGCGCGAATCGTCTTAAGAGAGCGTATAACGCGCCTCAGTCCTACCGAACTTTATAGTAGCTGTCAAGTTCGTGATCATCACTATTGAACGGTACAAAATTTCACATTTACAAAGTGATATTGAGGTAATATCTTTCTACTTTAATTTTTGGTTGAATATTATTTGAGAAATTTTTGTGATTATTTGATTACTTTTATGGTCTTGGACCAACAATAATTGTCAGTCAATTATATTTCTTTTCAATGACGTAATAATCTTTTATTATAAATTTGCCTTAGTGTTTGAATATTTTTAAAAGCTAAAAAGTAATCTCCACATGACATTTACATAGTTTTTTGAAATTTTGATACGTTTATTTGCAAACATTTGTCAAATTTCCTTTACTTATCAAAATATATATAAAAAAAAAATTGAGGATCCAACTGTAATGAAGCAAATGAGTCAATACGAATTGAAGTAAATGGGTCAATACGAATTGTAGATAAACCTAAGTAAAAGTCATTGAACATAAATAAAACTGATGATAAATTGATTTGTTGTGGCAAACTTATAGCTTAATAATTAAGGCGATGCCGTTTTCATAGTATGCTGCCTTTAGAGTTATTAAAGACGGTTTTAAAGAAATTTTTTTGTTGGTTTTATTCACGAAAAAGCAAAAGCAAAGTACACTTCGACATCGTATTACGATGGTCGAAACCCAATTATTTAATGTAACATCTTCACTCAAATAAAGCTTTAAAGAAACAAGCCTGAAAGAAAATTTTAATCACGAAATATTGTGCAGCCCACGAAGTGGCATTAATTAGTTGTAAGCGTGAGGATTCGCAAGGAGATAAGCCTCAACAGCCTTGAACATGGCCAAGGCCTTTTCTTTTCCTGCCTTAATCTTTTCTTTTCCTCCCTCAATTTGTTCTTCTGTAAGCTGAACATCACCCTTGGTGTAGTATGTGCTGCTAGTTTTGCAGATTGACCCTCCATCAACGGAGGCTTCAATTTTGATAACATAAGAGATTTTCTCAATCACATCCTTCAATGCATCACCTTCAACTACGGTATAACTATAAGTGAAGTTATCTTTGTCAAGTCCGTCAACTTTGTGCTTGGCACTCTTATATTGGCTACCTAAAATTGAAACAAAAAAGAAACTGTTGGTTTTTAAACAAAATAAATGTCAAAAAATATAATTTACATCGGCATGAAATGAAAAGGCACAAAATTAATCACATAATCTATGATTAGAATTAACCTTCGCCAAAAGTAACTAACTTAATAGATCCCACTCCTCCATCTCCTTCAAGGATTTCAACACTCTTAACTGCCTGTGGTAAGACCTTGCAAATGAGATTGTCATCCAGGATGAAGGCGTTGAACAATCTTGCAGGAGGGATTGAGGAGGTGACCTCATGATCGTAAGTGATAGGTGCCATGATGCCTTGATTTGGTAATTGGGATGGAAAAGTTATTGAAAAAGAAAGCTTTCAGTAATTCCTGAAGAAGTTGATGGTTCAAACCGAGGGTTGAGAGAAGGTACTTATAGACTGAAATCGTTGTGTGAATCGAAGTGCAAAATGCTTGGGTGCGTTTCATGGTCAGTTTTGGCGTGAGAAAAATATTTGGCATCAGAAGGCTTCTTATGTTGACTTCTAGAAATCCGATTGGGACAGTGACGGAAATGACTTTAATTTTCAAGATGTCAAGGAACATTTGCTAGATAATTTTCCCTCTGGACCATTTCGCATTTACATGTCTCTGTCAATTTTCAAATTGCAACTTCAACTTTTATTTTTGTTCTTTCTTCTCCCTAAATTGTCTAAATATTGTCAGGTTACACCTTAAAACTTTTTATTTGGAAACATTGCACCTTAATCAATTTGTGAAAATTTCTATAATCTGAACCAAATTAAGGAAACACATGAATAGGGTGTACATCCGCCACGTCATTCTTCCTTCTCAGATGTTAATAATTGACGGTCGTCCGTCTTAATCCAATGACCTTTTATTACGACTCCCACTGAAAGTCAACTCAGATGTGCATTCTGAGATGGCAGGCTGGCATTATTTATGAATTATTGCAACTCTTGTCTATTGCAAATTTTTGACTAAAAAGACCATCAATAAAATATTGGAGAAACTATGCTACACGTAGTCCTATCACAAGAAATAAAATGGAATAGTTGTAGATTTCTTCTAGCGCTCATGAGGAATTCAATTTGGTAATTCACTATTATAGAAAAGATACTAACTTTATTATCCTGTCACAAAATTGGTCATGTAAATGACCAACGTTTAAATATCGGAAAACATTTAACTATTTCTTTTACCGCTCAGCTATTGTGTATAATAAGTCAAAATAATCAAATGTGTACTTCTTGTTGAAGAAAGCATTCCATTTTAAATTTGCTAAATACTTGGCAATTTTAGATTACTTCTTTGGACTTTTATTGTAAATATTTTAAACTGCCAAACCTTTAGATTTAGGAAGATTAAATGCAAGAGTGAGTGAAATTAAGCTGTTGAGGAAATAATTTTGATAATTCCATCTTGAAAAATATACTCATCTAACTATTATGTCCTAAAATTGGTCTTGTAGTGACTAACATTCAAATATCATGAGTGCTTAATTATGAACAATGTCTGGAAAAATATTTTTGCCATCAAAATTAAGAATTCTGCATAAGCTTGAAAAATTTATACTTTTTTTTAAATAAAATAATTTCGTTTCTGATTTCAGGAAGAAAATTTGTGAATCTTGGAATCTCTAAATTGGTTGAAGAATATTAAAGTTGTCTTCATGTTTTAATTTTAATTTTGATTTTTCTTGGCCATTATAAAATTAATTGAATATCCTTAATGCATCCCAAACTCATATGATTTCAAACCTATATCTTTCAGACTATCTTTTAATTATATCAAATTTTATCCATTTGTATTGATTCCTCTATTGCAGCTTGATTATAATCTTATCAAAAAACTAATAACAATAAAGCACATGCTAATTACTCCATTTAGTGCTACATTTGTTATGGTTAATTATAGTAACATTGTGCAGAGTTATTATTAGTTATAATTTCTGTACGAGTTATTATTATTTGTAATTTTGGTATGTAATATTATAATGCATGCACTTGTGACTTTCCAATTAAAATATATATATATATTTAAACTAACCTTAATATACGTAGTTACTCCAAAGAAGAAGACAATCAATGCAAACTAATTTTATGTGCATAAAATCTATACCAAACAAGGTCTTTTCAAGATAAAGGTGACTATAAATTGCCTCTCTCGCTTTCTAGACAAATGCACTTGCTCACTCTTTGTCCCTCCAAAAAGTATGTTTCTCTTATGCCATTTACCATATTTCATCTTCCCAACTCTCATTCCATTAACGATAAGTCCATCCTCCGAAATTGAAAATTTTGCTTTACCATAACTGCCCAGCTTTGTTATGGTTTTCTCTTTATATGCACACCTGCATACAAATACTCATTTTCTAGCTTTTTTAATCTTTTACAAATTTATTACACGTATTTCTTTAAGAAGAATTTTAGCCACTCCTACGTGAGTCCATCTTCCTTCAAAAAATCAAAGTTATTTATTTCATATTTTCTAATTCTAAATATGTCAAATTTCTTCTTTTATAGTTCGAAACATTTGACTTTGTTTCTTAAAGAAAATAAATTAAAATTTCATATACTGCTATTATTTTTTACGCTTGAACAATGTATAGCGTAGTGAATGGATAGCTATTCTTGATTTTAGGATCATACAAAACAATACCAGTTTTTGTTTGAATGACTTACCAAAACGAGATTATGTTTGCACGTGAGAAATTTTTCTTTAAATGATTATTTCAAAGCATTGTATTTCTCATTCAATATTCCTTTTAAAGCCACTATAACTCTTTTTTACAAAAATTAGAATTTTTTTTCTAATTAAAATTACTGTTTGCAGGCAATGATGTCAGTATACATGAGATATTTGTCAAGTTTGAGTGACCTATGGTTCTCATAAATAATAAATTTATTTTTTTCTGTCATTTCTGATAAAATAGAGATTCTTATTGTACTACTCCATCAGTAATATAACCAAATACATGCCTTGTCATATTACTTACACTTAAAGGATTCGTAGTCTCCTCCTTATGAAAAAAATTTTAACTACTAAAATATGCACAACAATAAAACTGAATAAAAGGTTGTAATATGTCGACATGTAACAACCTATGACCTTGTAATAATTAAAGCAATACCGGTTGGGAAAATGGAGGAAGACCGAATTGTTTGGAATGCATCTCCTTCAGGGAATTCACTACTAAATCAGAGTAAGAAAGTTTTTTCATAAGTTTATAGCTTGATTTGGAGCACATTAATTCCTATAAAATTCTCTTTCTTGGCATGGAGAGTGGTAAATAACTTGAAAATGAAGGGGATAATGCTGACTTCTAAATGTGGTTTCTGTATGAACAATGAGGGAGATAACCACGTGTTTCTTCACTGTCCGTTTTGCTGGAAAATCTGGATGCATTTCCATACGGCGTTTGGAACTCCAATGCTAAAGCATAGGTCATTTGGTGGTATGATGATGCATTGGTTAGTGACCATTCCTAATGGTGATAACAAGAATATAAGAAGTGTTATGCCACTAATTATTCAACATATCTTGATAACTTCGGGTTCTTCTAGATGGCCATTATGTCTCACAATACAAAAGATCAAAAATCAATTGTTATTAATTGAAGGCCTAATAGCTCATATGTATAGAGAGGCAAATATGGCAGCGGATGCCCTTGCAGCTTTGGATCAAACAGTAGATTCCCTTATTTGTGTGCAACAAGTTACATTGTAAATCATATTAACAATAAGTATGAAATGTAACTCTTAATAAATTTAATCAGGAATTAGATATCAAACAACTTTAATTTGTTATTAATTTAACAATTAATTAGTGCATATTTATCGATCAACATTAGCTTCTAACAAAGTACCTTGACTTTTGGGAGAATTAAAAAGGTCAAATGATTTAGAGTTTATCCTTCTGTGGCATAGTTCCATGTAGTTAATATCCGTTAACCGTGCTGTATCTCATTTAAGCAAAGAGTAAGGAATTAGTGCTAACTCTTAGAAAAATTAATAATATTTTACTACTGTCAAATTAGTAATTGTATCTTAAAATTTGTTCAACTCACAGCACAACGTTCAGAGTAAAAAGAAAACAAAACCCATGGACAGTTAACTCTACAAAATCATAAACGGAGAATCATTTTTTCATTACCAAAACTCACATAATAAAAGGTTTTGTTACCAAAACAATAATGTAAAGGGAGGCACATGTAATTTTTGAAACCTTAGAAGTGCTATCAGTGAAATTTTCGAAAACCTCAAGCTAGGTTTCTAAAATTATCCCTATTTGCTATCCCGAAGTTAGAAAGGTTTGCAGTATTGAAATTTTGGATAAATGAACTGTAAACAATTTTCTTTTATTTTTTGATAAAGAATCTGCTTTCCTAATTTTGTCACAGTTTTAGCATTATCTGCGCAATCAGGATATACAACACACATTAGATGGAAATGTGAAAAATTCTTATAAATTTTGCAGTTCGTATATGGGAAGCTAAGCCTTATCGAATAAAGATTGGGTTTCAATTTAGAAAAATGATTCTATGGTGAGTCTAATCTAGAAAAATACAAGAATTGCTGCATATGACATCCAACGAGTAAAATTTTGGTGTTTTCATAAATTCCTAAATTTATTAAAAAGTAAACAGATGTTACTTATTATTTTAAAGTTTATTTTATTGCTTCAATTGTGGATCAAATTACTACTGGATCTCAGAAGTAGGATATTTTTACTCAGTTTTTTTATTTCTTCGACTCTGCTTATTTGTGATGTTCCGAACAGAGTCTACTTCCCTCACTTTATTTTTGTTTTTCAAGTTACAATACGGGGGAATGGAATAACTGATTTTGATACCTAAGCATAAACGACATTATTAGAATTATAACTATGTATGCCTTTCCCAATTCACTTCACTGTGTATTATCTTAATTACACAATTTTTATCACTTCTCTAATTTGGAAGATAAATCGATTTGGAAACAATTACTAGAAACTAAACTGGGAGGATCCCATGACATCCGGGACTATTAGTGAAATTAAATAGCGAATATATGCAGACTACTAGAACTGCTATTTTTAAAGCATAAAACGATGAAAATTAGGATCTCTTCCAATTTAGCAAATCGTATATGTAAAACTCAGTTTGAAATTGTTATCAATATTGTTACCATCCTATCCAAATTTCTTCTCCAACGTGATAATGTACAACGAAAACTAAAATGCCTAAGAAGAAAACCTGAAAAACTTCAATAAGCATGATTATTTACCCTACTTTAACTCCTACTACACCCTATACTCCAACTTATCAGCTTTGCACATAGGATTTTGCTCCGCTAAACTGACACGAGCAATACTTTTGAAGTCAAACTCGCACGCATGCTCCTCCGGATACTGATGAACGCCGCAGAACACTCCCCCACAACGGCATCCGATTCCCATCATGCCAATTTTCTTGTTACAACACTGACACCTATTCTTGAAGGTAGATGAAGGACTGGAATTGACGACATCACTGCAGTTCAAAGATAAAAATAAATAACTAAGTACGTAGGTCCTTCTACTGATAATTTAGCTGAATAGACAGGAAATTTTAGTAATTTTTTTGAGCCAAAAACAAAATAAAAACGAAAGAAAAGGTGAAGCGTTGAGTTTTCTCAGTAAGGCCAAACATTCAACTGCCAAACAAAATCTATACGGAGCTTTCGTCAAAAGCAAGGCCAAACATCCAGCAGCTTCAGTATGGCTCCAACAGTCGGCCAAAATTTATGTTTAATCCTTGAAATCATGGCTGCAAGCAAACATGAGCAAATCCCTTCTCATGCAACTCGAGTGTTCATTTATATTGTTGAAATATATACCTTAGAAGCAGAGCCGTAAAGAAATCGAATCAAATTTAACTCTCTTCGGTCGGGATCAGTTTTATTTTCATATCCGGCTAGTATTCAAGGTCAAACTCTATATGCAATCCAATTTTTTGTTTGAACTCAGCTGGACTAAATATTGGCTAGCTTCGAATTTGGCCCAAAAATTAAATTTTTTTTGTTCTAAGTTTTTCTATTTTTCAAGTTTTTATTTATTCAAATTTTTTCCAAATTTTAGATTTATACCAAATATTTTTAATTAAAGATTTACATAAATTACCAATACAATTCATATTAGCACATATTGACCGATAAAAAACATATTTATATTTAACAAGTATTGTTTGAAATAAAAAGTTCTTATATATCTAACAAAAAGATTAAAAATATCTTCCAGCATGGTTTGCAAACTTTTGAATTCCATATTTTCGAGTTTGAACTTGATTCATTTTCATAATCAACTTTTAAATGTTGTGGAATTTGATTCAGAGTCGAGCATTTTTCGAATTCAAATCCTACCTTTAATTAAATCATGTTCGAACTATTTGTTAAGAGCTTAAATTTGAATCGAGCTTTGAAGACATCGTGCCCAAAGTCATTGCTAAGAGATCAATCCATTTACAGTCTCATATGAAATTAATCACGATATTGTCACGCTCCTGATCCGAAAGTCAAGAACCTGACAATGCCACACACTTATGCTTGAACATAAGTATGTAAGGCTAATTACACAAAACTAAAAATAACATCAACAAAACTTCCGTGAATAAAATCCAATACTTGAATTATGTTCTAAAAATAATCATGAACAACAGCCAGTAATCCTCAAAACGAGGTAAACAATTCAAAGAGAATTTCCACAAATTTAAATTGTAATAGTCGACTAAACTACCAACACACTTTCCAAATGCCACTCCTCATGTTGACTCTTCTTCCTCTAAAAAAAAAATATAATAATGGGGTGAGTAAATATACCTAGTAAGTAGATCAACCCAACTAGAGGATCAAACAAAACAAAACATTTTGTCATGAAACAAATTTTCATAATAAAATCCTTATTTATAGTCAAACAATTTCAAATCCCAATATTTTGTCCTTAAGGCTGTCTATACAAACTCATATTCACATTCACAAAGATTCCGGGTCCACACTATTGCCACAGTTAACCCCTTGAGTCAGGGTCCAGACAATACAGCCCAAAGAACATAAATCATTTGATTTAACAGTCAATAATCAATAATACTCAAATCGAAACACATGCTTTCTTCATAATTTGAAATAGAAGTTTTATTCAAAAGTAAAAGAGGCATATTGTGCATCAAATATTCATTGCAACAACTAAGTGTAGGGGAAATCAAATGCTTCAAAGCATGTTATGTTGCTTTTTTGTGTTTATTTGCTATTGAAACATATTCTAACATAGAATTTGAGTTTATGTGTGCTTTGAAACAAGGTTGGTGAGCAAGAAAGGACCAAAGTGAGACCATGGTGAAGCATTGCAAAATGGAACTCTACAAAGCCCAATAGACATCAAAGGAAAACAACAACTTTCTTTTTAGATCTTTAATCAATCAAGGGGAGTACTATTGTTTTAATTTTCATACTATATACTTTTTCTTTATACATTAAAGACATTTTTAATGTGGGGGAATGTGTAAGCACTATGATTGGTTAAGAATTAGGATACTTGTAAAATATAATTTTTGGTAAAATATGGCCAAAAGTTTTCAAAATTTGCCTCTTTATCATGCTTTTATGCCATGAACTTGTTAAATTTTCTTACTTTTTGAAATAATTTATACAACTTTGATTGAATGTACTTTACAAATGTAAAACCCTAGAAGCTTAAAACCACTTAGTTTCTATGTTATGGAATGTTAATTGTAAAAATTTTCTTATTAGTTGTTATTATATGATTTTCTTTTACAATTTGATTTCTTGAATTATTATTATTACATGTTTAATGATAATCATAGTAAAATTACACCAATTAAATATTACCAACCAAGCTTAGATATTTAGAAAAGTAAGGCCACCTATTACTTAGATATTTGAAAGATTATGCCATCTAGCACCATGAATGGCCACCTATTATTGGCTTTCACTTTTACCAATTCTTTTCAATTTTTTGGCTCAAATTTCCTTGCATTTTTCTCCCTCTTGGCCGGCCACCCTATTGCCCAAAGTACTCTTCAATTTCAACCATTTTAAACACTTAAAAGACTAACTTAATCTTTCCCCAAAAGCTAAACCTAACTAGAAAAGAAATCCCCTCAAATTTCAACAAATTCTCTCCAAGTTTCAATGCTCAAATTCTTGCTCAAAAGTTGAAGGTTCTTAAGGGACTAATCATCCACTCTTCTTCAACTAAAACCCTACCTATTTTGAGGTAAATTCATCAAGAAACTTCAAGTTCTTTCAAGTTTTATTAGAAGAGTTCTTATGTTTTTCTTATGATTTCATTAAGTACTTAAGATTTATGGTTATATTTTGTTCTCTTATTATATATATGAATATTTATGCTCATGATTATGAGGTTTCCCCTTGTTTTGATCCTTTCTTTGATAGTAGATTAACTATATTATGACCTACTTGCTTAGTATGGACTTGTATAGGAATTTGATGCTTTATTTGAGTGGAAAATCTTGGAATCTATGGCTGAAATTTTGACTAGAGTTAGAAGGCATGTTGGATAGTCTTGTTAGAGGAAAAATTCTGGAAGAATTTCAGTATTTAAGGCCTGTTTAGTGGGCTGAAGTTGCTGGAATTTCAGCTTGCAAACCGGCACTTCCTTGTTCCAAATCTTGAACAAATTTCAGCTTTACTAGTTTACAAAAATTTAGCTTTGATAACCTAATATTTCCAGCTATATTAACCTTGTTTTGGCTAAGTTTTGATGACAAAAAACTGCTGGAAATTTCAGCTTGTGAATTAGGTTGAAGTGACACCAAATATTGAGCACCTTAAACTTAATTTACTAAACCGGTTTTTAGGAAAATGTTGTGCAATGATTTTGGAACCTTGTTAATCAATTTTAGGAAGAAACTCTTATAAATTTTGAAGATTTAAACTGGTTAGAAACTTAGACTTTTTAAATAGTGTAAGTGAAAATTTGACTAGTTTAACCTTTACATTGATTCTAGTATGTTTTCACCAAGTAACCCTAATTTGTTATTTAACTAGTCTTAATTTAATTAAATATCATTAGTTTGATATTAATTAGTTTAAAACCATTAATTTACTTAAGTATAGGATATTTTGGAGTTTTCTCATTTTAACCTATATTAATTTTGCTAAGTTATTAAATTATACTTGACTATTACTAATAAATCTTTCTTGGACTTTAAAAACTAGTTTACTTATAAACTAATTATTTTGGACAAAATTTCTTTTACACCAAAACCTTGAACCCTAATCAATATTAAATTAAACTACTTCTTTAATTCATAGTATTTAGCAATATTTTCTTTTGGTCCAAAATGTATAGCGAATTATTAGAGTTTTGCAACTAATATAGTAAATAAAGCGAAATTAATAACGAATTTCTAGTATTAATTATTCCTTTTAAATTTAATCTTAATTTTGACACTTAATGAATTATTTTCCCTTAGAACTAAATTACTTTCAAAAGGGAATTTCTTAAATTTCTTTATCAGTTGATTTAGGGTTTTATCCTGATTCCTTTATTATAACTTCTTGGATTTTCCCTATAACCAATTTACATTTATTTTAAAACCCTAGTTAAACTTGGGTACATTTTATAAAAAATTCTTTTGAAAGAAAATCCAGTAGGTTAATTAGACTACTTATGAATTTCAGGATCCGAGTCTGAACCTCGCACATTTTACGAGGAACTTTCTTGAAATTTTCAGGTGAGTGTTTCCTTGATGTGCGCCTGATGCATGTTTAAGTATGTAATCCCATTTTATGCTTGATACTTGTTAGCTACTACAATGTGCTATATGAGGGTAAGATGTGTACTTTATCACATCTATCCCTGCAATTTGTTACATGCACAACTTCTATCAAATGTGAATATACTTGTTTGTGAACTTTCAACTGAACTGAAGCCTTCAGGCTAGACTTCGTGGTCATATTTCACCAGTTACACCACGGTTAGTCATACTGGTATTGAGGAGGATATAAGGTGTTTGGGCGTTAGGGACTTGTGTTCTTTCCTCTGAGTTGAGATTCCTTAAAGAGGCCAACTCTGGACTGAACAAACTGTTTTACCCTCTAGGGTTGAGATCTCACCCTGGAGTGGAGGTATTGAGGAGGTAAAGGTGCATGGGTGGTTACAGGTACTGTTATATGATATTTACCTAATCATTGGCAAGGACCTAGTTTTCTCTATTGGTCCGAACATTATTGCCATATGATTATGTACCTTGATATTCCCGCGGTTGAGCTTGCTCCCGTGGTTGAGATGTATCCTTCCTTATTTGATTAATTGTTTACTTAACTTGTTCTTATACTATTTTATGGCACATGTTATTTATTTATTTATTTTTCTAATTGTCTGCCTGTGTGTTTGCATGTGTGGGAACCTCACTGGGCTATTATAGCTCACCCTTTTATTTGTTCTCCTTAACAGGCTCCTATTATTAAAGCTGGTGGTGAGGATTCAAGGGTAGATCTTGGTAGGATTTTGCTAGTAAAAGGATGTTTGAGATTTTACTGTATTAGTTAGATGTTTATGATGTAAACTACTTAACTGGTACCTTTACTCTTAAGTTTGAATCATATGAATGTATTACGAGTTTTCTATAGAATGTCAATTGTTTCATGGATTCTAGTGCGTGCTTGACCCGAGTCCTGGCGAGAGCTAGGCAGGCAGTCCGCTAAGTCCTTTGGTACGCCTTAGGGTAAGGTGGGGCTGTCACAACAAATATATGAGAAAATAATTATTATGTGATTAGGAGTTCCGTTTTAAGCAAGTATATCTTGTAAAATGGATGTAATAATATCTTGATTTGGGATGTTTGATTTTAAATTTCTTTTTATTATTTGTTTTACATTATTAAGTGGTAGATACGGACAAAAAGTGTGTTTATGCATTATTTGAATAAAGGGACAAGTATATTATGAGCAAATTGATAAATGTTTATTTATTTTTATTCCAATGATTGAAATTGCTTAGTAACCGAGAATCTTCATAAAAAATGTCAATTTTCTCATCAAACGACAATTGAATTAAGAGTATAGATAGCAAATTTGATTGAAAGTGAATTGTTGAGTAATAAGGGATCTTGATCAAAGGAACAGAGATGTTAAGAGATGGCTAGGCAAGAGGGAAGCCATCTAACGAACCGTCCGAAGGGAGGAATAGAGATGTTAATACCATTGGCAATAGCCCAATCAAGTGGTCGGTCCATATATAATTGGTTCATTAAGGCCCACCTCAAATCTTTCTTGTTACTCATTCTATATTTTTAATAATTCTAGAGGTAGTAAGCTTCTGTTCCTGGATTTCCACTCTCTATTTAACCTATTTACAATCTTTTATAGATTTAAGCATTGGAGGCTTCTCATAGGGAAAGGCCATATATTTCCAGCTATCTCGTCTTTTCTTTTATGGTCAATCTGGTTTAATTGAAATAAGACCCTGTATCAACAACAGCAAGAGTCTTTGGAATGTGTCAAACACAACGCACAAAGTTTATACTTTAAAACAGTCCAATCTTTTATAAGGCAGAAGGAACCAAGATAGGGAAAGCAGGAAATTGTTATTTTATGGAAGCCATAACCATATGGATGGGTAAAGCTAAATGTAGATGGGGCAGGAATAGGAATAATAGGTATTACTGGGCTGTTCAGAGACTCTACAGGAAATTTCGTAGGTGCTTTCTATAGGAATAATGGTGTGGGTAAAAGCAGTCTTGCTGAATTACTAGCTATACATAGAGGAAAGAGGATGGCACTCAAAAAGGGTTTTCTAAAACTCATTACTGAAACTGATTTGTTTCTTATCTTCACTGAGTTATGCATAGGAACAAAGAACAGGTACAGAGCAGCTTTAATCTAGGAGTGCCACAACTTTTACCACTACTTCCAGAGCATATGGATTCATTTTATCTATTGTGAAAGCAATCAAGCAGTTGACTATTTATTAAAGTATGCATATCAAATCGAATGTTTTGAAGAAGTGGAGTTTGGTTGTGTTCCCCCTTTCCCAAAACTACATGTTTAAATGAAAGAGATCGTCGCTTAAAATTGAGAAAAAAAATTATCTTGGAACACAATTTCTGTAGAATTTTTCTGTAACTTCTGGGAGTTATTCCGAGGTCAGATTCTCAAGTAGATGACCCACGGATCCTGCATATTTTGAGGGGTTTTTGGTTGATTTTGGTCAATTTTGTTTGGAGATTTAATGGATTTCTTTACAAATTTGTTTGGCAACTTTGTAGACATGAAAACACCACTTTAACACATTCAAATATATTGCATTTCATGTTCAGTATATTGATTCAAATTTTAACTTTTGGCATCAAAATATGAAATTTTGTTTTGAGGCATTTTGACACAAGTTTCTTTTGCTTTTCACTTCATCATAGCCTATTACACTTGTTCACATCACTTGTGCGTTAAATTTTCACCCCTATAGCTACATTGCAACAACTAAGTGTGGGGGAAATCAAATGTTTCAAAGCATGTTGTGTTACTTTTTTGTGCTTATTTGCAATTCAAACATACTCTAACATAGCATTTGAGTTTATGTGAGCTTTGAAACAAGGTTAGTGAGTAAGAAATGACCAAAGTGAGAACATGGTGAAGCATTGCAAAAAAAGAACTCTACAAAGGCCAATAGACATCAAAGGACAGCAGCATTATTCTTTTTAGACCTTTACCAATCAAGGGGAGTAAGGATTAAGATTAGTTAAGAATGAGGGTACTTGTAAAATGTTGTTTTTAGTAAAATATGGCCAAAAGTTTTCAAAATTTGCCTATTTATCATGATTTTATGCCATGAACTTGTTAAATTCTCTTACTTTTTCAACTAATTTATACAACTTTGATTGAATATACTTTACAATATATATGCCGAAATAGTTATTATGTGATTGGGAGTTTTGTTTTTAAGAAAGTATATCTTGTAAAATGGATATAATTATATCGGGATTTGGCATGTTTGATTTTAAATTTATTTTCTTTACTTAATTTTACATTATTAAGTGGTAGATGCAGACAAAAAGTTACTTATGCATTATTTGAATAAAGGAACAACTATATTATGAGCAAATTGATGAATGTTTACTTATTTCTACGCCAGTGATTCAAATTGCTTTGTAACTAGGAATCTTTATAAAAAAAATGTCAATTTTTGCATCAAACAGCAACTAAATTAAGGGTATGCATAGCATGTTGGATTGAAAGTAAATTGTTAAAGGGATCTTTATCAGAAAAATTCGATCCTTTCATTGAAAGGAAATTTCACTTTTCAAACTAAGGGTTTGTCGCGTCCCAAAAAATCGTAAAAGTAAAAAGTGAAAGGGGTGCTTGTGGGGTCACTGCCTGTCGCGTCCCGAAAAGACGGTCCAGTCTGAGACCCTTTTTAACAAAGCAAGTTTTGGAAAAAACCGTGCGCATGTGTGAAAAATTAAATTTTAGTAAAAAAAGTGTATTTTAAGAAAAATGATATTTTAAAAGAAAACAAGGCCGAGACTAAAAATGCGACAGGTTTGGCCAAATAATTTTTTGAAAAAGGGTTTTATCTTTAAATGGAGTCGCCACTTGGTACTGAGTTAGGGTGTACCAAGTTACCCGAAAAATCATTTAATAAAACAAAAAGTAAAATTTTAGAAAAATCATTTAAAACCCGTTTTCGACTCCGGTCTACGAAAAACGAGAGAAAAGGGTCCGGGAGTCACATTTGAAGAAAGGGAAGGCAAAGACTTGCGCCTAAGGCACCCTTTCAACCTAGCTGAGGCTAGTTGCGAGGTTTAATCAAATTTTCCTACATTAACCCTAAATTCTATCGCGTTAGGATGTGTCTAAATGAATGCAAAATCCTAAGTCTAAATGTGAACATCGGGAGGGTCGGTATGTTCCGTCGAGGCTTGGTCGGAATTATCGCATTAATTGCGAAACCCGAGTCAAGATCTCGAGGGAGTCACGAGTTGATGCAAAATGAAATGTAGAAAAGAAAAATAATAATAATACATAGTAAGTGATCGAAGAAAGTGGGTATGCAACATGTCGGGTACGGGGGACTATTATCTCGTGACTAAATATTTCTACTCACGGAGGGGGGAACGGCATATACGCCACCGCTTCCCACGTGAGTAGGCGACTATTTCTAGTTGAATCACGCAAATGTCCTAATTTCTAAGTGAGATGCAACCTAAATGTCATGCATTTGGAGATGCGTCAAAATAAATAAATAAATAATAGTAATATTAATAAAAAAAATCATGCAGAATAGAAAGAAAACTAAAGTGTGTGAAGTGGGGTGTAAAAATGCACACAAATGTACCTAATACTAAAATGTCCTAAGAGTCTAGCGTTGGGCTAGCCCGTTCTAAGGAAAATCCTACTAGCGTTGGACTAGCGGGAAAAGATAAAGCCACAACTAGCGTTGGACTAGTGTGGTGACGGAATACCATAAATCATGAATTAAACATTAAAGCATGAATTAAAAGCAAATTAAACATATAAAAACATATAAGATCACATAGGAGCACATAACACATAAGCATAATATTCTAGATGCAAAAATTCCTAAGGAAAGCAGTAAAAGAAATAAACATATAAGTACGCAAAAAGCAAATAAATCGTAACTATTACACCGGGGGGCTTGATTTACAATTTAAGGGGGGAAAATTTAAAATGCCCTATCTATTACATTTTCTGTCTAATTACACAATTCTTACTAAAAATACGAGAAAACTAATCTAACTATTACATTGACTAACTAAATACAAAATATTATATTTTCCAAAATAATAATAACCCAAAATTAAACAAATTAACTACGTAAATATGCAACAAGTATATAAAATAAGAAATAAACAAATAATAATAAAAATAATGCATAACATCACATTGAGCATATTGGAGCACATAAAGAAGAAAATAACGAGAAGTCGGGATACCTCTTTGGAGACCCGGTACCAAACTTAAAAAAACGAACACACACGTCAAGGTATCATAATATAAATAAATAAAACCTAAAAATGTACAAATATTGACAAATTGGAGTAAACTGTAAAATTCTAGCAATTAAGGGACTTAGAATGAAATTCTATAAAATTTAGGGGGTAGAAACTGGAAACTCACTTAAGTCTAAGGGGGTAGGAATGCAAAGTTAAAGTAAATTTGGAGACAAAATGATAAACGCAATTTGAAAGAAAGTAAGACCTAAATGGTTCAAGTGCACAATTTCCATTTTTTATAAAAATAAAATACTAAATTAAACAAAAACTACTAAATTAATTGGAGTAATTAAATTAAATATCCAACTAACTAAACTAAAACTAAATTAAACTAACAAATTAACTAAAGATAAAATCAAAACATAAAAATCAGATAAAATAAAAACCCCATATCCTAATTCCTACTTTTAGTTGATCAGAAATCAAGAACCGAAACAAAACCTAAATAAACAAAACCCACGCCCCACTACCCAGCAAGTTTTAATCGGATCCTCAAACCCCCACCCGGGTCATTCTTTCTTTTCTTAATCCTTTTCTTCTTTTCTTTATTTTCTTTCTTTTCTCTCTTCTCTCTTCCACTCCGTCTCTGTTGTCTCTCATTCTCTCATTCCCTTTCCTTTTTCAGCCGATTTCTCTTTCTCGTTCTTGCGCATCTTCTCTCTCTCTCTCTCGCCTCTCTATCGCACCCCCTCTCTTCTTCCAGCTCTCTATTTTCTCTTCTTTCTCCTCCTGCTTCGTTTCTGTTCTTTCTATTTCCCACTTCTGGATTCACTCTCTTTCTCTTTCCCCACTCTCGTTGTCTCCTTCTCCCTCGGTTTTCCATTCTTGATCTGTTTTTTTTTTCTTTCTTTATTTTTCTTCTCTTGAAATCCAGAGTTCTCATTTCTCTCTGTTCGTCCCTCTTGCTTTTCTTTCCCTCTGTTCTCCATTCATAATCTGTTTCTCTATTTATTTTATTATTTTATTTATTTATTTATTTATTTTTGGAATCTGGAATTCTCATCTCTCTCATTTCTGGCTCTCCCCGCCTCTTCTTTCTCTATCGTCTGCCCAAACTAAGGGAACCCACTTCCCAAATTGAGCCCCCAATTGAAGCAGGGGAGACGGATATGTGGTTGTGTAATGGTTGGTTGACTTGGTTGATTGTGTGGTGAATTGGGTTTGGGATTGACAGGCGTGGGGCTGTCGATTCGGTTGTCCGATTGTTTGTGGGGTGAATTGTGCGCGTGCTTGTGTTGCGTGATTGACGATTTGGTGTTGTCAACGGTGGCAGAGGAGTGAGTTTTGGTGGTGAGCTAACATATTTGGGTTGATGGGTGGCAACGATTTTGGATTACAGTGTTATGAACTTGGGTAACGAATGGTGGTATCGTAGCTGTGGGAGTTTGTACTGGTGGTGCGGTGAGTTGAGGACAGAGGTTGCAGTGGAGGGGTTATTTTGGTGGTTTAGGGGGCTGACCAGTGAGGGTAATGACTTGAGATGGCTGGAAATTGGGGGCTTTGGGATTGCAATTTGAGGTCTTCCGTGTGTGTATGTGTGTGTTTATGATTAGTCATGTCTGTGTGTGCGATTGTGTTTGTATGAATTTGCTACGTGTGGTGTGTGATTTGTGTGTGATTGTGGGTTGTTAGGATGACTTTATTTTGGGTTTGGGCGTCTCTTTTTGTTTGTTCTTGCAGGCTGTGAGCAATGGTGGTGATCAACTAGCTGGTTCTATAGGTGGTGATTGGAATTGGGCAACTGATTTGGAATTGGGCGTGGGGTTGGGTATTGTGTTTCTGTTTTGTATTTTGAGCTTTTTGTGATTGTTTTTGGTGAAGTGGTAGTCGTAATGTAGATGGTCATTGAACTGGGGATTGTGGTGGAAGGGAAGGTCCGGTGCATAGGGGGCTAAAATTGTGTCTATTGTGACTATAACAGGGCTGTTGCAGGTGGTTGGCTCCGGTCATGCTTTGGCTGTAGGAGGTTTCAGGCTGTTGGTGATGTGGTGTTTTAGCTTCAGATGGTTGTAAATTTGGAGATGCTTGGCAGTTTTATGGGTTGGCGATGGTTGAGGGTCTGCTGGTGATGGAGGCTTTTGGAGCTTGGCTGACAGGGGAATGGTTGTTTGGGACCTGTGGGATGTTGAGTTTGGGTTATTTTGTGTTTGCAATTGCAGGTTGAGGGCTGTTTGGCGGAGGAGGAGAGTGGCGGTGGAGAGAAGGGGTTTGATTTTCTAGTTGCAGGGGAGGGAGACGGTGGTGATTGGTGGAGCTTGGTGGTTGATTGGTGGAGAGAGAGAGAGAGAGAGAGAGAGAGATAAACGTCCAGAAAGATAAAACCCAGAAAAATCTGAGCTCAAAAAAGGTTCAATCTTTAGACAAAAATTGTAAATTTACAGACAGCTTTTCATATAGATTGAATCAATTAACAAAATCACTAATTAATCAAACTAAAAACACATAAAGAAAACCAACAATAAAAAAAACAAAAAGCTATGAAATTACCTACTTATTAGATAAGCCAGATGAACAGTAGAAATGGAGAAGCCAGATGGACAGTAAAAATCTGAGACCGAAGAAGATGAACAGTGATCCGATGAACAGTAACCGGGAATAGAAAAAGTGGAGTGTGTGTTTTTTGGTGTTTATATGTGTGTGCTTGATCTAAAATTCACAAAAAGCAAAGTGTTTTGGGGTTTTTCTTTTTTTTTTCTTTCTTTTTTCTGCTGATTAGGGAGAGTATTTATAGGCCACTTGTCTTGTTGGCCAAGAATGCTGTAAAATTACGAGAATGCCACCGGTATTAAAAAATGCTAATTTTATTAAAAAAAATATATTTTTAAACCTAAAATTAAAAAATTAATACAAGAAATATGACAGCGATTCCTAAATTTTTTAAAAGAATTTACAGTAAATTTCAAAAATAAAAACTAGAGCTTAAATCTGACAGAAACGCGTTTGGGGCGTCAAATGACGATTTTGCCCCTAGACAACACAAATACACAAAAAAATAGCTATTAACATCAAAAAATTACCAAAAAATAAGAGTAGGCTTAAAACACTCGAAAATGCATTTACGACTCAAAATTTGACAAAAAAATGAATTTAAACTGTAAAATGACGATTTTGCCCTTGGGCAATGAAAATTCGCAGAAAAATAGCTATTGATCTCGAAAAATTACGAAAAATTAAAAATAATCTTAAAACACTGGAAAATGCCTTTTCAACTCAAAAATTTGACAAAAATGAATTTAATCTGTAAAATGACAATTTTGCCCTTGGGCAATGAAAATTTACAGAAAATAGCTATTAACCTCAAAAAATTACCAAAAATTAAAAATAATCTTAAAACACTGGAAAATACATTTTTGACTCAAAATTAGTAAAAATAAATTTAATTTGTAAAATGTTGATTTTGCCCTTAGCTGGTACAAAAAAAATAAAAAAAATATATATATAAAATACTAATTAAATCCAGAAAAATCATAAGAAATTAACAAATTCACATAAAAGTAAAAATATGAATTTGATAAAAAATATTTATAGATAAAATTACTATTTTACCCCTCAAATTATTGAAAAATTAAAAATTCGTCACAAAAGTGCAAACATGCCCCCCCATGTTTGAAAATAAATAGTGTGTCAAAATTTGGTATCTACAGGGTTAAAATATGGTTAAGATGATCAAAGTGTTGAGTAACCGAGTGTTTTAATCTTAATATAATAACTTCTCTTTTACTTGGTATGATTAGTATTAGAAACATTACGAGGAATTGCATAATACCTATTTACTTTATATTGTGGAATTGCATTCAACAATGAGGCATTTGTTATTTCAAGTCTTGAATCATTATTTGACCTCTTGATTTTCCAATTGCTTGAGAACAAGCAATGATTCAAGTGTGGAGGAGTTTAATAAGTGATAAGCTTGCCTATTTTAGTGTATTTTTAGTCTGTATTTAGTATTTTTGACATAAAAATGACTCAATTTCATTATTATTTATCAAATAAAGGATTGCTCTAAAATTAGGATTTTTAATCTGAAAATTAAGGTTTTGAGGAAGAATTATTTTTTTGAACAAATTAATGCCCAAGTTTATTTGATTTTGCAGGAAAAAGATGATTAAATACAATTTGGATCAATTAAAGCTCAAGAAACATCAAATTAAAGTTGATTCAAGCTGTATCTTTTGATCACGTAAGTTTGGAAATTTTCAAAATAATTTTTCTTCATCAATTTCTGCCAAGCTAATTATGGTTCAAATAGTGAAAAAAATATCTCAAGGGGATGGAAGGAATAACCAAAAATTGAAAAGTGCCAAAAGTTCAAAGGAAAGTGATCCATGGGTTGCTAACCGCAGATCCCACCCTTGGGTTGCTAATCTCAGATCCCACCCATGGATCAAGCATAACTTGCAGATTTTGGCTGGCTGTAATTTGCAGCTTGTTCGCACAACTTTTGCAAATAATTCCAATGTCTAGCTGCTTCTGCACTGAAGTAGAAGAATATTTCAAAATTCAAGGCAAGATTTTCCAAGATTTGGAATCAAATTTTATTATATCTTCTTCAATTTGGACAAGGGCTTGAGCTAGGGTTTTTCCTATAAATACATGCCTTTGTAGTTCATTTATGTATGCTTGGTTTTATGCTTGATAAAGCTAGAATTAAAGCTTGGTAAGAGGAGCACTCCTTATAAATGCTTAGTATAGGATTTCTTTCTTAGTTTTGTAGTAGGAATTATCCTTTTCCTGTAGCAAGACTTTGAAGGAATTTCCTTTGTATCCAACATGTTTGATGAATTGAATGAACAAGTCTTGGAGCCAAGTTCATCCAGCAAACAAGCAACTTTAACCTTATTCCTTTTAGTTTCATTCATGCATGTTTGTTTACATTCATTTATGTGCTTAATATCCTCTTTGCCATGTTAAACTAAGTTGAACCAAACTAGGTTAAAGATGAAACTATAATGTGAATTAATTTATGGCCAACTTATTCTTGTCATTCATTTGCTTAGTCTTAACACTTGTTGTTGATTAGCTACCTGCTTCAAGTTATCTAGTTCTTATTTGACAAAGAGATTTGCACTTAACAATGGAAAGAGTAAATTGAACTTATGTTAAATTTCATGAAAGTAGTGATTCACATGGGTGGATTAAGGTTTGAAGTCACAATTCATGAGTTTAATGAACTAATGTATACTAGACTTTACCACGAGAGTAGGAAAGCTCGTGTATGAGTAGTTTTCCATTCACATAGAGATCTAGTTTGGAGTAAAACTGAAATTGAATCTTAAACATAGATAAAAATCATCATGACCATCAATTAAGCTTTCATATTTGGTGAATTCTTAAGCCTAGTCAACTTTGTTTAACTAATTTTTTCATATTTTGTTTACTTGAATTTAATTTTTCTACCATTACACCATCTCTAAGTTTGATAGTTTAGATAATAAAGCAAGTTAGTAACCTAGAAAGTTGCTAGTTCTTGTTTACTCATGGAATCAACCCTAATACTCCTCACAATTACAATTGACCCATTCACCTATGGAACGAGCATTAGATTATAAATTTTATTATTTGTTTATGTCACTTTAAGTAGATTTTTTTGCCATATTTTGATATAACCTAAACTCACAATTAGTAAATTTATGGTTTAATAACCTAGAGGATGCCTTTTCATAGTATGTTGACTGTCGGGTTAACTAAGAAGGTTCTATTTGCTGTGTGTGAATCCTACCAATTTTCATTCCTAAGCACATTTATTTGCATTACCTATGTAATAATTGAGATCTCCATATGGAATCTCGAACATATCCTACTGATTGTTGATACATCCCGTGCAATCAGAATTTTTGATATCATGATGGGAATTAAGAAGACTGAATTTACAACAGGTGTCTTAGGAAAAATTATCAGATAACAATTTTAAACAAAATTTATTACTTGTTTTATTCAAAAGAAAGTAAAAGCAAAGTACAATTTAATCTCATATTATGACGGACATAACTCAAATTTTTTTATGTAACAGCTTCACTCAAAAAAAGCTTTAAAGAAACAAGCTTGAAAGTAAATTTTAATCACGAAATAATATGCAGTGTAGGCAGTGGCATCAACTAGTTGTAAGCATCCGGATTTGCAAGAAGGTAAGCCTCAACAGCCTTGAACATGGCGAAGGCCTTTTCTTTGCCTGCCTTAATTTTTTCTTTTCCACCCTCAATTTGTTCTTCTGTAAGCTGGATATCACCCTTCATGTGATAGGTGCTGCTTGTTTTGCAGATTGACCCTCCATCAGTAGAGGATTCAATTTTGATAACATAACAGACTTTCTCTATCAGATCCTTCAATGCATCACCTTCAATTATGGTATAACTGTAAGTGAAGTTATCTTTGTCAAGTTCATCAACTCTGTGCTTAGCACTCTTATATTGGCTACCTAAAATTGAAGCAAAAAGAAACTGTTAGTTTTTATACAAAATAAATGTCAAAAAAGATAATTTACGTCAGCCTAAAATGAAAGAATAATGAATGGTTTGAAAAAAATATAAAAATAATCTGGTGATCCATGATTAGAATTAACCTTCGCCAAAAGTAACTAACTTAATGGATCCCACTCCTCCATCTCCTTCAAGAATTTCAACACTCTTAATTGCCTGGGGTAAGACCTTGCAAATGAGATTGTCATCAAGGATGAAGGCTTTGAACAATCTTGCGGGAGGGATTGAGGAAGTGACCTCATGATCATAAGTGACAGGGGCCATGATGCCTTGATTTGGTAATGGAGATGGAAAAGTAATGAGAAAAGAAAGCTTTCAGTGATTCCTGAAGAAGTTGATGATGCAAACCCAGGAATGAGAGCGAACTTATAGACTGAACATCTTGCGGGAATCGAAGTGTAAAATACTCGCTGTGTTTCATGGTCAGTTTTGTCGTGCGAGAATAAAAAATCTGGTATTAAAAGGCTTCTTATGTTGACTACTAGATATCTGTTTGGGGACAGTGACGGAAATGACTTTTAATAAGTTTGAAGATGTTTCTGTCAAATTTTCCAGATAATTTGCCAGATAATTTTCTCCCTGGACCATTTCGCATCCACATGTTTCTGTCAAATTTCACTTTTTATTTTCATTTTTTTTGCTCCCTAAATCTTCTAAATATTGTCAGATTACACCTAAAACGTTTTATTTGGAAACAATGCATCGACAATATGCACAGCCGACGGTCCTACGCACTCCTAATGAAAGTGAATATAGACGGACAGTCTGAGATGGCAGGCTGATTTGTTTAAATAAAGTGTTTGACTACAGTCCCCTTTCTAGAATATTTGAACTACTGCCATTATTTATGAATTATTGCAAGTTTTTAATTAAAAATATCATCACTAAAATATAGAAGAAAATATGCTACATCCTCTTTTGGCGGATACGTCTCGTAATTTAATAGTTTTCACCATAATTGATCCAATTATGGATGTGAACATTAAAAGAAAACATTCTGTGTCATCCTTTGTGTTTGTTGAACATTTGCTCAATCTTTTGTAAACATAATGGATTCAACGCTATTGGAATTTCTTGTATCAATATGGGAATTATGAAAATAAAATTTTTAAGATAATAATAATGATACGAATTGGAAACATAAAATTTGATTACTAAGACCATGGAACATAAAGGTATATAATAATGTAGATTTATGGGAGTTCATAGAAAGTATATCCCTCAAGACACTGTTCTATACACCAAGTCATAGGAGATTGCTTGGAGATGAATTATCAACTACCAAAACCTCCACAAGCTTTTAACATCTAACAGTATCTCCATGAACAATACTTTTAAGAACCTATAAGATCTTTTTAATCATTCCTTTTTCGTGCTAGCTCCATTAAGATTGAATAATCAATAGATGGAGAAAGAAAATAAAAAATTTCCCTAACCATGGTTTTCTCCAAAAACCGTGAGAGGAAGAGAGAGGAGAGAGAAAAATTAGACATTTTCTTTCTCTTTCTAAAAATCGAATTTGAAACTTTTTTGTTTCCTCACGTAACTCTTGATGTTATCTTATATTGATTGTTTTGTCACTCAATAGCTAAAATATGATATTTGTAACTTATTCGACATAGCATAGAGGGAAGTGCTAAGTCCAATCCTTTAATGAAATGTGACTATTTGTCTTCTAAAATTTAGATTACTTGCAATAAGCATCTATAGTCAACTTATCTTATTAGTTCATATGTAAAAATTATAGTTCCTAATTGATTAATTAAGAACTTATCTTATTAATTAGTTTAGATGTAAAAATTGTAGTTTATAATTAATTAATTAAGATTTACATAAATAAGATACTTTAATTGATCATGAATTCAACTAATGTATTAATTCGTACTTATAGATTAAGATTGGTATAGAGTAATTTGTCATAACCACGCAAGTAAATAAGGAAAGTCAAGTGGTTAGTATTCACCACTGTTGACATGTAATAATATCATTTATTCGCATTATATCGCTGATTAGCTTAGGAGTACGAATTTAGTGCCAACTGCCAAGTGCTATTCGACTAATTATTCATTTTTTGTTCCTAAAATATAATTCCATTTAAGTAGAAGCTAGAGATAGTCTCAAATATATTTCTACTTCTGCAAAGATTTATTGAGCTATATTTTTCAACAAGTGACTGGATGTGATATACTCTTCTACTATTACGAGTGGTGAATCCACTATTGATAAAAATGAAATCCATCCATGGTAGAAAAGTCATGGCCATTGGGTACCAAACAACGGGATTGTATCTCAGTTTTGATTTATCTTGCCCATTAATATAGTTGAATGCTCATGAACAAATTTATGCTTGACATGTTTAATAAACTATCGCGCCTTGAAAAAAATACTTGGTCTGTTGACCCTTTCGAAAAGAGATTTTGGGATTTTGAAAAATCGTGTGTGTGAGAGAAAATCAGATTTTTGGAGGAAAAGTGTATTTCTGGAAAAAATGGTATTTTTGAAAAACAAAAACAAGGTTGGGACTAAAAATGTGATAGTTTCGGCCAAATGTTTTGAAAAAAGGTTTTGTATAAAAAAATAGAGTTACCACTTGGTATTGAGTTAGGGTATACCAAGTCACCCGAAAAATCTTTAACAAAAACAAAACAAAATTTTTTAGAAAAAAATGCTTGAAAATCCTTTTTGACTCTGATTTACAAAAAAAAACAAGAGAGATAGGTTTGGAAGTTACATTTGAAGAAAGGGAAGGCAAAGGCTCGTGCCCAAGGCACCCTTTCTCCCTAGCCGAGGTTAGTTGTAAGATTTAATCAAATTTTCCTAAAAGTAACCCTAAAATTCTATTGCGTCTGGATGTGTCTAAATGAATGCAAATCCTAATCCTGATGTGATGTCGAGAGGGTCAAAATGTCCTGTTGAGGCTTGATTAGGATTATTGCATTAATTGTGGAGCGCGAAATGAGGCCTCGAGGGAGTCACGAGTGTAAATGCAAAAATGGAATACAAAAAGAAAAAGAAAATAGTAATGTAGATAGTAAGTGATCAAAGAAAGTGAGAATGCAACATAATGGGTACAGGGAACTAATAACTCATGACTAACTATTCTTACTCACGGAGGGGAGAATGGCATGTTAAGCTACCATTTCCCATATAAGTAGGCGACTATTTCTAATTGAAGCACACAAATGTCGAATTTCTAAGTGAAATGCAACCTAACTATCATGCACTGAATGTTTGTCAAAAATAGATAATGGATAATAAAATATATACAAAATCATGCAAAAAATGAAAAGCCCTAAAAAGAAGAAGTGTATGGAATGAGATGAAATGTAGATGAGGAGTGAAACTATCATTAAAATGATCTAAGAGTCTATCGTTGGACTAGCCCTTTATAGGGATTCCCACTAGCATTGGACTAGCGAGGAAGCAGTAAGACCACAACTAGCATTAGACTAGTGTGGTGATGGAATAATGATAAACTAATAAAAGATGAATCAAAGTAGTAAAGCATGAATCGAAAGCAAATAAACATAGAAAGACATATAAGGGCACATAACATGTAAACATAATATCTAGATGCAAAAATTCCAAGGAAAGCGATAAAACAAATAAGTACATAAACACGCAAAAAGCATATAAACCCTAATTATTACACCGGGGGATTTAGCTTACAAGTTAGGGGGAATTGAAAATGTCCTATCTATTACACTTGCTATCTAAATACAAAATTTAGCTAAAAATATAAGAAATGTAATCTAACTATTACATTGACTAGCTAAATAGAAAATCTTGCAAAAAATAGTAAAATCTAAACATCTATTACATTCTCACCAAATAATGAAATTCAAAATGAAATAGCATAATGTAAATAAATACGCAAAAAGTATATAAAATAAGAAACATATGAAGAAAATACATAAAAAATCACATAGGAGCACCTTGGAGCACATAAAAAGTAATTAACAAGTGAAAGGGGTACCTTTTTTGAAGACTTGACATTAATGCTTAAAAAAACAAAGTAAACACGTCGAGGTATCGCAATATAAATCCGTAAATATGAAGCACTAACAAGATTGGGGTAAAATGTAAACTCTAGCAACTAAGGGGACTAAAAATAAATTTCTATAAAGCTTAAGGGACAAAATTAAAAATTCACATAAATCTAAGGGAGTAGAGATGCAACGTTAAACTAAATTGAGGGTTGAGGCAATAAATTCTAGCAATTGGGGAATAAGTTTGCAAATAGTGAGACTTGATTGAAAGAAATATAGAATCTGAGGGGTCAATCTGTAATTACTAAGGATCAAAACGCAAAAATTAAAATGTACAAGGGGCATAGTTATAGGTAATAAATTTACCAATATTAATATATATATATATATTATTATATGTTTTAGATGTTATTTTAGTATAATTATAGTATTTTTTGTTGCAAATGACTCATTTTTCAACAATTTATAAGAATCAGGGTTTTTATCGGAATTAGGGTTTTGAGGTAGAATTTTTATTTGAGCAAATTAATGCACAATTTTTGTGTATAATTACAAATTCATCATACTGAAACTTATTTTGGATCAATTGGAGTAAAGGAAAATCAAAGTCAATGGTGATTCAAAGAGTTAAAGTTGGATGAGCAGCTTAAAGGAATAATTGTGCAAAAATAATGAAAAAATCCAATTCTTCATCAAAATGGGTGGAAATATGTGAAAAATGCTTGCACACGTAAATGCCAGCTCAGCAAAAATCAAACTCAAGGGGGGTCTACGAGGAGTGATCTGAAGGTTGCCACCAACAGATTATCACTCGCGGATCGCAGGTCGGCTGGGACATTTCTTGGGCTTCAACTTGCATCTTCTTCCAGCTGTTTTTGTAGACATTTTCACATGGGGATAGGGTTTTGCAAGTGGGAAAATACACTGGAAGCATAAATGAAGACTTTTGTGCTCATTTGGAATCCTCAAACAAATCTGCATCATTTCCATGCAATAATGATTCATGTAAGTTGGAAAATGACTTGAGAAATATTTGTCTATAAATAGAAGTCATTTGTAAGAAGTTTGAGTAGTGGAAAGTAGTTATTAACTTAGTTTATATTAGTTTTGATAGAGAATGAATAGAATTCTCTTCATCCTTCAATAAAATAGTGAGGACCATTGTAAGAGAACTTTGTAGTGCTACTTTTGAAGATGAATAAGAAGAGAAGCTTCTTCTTATTTGGTTGAGCAATTCTTAAACTCTATCTCTTTTACTTTCAATTGTTGTCATGAATTCTTGCTTTGAAGTTGAACTTCTAGTTGTTTCATTAACCATGTTGAACTAAAAGCTTCTTCTAAACCATAGATGAAGCTAATCAATCAACAACATGACTTAATTCAATTGCACTTGCTAAGCTTGCATTCGTTTGTTTACTTGTTCAATGGTGGTTGACTACTTACAATGCTATGGGGTGGCTGAATTGTGAAATTGGGTAGCCATGATGGTTGAATTGGTCTTGGGAAACTGTTTTAATAGCAAATTTGGTTTTGTTTTAGGTTGTTTTGATTATTCTTTGTGCAGGTTTTTGGTGAGGCTTGCATGCTGGTGGTTGTGGCTGTGTCTGGCAACAGTGGTGGTTGTTAGGTGTTGCGATGGCTGTGAGTTAAGGGTAATTTGTAAGCTGTCTTTGACTGGGATTCGTGGTCTTTGGACATGACTATGGGTGGCATGTGGTGAGTGGATTGGGTTGCATTGTTTATTTGTTGATTTTTCTTACAGGTGATGGATTTGTGGAGGTTTCAGGGTATTGACTAGCTTTGAGTATATGGGTTGTTAATCTAGGTTTATGAAGTAGAGGTAGTGGAGCTATTGGTGGTGGACGGTGGTTGACAAGTGTTAAATTTAATTATATTATAATATCTTTATTATATATATTTTTAGTGTATTTTTAATGTATTTGAGTGAATTTGGCTCCAAAATATCATTTTCCTCCAATTAGGTTTATTTTACCTAAGAATTAGGGTTTGGCAAATAATGACAGATTTTGGTATTTTATCAATAACTTGAGCTATATATATTGGATTGAGATGTTTCTTATGTCATTTTGAAGCTAAGAGGATGCTATACAATTCTTATCAAGACATGAAAATCCATTTGTCAAGTTTTCATGGCCAAAAATCCTAATTACTAAAGTACATCTGTGCTGTGAAGCTCTTCTGACCATGTCTTGGTATTCTGATCATATCTCCATGATCCGGCCTTGAAATGAGCTGATTTTTATGGTGATGGAAAGCCAACTCAATGGGCTACAACTTTCATGTTTTGAAAAAGAGCTGATTCGCCAATCTTCAAGGTGAAATTTGTGGACTAATATTAAGAAGACACCTGGACAAGCTGACCAGTCAACATGTGTTGGTCAAAGAGAGAGTCAATGGCGGTTTTTGCAACTTGAAGTTATTTTAAAATTGATTTCTTGAGTTTTTCAGAGAATTTTAGGCTGGAATTTATAAGAAAATTCTACACAAATGTTTTTGACCATTCTAACCCTAAATACTACACCATTAGGACAAAATTTGTAAGAAATTGTTAATAAGGACTTGAACCCTAATGTTCTATGAATAGGGGTCCCTGGTTAACATAAGGAAAGGAGGTTATGTATGTGAGGTTAGGAGATGTTATGTGAGGAGAAACAGAGTAGTATAGTAGAAATCTTTTTGTAGTAGTAGAAAATTCAATACTTGTAAAGAAACTCTTGGAGATTTCACTTGTACCAATTCAAGTTCATAAAGGAATTGGAAGCTACGAAGCCTTGTTCATCCACCAAATGAGCAATTTCTATCCTTATCTTATCATTTACTATTTGTTATGAATTGTTACTTTGTTGTTTTGCTCCTTAAAGGTAGGAACTTTATGTTAAGCTAAATACCTGTATTAGGATTAGATGAAACTAATTCTATGTATTAAAGAAATTAAACTTGCTATATTTTGATTTTACTTATTCATCTATCAAGGTTAAACATTTGTAGTTGATTGATCACCAACTACAAACTACCTAGTTGTTAGTTGACAACTAAACTTGCAACGTAACAATGGAAATATGATAGATGAAACCTTTGTAGTATGACATGAAAATAGTTGTACTCTTAGGTGGATTGAGGTTATTTTAAACCATAATTTATGAATTTCACAAAACTTCATCACGTGAGTAGGTGAGTTTATGTCAATTCATTGTGAAAACAAGTTTTGATTACATATGGAATTGCAATCCCTAGCAAAGCAAGATGTTGATAGCAAGTGAGAATTAGTGGATTCTAAACCCTACTACTTGTATTTTGTGAATTTTCTCCATAAGTTATCTTACAAGAAATTGAATTTTCTTTAGTTGTTTACTTTTATATTTTTTTTTCCTACTACTTGATTTTTTATTGTTTAGATAATAAAGCAAGTTAAAAGCTTTGGTAATTGCCATATTAAGTTTCCCAGTGGGATCGACCCTAATATCCCTATACTCATTTAGACCTGTATACTTGTAGTATTGGGGAATTATGTTATATTTATTACTTGTTTGTGAGTAAAATTGGAAGGATTTATTGCATATTTTATAGACCTAATCCACCCGCATCAGTGGTAAGGGGAGGAAATGGGCTGTGGGTGGTGGTTTTGGGCTTTGGTTCTACTAATGATTTAGGTGGGTTATGTTTTGGATCTGTTTGATGATGGCTAGGCAAAGGTGGTGGTGCTTGATTTGTTTGTCTGGGCAGCAGTAATTTTAGTAAGGGTGGTTGTAAATGGTGGAGGATGGAGGATGGTGGACAGTGGAAGGAGGCTGGGAGAGAGAAGGATGAAGAAGGTGGTGGTAGAAGGGAGAGAGACCCAGAAGAAGAAAAACCCCAAAAACCCATAAAAATAGAACAAAAGAAAAACGTTAAAGAAAAGATCTAAAAATTGATAGTCAAATCTAATTACAAAATGGAATAAATAAAGATTAAGAAGATAACTCGTGAAAGATGGTTGATGATGATCTTGGATAGTTAAAAGTGGAACTTTTTTGTTGGCTGAAAATGTTGATGAGTGTGTATTTTTGTGTGTGATAATGTGTGCTTTGATCCTACTGTGTGTTTTTTTGATGTGTTAGTGTGTGTTAGATCCTAATGTTTGAGTTTTTAGTGTGTTAGTGTTTTAGCCGACTCTTGAAGAGTTCTATTTTTTCTTTCAACACCATTTCGTTGGGGAACTTTTGCGGTAGAAAATTCATGTGTAATACCATTGTGATCACAAAAATAAAAAAAATCACAATATTTAAATTCGGTTCCATTATCACTTCTAATTTTTACAATGGTCAAGTTTAACAAATTTTGAACTTTTGCAAACAAAGAGACAAAATTTTTAAAAGTCTCATCCTTGTGTGCAAGAAATAGCACCCAAGTGTATCTTGAATAATCATCTAGAATGACAAAAGCATATCTTTTTCCCCCAAAGCTAGCTACTTGGGTAGGACCAAATAAATCCAAGTGTAAAAGTTTCAAAGGTCTTGAAGTAGAAACACAATTTTTTGGTTTAAAAGAGACCTTTGTTTGTTTTCCAAATTGACAAGCATCACAATTCTTGTTTTTTCAAACTTTATTTTAGGAAGCCCTCGGACAAAGTTTTTTCTAGATAACTCATTCAACAAATCCATATTGAAGTGACAAAGTCTTCTACACCAAAGCCAAGGATCATCACTACTAGCCTTAAGACATCTAAACTTATTTGAATCTATACTATCTAGAAAAACAACATAGATGCCATTATGCCTCTTACATCTAAAGGCTACATTGGAACTAGAATCAGGAACCAAACATTCATGCTTTTTGAATAAAACACATAAATCTTTATCACATAATTGACTTACACTTAACAAGTTATAACTAAGATTATCAACTAACAAAACATTTTGAATGTAAGTTTCATCATTGTTACCTATGTCACCAACTCCAACAGTTTTAGCCTTCATGTCATCTCCAAAGGTAACTTTTCCACTACTCTTTTGCTTTAGTTTGGCAAACAACAATGGATCTCTGGTCATGTGTCTTAAGCATCCACTATCGATGAACCACTTTGTCTCCTTGGTGGTATTTTTGAAACAAACCTACACAAAAATTAAAAAATAACATTCGGTACCCTTTTATTTTTAACTTGGGTCCATGCTAGTTAGCACAATCTTTGGCAATCCACATTGTTTTCATGCCTTGTCTCATGTTTCTTTTAACATAACAATTATTTTTCATGTGACATACTTGACAATAAAAGTTGCACATAATATGAGCATTATTCACATGCATAGGTCTAACGAATCTTACTTTATTCTTTCTATATAGAGCGAATCTATTTGTACTAAGCATGTTCTTGGTGATTTCGTTTTCTAAAACTTCTTGTTTTTTCTTTCCAAGAAATTCACTAAGTTCACTTATTCTTTTCTTCAAACTCTCTTGTTCACTTTTGATTTTGTTGTAAAAAGAAGTTCTCTCATCTAATTTCCTTTTCAAATCATCAAGATTCCAAGCTATATCTACTTTACTTTTCTTCAACTCATCATTCTCACTCTTCAAACTTTTATTTTCTTGTACAAGTCTAGCACTTTTACATAGAAAAGAATTAATTTTTAACTTCAACTCTTTGTTTCTAACATATGATTCTTTCAACCTAGTATGCAATTTGAAAACGAAATTTTCAAGATCATCATCATTCTCATTATCACAATCATCATATACATTTTTATCTATAGAAGAGTGATTTGAGGTTACCTCATGATCTTCTATGGCCATAAACGCCACTTGTGCCGTTTCCTTTTCTTCTTCAATCTCTCCATCGGAATTGCACTCATTCCATGTGAGTTGGAAATTGTTGAATCTTTGTTTTCTATCTCATCTTCCTTCTTTCTTCTTCTTTGAAGGACACTCATTCATATAGTATCCTAGTTGTTCACATTCAAAGCATTTATCATTTTGCTTCTTTGAGACTTCTTGTTTTCCTCTATTTCTAGAGTTACTTGATTGATTGAAGTTGCCTTATCCTCCTCTTCTAAGTCTCCTTTTATTCGTGAGGAACTTTTTGAAGCTCTTTGTAAGTAGAGCCAAGTTATTATCTTCCACTTCCATGTCCTCACCATCAATTGAGAGATTTTTATCATCATTTTGTGAAGACTTCAAAGCCATATTTTTCTTGATTTTGGCCTCTTCCTCCTCTTATACTTTAGATTTCAATTTAAGTTCAATAGAGGTTAAAGAGTTAACAAGAAATTCAATAGGCATAGTGTTTAAGTCTTTGGCTTCTTCTATAGCCGTGACTTTACTTTCCCACTCCTTGGGCAATGCATTTAAAATCTTTCTATTTTTCTCCCCCAAGTTATACTCTTTTTGTAAAGCCTCTAAATCCTTAATTATGTCATTGAATCTACAATACATTTTGTCAATGATTTCATGAGGCTCCATCTTAAAAGATTCATACTTAGTGACTAATAATGTCTTTTTTTTCTCTTTAATATTGTCACCACCCTCATGTATATCCTTCAATTTATCCTAAATTTCTTTCGCCGTCTTACACCCGTGTACTCTAATTGACTCATTGGCATCTAAATCAATATGCAACACATTATAGCCTTGGCATTAAGAGTAAGATTGGTTCTATTGATGGGAGTAAGTTCTTGTCTAGTCTTTTGTCTATGGGTATTGGTATTTGGATCAACAATGTATGCCTTATAAGGACCCTCATTCACAATATACCAAAGCTCAATCACAATAGATTGTAAGAAAATTTCCATCCCAGCCTTCCAACTAGTATAATTCACTCCATTAAACATAGGAGGTCTAGTAATGGATTGTCCCTCTAAGAATAAGACATTGTTTGAGGTTGCCATGGATCTCTCCTAACTTGTGTGGCTATAAAAAATGGAGACCAAGCTCTAATACCAATTGTAGGCCCTTGGTGCAACTTAAGAGGGGGGTGAATTAGATTCCTTAATTAAACTTAACTTGATTATATCAAATTTTTACAAAATAGAAATTTACCAAGTTAACTAAGTGATCGACCAAGTTGTTAAAGCAACAAAGAGTAGTGAAAAAATAATAACAAACTGAAATTTAAATAGATTAAAAAATGAATTGCTCAAACCACAAATAACTTCCAAGTTCCACCAAACTTGAAGTTTTATTGTACTTGAATTCCTTCTCTTGTAGAAGACTCACAACCAACTTGTACAATGATTGGTTCACCTCTTACTCACCCTAGATACTCTTCTAGTAAAACTGAGAGATTTTATATCTCACAAGCTAGCCTTTCTAGAGTACAATTGTAGTGATCACTCTCACAAAGAAGAACTCAATAACTATTACAAAGAAAATGAAATATTCTTGCTCAAAAATTGCTGTTCAATGCATTTGTATTCTTAATAGAACAGTTGCATTAACTTTTGATTTCATTGCTTTTATACGTCCTCAAAAATGGCCTTCAACTACCCTCCAACGGTCATGCATTAAATGCAGAGAAAACTAGCCATTGGGGTGTTCAGACAGCCGAACTGCAAGTTGTCATTCGAACCAACGTTCGATCTCTTCACTTATGAACTGAGTACACATATTTCGGACGGCCGAAGAGGGTATTTGTCATCCAAACCATCGTCTGATAGATATTGAAGAGCATTGTCTTTTCTGGAATGTTTCCGGACGTCCGAAGAGGTGTCCGAAGGTGCGTTCGAAAGTTTTTGGAATTTTTTTTGTTTTGTTGGACATATGACCGGACATTCGAAACCATGAACTCAAACGTCCGAAAGTTTTTGGAAAAATTAGGACATTTTCAGACAGGTGATAGGACGTCCGAAATGTTGTCCAAACTATCTTGGATGGCCGAAGCATGCACTGGTCGTCCGAACAATTGTCTGATCACCTCTGTTTTGTTCAACAAGTTCTTCAAACCTGTTTGATATTTCACCCAAAACACTAAACAAGTTCGACTAGTAATATAATGGTTTGTTATCATCAAAATTAGGATTACATACACTTTTTCACTAAAAATTCAATTTTTCTCATACACTCACAATTTTTCAAAAAACTTTATTATTGAAAAGGGTCACTGGACCGGATCACCTTTTCGGGCCGCGACAGTTACGGACCGACCTGTGCTCAATTTTTTGGGGTGCGACACCCTCATTCTTAACCAATCATAATTCTTGCACTTTTCCCCCACACTTAAAATGTCACATTCTCTTCAATGTATAAAGCAAAAGTAGATAGTATGAAAATTAAAACAAAAGTACTCCCCTTGATTGGTTAAAGGTCTAAAAAGAATAATGTTGTTGTCCTTGGATGTCTATTGGCCTTTGTAGAGTTCCTTTTTGCAATGATTCACCATGTTCTCACTTTGGTCGTTTCTTGTTCACCAACCTTGTTTCAAAGCTCACACAAACTCAAATGTTATGTTAGGATATGTTTGAATTGAAAATAAGCACAAAAAAATAACATAAAATGCTTTGAAACATTTAATTTCTCTCACACTTAATTGTTGCAATGTAGCTCTACAAGGTGAAATTTTGACGCACAAGTTATGAACAAGTGTAATATGTTATAATGAAGTAAAAAGCAAAGCAAACTTGTGTCAAAATGCCTCAAAACAAAATTTTATACTTTGATGCCAAAAGTTAAAATTTGAATCAATGTACTGAACATGAAATGCAATCTATTTAAACGTGTTAAAGTGGTGTTTTCATGTCTCCAAAAAAAGTTGATCAAAATCAACAAAAAATCCCTCAAAATATGCAGGATCCGTGGGCGAGCTACCTGGGAATTTGACCACGAATACCTCCCAGAAGTTGCAAAAAAATTCTGCAGAATTTGTGTTCCAAGATAATTTTTTTCTCAATTTTAAGCGATGATTTCTTCCATTTAAACTTGTAGTTTTGGGCAAACAATTTTATGATCATGTAACCATATCAACAAACTTTAAAATCAACCATTAAACCTATACAAAACATCAATAGACATGAAATGAGAATCGATCATAATAGGCCTTCTAGGAAACCTGCAATGTTGAATTTCAATATGAACTTGAAATTCAAAATTTTCTTTTTCATTTTTTAACCAATTCAACACTTGAAAAATATTTCTAATATTAAAATAAAGTTGGTAACATGATTTTTAGGCATGCAAAACATCAAATTTCCGAAGTTAGAACCAAAATCACAAAGAATCTCTTTTAACATCAAGTAACCAAACAAATGGTTACCTTTTTCACTCAATTCCTGAATTTGATTCTGTGAGTTATTCTAACCGCAAAACCACTTTGAACAAGTTTTAAATGATAAAAAAAAATTTCTCAAAACTAATTTTTGTATCAAAATCCATGGAGTACCAAATGAGAATCAAATTGCTCAATGAAACTTAGCTCATGAATAGTGAACCAATAGAATAGTAACTTTGAAACTCAATGCGTCAAATTAGTTTCCTTATTCATTTCAACATCAAAACCACTTCAAACACATTTCAAATGATAAAAGAAAGATGTTTAACCCTTCTAACACATGAACCTCAACAATTATGAAAATTTGGTATTAAACATCTAAGTTTAAACATGACTTCAAAGATTGCATAAAATGCTTCAAGTTCAAATTCAAACTAAACAAATTAAACTAACTAACTTAAAAACACAGTTAAAACACAAAACGCACCAAAGAAACTCAAAATACCAAAAGCATTGGGTTGCCTCCCAACAAGCGCCTCATTTAAAGTCCAGAGCTAGAATTTTCTCCAACTTCCTCATGTAATTGGAGTGTCCCACAAAGGATGTAATACACCTTTGGTGCTTAATTGATTGAGTAGGTATAAATGCATCCTTTGTGCTAAGATGAGTGCTCCTAAGTCGATGATCCATTGTACCACTTTGCCTACATCAAGGAAACACTTTGGACGATTTTCATAACCAAGATTGGCTATGCCTTTCTCTTGTGATAGTATCTTTTCAATACCCATAAAATCAATGTCACAAGTGAAAGAAATATCATTTTAAGAAATATCATTTTTCTCATTATGCTCATTATTTTCTACCTTTGAATTGTCAATGTCTTCATCAAGAGCAAGTTCATTGATACGTGCAAAAGTAGGTGAAACAACTAATTCATGATCAATATGCAAATTTTCAACTACTTTTTCACACATAAACATTCTCCTCAATTACTTGCTCTTGCACATGTTCAAAAGTAGAATCATCAAGCATTTCTTCACATTCATTTTCATAACATTCATGCATGATTTCACAAATGGGAGGTTCAACATATTGGGCATCATGATCTATTTCCTTACTTTCAACCATATCTTTCACACATGCATGTTCATAAATTTCATTCTCACGCTCAAAATCATAATTATGCCTAGAGGTGTCACCATGAAAATCTACTGGATTATCATAAGATTCCAAATGTGGTTGAATTAACCCACAATTATATAACTCATGATTACCACCACACATGGAGCAATTGTAAGCAAAATCAAAAGAATCATAAACAACATATTGCTTTGTGTTTTTCACATTATTCTCACAATCACCTCTTTGAACTTTAACTTCATTTTTATCAAAAGTAGGATTATTAAACAAATTATCATTGATTTCGTTATTCCTACTTTCAATTACTTGATCATGAACATGTATGTGTTCATTTGCAACACATGCTGACTCTAGGCTCATTTCATTTTCTTTTCTCACTACTTCCTCATTCCTAGAGTTCAATGCTTCCTTAATTCTAGCTAAATGGCCTTTAATTCTATCACATGTTGCATCAAATTCATCCCCTTGGGCTTTACTTCTTGCATTAGCCAATCTTTCCTTTTTAAGAAAATCATTAGAAACATAAGTAGAATTGGCTAGCATTTCATTTTTCATTTCCCAAGATGAATTTTGCTCCACATATTTAGATTGATATGAATAATTGCTATTATTTCCATATTGTACATAACCATTGCAATGATATTCATGATTTCCTCCATAATTAGTGCAACTAGGAATATTTACATTAAGAGCATGACCAAGTGTATTTATCATGTCTTCTAATTCATTCATTTGTGATTGCAACTCTTTTAAGTCAATATTAGAAGACATACCTTTTTGAATGCTAGACTTGTATTCACTATAAGACCAATAATTGTTCCAATAGGAATTGCCTTCTATGTGTTTGATGAAATGCTTGAATCACCTCCTTTCACCGTTAATTCAAAAGGTACCTACAAAACAACAAACGCAAGATGTCAAAAGCGTCTAGACTAAGAAAGCTTGTATTTGCCTTGATATTGACAAAGTTTCTTTGTGTCCTCGACAATAGTGCCAAAAACTTGATTGTGAGTTTAGGTTATATCAAAATATAGCAAGAAATCCACTTCAAATCACAAAAACAAGCAATAAAATTTATAACTTAATACTCATTCTGCAAATGTATGAGTCAATTGTAGTTGTGACGAGTATTAGGATAAATCCCACGTGCAAACAAGAACTTGCAAGTATTGACAAGTGAAAATTTTGCCTATATTAATATATATATATATATATATATTAGCTAGTATTTTTAGTGTATTTTTAGTTAAGTTATTGTACTTTTTGATTTTGAATGACATGTTTTCATTCAGTAGGGTTTATTTTCTAGAATTAAGATTTTTGCTTCTAAAACTATTATTTTGAGTATTTAATAGCTATTTTTGCATAAACATCAAGTAAGGCCAAGATCAAGGTGATAAAGTGAAAAAGGCAAAAGAATTACCTTGAAAGAAGAAATGGGCAAAGTGAGGAAAAATAGAAAAAAATCAGCAAAAATTCTAAAAGAAGTCATGAAAAAGGGATCAAGACACTTGGAGGGATAACTTAGCAAAAATCTACACAAGTGGGACCAAGAAATGCGATCTGCAGCTTGACGATACGCGGACGACCAGCCACGTATCGCTAGCCGCGTATCGCTACTGACTTGCCAAACTTTGGCTATTGCAACTTGCTTCATTCCCCAAGCTGTTCTTGTACATTTTTGAACTGTACCTAGGTTTTGCAAGTTGAAGATTTCATTGGAAAAGCAAATGGAGACTTTAGGCCTTCAACTAGGGTTTTCATCATTCCAACTCATTAAATGTAAATTGCAAGTTGGAAAATGACTTGTAGTATCCATGTCTATAAATAGAAGTCATTTGTGAAGAGTTAGAGGGATGCTAGGTTAGAGATTTTGTAGAGAATTGCCAGAATTCTCTTAAAGTCATAATAGAGATATTGTGAGTTAAGAGTGTTTCTTATTCAAAAACCCTTGTAGCAACTCTTGTGGAAGGAATACAAGTTCTTGAAGCCATTCCTACAGTGAATAAGCTTTCTTTAACTTTGTATCATTCATTTATCTTGTTTGCTATGGCTAGTTATTTTCAATTCATATGTTTTGATTTGGAAACATCTATGTTGAGCTAAATTCTTAATTCTAGGGTTTGTTAGGTAATAGCATAGGTAACGCAGCGGAAAAATAAAAATTTATTACCTTAACCATGGATCTCTTTGACATATCTATATGATTTACAAGGGGGTTTGCATGAAGATTACCTTAAGCACAGAAGATTTCTATGCTACTAGGCAAAGATCCTTCGAAGAAGATGTTTGATCTACCACGAAAAGCCCTCCAAGCGTAGAGCCTCTAACGATATCCACACGAACAACTTCTTTGGGAACCTTATAGGCTTGCTTGCTTTGACTTTTGAGTGCTAGCTCCCTTGAATTATTTAAGAACACAAGAAGAAGAAAAACCCTAACCCTTAGGAGAGAGAGAGAGAGAGACGCCAAGAGAGAGAGAAAGAGGCGTGTCTTTTTTTATTTTTATTTTTCTCTCACTAATTTTCTATTTGTGTTGCAACAACCATTCAAGAGTCAAAGCATAAACCTATTTATAGAGGTATTATTCTAGTCTTTTAGGAAATAAGGCTAATTAGAAACCAAGAAGGTTTAGGTAACTTACTTTAAGCTAATCCTTCTCCTTTAGGAAATCTATTCCATAAGGAAACTAATTAGTTACTTTATTTCTTCTAGGAAACAAATTTCCTGCAAGACTTAGAATATTTATAAATAAGTCCTTTAAGTTAATTTATCTCATAAATTAACCCCATAAGTATCTCATACTTATCTTTATTACATTTTAACCCAAAGATTTTGTTCTTTATGTGTGTGACCCATTAGGTTCCATTCACGTTGGTAATAAGTATAAATTATAACTCATTAATTGAGCTAGATAAATTAAACACTTTTAATTTATCATTAATTCACTAATTAATCAATTCATACTTATAGATCATGAGTGGCGTCTAGCAATGCATCATGACCACCCAAGTGAATAGGAAAGTCATATGGTAGACCATACCCTTCAATGACAATGTTATCGTGTAATTAATATCCTTTCACCACACTATATCCCAATTAGTCTAAAAGTATAGTGCATACTTTAATAATGACTAATATATATTCTCTTGTTCCGGAAATATAACTCTCCATGATGTAAAAACCTTGAAACTACTTCCAAGTTATACTATCACTTCTGCAGAAGATTTATGAGTTAATATTTCCAACAAGTGGCCATATAGGGATATACTCTCCTATTAAGGAGTGGTGAATCCTATATTGATTACTCACTATCTTTCCATGCTTCAAACTATACCCAATCTCTAACCTATGAGCTACCCTTTTACAGGCACCGAGGAATAGAGTCAAAGTATAGCAATCCACACTCAAGATACTATGGTAATCTCAAGTCAAAGGATCACTTACACCATTGCCATTAAGAGTTTAACCATTGGCACTATAGTTAAAACTCTTGGCGGATCAACCCAATGAACTTGTTCTCAAACAAGCATCCACATACCAGCTTAAGTGTCACGCACACCATAGTCAATGAGATCAACTACTACTTACCATAAGTAGAGGCAAAGTATGTGCTAGTCTATCCGTATTAATGATGTCCAATCTCATTAATACTATGACTAGGGATATTTAAGAATATGACTTTATGTATTAGAGTCTCATAATTGTAACCCCTTACAATCTCTAATACACAATCAATATTCTAAGGACTTTATCAATTAAACAAGTAACATGGAAATACAAGTATAGATGATAAAGAAAAATACCACATGAATAAATATAACATAAATAAGTGTAAATATAAAACACCTTAAACCATCTTGGTTTTAGGGCATACACTAACAGGGTTTTGGTGACACTAATGCATCTATATTAAGGCTTGTAGATGGTTAAACTTGCCATTTCTTGCTTGTGTTTCTTCAATTATTCAAGTTTTAATCTTGTATATGAAAGGCCATCACATGCAAAGCATCCTAGTTATTAGGATACAATTAAGTTTGATCTTAATAATAGAGATTGAATAATTGAACTTAAGTACTAACACATGTAAATAGTGTTATGCTTATGAGGACTTAATGAAGTAATTCATGCATACAAAAGCAATTCTATCATGGTAGTAGGTAGATTGAATCAATTCATTGTGAAAACAAGTTTTGATACCATTGAAATTGCACTCCTAAATAAGGTAAGTTCAAATTGGCAAGAGTTAATCTCTGCACCTGAATTTAGATCATTAGTAAAGTCATTACCCTAGAACTTCTTCCCACATATTTTTCTACAAAAATTCTTGCATTCGTACAAGTTTCTCCTAGTTCAATAGATACTAGCAATACAAACGTGTTCAAATTTATGATTGCTTAGATAATAAAGAAAGTGACAAAACTCTAGTAATTGCACGTTAGTGGTTCCTTGTGGAATTTGACCCTAATTTCCGTTACTACAACAACCCTGTATACTCGCGGTAAAAGTTGGAGATTAGGTTTTATTACTTGACCTTTGTGTGTGTTTGACTTGCTTTTCTATACCTAATCTACACCACGTCAAGTTTTTGGCGCCATTGTCGGGGAAACAAAGAAAATTTGGCAATATCAAGGCAAATGCAAGCTTTATTACTCTAGACATTTTTGTTTGATATCTCTTGTGTTGTGTTTTTGTAGGTACTAATTTAATCTATGGTAAAGGGAAGCATTTAAAGGTTAAAGTTGATTCAAGCATTTCATCGAACACTTGGTGGACATGTTCAATAACGTGCATGTGGATGAGGTCTTGCCGGAAGTTTCAATATCATATGTTACAAATCAAAGGCAAGAACAAGAAACGAGTGTAAGTAGTTATGAATTTGATCTAGAAGTCATTTAGTGTGTTAAACATGACCAATTTCAAGGAAATCCAAATGAATATCCTTATTCTCATTTTGCCAATTTTTTGAATTTAATTGATCTACTTAGTTTTGATGGATACAAGGGAATAAATAAGGATCCTATAAAATTAAGATTGTTTCCATTAACTCTAGTACATGAAGCTAAAGATTGGCTAAGATCATATGGATCAAATTATTTCACTAGTTGAAAGCAATTAGCAAATGCTTTCCTGGAGAAATATGATATGCATTATGTTGACTGCAAGTCTAATTTGAATGTTATTTATTGTACTACATGTGGAGGTGACCATGAGAATCATGAATGTGTTATATTAGCTAAGGTACAATCTAGTGATATTCAAAATGATTCATGTGTTAGCATTAGTATTCCAACTTGTGAAAAAGATGATTCTAATAATCAAATAAGCATGTATGACCAAGAATGTGAAGAAATGCTTGATAATTTTACTTTTGAACATAACCAAGAACAAGTAATTGAAGGAAATGCATGTGTGTAAGAGAGTAGTGGAAAATGAGAAAATAGTTTTTTCTCCTATTTTTGAACTCACAAATCTTAATAATGAACTTGTTCTTGATGAAGAAATTGAAAATTCAAAGGTAAAAAATGAAGAGTTTAATGATATTCCTTTCACTTGTAACATTGATTTTATTGATATCGAAAAGATATTAACACAAGAGAAAGGTATAGCCAATTTTGGCTATGAAATGTTTGCAAAGTGTTCTTTTGTCGTAGGTACAATTGCACAATGGATTATGGATATTGGAGCACTCATTTTGAGGCAAAGGATGCACCTTTACCTCCTCAATCAATTGAGCACTAAAGGTGTATTAAATCCTTTGTGGGACACTCCAATTACATGAGAGAAATTCGGAAGAAAGTCTAGCTCTAGACTTTAAATGAAGCGCTTGTTGGGAGGCAACTCAATGTTTTTGATATTTTAAGTTTCTTTAGTGTGATTTATGTTTTAAGTGTGTTTTGTAGTTAGTTTGTTTGATTAGTTTAGTTTGAATTTGAATTTGAATTTGAAGCATTTTGATCCAATCGATGAAGTTTCATGTTTAAATTTGGATGTTTATTGCCAAATTTTCGTATCTCTTGTGTTTTGAAGGTACATTTGATTTAGACATCTTAGTTTTATCATTTGAAATGTGTTAGAAGTGGTTTAGAGGTTTATATGAACAAGTAAACCAAATTGAAGCATTGAATTGCAAGTTACTATTCCATTAGTTATTATTCATGAGTTAACTTGGATTAAGAACATTGATGCTCATTTTGTAATCCTTGGATTTTTTATGTATAAATTGGTTTTGAGCAACTATATTTTATCATTTGAAACTTGTTCAAAGGGATTTTAAAGTCCAAAACATGCAAAGAATCAAATTGAGCTTTTTAGTGAAAAAGCAACTATTCAATTGGTTGTTTAACTTCAAAGCTGATTCTTTGTGATTTTGGTTTTACATTTGAAATTTTGATGTTTTGAATGCCTAAAAATCATGCTAACAACATTTTTTCACCTTAGAAACATGTTTGAAGTGTTGGATTGATAAAAAATATCCAAAAGAAAATTTTGAATTTCAAGTTCATCTTGAAATTCCATGTTGCAGAATTTTCGGACGGCCCACTTTGCTCGATTCTAATTTCGTATGTATTGATGTTTAAGATGATTTTAATGCATGGATTCAAAGTTTGTTAACATGGTTACATGATCATAAATTTATTTTCCCATAACTAGAGGTTTAAATGGTAGAAATAAGCACTCAAATTGGCTGAAAAATCAGCCTGATACACAAAATCTGCAGCTGTAACTTCTGGGAGGTTGAGCAGATACGTGAATGCTTGATCCGCGGGTATGACCCACGTATCTTGAGCCATGGATCCATGTAATTTTGGCCCTCCTTTGGTGCTTTTGAGTGGTTTTGTTTGGCAAATGTTATGGCATGATTTGTGTGATTATTTGGCAACTTTATGGGGCATGAAAACACCACTTTAACACATTCAAATGGATTGCGTTGCATGTTTCATTTCATTGAATTAAACTTTAAATTTTTTGCATCAAAGTATGAATTTTTTTATTTGAGGCATTTAAGTACAAGTTTCATTTGCGTTTCACTTCATTATAGCACATTACATTTGCTCAAAGCATATGTGCATCAAAATTTCACCTCTTTGGAGCTACATTGCAAGAACCAAGTATGGAAGAAATCAAGTGTTTCAAAACAATGTATGTTACTTTTTGAGCTTATTTGGTATTCAAACATGTTCTAACATAGCATTTGAGGATTTCTAAGTTTTGAAAACTGGTGAGCAAGAGTGGAACATTTGAAGAATATGGTGAAGCTTGGCAAGAAAAAACTTCACGAAGGCCAATGCATTTCAAGGGACAACAACAACATTCTTTTTGGATCTTTAACTAATCAAGGGGAGTATTCTTGTTCTATTTTTCATTCTTATTTTTTCTTTTGCACATTGAGGACAATGTGTCATTTTAAGTGTGGGGGGAAGGTAGAAGGATTATGATTGGTTAAGAATGAGGTTACTTATACAATGTTGTTTTGATAGAATATGGCCAAAATTTTTCAAAATTTGCCTCTACATCATACTTTTATGGCATGAACTTGTTAAAGTCCTTTACTTTATTGAAGTAGTTTATGAAACTTTAATTGAATGTTTTCTACAAATATATGAAGAAATAGTTATTATGTGATTAGGAGTTTTGTTTTTAAGAAAGTATATCTTGTAAAATGGTTGTAATTATGTCTTGATTTGGCATGTTTGATTTTAAATTTCTTTTCTTTACTCAATTTTACATTCCTACGTGGTAGATATGGACAAGAAGTATACTTATTTTAATAAAGGGACAAAAATATTATGAAGTTCAATGATCAATGTTTACTTATTACTACTCCAATGATTCAAAATGCTTAGTAACCGGGAATCTTCATCACAAAATGTCGATTTTCGCGTCAAACGGCAATTGAATTAAGAGTATGCATAGCAAGTTTGATTGAAGGTGAATTGTTGAGTAATAAGGGGTCTTCATCACAAAATGTCGATCCTTTCATCAAAAGACAATTTCACTTCTCAAACTAAGGATTAAAATGTGGTAAAAAGGATTAAAGTGTTGAGTAACTGGGGGTTTTCATCTAAAAATATCAACTTTCGTGTTAAAAGACACTTGCAAATTATAAAGTTCGACATGTCCCTATTGTGTGTAATTAAGTTGTATATAATCGTCCATATTGAATACTTAGAATGTGAAATTTTGTAAGAATTGAAATTTTGTTGAATAAAGTCTTAATCTTGATATAATTATTTCCCATTTGCTTGGTATGATGAGTATTGAAAATTTAACAAGGAATTGCATAATGCCTATTTATTCTATCTTGTAGAAGTACATTCAAACAATGTGGCATTTGTTATTTCAATGCTCGAATCATGTTTTTGATCTCTTGATTTTCCAATTGCTTGAGGACAAGCAATGATTCAAGTGTGGGGGAGTTTGACAAGAGATAATTTTACCTATTTTAGTGTATGTATTATTATGTGTTTTTTATGTATTTTAGTATTTTTAAGCCAAAATTTGGCTCAATTTGATTAAGTTTCTTCCATTTGAAGAATTTCTCAAAAATTAGGGTTTTTTACTCGATTTTTATAGTTTTGAAGCAAAATTTATATTTTGAGCAAATTAATGCACAATCTTTGTACAATCTTTCAGGTTTTATACATTCAATCATAATTTGGATCAATTGGAGTAAAGGTCATCCCATTCTTAGTGGATTCAAGGATGATTGGATTGAGAATTTCAATAGAACAACTTTTATATTCAAACTTGGAGGATTGTTTTGCTCAACTTTTGAAAATTTCTCATCAACAAATTCACCATGGAATTAAAGGATCAATATCACAACATAGTCTCAAGGTCACAAGAGGCATAACAATCAAACGAGAAGTGCAAAGAAGCAATGGAAGTGAAGAATTGGAGAAAACTAAGCATCGGTAACAATGACATATTTCATTATTTTGGCAATAACTTGAGCTACAAATATTGGATTGAAATGATTCTTGTGGAATTTTAAAGCTAAGAGGATACTATACAATTATTATGAGACATCGAAATCCAGTTCTCATATATTCATAGCCAAAAATTCAAATTATTAAAGAACAAAGCTCTCCCAACCATGTTTTAGTATTTTGGCTATATCTTTGCATCCAGAATTCCAAATGACCTGATTCTTCTGGTGTTGGAAAGCTAATTGAAAGGGATACAAATTTTGTGCTTTAGGAAAAAGCTTATTTTGACTGCTTCTAGGAGAAATATGTGGATAAATATACGTGGAAAACCAGCCGTGTATCGCCATCCGTGTATCATGCATGTTGGCCAAAAAATGATACTTTCAACTTGCAGCTTATCTTCCAGTGCCTTTTGATGACTTTTTGAAGATTCTTTGCACCTACACCACCCAAGGAAACATTAAAAATTCAAAGAAAATCTTTTTGTGATTTCAATATAACTTTTCATGCAATTTGTCATGCAAGTTGTTGAGATGATTAGGGTGAATTTGTCTATAAATAAGGAGCTCTTGCAAGACATTTAGGACAAGTCTTGAAGGGAGGAGCACTTCCAAAGTAGTTAGTTTACTAGTTTTCTTTGTAGTTTTATAGGAAATTTCAATACTTGTAAGGAAAACTCTTGGAGAATTCACTTGTACTACATCATATTCAAGGAAGAAATGAAGGATTGGAGCCATTGAAATAAGAATTTCTATATCTTTCTCTTTATTTCCTTACTTGTTGTGAATTACTTTGATGAATTCTTATACTTTCAAGTTTTGAATTCCATGCTTAACTAAATACATGTCTTAGGGTTAGATGAAGCTAATTATATGATTCAAATGTTATTATACTTGCTATAACTTGAATTTGCTTGTTCATCTATCAAGGTTTAACACTTGTAGTAGCTTGATCAACTATTGCAAATCATTTAGATGTTATTTGTGTTAGTGTATGCCCTAAAACCAAGTTGGTTTTTGGGATTTTTATTACGCTTATTTCGTGTTATACTTATATATGTGGCATTTTCTTTGTCATTTAATACTTGTTATTTATATTACTAGTTTATTTGATGAAGTCCATAGAATATTAACTGTGTATAAGAGATTGTAAGAGTTACAATGATGAGACTCTTATTACACATTAAGTTATATTCTTAAATATCCCTAGTCGTAGTATTAATGAGATTGGACATCATTAATATGGGAAGACTAGCACATACTTTGCCTCTACTTATGGTAAGTAGTAGTTGATCTCGTCAACTATGGCGTGTGACACCTAAGCTGGTATGTGGATGCTTGTTAGAGAACAAGTTCATTGGATTGATCCGCCAAGAGTTACTATTCTTAGTGCTTATGAATTATACTCTTAATGGCAATGGTGTAAGTGATCCTTAGACTTGAGATTACCATAGTATCTTGAGTGTGGATTGCTATGCTTTGACTCTATTGCTCGGTGCTCGTAAAAGAGTAGCCCATACGGTAGAGATTGGGTATAGTATGAAGCATGGAAGGATAGTGAGTAATCGATATAGGATTCACCACTCCTTATTATAGGAGAGTATATCCCGGATTGGCCACTTGTTGAAATATGACTTAAAGAATCTTTTGCGCAAAAGTGAAAGTATGACTTGAAAGAGTTTCAAGGTTATACTTTTATGAAAGTTGTATTTTGGGAACAAGAAATCATTAATTAGTCATTTAAAGAGTGCGCACTACACTCTTAGACTAATTGGGATATAGTGTGGTGAAAGGATATTAATTACACGGTAACATTGTCATTGATAGGTGTAGTCTACCATATGACTTTCCTATTCACTTGGGTGGTCATGATGCATTGCTAGACAGCCACTCATGATCTATAAGTGCAAATTAATTAATTAGGGAATTAATGATAAATTAAAGTGTTAATTTATCTGGCTCTTAATTAATTAATTAAAGAGTTATAATTTGTACTTATTGCCAACGTGAATGGAACCTAATGGGTCACACACAATAAGAACATGGTCTTTGGGTTAAATTGTTATTAAGATAAGTATAAGATACTTATGGGGTTAATTTATGCGATAAATTAACTTAAAGGAATTAATTATAAATATTCTAAGTCTTGATGGAAATTAGTTTCCTAAAAGGAATTAAGAAGCTATTTGGTTTCCTTTTGGAATTGGTTTCCTAAAGGAATAGGATTAGCTTAAGGTAAGCTTCCTAAACCTTCTTGGTTTCCAATTACTCTTGTTTCCTTAAAGACTAGGATACTACATCTATAAATAAGTCCAATGCCTTGACTCTTGAAAGATTGATGAAACATAACACAAAATTTAGAGAGAGAAAAATTGAGAGCTTGGTGGCGTTTTTCTCTCCAAGAAAAACGCCACACCTCCATCCCTAATTGTTAGGGTTTCAACTTCTTTCTTCTTCTTGTGTTCTTCATGAATCATTCAAGGGAGCTAGCACTCAAAAGGCAAGGCAAGCAAGCCCAAAGGTTCCTAAAGATCATGTTCGTGTGGATACCGTTGGAGGCTCGACACTTGGAGGGCTTTTCATGGTAGATCAACACCTTCATCGAATAGGATCTTGCCCTTTGAAGCATAGAAACCTTCTATGCTTGAGGTATTTGTGCTAAACACCCTTTAATCGTATAGATTACATCAAAGAGATCCATGGCTAAGGTAATAAATTTTTAAATTTTCCGCTGCGTTACTCCCCTTATTACCTTACAATTTGACAATAAGAAATGCTTATAACATTGGAAAAAAGTAGATGAAACTTATATTGTACACATGCAAATAGTTGTACAAGTAGGTGGATTGAGGTTGTTTAATGCCACAATTTATGCATTTCACAAGAGTTCATCATGAACATAATTGAACTCTATCAATTCATTGTGAAAACAAGTCTTGATTTCATATGGAATTGCAATCCTAAGCAAGACAAGATTAATATAGCAAAGTGTTAATTCAGTCAATCGTATTAATGAAAATTAGTGGATTCTGAACCCTATTACTTGTGTTTGTGAATTTCTTCCATTTGTTTTGCTTCAAGTAGTTGAATTTTCTTATTTTGCACACCACCTATTTGATGTATTGTCTAGAAAATAGAGTTAGTAGCTTTGGTACTTGCAAATTCTTGTTTCCTTGTGGGATCGACCCTAATACTTCCTCTACTACATTTGACCTGTGCACTTGCGGAATGGGGTATTAGGTTATAAATTTTATTACTTGTTCGTGCATAATTTTTGCCTAATTTTGATAGTACCTAAACTTCACAATCAAGTTTTTGTGGTTCCATTACCGGGAACTTGACGTGGTGTAGATGAGGTATAGAAAAGTAAGTCAAATACACACAAAGATCAAGTAATAAAACCTAATCTCCAACTTTACCGCAAGTATACGGGTTGTTGTAGTAATGGAAATTAGGTTCAAATCCCACAAGGAACCACTAACGTGCAATTACTAGAGTTTTGTCACTTTCTTTATTATCTAAGCAATCATAAATTTGAAGCAAGTTTGTATTGCTAGTATCTATTGAACTAGAAGAAACTTGTACGAATGCAAGAATTTTTGTAGAAAAATATGTAGGAAGAAGTTCTAGGGTAATGACTTTACTAATGATCTAAATTAAGGGGTAGAGATTAACTCTTGCCAATTTGAACTTACCTTGTTTAGGAGTGCAGTTCCAATTGTATCAAAACTTGTTTTCACAATGAATTGATTCAATCTACCTATTACCATGATAGAATTGCTTTTGTATGCATAAATTGCTTCATTAAGTCCTCATAAGCATAACACTATTTACATGTGTTAGTACTTAAGTTCAATTATTCATTTTCTATTATTAAGATCAAACTTAATTGTATCCTAATAACTAGGATGCTTTGCATGTGATGGCCTTTCATATACAAAGATTAAAACTTGAATAATTGAAGAAACACAAGCAAGAAATGGCAAGTTTAACCAACTACAAGCCTAATATAGATGCATTAGTGTCATCAAAACCCTAGAATTAAGAATTTAGCTCAACATAGTTGTTTCCAAATCAAAACATATGAATTGAAAACAACTAGTCCATAGCAATCAAGATAAATGAATGACACAAAGTTAAAGAAAGCTTATTCAATATAAGAATGGCTTCAAGAACTTGTATTCCTTCCACAAGAAGTTGCTACAAGAGTTTTTGAATAAGAAACACTCTTAACTCACAATATCTCTATTATGACTTGAGAGAATTCTAGCAATTCTCTACAAAATCTCTAACCTAGCATATCCTCTAACTCTTCACAAATGACTTCTATTTATAGACATGGATGCTACAAGTCATTTTCCAACTTGCAATTTACATTTAATGAGTTGGAATGATGAAAACCCTAGTTGAAGGCCTAAAAGTCTCCATTTGCTCTTCAATGAAATCTTTAACCTGCAAAACCTGGGTACAGTTCAAAAGTATACAAGAACAACTGGGGAATGAAGTAAGTTGCAATAGCCGAAGTTTGGCAAGTCGGTGGCGATACACGGCTAGTGATATACGGCTGGTCGTCCGCGTATCGTCAGCCGTGGATCATATTTCCTAGTCCCACTTGTGTAGATTTTTGCTGAGTTGTCCCTCCAAGTGTCCTGATCCTTTTTTCATGACTTCCTTTAGAATTTTTGCTTATTTTTTCTATTTTTCCTTACTTTGCTCATTTCTTCTTTCAAGGTAATTCTTTTGCCTTTTTCACTTTATCACCTTGATCTTGGCCTTACTTGATGTTTCTGCAAAAATAGATATTAAATACTCAAAATAATAGTTTTAGATGCAAAAATCCTAATTCTGGAAAATATACCCTACTGAATGAAAACATGTCATTCAAAGTCAAAAAGTATAATAACTTAACTAAAAATACACTAAAAATACCAACTAATATATATATTAATATAGGCAAATTTTTCACTTGTCAAACTCCCCCACACTTGAATCATTGCTTGTCCTCAAGCAATTAGAAAATCAAGAGATCAAATAATGATTCAAGTATTGAGATAATTCATGTGTGTTTCTCAAATAGTTTCAGTCCAAAATTATTCAAGTAAATAATCATTATGTAACATCTTGTTGTTCTGGTACTCATAATATTAAGTGAAGGAAAAGTAATTATACCATAATTTTCACTTGTTTGGAGTAAATTTCTTTGCCTTACTAAGTTTTACAAACAACAATGCATATAGCTAATCAAGTAGTCTTTACTCCTTATGATTATGTCATAAAAGAGGGAGAGTTCATCATGCGTTTGACACATTATGAAGTTGTCTTTTTACGCGAAGATCGACATTTTTTGATGAAGATCCCCAGTTACTCAACACTTCATTTACTTTTTACTTTGTTCAATTGCTTTCTTAAGAGTGACAAATCATCTTTTGACGTGAAGATCAACATTTTTAGATGAAGACCCCCGATTACTCAATAATTTTTAGTCTCAAGTTGCTTCTGCCTTTTCTTTTTCTAAGTACCGTTTGACGTGAAAATCGACATTTTTAGATGAAGATTCCCGGTTACTAAGTACTAGATAGCAATTGTTTTCTTCATCTCATCTTCTTTTTCTTATTATTTTCCCTCTTAAACTAATAATCATAAAGCATTTGGACCCCTCAACCTTCTATATTCTTTGTTTCTTTCGTAAGACCGAATAAAGAAAGAATCTCAACATAAACTTGTGTCTTTTTAGGCATAATTACTTCTACTTCTCTTAATATACTTTCCTCAAAACAGGAATTTTTATCACATAATAACTACTACTCTTTATTTGGATCAAACTATTTTAAGGAACTACATGTAATTAGTTCAACAACTAGAAGACTTTAACAAGCTAACTTTTGGCCTAAAACAAAATTAGATCATGATAGCCTTCCAAACTTTGGAAGTATTGTGAAAATCATGTGAAAAAAAAGTTAAATTGAAAAAATTTTTGAAAAATTTTGATGGAGCTTCCCCTTATAAATGGATTAAACTCCCTGTCAAATACAAGAACATACCAATTTTTCAACCAATTCTTTTTCCACACCCTATGTTCTACATTGTCAAACACATGAGTATAACTTCCACAACTTTTTTCTCCCACACTTATATTACACAATATGCTTAATGTAAGATAGGCAAAATAGAAATATGAAAGCAATTAAAACTCCATTGTTCATATGTTTGAGCAGTTTGAACAAGCTATCACGGACTTTGAGTAGTTCACTAGTACGAATAATATCAAAGAAAACATATTAGTTAATGTATCATTCACATTAAAACTAAACTGAAATGTTTTGACAAACATTAAAGGAAATTTCCTAAACGACTAAGAAGGCGGAGGTTGATCATGTTGTTCTCTGCATCTTTGCTCTAAAGTGTGCAGCCATCCATCAATGGTGTCAAGTCATTGTGTGATGGATTGGAAGGATTCTCTTTGGTCATTGCGAATGTTTTTGCAATTCTTCCATCAATTGCTGCCATGGAGTTGTGTGTCGCCTAGAAGGAGCTGCAGTAGAAGGCCCGGCTTGTGTAGATGAGGAAGACCCGGCATGGTAGGAAGATTCCTCAACATCCTCTTGATGCTCCCCGGGTTGTGCTCCTGCTTGTTGTCCTAGAATTTGCTCCAATACGCTTGGATCCTTCAAATGAATGAGATGGAGGAAGGAGATGGTGATGATGTCTGCTTTGGGAATTAGTTGGGGAGCCTCTCATTGGGTGTTGACTCTGTAGAACTCAAAGACCCTAGTCAACAACCTAGGAAAACCAAAGCAAGTTTCTGGAACCCGAGCTTGCACAATAGTGCGCATGTAACTGATAATGATACTAGGCAAGGGAATTCAACGAAGGTCATTTCCTTGCCATTTACCATTTTGTCCAACATTTTGTCCAATAGATACAAGTCAGCATTCCTAACTTCATTTTTGCTACTTCTTTTAGGCATAACATTATGAGCAAAGATGAAAATGCAAATATGATAAGCATTGTCAAATCGTTTTGTAAAGATGCCGATCCGTTCATAATCGCCATGGCAGGTTATTTTGTCTTGGACCCTGAACCGTCTTTTGGCTGCTTGAATGTTCCATGTTTGCTTGCCTCACTTGAATTCCTTCTTGTAGTCTACATTCATCCCCTTATTTCTACAATGGAGCATCTCCGCAATACGGGACCATAGCAACACAATCCTTTTTCCATGGACTGAGGTTTGTAGGTAGGATGCGCTATGTCCTTCCTTGTCATCAATGTTGGCATAAAACTCACGCACCAAATTTGGGTAGATTAGCTCTGGTAGATTTAGGATTGGGTCCCATCCCATTCGTGCAAATAGGGCACTTATATGGAAGAATTGTTCCACCTCGTTGTCCAAACTTTTCTCCTTGATTAATTCTTTATGTACTCAGGTGTTGTACCATTCTTCATTCTCCAAGGATGTGAAACGCCGAGTGTCGAATTGGGTTATGGGTTTCTCCTCTTCTTGTTGTGTAGTCTGTGCTCTACCGCGTCTTCGAGACATGTTTTTCTAAAAACAATAAGTAAAGTTAGCTCATGATTAAAAAATGAATGCAAGCCTTGAAATTGCTTATATTTCTTTCCAAGAATCTTAGTATGTCTTCTAACCCTTACTTTTATCACCCCACTTCTTACCCTTAAAATGTTACTTTATTCCTCTATGGTAGTTTTACATCTTTTCGTCCCTTTATGCATTAGGTTCAAAATATCCTCACTTAGTATAATTTAGTTTAAGATGATTGCGTTTGTTCCTCTTTGAAATTTTTTATGTCAAATTGGACATGCTAACTTAATGTAGCTAAATTTTACTTTTTGTACATGTTAACAATGTCCTTATATGAAGGAACTAAGCCTTAGTTCCATTCAAATGCATGTAGTGATTTCATCCTTTTTATTTCGCAAAAATTCACTGTTCTATTCAAAGTTCTCATGTTCATGTTCCGCATTACTCCCAACAAGTGTTACCCATGCTCAATCTAGTGCAAATAAGGCATCTATATCTTTAAAATTCACATAGCATAACACAAATTCAATGTCTCAAATTTTCGCATATAAACACCAAAGTGGAATTTGAAGACTTTAAATTGAGTTGTAATGATGAAAGATTACCTTGAATGTGATGCAAATGTTTCAATGATGTGTCAAGGGTAGAAATTTGTCCACAGATGGTGTTGAATTGACACCATAGTGAAAAGGGGGATTAGGGTTCTTGGAGAATTTTTGTGAATTTGTCCCCTTGTTGTGTAGATTTGATGGAAAATCTTGAATAGAGTGTGTTGTGTGTGGTGTTTATGGTGAGGTTTTGTGGTTAATTTGACGGAGAAGGGATGTAGATGGAATTGGGATGGGGAATTGAAGGAGTTTTGTAGAAAAGAGGGAAGAAGCATACATGTTCGATTCCCTATTATTTGCCTAAAATTTCAGTCGATACGCGCCTGATTGTCCGCGTATCTTGTTGAGTTGCCACGTATCACTATTGATGCGTATCTGCCACACCTCCCAGAACCAGACACGCAGATGGCAATATGCGGCTGCCACTCGCGTATCGCTGTTGACGCGTATCGTGATGATCCCCAGAACCTTATACGCGACTGTCATCCGCGTATCTCTGTCGATGCGTATTTGGTCTTGTTCTTGATGAGCAAATTTATTCCATTTATGCTTCTTTTTTTTGGCCAAACTTTTGTAAATAGGTAAACATATCTTCCATAGTTTGATTCATGCTTTAAAGTCAATATAAACATGATCATTCAGCATATGAGAAGTGATTCAAAATAGCTTCACACAAATTCTGCAACTTGAGTTTTATCTTAAATCCCTAAAACCAAAGTTTTTTATTTCAAGTTTTTGACTATCTTAATGTTGCAAACATGCGTTAGTGATGAAAACAAAGTTGTCCACATGCTTTTTATGCATAAAAAATATCAAATTTTCAAACTTATGATCAAAATCATAAAGAGTTTCTTTTGGAATTTCATTCTCGGCAACGATGCCAAAAACTTGATTGTGAGGTTTAGGTACTATCAAAATTAGGCAAAAATTACACAAACAAATAATAAAATGTATAACCTAATACCCCTTTCCGCAAGTGCATTGGTCAAATGTAGTTGGGGAAGTATTAGGGTCGATCCCACGAGGAAACAAGAATTTGCAAGTACCAAAGCTACTAACTTACTCTATTATCTAGACAATACATCAAATAGGTTGTGTGCAAAATAAGAAAATTCAACTACTTGAAGCAAAACAAATAGAAGAAATTCACAAACACAAGCAATAGGGTTTAGAATCCACTAATTGTCATTAATACGATTGAGTGATGTAGACATCAAATTTTGACACACCATTTATTTTAAACATTTGGGGGGCATGTTTGCATTTTTGGGTCAAATTTTCATTTTTTAATAATCTTGGGGGAAAAATAGTAATTTGTAAGTATTTTCTATCAACTTTTGGGGTTTTAAATTCGTATTTTTTACTTTCATATGAATTTGTTAATTTTTTATGATTTTTTGGGATTTAATTGGTATTCTTTTATATTTTTACCAGCACAAGGGTAAAATCGTTATTTTACAGTTTAAATTCATTTTTTGTCAATTTTGAGCATAAATGCATTTTCTAGTGTTTTAAGCTTATTTTTAAATTTTTGTTAATTTTTTTAGGCTAATAGCTATTTTTCTCTGAATTTTCATTGTCCAAGGGTAAAATCGTTGTTTTACAGTTTAAATTCATTTTTCACCAATTTTTGAGTCATAAATGCATTTCCTAGGGTTTTAAGCTTATTTTTAATTTTTGATATTTTTTCAAGATCAATAGCTATTTTTCTGTAAATTTTCATTGTCCAAGGGCAAAATCATCATTTTTACAGTTTAAATTCAGTTTTTTGTCAATTTTTGAGTCATAAACATATTTCCTAGGGTTTTAAGCTTATTTTTAATTTTTGGTAATTTTTCAAACTCAATAGCTATTTTTTTGTGAATTTTCATTGTCTAGGGGCAAAATCATCATTTTACAGTTAAAATTCATTTTTCGTCAAATTTTTGAGTCATAAATGCATGTTCTAGGATTTTAAGCTAATTTTTAATTTTTGGTAATTTTTTTAGACCAATAGTTATTTTTTGTGTATTTTTGTTGGCTAGGGGCGAAATCGTCATTTCGCACCTCTAGCGCGTTTTTTGTTAACTTTAAGCTCTAACTTTAATTTTTGAAATCTAGTTTGAATTTTTTGAAAATTTTAGAGACTGCTGTCATTTCATTGCATTAATTTTTAATTTTTTAGGGATTAAAAATATTTTTGAAAAATAAAATTAAAATTTTTTATTACCGGTGACGTTTTTTTTATTTTATAGCATTCTTGATGACCAAGAGAACTAGCCTATAAATACTCCTTTAATCAACAAAAAAATAGGAGAAAAATCAGAAACCCTACAAACACATTTAATCTTATCCAAAAAGATCAAACACACACACCAAAACACCACAAAACACACATTCAGCTGTTCTCTTCCTCAAGGTGGTTATCGTTCATCGACACCTGAAATTTCACTGTTCAACATCAGATTTTGGCTCTAATGTTGAAAAGGTAAGTTCTTAGTTTACATCTTTGTTTTGATTCATTTATTTCGTGCATTTTTCTTGCATTTTCCTTGTTTATCTGATTGTCTATATTGAGATTTTTTTTTAGTTGAATTTGCTTTGTTTTTGGTTTTACTGTTTCTGCGTTTGTCATTTCTGGATTCTTTCATTTTTTCTCTCTTGGATCTTCTTGCTTCTCACCACCGATCTCTCTCTTCCCCTTCTTCTACCACTCTCAGACCACCATAAACCACCAGTTATTCCAAAACTTCCACCCTCAGACCACCATGAATCACCACCAAGCCATCAGTCACTGTAAGACAGAGTTTCAAAATCCCAGCAATAAGCCAATGCCATCTCAAAGCAATATCAGAACCACCTTCCCTTCACCATTCAAGCCTCCATTCCATCGTCTCTTCCTCCCCTTCTTCCGAAAATCCCAAGAGCCACCACCTTCAACCATCACCCAACCATCAAATAACAGCAAACACACAAACATCAACAGCCAAGAAAAAAAAGAGAAAAAAAAAAGCCTTCAAACCAACATAACCTACGCCATCCATCAAACCTGTAAACAATTCAAACAAACAAAACCAGAACAAACCAAATTCCCACCCCCACCCACTGTTCATTTCATACATCCCCTGTCACCGAAAAGTCCATAGTCACCTCATTATACAAAATTACCATAACAACAAACACACAACCGACAATCATCAATCTCAGCTATCATCAATCACAGTAGCACCACTATTCAGCCTCATAGAACCATCAGCCTACCCACACCACAGAAAAGTCAATCCCAGGCAGCTTGAGCAATGAAAAAAAAATATAGAGAAAGAAAAAGAAAAAGGGAAAACTGAAAATGCACTTAAAAGAGAAATTCTTTTATTTGGAGTTTAGTATTAATCCTTGATTTATTTGTTGGAAGATTTCTTATGTTAATTAGGTTAAGTAAATAAGATTCTTCATTATTAAGTGGGACACCTAAGTACCTAATTTGGATTAATTTCATTGGACCATTAGTTTATAATAGTGTTTAATTTTGACTAACTTATTCTACTATTTTCTAGTCTTTTGACCAATTGAACTTTAGCTCAATTTGAATAAAAAATTTCACTTATTCTCTTGCTTTCTTTTCTTTTTCTTGGCTGAATTTTCTTCTTTCTTTTTTTTCTTCTCTTGGCCAAATTTTTTCTCCCCTTTTCTTCTCTCTTTTGCTTTGAAATTTGTGCCATAAAGTTACTAATTTCTAGGTGATAAGAGATTAAAAATTTCCACTAATCAAATTTATCCAAGTTAACAACTAATACCTTAAAAGCATAAACCCTAGCTTGACTCTTGTTATGCTTTGATTGGTCACTCTTTTTCCCACTTTTCTCGTTATTTCTTTTTTATTTTCTTGGCCTATTTCTTTCTCTTTTCTTCTCTTCTTGGCCGGCCCTTTGACTTCACTTTCTTCTCTCTTTAGTTTTCATCTTCTTGAAGCTTTCTCTCCAAACTTTGGACAACTTCACCATAGAAAGTGAGCTTCTCTTCTTCCTAAGCAAAGTTGTAAGCTTGTTTAAGGTATCTACTATGAACTTTTGCTATTAATTTCAAGTTTTATTTAGCCTTTTGTACTAGTTTAATACTAGATTCTTATTACTATAACTTGAAGATTTAAGTTTGAAATGAATTTTTACTTGTTAGATAAAGTGTTCTCTTGGTTAGATAGACTAGTAGATAGCATTTAAACCTTGAAAATTTCATGTATTATATGTTGCTTGAATGAAGAAACTTGGGCTTGAAATCTTGAATTTGAGTGGAATTTTGAGTGAAATTTAGTTGGATTTAAACATAGAAGTTGTAGAACTTGTTGAAAGTTGGATTGGATGGTTGATTTCTTGCAGGAAAAATTTTGGATTAGTCCGGTTTTAAGGGGAGGTGCTGTCAAAATTTCGGTAGAATTAAAAGAAGAAAAATGACAAGTGAGATTTGAAACCTAGAATATGCTAAATTTAGGAAATTTAGTGTGCATAAATTTTTAGAAAATGATCTAGTAATGAATTAAATTTTCCTAGAACAATAAAACCCTAAATCTAATACCCTAAACCTTAGGGTAAAACCCTAAACTCTAAAACCCTAGAAATGAAACCCTAGAAATAATTGGGTTATCTCTTGAATTTTCTTACTAATTTACTTAGGGTTTTAATTAGATTTTCATTAGATTATTTCTTTTAAATTTCAGGACCCGAAAGCGAGTCACGACCCTTTTACGAAATATTTTCATAGGCATTCCAGGTGAGTGTCTCTATGTGTGCATGATGCATGGAATGTTATGTTACACTTGTAAATATTATGTGATAAAATGTGTTACTTGAGGAAAGATGTGTACTTTATCGCATCTATTCCACAATGTGTTACATGCTTTCGTGATCTAATGTGTTACATGTGCTTGAGGCTATCGTGTCTAACTTCACCGTTACTTCACGGATAGTCAACCTGGTCGTGCTTGGGAGGACATAAGGTGCTAGGTGTTTTAGGGCGTGTTGTTCTTTCCCTTGAGTTGTGAATCCTCAAAGAGGCCAACTCCGGATTGAACTTTCTTGCTTGCTTGTTGACCCTCCAAGGTCGAGATTACTCCCTGGATGTGGTAGTCTGTACAGAGGTTATAAGGTGAATGGTGGTTAGGGTACTTGCTTGATAATACCGGTATGACCCTTGGCAAGGACCTGAGCTATTATCTCGATCCCAATGTCATGGTTACATGTTCAGTGCTTGCTACTTCTGCGGTTGAGCTTGCTCCCGTAGTTGAGCCCTGTATCTGCCATTGACTATTTAAATAAATTGTTCATATATTGTTTATTTAACTTGTCAAAAATTTTATTTGAATAAAATTATATTTTACTGGTATGGTTGCATGACTTGAGCACTCACTGGGCTGTTATAGCTCATCCCGTTTATTTGTTTTCTTTAACCAAGTTTCCCAAAATACTAATGCTGGAAAAGCTGATTTTGGACATAGTAAATGTTTTTGTTTTATGTATTTTGATAGCCAATTGTTTAGGCTATTATTGTAAATACTATGCAAATATTGGTGTGTAAAATATATTAGTGACACTTGTACTTTCAAGTAAATTATATGAATGTATTTTATTTGGGTTAAGTATGCTTGGATGTTCCACGTGAGTGCTCGACTTGAGTCCTGACGAGAGCTAGGCAGGCAATCCGCTAAGCCCTTTGGTGCGCTTCTGGGTAAGGTGGGGCTGTCACACCTAACCCCTTTGAACCACCAATCACCATCCCCAATCACACGCAAAGCCAATGCCCACTGCCAAACAACGCCCTGAAATTGCACAAGCCACCACTCCTACGTTTTCCCTGTTTCAAAGGGGGAATCAAGAGAGAAATTTATCCTGATATTTCTGGTGAGTGACAAGAAAAGGCAGAGGTGAAGTGAATGAGAAACAAATGAGAGAAAAGAAATCGGAGAAGGAGAGAGATCAGAGAGTTGACGAAGAGAAATCAGAGAGAAGTAGCAGAGAAGAGAGCGATTGATAGAGTGAAAGAGGATCTGGGAAGAAATGAAAGGAGAGCAGAGGAAAAAAGGAAAGAAAGAGAGAAAGAGAGAGATAGAAAATCTAGAAAGGAAGAGGGAAGAAGGAGAAGAGAACAGAGATGAGAAATTGAGAGAGAGAGAAGAATGTGCAATCAGAATAAAAAGAAAAAGGACAGAAAGATCAAAGATAAGAAGGGAAAAGGGGAAGAAGAAAATGAAGAAAAACATTGGGGGTGGGTTTGATTTACCTGTTTTGTTGATTCCATTGATAATTAATTTTAAAAAACAAAAGGTTTAGTTTTTAAATTTTGGTTTTTCTGTAAATTGTTTTAGTCATAATTTATATTTATTTTGTAGTTCTTGGATCTTTTGTTAATATTACTGCATCCCTATACATTTAGAAAATTTGCATTTTAAGTTTTTCTAATTTTTATTTATTAACCCTCTAGATGTTATTTTTTTTCAAATGGGTCCTCTATCCTTGCAATTTAGCATTTCATTTTACCAGAATTTTAGTTTTTGCCCCATGTTTAGTTGAAATTTATAATTTATTTATCTGCTAGAATTGTGTGTTGCCTTTTTTTACTAAGCTTTAATTTATAAATTGTGCCCCTATGATGTTTGAATTTACGATTTGACCCCTATATTTGTTTAAATGTCTACTAGCTCCTCTAGTTTGCGAGGATATACATTTTATCCCCAATTTCTTAGTATTTTTATTTTTCTATGCTTTATTTATTAGTATTGCGATGCCTTGACATGTTTTTTGTGCTCTTAAGTATTTGTACCGAGTCTTCAAGAGGTATCTCCATTGCTCATAAATTTCTCTTATATGCTCCAATGTGCCTTACATGATTTTTATGCATTTTTATTCATATATTTTCTTATTCTTACATGCTTTTCACGTATTTATTTATTTTATGTTATTTAATTTCAAATTTTATCATTTTATTATTTCGACAAAAGTGTAATATTTTTTGTATTTAGCTAGTCAATGTAATAGTTAGATTATTTTTCTCATATTTTAGCAAAATTTGTGTAATTAGATAGAAAGTATAATAGATAGGGTATTTTTAATTTTCCCCCTTTTAAATTGTAAATTAAGCCCCCGGTATAATAGGTAGAGTTTATTTGCTTTTGCGTGCTTACGTGCTTATTTATTTTACCGCTTTCATTAGGATTTTGCATTTAGATATTATGCTTATGTGTTATGTGCTCCTACTTGCCTTTATATGTGTTTATATGTTTAATTTGCTTTTAATTCACGCTTTACTATTTAATTCATGTTTTATTGTTATTCCATCACCACACTAGTCCAATGCTAGTTGTGGTTTATTGTTTCTCTGCTAGTCCAAAGCTAGTGGGAGTCCTTAGAAAGGACTAGTCCAACGCTAGACCCTTAGGGCATTTTAGTGTTAGGTGCATTTGTGTGCATTTCACATTCTACTTCAAACATTTTTAGTTTTTTTTTTCCATTTGGTATGATTTTTATTATTATCATTCTTATTATTATTATTATTATTTTGACACATTTAAAAAAAATGCATGACATCTAAGTTGCATTTCACTTAGACTTTAGGATATTTGTGTGATCAGACTAGAAATAGTCGTCTACTCACATGGGAAGCGATGGCGTACATGTCGTTCCCTGCTCCGTGAGTAGAAACATTCAGTCACGAGATATTAGTCCCCCCGTACCTGTTATGTTGCATACGCACTTTCTTCGACCACTTATTATCTATATTACTATTTTTTTTTCTTTTTGCATTTTATTTTGTATAGACTCTCGTGACTCCCTCGGGGCCTCACCTCGAGTTTTACAATTAATGCGGTAATTCCGATTAAGTCTCGATGGGACATTCCGACCCTCTCGATTCCCACATATAGACTTAGGATTTGCATTCATTTAGACACATCCAAAATGCGATAAAACATAGGGTTAATTTAGGAAATTTTGGTTAAACCTCGCAACTCGTCTCGGCTAGGTAGAAAGGGTGCCTTAGGCGCGAGCCTTTACCTTTCCTTTCTTCAAATGTGACTCTCAGACCTTTTTCTCTCATTTTTCGTAGACCGGAGTCGGAAAAGGGTTTTAAATAATTTTTTAAAATTTTTATTTTTGTATTGTTAGACGATTTTTCCGATGACTTGGTACACCCCAACTCAGTACCAAGTGGCGACTCCATTTTCTAAATAAAAACCCTTTTTCAAATCATTTGGCCAAACTGTTGCATTTTTTAGTCCCAGTCTTCTTTGTTTTCCAAAATATTATTTTTTCCTAAAATAACACTTTTTTACTAAAAAACTCGATTTTTACCACACACGCACAATTTTTACAAAATCTATCTTTTCAAAGGAGGTCACCGGACCGGACCGTCTTTTTGAGATGCGACAGTCAACGAGCCCCTTAGGACACCTTTTACTTACGATTTTTAGGACGCAACAAGTGAATTAACACTTTGCTATATTAATCTTGTCTTGCTTAGGATTGCAATTCTATATGAAATCAAGACTTGTTTTCACAATGAATTGATAGAGTTCAATTATGTTTATGATAAACTCTTGTGAAATGCATGAATTGTGGTATTAAACAACCTCAATCCACCTACTTGTACAACTATTTGCATGTGTATAACATAAGTTTCATCTACTATTTTCCAATGTTATAAGCATTTCTTATTGTCAAATAACATCTAAATGATTTGCAATAGTTGATCAAGCTACTACAAATGTTAAACCTTGATAGATGAACAAGCCAATTCAAGTTATAGCAAGTATAATAACACTTGAATCATATAATTAGCTTCATCTAACCCTAAGACATGTATTTAGTTAAACATGGAATTCAAAACTTGAAAGTATAAGAATTCATTAAAGTAATTCACAACAAGTAAGGAAATAAAGAGAAAGAGATAGAAATTCTTATTTCAATGGCTCCAATCCTTCATTTCTTCCTTGAATATGATGTAGTACAAGTGAATTCTCCAAGAGTTTCCTTACAAGTATTGAAATTTCCTATAAAATTACAAAGAAAACTAGTAAACTAACTACTTTGGGAGTGCTCCTCCCTTCAAGACTTGTCTTAAATGTCTTGCAAGAGCTCCCTATTTATAGTCAAATTCACCCTAATCATCTCACCAACTTGCATGGCAAATTGCATGAAAAGTTGTCTTGAAATCACAAAAAGATTTTTCCTTGGATTTTTCAATGTTTCCTTGGGTGGTGTAGGTGCAAAGAATCTTCAAAAAGTCATCAAAAGAGGTTGGAAGATAAGCTGCAAGTTGAAAGTGGTATTTTCGGGCCGATATGCATGACACGCAGATGGCGATACGCGGTTGGTTATTCGTGTATCTTGATCTACGTATTGCTCCTAGAAGCAGTCGAAATTATGATAGAGAAACGGGGACCCTAGAAAGGCGACGCTTTTAAAACCCTAAAATCTTCACACAGGAACATCCCCAAAGGACCGTCTTGAAGATTAGGCGATAAACCAATCCAATCCCTCTTGCAGAATTGGACCAAATTATCAAATAATACAAACTCTCATCGAATCACTCGACCCCAATCCAACCTCGTGGAATGAAATCGTTTAAATCTAACAAGAGAAAAACCTAAACCCTAATCACACCTGTTGATTAGAACTTAAGGTATAAAGTAGACCTCACAAGAATCGCTCTTGAAAAGGCGAAGATAGTTCTCATCTCAAGAACCAACCAAACTCTCATAGAGAAAAAATCAATATCCATTGATTAATTTATCATTCAACATTAACTTAATAATAAACAACAATAGTTAGCCTTATATAGGAGTACAAACCCTAAAACTAAATATGAAAAGTCTACATTAAATATAACTTAAATAAATTAAACTAAAACTAATTAAAATAATAAAAATTCCAAGCTGCTGACGAAGGTTGTGGGCAAGGCCGCGAGACGGCCTTAGGTGCAGCCTTGGTCAGAAGCAGTTCTGGCCTTGGCACGCTTTCTGATCCAGGCCTTGGAAGAAGGCCGCGGGACAGCCTGAGCTGCGGCCTCCATCAGAACATCTGCGATTGGCTTCTAGTCTTATACTTTGAAAATCCTATCTTGTACCTTCGACCTTAGACGTGACCACCAACCTTTGGCCCCTTGAGTGGATGCTAAATGAGCTGTCTTCCATGCCCTATTGCCAAGCTTTGACCACTTTGAAACCTCCCATTTGCATAGAATGATGATAGCTGTTGGTGAAGCTTGAATGATAGAAATCATGACCACAGGATTCGTATCAAACTCCCCCTCTTTAAAATGATTCGTCCTCGAATCGTCGCCCATAGTAGATAAGCAACAAGTTAAGATCACAAGGGATGGTTCAACACTTGGTGGCTCTTCCTCGAATGGATCCTCTAATGGTGCCTCCATTGGTTGTGGACGTTCTTTGACTTCAAATTTCGTAGTCGATTGATGCTTTTCCTTTCGGACTACATGATTTTGCTTTTCCCTTGAAGCATCAATGTGCAATTCCAATTTGTCCACACACTTCTGCATCTCTTCCATGAAAGTAGCACATCGATCTTTTATCTCATCCCATATTGAAGAATCAAAACGATGCTTCTTAGAGGATTTGGACTTTGAAAACTGTTCCTTCCTCTTTGTAGTACTGCCCTTATAGTCATATTCATCATTAACCGCCTTTGTAGAGGATTTGGAACGGCTTTTATTATTAGTCGATCTTCTGGCATCTCAACGATCTCTAGTTTCATAGAAGCCTCTTTGGAATTTACAATTAAACTATTAAAAATCTTCGAAGCTCAACATTAATAACTTGTAAAAATAGACAAATTTTTCCTCCAAATCTTGGTTTTTACGAAAATCTCACTTTTATGCCTTTTTCCACTCAAGAATTTTTTTCAATCTAACAACCCTTTTTGTTTTTTTTTAAACACACAAAAAAACTCACACTATACAAAAGATCAACTCTAAAAAAAAAAAAAACAAAACAAAAACTGAAAAAAAAATTCCAAAAAAAAAAAGTCGGATGAACAGTAACGTGCGTGAACAGTACCACACTGAATAGTATTTCCGATGCGAAAGTACACCTGCATGAATGGTGATACTACAGTACGGTGAACAGTGACCACAATATTTTTTTCTTCCCCCAAATCAACAACAAAAGATCTCAACTTTGATTCAAGAAAAAGTCAAATTTTGAACTAAGAACAACACAACAAAAATTAAAAGTATATATCCAAGTGAATTGACAACAAAAGAGATATACCCAAGTTGGTTAAACGCAACAAAAGAACCTGATTTTCTTTCAAGATCCAATAACTCTGATACCACTTGATAGAGAAACGGGGACCCTAAAAATGTGATACTCCTAAAACTCTCGAATCTTCACATAGGAACATTCCGAAAGGACCGTCTTGAATATCAGGTGATAACCCAATCCAATCCCCCCCGCAGAATTGGACCAAATTATCAAATAATACAAACTCTCATAGAATCACTCGACTCCAATCCAACCCCATGGAATGAAACTGTTTAAATCTAACAAGAGCAAAACCAAAACCCTAATCACACTTGTTGATTAGAACTTAATATGGAAAGTCTAAATTAAATATAACTTAAATAAATTAAACTAAAACTAATTAAAACAATAAAAATTCCAAGTTGCTGATGAAAACCGCGGGACGGCCTTAGACACGGCCTTGGTCAGAAGCAGTTTTGGCCTTGGCACGCTTTTTGATCCAAGCCGTGGAGAAAGGCCGCGTGACGGCCTGAGGTGCAGCCTCCATCAGAACGTCTGTGATTGGCTTCTGGTCTTGTCCTTTGAAAGTCCTAGCTCGTACCTTCGACCTTAGATGCGGCCACCAACCTTTGGCCCCTTAAGTGGATGTTAAATGAGCTATCTTCCATGCCCTATTGCCAAGCTTTGACCACTTTGAAACCTCCAATTTGCATAGAATGATGATATTTGTTGGTGAAGCTTGAATGATAGGAATCATGGCCACAGAATTCGTATTAAATTAGCTTTTTCTTAAAAACATGATATTGTAGCCCTTTGAATTAGCTTTCTAACATCACAAGAATCAGGTCATTTGGAGTTCTGGATGCAAAGATATGGCCAAAATACTGAGACGTGGTTGGGAGAGCTTTGTTCTTCAATAATTTGGATTTTTGGCTATGAATATGTGAGAACTGGATTTCAATGTCTTCATAATAATTGTATAGTATCCTCTTAACTTTAAAATATCACAATATTCATCTTAATCCAATAGTTCTAGCTCAAGTTATTACCAAAATGCTGAAATATGTCATTTTTACCGACGCCTAGTTTTCTCTAATTCTTCACTTTCGTTGCTTCTTTGTACTTCTCTTTTGCTTGTTATGCCTCCTGTGACCTTGAGAATTTGTTGTGATATCAATCCTTTAATTTCATGGTGAATTTGTTGATGAGAGAATTTTCCAAAAGTTGAGCAAAACAATCCTCCAAGTTGGAATATAAAAGTTGTTCTATTGAAATTCTAAATCCAATCATCCTTGAATCCACTAAGAATGGGATGTCCTTTACTCTAATTGATCCAAATTATGATTGAATGTATAAAACCTGAAAGATTGTACAAAGATTGTGCATTAATTTGCTCAAAATATAAATTTTGCTTCAAAACTATAAAAATCGGGTAAAAACCCTAATTTTTGAGAAATTCTTCAAATGGAAGAAACTTAATCAAATTGAGCTAAATTTTGGCTAAAAATACTAAAAATACATTAAAAACATATAATAATACATACATGAAAATAAGTAAAATTATCTCTTGTCAAGTATCTAGGCTACTAACTTGCTTTATTATCTAAACTACCAAACTTGCTGATGGTGAAATGATAGGAAAATCAAATTTAAGTAAACAAAATATGAAGAAACTAGTTAAACAAAATTGACTAGGCTTAAGAATTCACCAAATATGAAAGCTTAACTTATGGCCATGATGATTTTTATTCACATTTGGGATTCAATTCCGTTTTTACTCCAAACTAGATCTCTCTGTGAATGGAAGACTACTAATACATGAACTTTCCGACTCTCGTGGTAAAATCTAGCATGCATTAGTTCATTAAATTCATGAATTGTGGCTTCAAACCTTAATCCACCTATGTGAATCACAATTTTCGTGAGATTCTATATAAGTTTCACTTACTCTTTCCATTGTTAAGTGCAAATTGCTTTGTCAAATAACAACTAGATGATTTGAAGTAGGTAGCTAATCAACAACAAATGTGAAGACTAAGTAAATGAATAAACAAGAATAAGTTGGCCAAAAATTAATTCATATTATAGTTTCATCTTAAACCTAGTTTGGTTCAACTTAGTTTAACATGAGAAGCGCAAAATGAATGTAAACAAACATGCATGAATGAAACCAAAAGGAATATGGTTAGAGTTGCTTATTTGGTGGATGAACTTGGCTCCAAGACATGTCCATTCAATTCATCAAACATGTGTTCCTTCGAAGTCTTGCTACAAGAAAAGGATAATTCCTACTACCAAACTAAGAAAGAAATCTTATGCTAAGTATTTATGAGGAGTGCTCCTCCTACCAAGCTTTAGTTCTAGCTTTATCAAGCATAAAACCAAGCATACATAAATGAACTACAAAGGCATATATTTATAGGAAAAACCCTAACTCAAGTCCTTGTCCAAGTTGAAGAAGATATAATGAAATTTGACTCCAAATCTTGGAAATCTTGCTTGAACTTTTAAATATTCTTGGGGCAGTGCAGAAGCAGCTGAACATTGGAATTATCTGCAAATTGCAGCTAGCCGAAATCTTCAAGTTGTGCCTGATCTGCAGGATAGCAACCTTCAGATTGGAACTGCGGATCACTTTTCTTTGATCATTTTGCCCTTTTCAATTTTTGGTTATTCCTTCCATGCCCTTGAGATGTTTTTCCACTATTTGAACCACAATTGGCTTGGTAGAAATTGATGAAGAAAAATTATTCCAAAAATTTTCAAGCTTAAGTGATCAAAAGGTACAACTTGAATCAACCTTATGTAGACACCAAATTCTGACACACCATTTATTTTTCAAACATTGGGCGCTTGTTTATATTTTTTGGGTTAAATTCTAATTTTTCAATAAAAAGGGAAAGAAAATCAGTAATTTCGAGAGCAAAATAGTAATTTTTAACTGTTAATATTTTTCATTAGTTTTGGGCTTTTAAATTCATACTTTGTACTTTCATACGTATTTTTTAAATTTTTGTATTTTTTTAGATTTAACTAGTATTTTTCTGTATTTCGCCAACACAGGGGCAAAATTATCATTTTGCCTCGTGAATACCATTTTCGCCCATTTTCTAAAACCAAATTTATTTTTCAAGTTTGTAAGCATGTTTTTAAAATTTCTTGATTTTTTCGGGAGCGATCGCTATTTTTCTGTAAATATCGTGTATAGGGACAAAATTGTCGTTTCACATTCCGAACTCATTTTTCACCAATTTTTGGGTCTCAAATTCATTTTTAAGTTTTAAGCATGTTTCTAAGTTTTTCTAACTTTTTTCGGGGTGAATTTCTATTCAAAAATTTATTATTTACATTTTTCTTAATTCTTTCTATTTTTTAGAGAGAACATATATTTTTAAATTTTTTTTTGTAAGGGTACAGTTGTAATTTTAGTAGTTAATGGCGTCTTAGTCTTTTAGTCATTTCTTGAAAGATAAGTCATTTGTGCACTATAAATAGCCCAATTTTTTAGGAGAAAAAGGGTGGGGAAAAAAAAAACCTAGATAGAGTTTTTAGTTTTTTCATTTTATCTCTTACACCAAGAACACCAAAAATACACACTTTTTCCTACATTTATCTTCAAGTTTTCACCAAAAGCACCAAGAATACCTACTAGGTTTTAGTACATCTTCAAGCTTACACCTAGAACACCTAGAACACACACTAACACATGTTCAAACCTACACCTAAAACACCAAGAACACACACTAGCTAATCTTACACACTTATTCACTTTCTCTCTCATGCACAACACACACTTCCATACACTTCTTGCATTTTCTCTCTCACACACTAGCTCACAATCTTACACACAGCCACACACACACTCTCACATTTACACACACAACCACTTCACAAATAAACACACTTACACACACTTGCACACACTACACACAAACATACACTCACGCAAACACACTATCACACATGTGGACACACACAATCAGCGCCAAAACACAATCATCACATACAAAGTACACGGCAAATTCAGAATACACACACATTCACAACACAGGTACAAGCACACACATTTCACACACAATCATGCTCACAGATTCAATCCCTTCAAATACACACTCATCATCATATGCTCAAACACATACACTGATTCACACACATACACACAGGACACGCATCACATAGATACAAACACTTCACACACATTCAAACACACAGTTTACACGCAGTAGACTTACACTACCACACACACAATCACACCATCAAACACACAGAACATCACACACATACACACAAACTAACACTAAACAATACATGATACACACTGATCTCTAACCACCATCACTTTCGCATCAGACTAACCCCAAAACGAGCCTATGTCACCACATCACCTAGCCTCAAAACCCCAACACCAGCTCAAATCAATTTCCTCCAGTCAAACCCAAATTCACCTTAGTTCCTCCACTACCAGTATTCTCCAACTGTCGAACCACCATCACCCCTGCAATCATATATCCATTAGCAGCTTCTCAATAGCCCTTGCAACCCAATTCAGTACTCAAAACCATCAAAAAACTACCTCCCCATGAACCATCAAATCATCATCAAAGTCCCTCACCCTCAAGTTAGCTCCACCAACACAAGCAGTCCCAATAAGTCTCCATCACCAAGCCCCCACCGTTTAACCACCATTTAACCCACCTGCAAAGACACCCAAACCAGCCTTCAAACACCACCAGTGCATTTCCAAAGAACAGCGAGGGAGTGAAAATAAAAGGAAAAGGGGAGAATAGGGGAGAGGAAGAGGAGGAAGGAGAGAAACTGCGAGAGAGAGGACGGAGAAGAGAAGAGCAGAGGCGAAAAAAAGAGATGCAAAGAGGGGAAGAAATGAAACAAAAACAGAGAGAACAACGAGGGAAAAAGAAGAGAAAAGGAAGAGAAAAAGAAATAAGGAGAGAAGAGAAAGAAGAGAGGGTAAGCCAGAGAGAGGAAATTGAAGGAACAGAGAGAAGGGGGGAGATTGATTGGAGAAGAAGAAAGAAAAAGGGAGTGAGAAGAGAACAAAAAGAGTAGCTAGAGAAACAAAGAGGGGAGAACAAAAATAGAGAAACCAGTAAGAGAGAAAGAACAGAAAGATGAAGAAGAAAGAAAGACCAAGAGAAAGAAACGGAGAGAATGGAGAAGAAACTAGAGAGGGAGAGTGACTGAGAGAAAAACAAAATTCGGATGGGGTGGGAAATTTTTTTTTATGTTTAATTTTGATTAGTTAGTTTTGTTAATTTAATAAATTTCCTGATTTTGTTAATTAATTGAATTATTTAGTTCAGTTAATTGAATTAATCCCTACTTAATTTAGTTATTGGATTCGGTTAGCATGTTTATTGGGTATTTAGTTAGTGAATAATTATTTATAGTTTCAATCCTTGAATTCCTAGGTAAGGTTATAGTGTCATTTGCATATTTTCGATTTATGCACTTTAATCCCTATGTATTATAGATTGACCCCTAAGTTCCAATTTCTTTCAATTTAAGTCTTAATTGATTGCATCTTAGTTTTATATTTACTGAAATTTGTGTTTTTACCCCTGTGCCTGTTTGAATTTACAATTAGGACTCTAGACTAGTTTTAATTTCTATTTATTCCCCTCAGATTTGAATAAATTTCCAATTTTACCCCTTAAAGTTTATGGAAATTTAATTTTCGTTCCCTTAATTTCTAGACTTTACATTCTACCCAATTTATCAATGCTCACATGTTTTAGGCTTTATTTCTTTATATCAAGGTACCTTGACTTGTTTGTTAATTTTGATTAGTATTGGTACCAGGTTTTCAGAAAGGTACCCCTATTACTTGTAAATTCCTCTTTATGTGCTTCAATGTGCTCTTATGTGATTTTTATGTATTTTTTTCTTTTTTTAATGTTTCTTACTTTTTTAATGCTTTTGCCTATTTATTTACTTTATGTTATTTAGTTTCAAAATTTATTAGTTGTGCAAAAATGTAATAGATACATTGCAATTTCTTTTATTTTGGCTTATTTTGTACTTAGATAGTTAATGTAATATATTCCTTATATTCTTAGTTAACATTTGTATTTAGATAGATAAATGTAATAGATAGTTCATTTTCATTTTTTCCCCTTCCAAATTGTAACTTAAACCCCCGGTGTAATAGTTAGGGCTTATAAGTTTTTGCATGCTTACGTGTTTAATGTTTTACCGCTTTCTTTAGGGGTTTGCATCTAGATATCATGCTTACATGTTATATGCTCCTACTTGCTCTTATATGGCTTTATACGTTTAATTTGCTTTTAATTCATGTTTTACTATTTAGTTCATGTTTTATGTTATTCCGTCACCACACTAGTCCAACGCTAGTTGTGACTTTATCGTTTCCACACTAGTCCAACACTGGTGGGAATCCCTAGAAAGGGGCTAGTCCAACGATAGACCCTTAAGTCATTTTAGTGCTAGGTACACCCGTATGCCTTTTACATCATTTCGCACACTATCCCCTTTTTAGTTTTTTGTCATTTTGCAAGACTTTCATATATGCATATAATTATCATTATTATCTATTTTCAAGTATTTGGAAGCGCATGCTTTTAGGTTGCATTCTCACTTAAACTTTTAGAACATTGATGTGATTCAACTAGAAATAGTTGCCTACTCACGTGGGAAGCGGTGGCGTACATGCCGTTCCCCCTCCGTGAGTAAAAACATTTAGTCACGAGTTATTAGTCCCCCGTACCCGTTATGTTGCATTCCCAATTTCTTTGACACTTACTATCTATACTATTTTCCTTTTTGCATTTCAATTCGCATTCACACTCGTGACTCGCTTGAGGTTTCGACTCGGGTTTCGCAACTAGTGCGATAATCCAGAACAAGCCTCGGCAGAACATTTTGACCCTCAAGATACCACATTTAGATTTCAGATTTGTATTCATTTAGATACATCCGAACGCAATAGAATTTAGGGGTTATTTTAGAAAAATGTGATTAAACATCGCAACTAGTCTCAACTAGGTAGAAAGGGTGCCTTAGGTGCGAGGCTTTCCCTTCCCTTTCTTTAAATGTGACTCCCGAACCTTTTTCCCTCGTTTTTTTTTTGTAAACCGGAATCAGAAAAGGGTTTTTCAAACATTTTTCTAAAAATTTTATTTTTTGTTTTGCTAAATGATTTTTCGGGTGACTTGGAACACCCTAACTCAGTTCCAAGTGGCGACTCCATTTTTAAAATAAAACCCTTTTTCAAAATTAGTTGGCCAAAACTGTTGCACTTTTATCTCGGCCTTATTTTCTTTTGAAATACCATTTTTCCTAAAAATACAATTTTTTCACTAAAAAACTCGATTTTCATCACACACCATGATTTTTTCAAAACTCTATATTTCCAAAATAGGTCACCGAACTAGACCACCTTCTTTGGGCACGACAGTCAATGACCCCACCATGTGTCATTTCGGGGCGCGACACCTTCAGTTTGATGTTCTTTGAGCTTCAATTGATCCAAATCCGTCTAATCACACACTTTTGTTGCTGAATTTTTCCACAAGATTGAATAACAAGCCTCGGCCATTTCATTTCCTGAATGTTTGGACCACCAATGGTAGTCTCGTGGATGTTGTTCATAGTTCATGGTAGGAAGATATTGCGGGGCATTCTTTGACAGTTTTGTGTGCCAAACTGAAAGCCATGAAAAAGGTTGAGCAGAATGTATTATTGGCAGAAAAAAGCTTCGAGGATGAGGCTTCAATTGAGAACAAGTCAAAATTAAATAAAGCTCAAGCTGATTTACAACGTGTGTTGGCTATGGAGGAGCAATATTGAAGGCAAAAGGCTCGTATCAAATGGCTTTCAGGAGGTGATAGGAATTCCAAATATTTCCATGCTGTGGTTAAAGAATGCAGAATGCAAACTACAATTCATAAGATAAAGAATGAAGTTGGGAACTAGGTTTCACGAGAAAATGATATTGGTGATGAAGCTGTCAAGTTCTTTGGAAAATTATTTCGGGCAGAGTTTAGCATGCCAACTCACTTAGTGGAGGTTATTCTAAAGCTAATTACAAAACAAGACAATACTTCATTAGAGGCTATTCCTTCTTTGGAAGAGATTAAGGATGTCATTTTTCAGATGGATGGGGATAGTGCGGCAGGACCGGATGGATTAACGAGGAAATTCTTCACGTTTGCATGGGATGTGATTGGGTAGTTATAGCAACATCCATTGTTCTTATCCCTAAAAATCCAAATCCACAGGAATTCTAGCAATTCAGGCCTATAAGCTCTACAATTTCATAAACAAGGTGATTTGACGAGTTCTATCAAATAGGCTAGCCCCCATTTTGCCTAAGATAATCTCTCCTCAGCAAAGTGGCTTTGTTAAAGGTAGAAGCATAATGGATAATTTTTTGCTAGCCCAAGAACTTATTTCTGATATTGGAAGGAAGTCCAGGGGTGAAAATGTGGCAATTAAACTTGGTATGGCCAAGGCATATGACCGGGTGTTCTAGCCTTTTTTAATATGTGTGTTACGTAAATTTTGATTTGGCGAATGCGTCATTGATATGATTTGGAGGCTAATATCTAATGTCTGGTTTTCTATCATTAATAATGGAATGAACTTTGGATTTTTCAAGTCTACTAGAGGGCTTCGTCAAGGAGATCCGTTATCTCCTGCCTTTTTCATCATGGGAGCTGAAGTTTTATCTCGTGCATTGGATGGTCTGGCAGAATAGTCTAATTTTTTGGGTTTCAAAATTCCTCTTGGGTGCCCTTATGTTTCTCACTTAGCATTTGTTGACAATGTGCTAATTTTTTCAAATACTTCCAAAGGTTCACTCAAGAGGTTGTTAGAGGTGTTGGAAAAGTATCAGAGTGATTCAGGTCAGTTGATTAACTCCCAAAAAAGTTGTTTTTTAGTTCATCCAAAATTATGTAGAACTTAGCTGAAGATGATTGAGAGATTAACTAATTACTCAAAAAAGCAACTTCCTATCAAATATTTGGGATTTCCTTTGCTCTATGGTAAGCCTAAGATTGAATATTTTTCAGAACTTTGTCAAAATTTTTTGAATACAATTTTATCTTGGAAAAATCAAATTTTATCCTCGAGTGGTAGGATGATTCTAATTAGGCATGTTCTTTGTGCAATTCCTTTACACTTGATGGTGGTTTCATCTATTCCTAAAGATGTTTTCCGGTTGGTTGAAAAGGTACTTGCTGATTTTCTTTGGAATTTTAATGATAGTGAGTCTAAATTCCATTGGATTGGTTGGGACCATTTATGTTATCCGGTGAAAGAAGGTGGAGTGGAATTTAAAAGCATGGAACATACATATGCTGCATTTTCAAGTAAGTTGTGGTGGAATTTTAGACTTGGCTCTTCACTTTGGTCCAAATTCATAAGGTTGAAGTATTGTGCCAATATGCATCCTTGTCAGGTAGAGGTGACCATGAATAGTTTTGTCACATGGAAGCAGATGTTAAACGTAAGGGGGTTGGCTGAATTGAGTATCTCTTTGATAATGAATAATGGTGGGTGCCATTTTTTGTATGATAATTGGAAGGGTAGGGGGGCCTTATATTCCAAAGTTGGCATTACTGCAAACCATGTTGTGGCTGATTTTGTGGATGATGGGAAGTGGGACACTTCCCTTTTGTATCAGTGGTTACCTGTGGATATTGTCAATAACATTTTGAATATTGATGCTCCCAATGGGTCAACTCCAGATGAGATGGTTTGGCAAGACACTGTATCTAGTAATTTCTCATTGCTTTCTGCTTTTCATGGAATTAGAGATTGTAGGCCATATTCGTTGTTTTCTTCCAAAATGTGGCATCCTCAGATTCCTTTGAAGACGTCGTTTTTTATGATGAGACTGCTCTTTCGAAAACTTCCATTGGATGATGTATTGGTTAAATTTAAATTTAATCTTCTGTCCAAATGCTTTTGTTGTGTGCATGCAAATGTGGAATCTATTGATCATGTTTTTGTGACTGGTGAATTAGCATTTGTTGTTTGGAAGGTTTTTGGGCTAAAGTTGTGGGATTCATGCATCTGTGCCAAATGTCCGTGCAATGTTATCTACTTGGTGGTTGGCTACTCATAAGCACAGTCGCATGAGGTTTGTTCTGCTTGTGCTTCCAATATTTATTTTTTGGAATTTATGGAAGTGAGAAACAAGGCTTTTTTTGAAGGTGAGAGGTTTTCGATATCTACAGTTTGTGACATGGTCTATAGGGATTTGAGGGATGCATTTTATGTGAAATTTAAAGATTCATTAGATTGCCAATCTTGGTTTGTAATTATTGATTCTGTATTAAGTGTGCCTGACAGATTTACTTGGAAAGCTGTAAAGTGGATGCTTCCTTCTGTGGGAATGATTAAATTCAATATGGATGGAAGTTCAAAAAGAAATCCAGGGTGTTTTGCGTGTTCTTTGGGTCATGGTACTAGTTTGCAAGCAGAAGTGAAAGCAGTTCTCAATGTAATCAAAATTTGTTGTCGCGTTCCAAAAATCGTGGGTAAAGGGTGCAAGTGCTAGTGGGGTCGTTGACTGTCGCGTCCAAAAAGACGGTTCGGTCTCGGTGACCCTTTTGAAAATAAAGGTTTTTAGAAAAACCATGCGTGTGTGAGAAATATCAAATTTTAGTAGTCAAGTGTATTTTAAAAAAAATGGTATTTTTAAAAGAAAATAAGGCCGGGACTAAAAGTGCGACAGATTTGGCCAAATAATTTGAAAAAGGGTTTTATTTTAAAAAATGGAGTCGCCACTTGGTACTGAGTTTGGGTGTACCAAGTCACCCGAGAAATTGTTTAACAAAACAAAACAAAAATTTTTAGAAAAAATATTTTAAAACCCTTTTCCGACTCCGGTCTATGAAAAACGAGAGAAAAAGGTTCGGGAGTCACATTTGAAGAAAGGGAAGGCAAAGGCTTGCGCCTAAGGCACCTTTTCAACCTAGCCGAGGCCAGTTGCGAGGTTTAATCAAAATTTCCTAAATTAACCCTAAGTTCTATTGTGTTTTGGATGCATCTAAATGAATGCAAATTCTAAGTCTAGATTTGAATATCGGGAGGGTCGAAATGTCCCGTCGAAGCTTAATCAGAATTATCGCATTAATTACGAAACCCGAGGTGAGGTCCCGAGGGAGTCACAAGTGTCTATGCAAAATGAAATGCAAAAATAAAAGAAAATAATAACAATATATATTAAGTGAAGAAAGAAAGTGGGTATGCAACATGACGGGTATGGGAGAACTAATAACTCGTGATTGAATGTTTCTACTCACGGAGGGGGGAACGGCCTGTACGCCACCGCTTCCCATGTGAGTAGACGACTATTTCTAGTCGAATCACACAAATGTCCTAATTTCTAAGTGAAGTGCAACCTAGATGTCATGCATTTTAAAAACGTGTCAAAAATAATAATAATAATAATGGTAATAAATAGTAATAATAAAATCATGCCAAATGGAAAGAAAAACTAAAAGTGTGTGAAATGAGAAATGCACACGAATGCACCTAATCACTAAAATGTCCTAAGGGTTTAGCGTTGGTCTGGCCCGTTCTAAGGAAAATCTCACTAGCGTTAGATTAGCGGGGAAAGGATGAAGCCACAACTAGCGTTGGACTAGTGTGGTAACGGAATAACATAAAACATAAATTAAATGGTAAAGTACGAATTAAAAAAGCAAATTAAACATATAAAGACATATAAAGTCAAGTACGAGCACATAACACATAGGCATAATACCTAGATGCAAAATCCTAATGAAAGTGGTAAATCAAATAAGCATGTAAGCACACAGAAACAAATAAACCCTAACTATTACACCGGGGGGACTTGATTTACAATTTAAAGGGGGAAATTAAAAATGCCCTATCTATTTCACTTTCTATATAATTATACAATTTTTACTAAAATATAAAAAATAATAATAATAATCTAACTATTATATTGATTAGCTAAATACAAAAATATTACGTTTTTTATAAAATAATAATAAAAATAAAAAATTAAACAAATTAACTACGTAAATACGCAACAAGTATATAAAATAAGAAATAAACAAATAATAATGCAAATAATGCATAAAATCACATTGAAGCATATTGGAGCACATAAAGAGAAAAACAGCAAGAAGTTGGAATACCTCTTTGGGGATCTGGTACAAATATTTAAGAAGACGAATACACGCGTCAATGTATCACGATATAAAGAAATAAAACCTTAAATATATAAGTATTGACAAATTGATATAAAAATGACTAATAAATAAATTCTAGCAACTACGGGGCTAAAAAAAATAAAACCCTATGAAAATTAAAGGGCAAAGTTGAAAAATTCACATAAGTCTAAGGGTGCAATCGAAAATTAAAGCAAAATTGACAACAAAAGAATAAATTACAACAAGTATGAGGTAAAATTGAAAATTATGTGATCTAATTGTAAGAAAATAAAATCTAGAGGGGTAAAATTGCAATTGGTTGGGACTTAATTGAAAAGAAACAAAATCTGTTGGGTTAGTCTATAAATTAGGAGGGATTTAATTGCATAAAATAAAAATAAAATAAAATAAAATAAATAAACATAAATCTTGGGACCAATTAGTAATATCAAAGAAGGACCAACGTTTAACCCTAAATGAATTATTTTATGTTTGGCAGAAATTATAGTTAATTACTCAAATTATCCTAAGTAACTAGATTAATCAACTAGCAAAATACTAAAACAATCTACTTAAACCAAATACTCATGATTAAATCCAAAATTAAAAGTAGTTCACCAACAAATTTTATTAAACAAAACCATTCAATCAGATAAAAAAAAGAACTCCGTCCCTTCCCCAATTCAGTTTTTTCATATTTTTAAAACTTAATTTCTTTTCTATACTATTCTTCTTCTCCCCTGCTCTCTCAGCTCTTCCTTAGTTTCTCTTCTTCTTTTATGATTTTCTCTTTGCTTTCTAAAATTCCGAAATTTCTTCTTCTCTCTCTCTCCCTAGCAGATTCTACTCCGTTCTCTCTTCTCCCAATTTCTCTATTTTCTTTCCCTGTTTCCCTCACCTAATTTCTCTTATTTTCGTTTGCCCTCTCTTCCCCTCTCTATTCTCTCTACAGCCTTCCCTGTCTTCTCTTCCTCTGTTCTCCCTTGATTTCTCTCTTTCTCCTTCTTCTCTTCTCTTCTCCCTCGCTGTTCTCTCTTCTGTCTCTTCTTTTCAGAAAAATTCTTTTTCCCTTCCCCTGAAATCCCTTTTTCCCTCTGATTTTCTGGTCTCTCTCGCATCTTCCTACTCTGATTTTTTCTTTCTTTCCCGGTCTCCTGCTGTCTCTCCCGCGCGCTTTTTCTCTCCAAAATCTCCCTCAGCTAGTTTCCCCTTCAAAGTAGGGGTGAAAATCTGTTCCAATTTGGTGATTATGGACTGCTGTGGTCTTGACCGATGGCTGGATTTGGTCTACTATGGTGCCTTCGGAGGTTGAGTGATAGGGTGGAGTGACAGGGGTGGGTAATGGTGGTGGCTTGGGAAGGGATTTATGGTGGTGTTGGGAATGACCGACGATGCAGGGGTGATTTCAGTGAACTGGAGGGTGACTGTGTTTGGAAGGACGTGCCATACTGCTGTTGAAAATAATTGGGGTTGATGGATTTGGGCTTATACGTGAATTGGGGAGGTGGTTGTGATTGTGGTTGTAACACCCTAGAAATTCATGCAAAACCATTTATTTCGTATTATGTCCATTAGTTAGAAAAAAAAAAAAAGAGGGCCGAAAATTAGTGAAAAGAAATAAGGAAATGATTTCAATCTATTAGTAGCATGTTGTACCATTTCCTTTAGGAGTTGTACCTAGAAGTCTTGCAAGATTAATGGTAAGATAAATGTTAAAAATCTCTTCTAATTATACTTGGCCAAGTGGAGATTAATTTGCAAGAAAGTCAAGCTCTACTTTTAGTTTTGTCTTGCTTTGATTGGTCACCACTTTTTCCAAATTTTCTTCAATTCTTTTCCACTTTATTTAGCTTATTTTTTTTCTCTTTCTCTTCACTTTGGTCGGTTTCTTCTTCTCTCTTTTCTTCTCATTTGGTTTCATTTTCTTGGAGCATTTCTCTCTAATTTGATCACTTTTTGATAAGTCCCAAGGTGGAGACCTTCAAGAGGGACGTTCCAAGGATGATGGATCGAGTTTGAGGAGCTCCAATGATGTGTTTAAAGGTTTGGATGGTCCTATGACTAGAGCAAGAACTAGAAGAATGAAGGATGCATTGCATGGACTCATATTGGACTCATATGAGGAGGCTTTGCAATTGGGCCGAAAGGATCAATCTAAACAACTCATTAATGTGATTTGGGCTGAACAAACATTGGATGAGGACTTCATGGGCCGCACGAGTGGGGAGCCTGAAGAATTGAAGTCCAATTGATGGTTTTGTGGGCTTAATGGACCGCCAGCCCATTAGGGTTTATTAGTTACGATTTTTATAGTTTTTGAGTTGTAGTAGACTTAGTTATTTTAGTTAATTCATGCTTTGTTTTGGTAGCTTCATTAGTATAGGTTTTGTCTTAGAAGTTAAGTCTATTTTCACAACTGTAGAATGTTCTTTGTAAGCCTATTTATAGGCCATATTATTAGTTACGAATTTAACAAAAATTATTCAGAAAAAATTGTGTGTTTTCTCTTTGTGAGAATTTTCTTGGTTCTTTGTCGATTAAGAACTACTCTCGATCTTATCAAGCTTGCTTGTGGCGACCACCAACTTCGCTTAGAGTTTTTTTTGAGTTTTTGATCAAGTCTTTAGAGCTAATTAGGTTAGATGATTGAACTCGCTCAACTTAGTCTAGTCTAGTTGTTCCTTAGGCGTGCTCATCTTCAAGGGAAGAATTCAAGGCAAAACAACTCCACGTCAAGGGTTCCTTGGTTCACGAATCAAACGAGGTCTTGAGTTCAACGAGTTGCATACCTGAATCCAAGACTTTCTTGGCTACACAACTGTGCGCACATCAAGTGGTATCAGAGCCATCTTCTTGGATTTTTTCAGGTTTTTCCAATCCAATTTTTTCCTTTGGAAAAATTCGGATATATCCCTTTATTCTTTTTTGTTGTTTATCAAAGAGCTTTGAGCCTGGTTAAGCAACTTGTGTTTTATTTATTTTTCTTTCTTTGAGTCGTTGTCAAAGAGCTTCGAGCCTGGACAACAAGTTGTTTTCATGTGTATTTTTACTTTCGTTTCTTGAAATTAAAAAAAATTTCTGCCATAATTGTTTCGTTGCTTTCTTTATTAAAAATCGTGCCCTAGGTTTGTTTAGAGTCGTTCTTGATTGCTTCTCAATCAAGAATTCTAGGTCTTGTGTGGTATTTTGTGAATCTTGAATGTTTTTGGTGTTTTCTTGATTTTCTTGTGTAAAAAACTATCAAGTTAAAAAAGATTCCTGAACTTAAGACATTCACAAATCAACTTTCTTGAAGTTTTGAGTCGTTCTTGAAGTAAAAAACAAAAAGGCAGAAAAATCGTTTTAAAAAAAAATAAAAAAAGGCAGATTGTGTGCTATAAAGAAAAAGCCAAACGCACAAAGAAAAAGAAGGAAAAAGAGAATAAAAAGGAGTGAAAATCAAAGCAAAAACCGTGAACAATCATTTATTCAAAGTTTCTTGAAGTTTCTTGGTGTTCTTGACACAAAACTTGAAGTTCTTGCACTTACTTGTCAAGTTCTTGAAGTTCTTCAAGCTGTCCAAAATTGTTACTTGAGTTCTTGAATTTCTGGATTTTTTTTGTTCAATTTCTTGAGGTTCTTGAAGAAGTTCTTGAGCTTTCTTGAAGTTCTTGATAGGTTTCTTGAAGTTCTTGATAAGTATCTTGAAGTTCTTGATAAGTTTCTTGCACTTCTTGGTTTATAAGTTGAGTTCTTGAAGTTTGTGAGTTGCTGGAATTTTCTGGACTGTATTCTGGAAGTGTTTGGCTGATTTCTTGAATTTTTCTGGTCAAATCTTGAAGTTCTTGAAGCCTTGAAGTGTTTGTCAAAGGGTCTTGTTCATCAACTAGGGTTTTGATACGGTTTTCTTGCATAATAGTTTCTGAAATTCGTTTTATTTTTGGACGAATTTCTGTTACGATTTTTGCAGAAATTCTGGTGTTAAAAGGAGCCTAAAAGGTGTTATTTGGGTTTATATAGAAGTTGTTTGTGATAGGGAAACCAATTGGGTAAAGGAAAACTAGTTGGCAAAGGATAGGAAACCAAATCCTCAAGGTGCAAGGGTTTCTTCATTCTTTTTGGAAAGTGGTGATTCTTGTTTCTTTTTTCTTCATATTTTTGTGTATTTCAGTCTATTAAGGAGTGTTTGGGGCGTGTTTCTTGTTTCCTATTTGGTTGTGTGTTGATATTGGTTCAAGAATTCTTTTTGGAAAGTGAAATTGGAGTTGGAGTTTTACTTTTTGCACAAGAATATTATTATTTTTCAAGAGAACATTAAAAATCAAGAATTTTTACACAATTATACCACACATTAGGGTATCTATTTTGTGTCAATTCTTGATTCTCATCCATTCTTTGATTTATTCTCTAGATCATAAATACTCTAAGCTAATTTTTCTTGGCCTCTACATTTACTCTTTACAAGTTGAGGTTGCTATAGGTCCTTGGTGGGATTGATTGAGCTGGTTCTTCATCAAAGAGCTTACAAGAAGATTCTTTGAGTGAAAAAAGGCTTAGTTGTGAGCTTATTTGAGGGTAAAATCCAATCTACTTGAGGGAATCGAGTGCCAAACCTTAAGGGAGAGAAGTAAGGCAATTTCCTTTTTATTTGTTTATTGTTACTAACTTGTTTTTGCAGGATTTTCTTTGTAGTCATGGCCGAGCAAGTTGACCAAAAGGTTAAGGACATTGAGACCTTGTTGAGAACCATGCAAGAGGACTTTAGGAGGATGCATACACACATGGATGATGTAGAGTCATCCGTGAAGGGGAAAGCAAGACTGTTCAATAATCCAATCATTGAGGAAGAACAAGAGGATTATGATTCAGATTATGAAGGTGTAGTGCAAAGAAGAGGAAGGAGGGATACAAATAACCAAGATAGCAATCTTGGAAGCATCAAGATGAAGATACCTTCATTCCAAGGAAAGCTTGATCCTTGAGGCGTACCTTGAATGGGAACGCAAAGTAGAGCATGTTTTCAACTGCCACAACTACTCTGAGGTAAAGAAAGTTCAATTAGCTGCAGTTGAATTTACTGACTATGCTAGCATTTGGTGGGATAAGCTTGTTAGGGAAAGGAAGAGATGTGACGAGGAGCCCGTGAGGACTTGGCGTGAGATGAAAGCAATTATGAAGAAGAGGTTTGTGCCAAGCTATTATACTCGTGACCTCCACCAGTAGACTTCAAACATTGAAGCCAGGCTCTATGACCGTTGATGAGTACTATAAGGAGATGGAGATGCTCATCATTAGGGCTGATCTTAAGGAGGAAAGTGAAGCTACAATGGCGAGGTTTGTTGCGGGTTTGCATGTGGAAATTGCTGAAAATGTGGAACTACAACACTACCTAGACATTCATGACTTGGTGGACATGGCCATCAAGGTGGAGAGGCAAATCAAAGGGAGACGATCTAGGGGTTTTTTCCAATCCACCAAATCGAGTTTCTTGGAGGCAAGATCAACCAAGAAGAGAGGTAAGAAGTGGTGATCAAAGTCGTTCCTCAACTCAACCAAATCGAGGTAACATTGGAGAGGGAAATTCTACTTCATCTTCTACTTCTTCTAAAGCAATTTCTAAGGAGAAAGAGGTTGCTTTTAAGCCAAGGCAAAGGGAGATTAAATGCTTTAAATGCCAAGGCTTTGGACATATTGCTGCAAATTGTCCAAACAAAAGGACAATGGTGATATTTGATGATGGAGAGGTAGCAAGTGTTGCCTCTAGTGATGATGATGAGGAGATGCCTCCATTGGAGGGACGGAAGTGATGAAGAAGATGCTCCTTGGGGAGGCGATCATGGAGAGATTTTGGTGACAAGGAGAGCACTTAGTGTTGCACCTATGGAGGATGAGGAGAACATTCAAAGAGATCATATCTTCCACACTAGGTGTACCGTGCAAAACAAGGTATGTAGCATGATTATTGATAGTGGTTCATGTACTAATGTTGCTTCTACTTTGTTTGTAGATAAATTGGGGCTTGAAACAAAGAGACATCCCAAGCCATATACATTGCATTGGTTAGCTAAAACTGGAGACATGAAGGTGACCAAGCAAGTGTTGGTGCCATTCTCCATCAACAAGTACAAGGATGAAGTATGGTGTGACGTGGTTCCTATGAAAGCATGCCATATTCTTCTTGGACGTCCATGGCAATTCGATAGGAGGGTTACCTATGATGGCTTCAAAAATAGGTACTCTTTCATGTGGAAGGACGTAAGGTGACTTTGGGTTCTATTGCACCATCTGAAGCACATGCTGACCAAGTGAGGATTGCAAAAGACTTCAAAGCAAGGGAGGAACAAAGCCAACTAGCAAGTGGTGTATGCACCAATGAAGAAGCAAAATCACAAACAAACCTTGAAGGGGTGCAAAGTGGCATAACTAAGGAGAAAGCAATAGCCATCCAAGATAGTGAGAAGAGAGAAAAGAGCAAGAGTGTTATGCTTCTAACTCTTATGTCCATGTACTCCAAAGAAGAAGTGTATTTTGCTAACTCTCTTAACCATTCTTATCCTAGTGTTTTTGTGGTGTTATTGCAGGATAATGCTCAAGGAAAAACAGCCACATACTTGTTGTCTTAATGTTCAGATTCCTTCAATGAGCAAAAAGCATCAAATCGTGGAAAGGAATTACAACATTGTTCAAGCGCAAGTTCAAATAGTTTGATGAATCCAACTGATTTGTGGCATAAGTTTTTATATTTTAATAGCTTTAAGTTGCATCTTAATTCTATCTTATGTGTTTATTCTATTAGGGTAGGATAGTTATGTTTTGCATCTAAGTTGTTTTACTTCATCTAGTGCAATCTGTCTTAGAAGTTCTCCTATGTTTTTGCATCAATGTTTGGACGAATTTCAACATGTTTTATGTGATTTTCCATGCCATAATACTTGTATTAGGGATATTGTATTTGTTTATACATGCTGCCCTATACGTTTTGGTGATTTAGTTTTTGATAATTTTCAGATTCTTGAGTCTATATTGCATCATGTCAGTCATTTTGTTGTTCTAGTTAGTGGTAATGTTTATGTTTTGTGTTGTCCTTATACACGAATTATAGGGAGTCATATAAATGATTTTCAATGTGTTTATCTTAAGTGTTTTACCTCTAAAATTCGTTTTTGTCATAAGTTAGTTCATTTTAAATGTTCTAGTGTTGTAGTTTGTGACAATATACATGTGTTTTTGTTACATCATTTGAATTATTCTAGTGAGTTGAATGATAATATTTTTCATGTTCTAGGGTTTATTTTGCATAGTTCATTCAGAATTATTGCATGTTATCTACATGATTCACGTTTTCTACACTTACTTGTAGTTAGTAGTTTCTACTTAGATTCTTGTCATACATCTTTATTTGACCATGATTTTTATCTTGTTAGTGAGTGTTATTTTGACCATATTCTTAGATATATAGGTGCTGAATCTCATGTTTTTCTTGTTAATAGCCTTCATGTGTTCATTCTTTTGCATGTTTTTAAGGATAATATTCATCTAGACATGTTTGTTGCTCTTAAACTTCAATTTATCTTTGCATCTTTTATATGTGTTTTTGAGTTCTTTAGTTTTTCATCTTTAAAGAATGTTGAGTTTTTCTTTACTTATGTTTATTCTTGTAATATACCATCCAATTTTTATGTGCTTAATATTCTTGGTGGTTAGAATTGCTCATCTATCAATCCTTTAGTTGCTAATAGTAGTTTATATGAACTCGTAGATTCGAGGACGAATCCTTACGAGGAAGGAGGGAATGATGTGTCCCAAGGTGGAGACCTTCAAGAGGGACGTTCCAAGGATGATGGATCGAGTTTGAGGAGCTCCAATGATGTGTTTAAAGGTATGGATGGTCCTATGACTAGAGCAAGAACTAGAAGAATGAAGGATGCATTGCATGGACTCATATTGGACTCATATGAGGAGGCTTTGCAATTGGGCTGAAAGGATCAATCTAAACAACTCATTAATGTGATTTGGGCTGAACAAACATTGGATGAGGACTTCATGGGCCGCACGAGTGGGGAGCCTGAAGAATTGAAGTCCAATTGATGGTTTTGTGGGCTTAATGGACCGCCAGCCCATTAGGGTTTATTAGTTACGATTTTTATAGTCTTTGAGTTGTAGTAGACTTAGTTATTTTAGTTAATTCATGCTTTGTTTTGGTAGTTTCATTAGTATAGGTTTTGTCTTAGAAGTTAAGTCTATTTTCACAACTGTAGAATGTTCTTTGTAAGCCTATTTATAGGCCATATTATTAGTTACGAATTTAACAAAAATTATTAAGAAAAAAATTGTGATTTTTTTGATTTTTTTTTTCACATGAAAAACCATAAACAACAACATCACAAAAGAAACCAGCAATCATGATTTCAGTGTAATTTAAAAATTATGCAAAAACCAACTTGGGGAGATCGAGATTTACCTGATTCGGGTGGAGGGGGTTGGTGGCGATGGAGGGTGAAGTTGTTGCTGCTGCTGGTGGTGTAATGACGGTTCTTGGAGCTGTTTATGGTGTGAAATCAGTGTGTGTGTGTGTGTGTGTGTGTTTGTGCAGGTGTGTGTGAGAATTGCAAAATGCCGTGTTGTGTGTTGTCAAATGTGTGCAAAAAATGGAAGGCTGAAAAAAAATCGTGTGTGAGTGTGTGTTTTGTGATGATGAGGGTGGGTGAAAGAAGGAAAGAAATCCTCCCAAAATCCCTTCAAATCTGATTTAGGTGGTGATTGATTTTTCTTCTTTTGCTGCAGTTGCGTGCAGCAGTTACAGTTTACTGCAGCTGCTGTAGCAGCTGCTACCTTTTTTTTTTTTTTTGACAAATCCAAGTAAATAGTAAATAGTGTTTATTAAATTTTGAAAAATTTATAAATTCATAAATTGCCTGCATAAAAATTTTAATGTGAAAATTCTAATAATAAGCACATATTTGCAGACATGCCATCTATGACAAAAATTATGAAAAGAAAAATAAAAAATAAAAAATAAAAAAACTAAATGACCATTAAAAGTCACAAAAAAAAATTTTTTATACAAAATACATTATTACTCAAAATATATACTAATATTTTCACTCAGAAATTTTAACATTTATGCATTCTTTGAAAATGTGCCCTTAATAAACAAAAAGACAAAAATAAATAAATACTAAATGACCTCTAAAAAATCATGTAATTTTATAGAAAATTTATAAATATACAAAATTCGCATATAAAATTTTTCACTTAAAAATTCTCGTAAAAAAAAAAGTGCATTGAAAAGCGTGCCATTAAGTTTAAAATATTAGAAACTTAAATAAATAATAAATGACTCCCAAAAAATCATTAAAATTATAAATAATGATAAAAAATAGTAAAATTGTATATTTAGGAAATAAAATAGAATAAAATAATATTTACGTGGTGAAATTACCATTTTGCCCCTGATAATCTAATTAGACATAATATACACAAAAATTATAATTGACCCTTAAAAATAAAAAATACCCCCTAAATAAAGTAATACACATATTTTTATAAAAGGTATGTCAAAATTTGGTGTCTACATTTTGAATTCTTATTCAATGATAAGACACCTTTTTGCAGTTTGGTGGTTCAACAGCTCAAAGAATTCCTGTGTTGCTTTTATTATGCAGATTTTGCCTATAATCATTTGCTAGAATTTATGGACATGGTGAAATGTAGCTCACTTCCAAGGCATTCAATTACAATTTACTTCCTTGGTAAAGAACATTTTTTAGGATGTGTGCGATATATTTAGTTCTCGATTTCCAGGAGTTAGAGTTAATGGACAGGAATGGATTTCTTTTATTTAATTTGTTCATAATTTGAAGAAGTCATTTTCTTTTCTTCTAATAAAGTGGCTTCCTCCTCGTTAGAAACAATACAAATTAAACACTGATGGCTGCTCTAGAGGAAATCTGAGATCAAGTATAGGTGGTGGTATACTCAGAGGTTTTGAAGGTAAATTAGTTTTTGCATTTTATTCATTTTTTGTGGAGGCAAACAGCTTAAAAGTAGAGATAAAAGCACTTGTATATGGTGTTTAGAGCTGTTTAAGATCTGGTATTTTTAGATCTCATGTGGAATGTGATTCCCAATTACTTATCATTATGCTCCAACGAAAAAATCCTATCCCATGTGGTCAGTCTTAAAGGAAATTCAGGAGTTACTAAATTATTCAGTTTCCTTTGTATCTTTAAATCATTGTTATCGGGAGGCTAATAAGGTAGCTAATAAGTGAAAATTAACCTATTTTAGTTATGCTTTATTATATGTTTTTAAGATATTTTTAGTATATTTTAAGTAATTTTGGCTTAAAATACTCCTTTTTTTCACAATTTGGATTTTTCTCCTAAAATTAGGGTTTTGAGGTAGAATTGATATTTTGAGCTATTTAAAGCACAATTTTATACAATTTTGCAAACTCATAATACTTAATCCCAATTTGAATCAATTGGAGTGAAAGTGGATTGAAATCAAAGTAGATTCAAATGATTAAGTTGAGTGAATATTTGAAGAATTATAGAAGAATAAATTGTGCAATATTTGGGAGATTAAAAAATCCAGCAAAAATACATGAAAATGCATAAAAAAGGATTCACACACATAGAATTCCAACTCAGCAAGAAGCAAAATCAAGTGGGGCCATATCAGGAGGATTTGCAAGTAAGCCACCCGCGAATCATATGTCGACTAGGGTATCCGACTAGTTTGCAACTTGCCTCATTTTTTGAGCTATTTTGTAGATTTTTCTTGTGAAGATAGGTTTGGAAAATGTAGATGTAGACATCAAATTTTAACACACCATTTATTTTTCTAACACTAGGGGGATTTTTTTTCCTATTTTTGAGGTCAAATTCTGATTTTTAGCAAATGGGGGCAAAATCAACAATCTCGGGAGTAAAACAATAATTTTTATCTGTAAATATTTTTCATTAATTTTGGGGTTTTAAATTCATATTTTGTACTTTCATACGTATTTTTAAATTTCTGTGATTTTTTCAGTCTTAACTGGCATTTTTCTATATTTCGCCAGCACAGGGGTAAAATGATAATTTTTGCGAATACTATTTTCGCTCATTTCAAGTCCAAAATTTATTTTTCATGTTTTTAAACATGTTTCTGAAATTTTTTTAGGGATGATTGCTATTTTTTCTGTAAATACCACGTTCAGAGGGAAAACAATCATTTTGCATTCTAAATGCGTTTTTCACCAATTTTTGAGTCTTAAATGCATTTTCCAGGGTCTTAAGCTTATTTTTGAATTTTTAGTACTTTTTTTGTGGCCAATAACTATTTTTCTGTGCATTTTGTTGTTACAAGGACAAAACCGTCATTTCACACCTAAATACATTTTTGGCCAATTTTGAACTCTAATCTTTATTTTTTAAATCTTGAAATCCATGCTTGAATTTTTTGGCAAATTTTGGAGTTTATTCTCATTTTCTGTATTAATTTTGATTTTTTTGTGTCAAAGATAATTTTTTTAGAATAAAATTATAATTTTAGTACTAGTGGCATTTGGGTAATTTTGGGTATTCTTGGAGACCAAGACTACTAGACTCTATAAATACCCCCCATTAAAAAATAAAAAAAGAGATTTTAATTAGAATATACTAGATACACTCTTCAACTCTAGCACACATTTCACACTTTTCCACACACTAAAATTCTACAAACACACTAACACACTTTTTTCACCTACTAAAATCAAACACACACACTAACACTCACTTTTTTCATCTACTGAAATCAAACACACACATTAACACACTGCAATTACACACATTAAGATCAAAAGAACAAAAAAAATTAAGAACATCAAGAACGTTACAAGAAAATCCAGCAAGAAAAGAGAAAAATCTAACCACTCAAGTCACTCAAACTTCATAAAGGTAACATCTTAAGCCCTAACCATCCATTTGCAAGTTGTTGTTGAATTTTTTTTTAAAGAATTTCTCTTTTCTTTTGTTGCTGAAATTTTAGGGTTTTTCTATCTTTGCTTGTTTTCTTTTTTTGGGGTTTTGTCTTTGGGTTTGTTCTTCTCCTTTTCTCTATCGTCTCTCTCCTCTCTCTCCTTTTCTACCCACATCAGAACACCACAGGAACCACCTTCCTTTTCCTTCCTTTCCCTCTCTTCAACCACCAGTAGCCCTCACCAAATAGCCAAAATCATCTAATTAGTACCACCACCATTCAACTCTCTGCTCCCAATCTACAAGCCACGACAGCTACAAAACCAACCACAAAAATCATCACATAACAACCTAAACTAATCACCTGAAACTAAGCCTGTGCCGTAGACCACTCAAAACCAAACTAGCCCCAGAATCCCAAACTCCCAAGAACAACCATGAACAAGCCTCCACAACCGTAACCTCCATCCAAAACCCACCAACATCTCCCCTGCCACTAGCGATTCACCACCAAAGCTCTCACCAATTCAAACTTCCCTGCAACCTCCTCACTCCAACCATAGTTGCCAATTTCGACCTCACACCACATCCCAACTGCAACTCTTCCCTTCTACCAGTCCTCTCCCAAAGACACACCAGCACAAATCCAAAGCCACCACAATCACAAACATTCTAGTAAACACACACACACATGCATAGACACAGATTCAGACACAGATACATAAATGCACACATAGAAAGGGATTCACCCGGTGCCAAGCCAACTGAATTAGCCAAAACCATTTGCAAACCCATAGCTCATAGCAACCCCAAATCACAGCCCAATGCTTAAACTATTGGCCGAACCCCACCACTACACCACCACACTACCAAAACCACCTACAATCACCACCACCCAATTGCCAATTACCACCAGCAACCCCAACCAAACCTGCAAAAGCAATACAGAATATAGACCCTAAAACTTTCCAAATTCAGCCTACCACCACCGTGAATCACCATCAACCTACAAAAACAAGACAAACACAACTAGTTTTCCTCAAACCCTCCCCTACCATCGCAACAACCCACCAATCCATCCCACACCACAAGCCCACACCCAATTTCAATCATCAATGGCATCAAGCCAGTCCTCTTGTAGTTGACGACCTCCCCAAATCCTCATAATTAGCAAGAAAGTGATGTGGGATAGAGAAAGACAGAGAGTGTGAGGGAAAGAAACCAAGAGAATGGTGAGACAGAGAGAGAAACAAACAAAGAGAATTGAAGAGACTGAGACCTCGAGGAAAAGAAAAAGATAGAAGCAGATAGGGGAAAGACCTGAAGAGAGAGAGAACGATCAGAAAAGAAAAGAAGAATAGAGAGTGAGTGAAAGGGAGAGAGAGAGAGAGACCAGAACGCAGAGAAAGAGATCTAGCAGGTCAACGAGAGCTGGAGGAAGAAGAAGAAAACAGCAATTAGCGAGAGTGAGAAAGAAATTGAGGGAGGAGGAGTGAAATCGTTCTTGGGGTTGAGAGCAAGAGAGATCGAGCGAGAGAGAAAGAGAGATGAGAGAGCCGAGAGAGACAGAAAAGATGAGAGATTACAAAAATGGAGAAGAGGGAGAGGAGAAAGAGGAGAAAGTGATGTGAAAACAAAGAAAGAGAGAGAAATAGAGGGATTAAGAGAAAGCAGCAGGAGAGAAATGAATTTTGGGGTGTTTTGTTTAGTACTTTGTTTCTTTTTACTTGTTAATTTGAATTTAATCAAAATGTAATTCATTGTTGACTCATTTATTTTAGTTTGAATTTAGTGATTAATTTGGATAATTAAGTTCTTTTTTAATTAATCTAGGTTTAGTTTTAGTTTTTGCATATTTACTTATTCTGTTTCACATAGAGTAACATATATGCGTTTAAGCCCTTGCTCTTCACTCATATTGTTAATGGGTCCTAGATTATTTTTTATTGTTGCAATTCAATCCCCATTAATTATAGATTTCCCCATTAGATTTTATTTTCTTGTCAATTAACCCCCTTAATTGCCATTTCTCCCTTTCTGAAATTTATATTTTGCCCCCTGTTTATGTGAATTTTTTGATTTTACCCCTTAAGTTTTTATAAAATGTTATTTTTAGCCCCCTTAGTTGCTAGAATTTATTTTTTATCTCAATTTGTCAATATTTATATATTTTGAATTTTGTTTATTTATACCGAGGTACCTTGACTTGTTTGCACATTTTTTATTAGTGTTTGTACTGAGTCTTCGAGAGGCATCCCTGTTCCTCGTTAGTTTCTCCTTATGTGCTCCAATGTGTCCCTATGTGATTTATTATGCATTCTCCTCACATGTTTCTTATTTTACAAGCTTTTTGCATATTTATTTACTTTATGCTATTTAATTCTCAAATTTTGTTATTTGGCCAAAAAGTAATATTTTGTATTTAGTTAGTCAATGTAATTGTTAGGTTATATTTATTATATTTTTTTACAAATATTTGTATTTAGACAGCAAGTATCATAGATAGGTCATTTTTTTAATCTTTCCTCCTTATTTTTGAATGGACCGGGTCCATGTGGACCCAATGGTCCAGATGGAGCCACCAAGGCTCACTGAGCCTTGGTGGCTCCATCTGGACCATTGGGTCCACATGGACCAGGTCCATGTTAATATGTCCCAATAGTTAGGGCTTTTTTGCTTTTATGTGCTTGTGTGTTTACATATTTTACCGCTTTCATTAGGATTTTTGCATCTAAAATATCATGTTTACGTGTTATATGCTCCTATGTGTTCTTACATGTCTTTATATATGCTTATTTGCTTTTGATTTATGTTTTTCTATTTTAATTCATGTTTTAGTAGTTTTATCAATTTGTCACCACACTAGTCCAATGCTAGTTGTGGCTTTTCTCACTTACCTGCTAGTCCAACGTGGGCAGGGGATTCCTAGAAAGGGCAAGTCCAACACTAGACCCTTAGGTCATTTTAGTGATAGTTTCACTCCCCGTGTACATTTCATATCATTTCACACATTACTTCTCATTTTTAGATTTTTTTCATTTATGCATGATTTTTTCGTATATATCTTACTATTATTACCTTTTTGATAGTTTATAATATTTAGGTTGCATTTCACTTAGAAATTAGGTCATTTGTGTGATTCGACTAGAAATAGCCGTCTACTCACATAGGAAGCGGAGGCATCCATGCCGTTCCCCCCTTCGTGAGTATGAATATTTAGTCATGAGTTATTAGTCTCTCGTACTCGTTATGTTGCATACCACTTTCTTTGGCCACTTATTATTTATATTACTATTTTTCTTTTCTTTTTGCATTTCATTTTGCACAGACACTTGTGAATCCCTTGAGATCTCAACTCGGGTTTTGCAATTAATGCAATAATTGCGACCAAGCCTCGACGAAACATTTCAACCCTTCCAATGCTCATTTAGATTTAGAATTTGCATTCATTTAGATACATCCACATGTGATAGAATATAGGGTTAATTTAGGAAAATTTGATTAAACCTCGCAACTAGCCTCGGCTAGGTAGAAAGGTTGTCTTAGGCGCAAACCTTTGCCATCCCTTTCTTCAAATGTAACTCCCAAACCTTCTTCTCTCATTTTTTTATAGACCAGAGTCGAAAAAAAATTTTAAATATTTTTCCTAAATTCTTCTTTAATTTTTGTTTTTGTTTTGTTTTGTTAAATGATTTTTTGAGTGACTTGGTACACCCTAACTCAATAACAAGTGGCGACTCCATTTTTAAAAATAAAATCCTTTTTCAAAATTAGTTGGCCAAAACTACTAGAATTTCATGTGGTTACTGTTATTTTGAATATTCTCCAAAATATGCTATGAATTAAAAAAATCGAAAATGCACTCTTCTTTTTCCTATCTTTCTTCTTCCACATTTTGTGGAATTTAAATTTTGAATTTTCTGTTGCTGTTTTCCGGCCAGTTCTTGGTTGGAAACTACTCTATTCCTTTTCCAGCATTCATGGCGCAAACATCAACTTTCAGTAGGTCTTTTGCGGCTGTAGTTGTCAATCAAAATCATTCGCCTGTGAAGATCAAGTCACTATCAACTTTCAGAAGGGAACCGGCTGTGAGCTTTTCCACAGATGAAATCCAGAAGTTAGCATTGCCATTCAAATTTGCACTTGTGGAAAAATTTTTCCATGGGAGACCTCCGATGGAGAGTTTACGCAAAGCATTTATCTCTATTGGTTTCACAGGTTCTTTCTCGTTGGGATTGCTTGATTATCGACATGTTCTAATCAGGTTTGATTTAGAGGAAGATTATCACGCTATTGGCTAAGAGGCTTGTGAATGATTTTGGATTTTCTCATGAGGGTTTTCAAATGGACAACTGAGTTTAGATTGGCTATTGAATCAACTCATGCGCTTGTATAGGTTGCTTTTGAAGCTCTCTTAGTCCATTTTTGATAAGGCTGCTCTTTTCTCAATTTCCAGTGCCATTGGATTACCTTTGAAACGTGATTCAACCATTGATTCATTGACTAGACCGAATGTAGCATGAGTGTGTATTGATGTGGATGTGTGCAAAATGTATCTAGATTGCTGTAGGTGATGGTGGATTCTAGCAGAAAGTAACTTACGAGGATTTGCCTCAATATTGTAGCAACTGCCAAAAACAAGGACATGATATATAACAATGCCGAGTGCTTCAGCCTAGGAAGCCTCAAAAGAAGTTGGATGGAAAAGAGGGAAGATTCAGTATGTTTTAAAATAGAAGGTAGCACAAGAAGAAACAGGTACAAATGATGACGAGTTTAAAGGTGAACATCCTGTTTCTAAACAACTACAACAGGAGGAGATTCCCCAGCAGCAGTTGTGGACATTATTCAATAGGAGATCCTAGCTAAGCACAATGATGAGATTCAACAATGCAGGACAACCATCAGGATGTCATCCAATGGAAGGGCCAACCATGTGATCAATAAATTTCTAATGCAGTGGTAAGCCAAATGGCGTTGCATTTGGAGTTTAATGAGATTGCTGTCTAGGGGGATGTTTCATCAGATGTACCAATGCAAGAGTTGATTTTGGTAGCTGATCATGTTGCTGGAACTCTATCTCCATGTAGAAGCGATGATGTTCAACAAGTGGAGGTTGGGAGTGGGGATTGTTTAGAGGTTAACATTTCTATTTGCAACAGAGAGGGGCCAGATCGGTTGGCCACTACTTCCATAACACAGCAAGCAGAATGGGAGGTGCCAAAGCCTAGTAAGTAGAAAGGTATTCGAGCTACTATTGATTTGGGCCAAACCCTAAGATCACAATCTAAATCATTGGCTAATACTTTTTTAGTATTATCCAATGATTAATCTTGTGTTATGGAGTATTAGGGGTGTCTTGAGAATCCCTAAGTTGAGAAGATTAAAAAGGTTATTAAAAATGTTTCAACTTCAAGCTTTGGCAATTTGCGAACCAAAAGTAAATAGAGATAGACTATCTTCTATTCAATTGAGGATTGGAATGGAGCATGATTTGGTCAATTCAGAAGGTACAATGTGGTTTTTATTTCAGAGTCCTATTTCGTGTATAGTTGTTGGTGAAAGTGCACAACATCTTACTGTAAAACTCAAGCATCCGGTGATGGCAACTCATTGTATTGTTTCTTTTGTGCATGAAAAATGCTTCGAATCTTATAGGAAAATTCTTTGGTCCTCTTTGCTATGAGAAAACTCAGCTTCTTGCCCTGGGTGATATGTGGTGACTTTAATGTAGTTGCTCAAGCTGAAGAAAAGAAAGGTGGTCGTCTATTTCAGGCAGCTGAAGCTCTATAATTTTCAGCTTTTACGCAACATGCACAAGACTTTGACTCGGGATTTACTAGATCTCCTTTTACTTGGTGCAACAACCAAAGGGGTCATGCCAAGATTTGGAAGAGGCTCGATCGAGGTTTGCTTAATTCAGATGTATTAGATCAATTGGAGGTAGGAGTGCAACATTTGTCCAGATATCCTTCAATCATGCCCCTTTAATCATATCTGGCAGGACAAATCTTGATGGTAGACCGTGCCCTTTTAGATTTTTGAACTTCTGGGCTAATCATACGGCCTTTTTAGACTTGGTTAAACAACATTGGAATGAGTAGCAAGTAGGTTCTCCTTCACAAGTGTTATCTACCAAACTGCAAAAGGTGAAGCGTGCACTTAGGGAGTGGTCATAATAGACTTTTGGAGACATTTTTGAGACAATAAAGTAGGTGGCGGAGAGAGCAACTATGGTTGAGAAGCTGTATGATGAATGTAGTACAGAACATGCCCTAGATGACATGCAAAAGGTGTAAACAGATTTGAGCCAAGCTCTATGTGTGGAAGAAAATTTCTGGAGACAGAAAGCTAGAATGAAACGGATGAAGGAAGGCTACAGAAACTCCAAATTCTTTCATTCCATAGTGGCTAAAAGGAGATCAAAGGCAGCCATACATTGTATTAAAAATGTAGCTGGACAGTGGATTTCTAAAGAGGAGGAAATTGCAAAAGAGGCGTGTAGTTACTTTTTGAAGCTATTCTCACATGAGCCTACTATTGGTGGGGAAAGTTTGGAGCATATTCCAAAACTTTTAGATGATGATGATCTTGATTTGTTGCAGAAATTTCCCTCAAAGGAAGAAGTGAGACATGTTGTTTTCTCTATGGATGAAGAGAGTGCTACTGGGTCAGATGGGTTTACAAGTAAATTTTTTACTAAATCTTGGGATATTATTGTAGAGGATATGTATAATGTCGTCTTAGGATTTTTTTGTGGGCATGAATTACATAAAAGTCTCACAGCCACTTCTATTGTTCTTCTCCCAAAGGTAGCTACCCCCCAAGATTTTTCACAATTTCATCCAATAGGTTTGTGTAATTTTATTAATAAAATTATATCAATGTTATTGGCAAATAGATTGGAATGCATTCTTTCTCGCATTATCTCCTCCTAGCAAAGTAGTTTTGTGAGAGGTATATCTATTTCGGATAACTTTCTACTTGCACAAGAGCCGGTTGATGACATGAAAAGGAAAAATGGAGGGGACAATGTTATTCTTAAGCTGGATATGATGAAAACTTACAACAAGGTTTCTTGGCCTTATTTGTTGAATATACTGCGTGCCTTTGGGTTTGGTGAAAGATGGATAGATATGGCTTGGAGGTTGATTGCTAATTGTTGGTTTTCTATCATCATTAATGCGGTTCCCAAGAGTTTCTTTCGTTCCTCAAGAGGCTTGCGACAGGGAGATCCAATTTCACCAGCCTTGTTTGTGATTACAGCTGAGGGCTTATCTAGAGCTCTTAACTTACTGCCTTCCTGTAGACATTTTACTCCATTGTAGTTCCCCGTCGGTGCCAAGCTATTACTCATCTTGTCTTTGCTAATGATGTTATTATTTTTTCAGGTCCCTCAAGAAGATCTTTGAATAGGGTTATGGAGGTGCTAAGATCATATGAATTTGCTTCTGGCCAAAAAATTAATGCTTGTAAAAGTGGCTTTCTCTGTCATCCTAAAACTTCAATGTCTAGGAAAGCCATTATAGCTCAAGAAACTGGATTTTCTGGTAGGTCTTTTCCTATTCGGTACTTATGATGCCCTTTAATTTTGGGAAGGCATAAGAAGGTACATTTTGAGAATATCATCAATGTTATCTCTCAAAAGATTTTCAAATGGCAGAATCATTTTTTATCTATGGGTGATAAGCTCATTCTCATTAAACATGTACTTTTTTCTATTCCGTTACATATTTTGTTAGTTGTAGGTCCACCAAAGGGAGTAATTCAAGAATTGGAGAGATTGTTTGGCAATTTTCTTTGGGGGCAGATGTAGATGGTCATAAGTTTCATTAGTTCAAATGGCAGCAATTATGCTATCCTGGAGATGAAGGAAATCTTAGGGTAAGATCTGTGGAGGATGTAGTTAAGGAATTTTCAGTTAAATTGTGGTGGACGTTTAGAGAACAACAGTCTCTATGGTCACAATTTGTATTTGCTAAATATTGTAGCTCTTGATGTTCACCACGCTACACTATGGGTTCTTTAGGCAAGTATACCTATTGTTCCGGTAGTACAGGATAAGTGAGTACCAGATATCGTTCCCATGAAGACTATATGAATACTAGTACTAACACGTTCCTTATTATCTAACCCACAAAGTCGAAAGATTGAAATAAAGGAATTAAAATAAACTAACTACTTAGACCTATCTAGCAAACAAGAACAATTGAACAGAGAAAATAGCAGTGATCAAAAGTAGGAACTAGATGTGGAATTCCACTAATTCTTTCCTTATTATGTCTCAATTCCAGATTAATGAATGAATGAATTCAAATGTTCAGACCCTAGAATCCTATGTTAGGTCATGATCTTTCTTAAGTATCATAACCCTTGTCTCTCTAGTTGATTAATGAGAATCTCTTCTACCATTAAAACCCCAAAGAGATGAAGTTACAAATCAGAGATTCTATTGTGTGGGTTAGGTATGAATCTACCCTGGAAGACTTATGTGGTTCTATCTCTAGCAACCCATGCAAGTCGCATTATTTGTGAAAAGATCTATTCAATTAGGTTATTTCTGAATAAACCTAAGTGAAATCAATGATTAAATCAAAGGTCACGCGCAAACACCCAATTCAATCAAGCAGTAAATTCACAAATAAACCCAAACAAAGAGAATTCCATTCATTAATCAATGGAAAACGATCCATATAAGTGAAATAGGGTTCAACCCATCTAGTTCCTAATCTATTTAGTTCATAACTACAAAGAAAATATCAATAAATAACAAAGTGAAAACAGAAGAACTCATTCTTATGAAGCCACCAAATCTTCGCTTGTGTTGTTGTAGAAATTATCCCGCAGTTACAACTTCTCTCTTCTCGTCGTTCTTGCCTCTTCTCTCTATCTCATATGTTTTCTCGTTACTTCCTTCTTCCCCTGGAGAAGACCCCCTGTTCTGCCTTTTAATGTTCTCCCTTTGGTCTTCCTGTTCACGCCAACTCTACTTCTAAAAAATTGCAAAATCCCGTAAGTGAGCCGCCGCCACGTCTGTCCCAGCCGTGACCACGGCTTGGTCGAGCCCTGGGCTCCCTTCTGTGAGCCGTGACCGTGGCTAGACCCGCGGCAAGTGAGCCGCGGGTAGATTCAAGTGAGCCGCGGGCGCGGTTCAGCCCACGGCTGAGATTCCAAACATTCTGATCTCAGCCGTGGCTCAGTCCGCGGAGCGGATACGAGCGCGGCCGAGGTCATAAACATTTCTTTTGCATCTGGTTGTGCCTCCAACTGTGGTCCAGTAGCTCCAGTGACTTTGTAGCTCAAAACCCTTGGACTTTGTTCCATATTTTGGCATATTTTACTCTATTAATCATCCTCCATCATCGAATCAACTATCGAACTCCGTCCTTGCAACTTCAATTGATTGAATTCGATGACGAAACTATCAAAAACCTACAAAATAGCACGAAAACATATGTAGATCGCAAATTTACTCAAATTGACATAAAAATCACAAATGAGAAGAAATGGCTTAGAACTAGAGGAAAAACTCATAAGAAATCCTAAAAACCTAATCTAAAAACCTACTAAAAACTAGTATACTTTAGCACTTATCAAATTTCCCCACACTTAAGCCATTGCTTGTCCTCAAGCAATGAACCATTATAAACTCAAACATTGACTTAACCAAAATGAAAGCAAAACATACACATCTACGAATAACTTCTCAACAACTATGGAACACAATTATGTAATAATCCATCTTATTCTAAATACTCATCATATTAAACAAAGAAGAAAGAATTATACGTCAATTAAACAAGTTTAGTTTCATTTCTCTACTTTATTCGAAATTCATAAGTAAGTAGATCCTATAGCAAACAAGTACAACTATATGCCCATGATCCATTCATTTTTCACAACTAGGGACTTTTTTCTTCTTAAGCTTAATCTTTACTTAGAACATGAAGTTGCCTTTTTACGCGAATATCGACATTGGTTCAGATGAAGATCCCCGGTTACTCAGCACTTCATCTGTCTAAGCTGCTATGCATACTCATAATTCTAGCACCTTTTTACGCGAAAGTCGACATTGACCAGATGAAGACCCCCAGTTACTCAGTACTAAAACTAGCGGAGTAGAACCTAAGCTTAATTACTCATTTTTTTCTTTTCTTTTTTTCTTCTTTTTTTTTCAAATATTTTTTTTCAACTCATTTAGTCCCTTTTTTCCTAACATATTACCAATCATAGGCATAAGCTGTACCAAAAAGCTAATTCACTACTTAACTCATGATGAAAAACAAATAAAGCAGAGAAACTTCACTAAATTCACAAAAAAAATTTCAGGCATAATTCAATCTACTTTATCTAATATACTTTCTTCAAAATAAACTTCAAAATCACACAATCGCATCACCCTAGTTAATTAAGAAGACAATCCTGAAAATGTGCTATAATCACTCTATTTGGGCAGGGAAAATTGAAAAACTAACACATTGGATATAGTAATACTTCACAACTCAAATAAGTTGGACACTTATTTTGAAAAAAAATTTGGCAGAGTTTCCCCTAAAATAAGGCCAACCCTCTTATTAATACAAAGAATCCAGCCAAGACAACAGCCAAACAAATTTTTTTTCAAAATATCATTCAACAAGCAACAGTTACTACGAAGTATTCTCACCCCCCCACACTTAAACCACACATTGTCCACAATGTGTAACAGAGTAAAGAAATGAGAAGATAAACAACTAAAGATGGAACTAATACTCCCCTATTCCGTAGTAGTTGCTGTCCATGGTCTAGTTACAGGTAAGAGATCCAGAATCGAACTCAACTGCAGTCACATCATAAGGAAAATAACTACATTATCCAATTCGTTAGATAAAGGCCAAAGCGACTTAAAAATCCTTGAACAGTAAAAATAATAAGTACAGACCCAGAAAGAAAGAAATAAAGGAAAATAAAGGAAAATGACATAAAGCAGTGGAAAAGGTCGACACGTCTGCCATCTATAAGGCAGGCTCTCCACCCCCTCCTATGTCACCACTAGTAGCCGAAGATGGACGTGCTGATCGAATCTCCTCTCGTAATGCTCTCACGTCCCCACTCAGGTGCTCTATCTGGGCGAACTGCTCTCTACCTCATGCCTCTATCTGGTCCATTCGCTCCATCACCCTAGGTCTCCATGCAACATATCTTATGAAGGATCCTGATCCCATGGTGATCTAGACCTGGAGAATCTCGTAGAGGTACGAGGTGGTGGCAAGTCAGATACCGATGGCCTAGCAGAAGTGGATGGTCTAGCTGAAATAGACGGCCTAGCAGAGGGCTCCTCATCACCCTCCCCAGTCATCTCCCTCATAATCACTATGAGTAGCATCAAAGTCTCTGTCATCCTCCTCAGCTCTAGGATGCCCCCTAATCGCATCAACCACTGTCGCATCCATCTGGATCGAAAGAAGCATCCTAGGTGTGATCCAATCATTGACTGACAATCCAATTGATTCGTCATCAGATAGCTCAACTCCCGCAGCCCGGAACAACAATGTGAGGAGGACGAGGAAAAGCCAAAACATGCCTCTCCTCTCTGGGAGCGTGCCACTATGCCCATGTAACTGATGATGATGCTAGGTAGTGAGATATGTCGGTCCTGGAGGCCCATGAAATATGGTATCTAAAAAATACATATCGCTCTGCCGAACCTCATTCTTCCCACTCTTTCTTGGAATGACATTCGTGCCAAAGAAGAATAGGAGGATGTGCTGGAGTGGAGTAAATGTATGTGCGTATATAACACGCTTCCCTGTCTCCCAGGGATGTCTCCCAATCCACTCCAAACCTATCTTTAGCATCGTTGAACTTCCATGATGCCGGGCATATGAAATATTTCCTAAACTCCACATCTGGTCCATCGTTCTGGCATCCTAATGTATCAGAAATCATCCTTCGAGAGACTGCCAGACGCTTTCCCCCGCACGAATGATTCAATAAAATTCCCACTGAATTGGTCCCTATTGACCACATTGGCGTAGAACTCCCTAACCAATTCAGGGTAGATAATCTCCGGCAGTGTAAGGAGTGGGGCCCATCCAAGCCTTTGCAAGTATTCAGCTAGAGGGAAATAGGCCTCCACCTCTGGTGCTAAATTTCTCTCTTTTATCAGTGTTTTCTTCTTACTCGTCTCATACCACACCTGATTATCTCTCGAAGTAAAGCGTGTGGCATCATAATCCAACGATGCCTGAGATCTAGAGGATGAAGCTCCAGTCCTTCTCTTCTTTGCACCTGCAGACGCCGCTCCTCGAGTTCGTGCCATTGTACCTACACTTAAAAAAAATAAAATATTTAAAACAAGGCATAAAGAAAGGCATTTCTCCTTATGATAATCAAACCACAAAGCGAAATCCACACATGCAAATGAACTATGAATTACTCCCGCACATAATCTCCATATCATTATGAATACTAGTGAACCAATCAAAGAAGTACCTAAATATGCATATAAGTTGCTATTCAAGCAATGAAAAGTACAATTTGCCAATTACCGAGTGAATGAAACACGAAAATGTATCACCAAATTCACTCAAAGGTAGCCATTATAAACCAACTAGTAACTTAATATGCACTAATAAATGCTAAAGTAGCTCACTAGTATATCATAGCGAAACAAAATATTATTCACACCTTAAGCCACTTAACATAATCCACATACACTACCACACCCACATTCGACATATGAAGATCATCATTAGGCTAGAAACACAAAATAATGATATGAAAATAAACTCTACAATCATTTATGCCCAAAAATTCTTCATAGCTATAATTTGAATTGTAAGTCATCCCTTATAATAAAGAAGTCATCACCTCCAAATTTAACTAATTTTCTGCAAAAGTAGAGTTTATAACACATCATAAACATTTCTAAAATCACAATATACACTTTATGCAACCCAATAAATGTCAAATAATAAACTCTAGACATTTAATCCTCAAATAATGAAAATTAGGAATTTAACCAATCAATGTAGTAATTGTATGCATAAAACTCCTAATTCAACCTTCAAATCATGTCATAGGGTCAAACAACATAGAGTAAACTCATACATTTCCATGGATTGCACCAATTATCCTAAAAGTCCAAGAACTAAATTAAGCACAATTAACAATTCCATAGGTACAAATTAGACCATAAATCACCAAACCCATGGCACAATCATACTTAAGTAGCTCCAAGAACACAAATTAAGCTCATAATCCTAACAAAATTTCACTACATTGCCATATAATTCATGAAGTAAAATCCAACATAATTAAGTAAAATAACCATAAAATATGGAAATCTTACCACAAAAGTATGCAATAAGTGAATGACTAGTGTAGTGAGAAGCCAAATGATGTCCAAAAATCAACCCAAAATTCGCCAAACACAAACACCCAATTTGAATCACAAAATTCGGATGGAGGCAAAACCCACCAAAAGATGAAGTTCTAATCCACCAAATTTGGGTATTTTGCTCTAAATGAGGTAGCAAGTAGGTGGGTGAAGTGTATTTGGTAAGGAATTAAGGTAAAATGAAGGATTAAAGTGAGGGGATGCAAGGGTTTGGGAGAAAGATGAAAAAATTTGGGGAAAAGAATGCAGGAAATGCCCACTGACGCGATTGGTTTAATCGTGTCAGGGAGCGAGCCGCGAGCACGAGCCGCGGCTCAACTCGCGGCAACTGTTTGCCCTCATGCCGAGGCTAAATTGACCACGGCTACTCCTGACAAAAACCTTTTTTTTTTTTTTGATACAAACCAAATAAAAAGATTACTCCTAACGCTTGCATGCATTTCAAAACATAGCCAAAAGAAAAATTTTGACATGAAAATCATGTAACAAAAACAAAAAAAGTAAAGAAAAAAAAATGAAAACTCCCTCATTGCTGATGTGGACTTCTAGAGCAGTGATTGCGAATTTCATCTTCTTTCTTTAGATCTGCATAACACACATGAAACACACCAATTAACAATATTCCTACTAAACTTAAAAGCAACCAAAAGTAGCAAAGTACTAAAATAAAGGTTGGGTTGCCTCCCAACAAGCGCTAATTTTAGCGTCGTTAGCTCGACGTCCTCAATGCACTTATCAAACCTCAACACTGTCGCCTAAAGGATTGAGGGCTCCTTTAGGACTACAGTCTCCAACCATCTTGGTTTTGGGAATCCACTTCATTAATCCCTGCTTTATCGCTTTAATCATCTCGCTTGATCTTGGCCAAGACTTCTTTTTCTTCTTTCGGCGCCTTGGGATTTTTCTCTGCCCTCCTTTGAACTCTATTTCTGACTTCTCTTCTTTCCCAGACACTTTTAAATCTTCATTCGCATATCCATTCTCATCAGAGCCTGCATCATGAGAGGGAACCCCAAGAGGACTACACTCTTCTTGGTTCTTAGTATGAGTTGCCTCCACAACATAAATATCATTAGTAGAAGATGAATTTATAAGATTAGAGTGCAAATTAAACTCAAATTCTTCTTCTCCTACTTTGAACCTAAGCTTACCCCTTTTTACATCTATTATGGCTCCAGCAGTTGCTAAAAAGGGTCGACCTAAAATCAGAGGCACATTAGTGTCCTCACTCATATCAAGCACTACGAAATCCACAGGGATAATAAACTTGTCAATTTTGACCAATACATTTTCAATAATTCCCTGAGGATGTCTAACCGACCTATCTGCCAACTGTAGAGTCATGGTAGATTTCTTTAAAGTGGTAAGCCCTAACTTCTTAGCTACTGACAAGGACATCAAGGAGACACTAGCACCTAGGTCACATAAAGCATTAGGGAAAGTGAAATTACCTATGGTGCAAGGAACAGTGAAACTCCCAGGGTCCTTCAACTTGGGTGGCAAATCATTTTGAATGCAAGGCACTGCACTCCTCAGATAATGCTACTTTCTTGACATCTTCAATCGTCCTCTTACGCGTAAGGATTTCCTTTAAAAATCTTGCGTAAGATGGTACCTGCAAGATAGCATCAATAAATGGAATGTTAATATGCAATGATTTTAAAATTGTGATAAACTTAGAAACTCAGAATCAGAAATGGCCCCTTTTAGCCTTTGTGGGTAGGGCACGGTTGGTGTGTAGGTGTCCAATTGTTTCTTCATTTGTTGCTGGGATTTCTTCGTCTCTTGACACCTCTTCTCTTTCCGTTTGATTTCTTGCAACACCTTTTCCTGTAGAAGTTGGTTCAGCAACCTTCTCAAGTGTTGTCTCCTTGTAACCAGAGGGGAGCTCCTTGCCACTCCTCAGTAAGATGGCATTTGCATGCTCTCTCGGGTTCAGCTCGGTGTTAGCAGGTAATCCTCCTTGTGGTCTTTCCGAGACGAGCTTTGCGATCTGCCCAATCTGCGTCTCCAGATTATGAATAGATGCCTGCTGGTTCCTTAGAGTCTGTTCCACATTTTGCATGCGAGCCTCTGAACTATTTATATATTTCGTCATGGTTTCCTCCAAGCTTGACTTGCTCTCTTGCTGAGGGGGTTGCTGTTGATACCCAGGTGGAGGATTTTGCCCTTGGTTTCTCCATGAAAAATTCGGATGGTTCCTCCACCCTAGATTATATGTGTTGCTGTAGGGATTCTGTTGGGGACGAGGTGCATTTCCCATATAAGATACTTGTGCCCCAACTTGGCACTCGTTGGTTCCATGGCCTCCCCCACACATTTCGCACTGCATAAGTTGATTCTTTTGTTGTGCACTAGAGAATCCATCCATTTTTTTGCTCAAGGCTTCCACTTGGATTGCTAGTGCAGTGATTGCATCAACATCATACACCCCAGCTGCTTTACTTGGCCTTGAACGAGTAGAATTCCACTGATAATTATTCATGGCCATCTCTTCAATTAATTCTTGGGCAGCTTCAGGTGTCTTGCTATTTAATGTTCCCCCAGCTGCGGCATCTATCATCTGTCTGGTTGCTGGGTTGAGTCCATTGTAAAAGGTTTGCACTTGTAGCCAAGTAGGTAGACCATGATGTGGACACCTTCTCAATAAATCTTTAAACCTTTCCCACGTGTCGTACAAGGTCTCAGACTCCATCTGAAAGTACGAGGAAATATCGTTCCTCATCTTTGCAGTCTTGGTGGGCGGGAAATATTTGGACAAAAACTTCTCTGCCATCTGGTCCCACGTCGTGATAGATCCCCTTGGCAGTGAAGTCAGCCACTGCTTTGCTTTGCCCCTCAATGAAAAGGAAAATAAACGAAGTCGGATGGCATCGTCCGTCGCTCCCATTGATCTTGAAAGTATCACAAATCTCAATGAAGCTAGCAATGTGGGCATTTGGATCTTCGTCAACTAACCCATCAAACTGCACATGTTGCTGCACCATTTGGATAATATTTGGCTTAATTTCAAAATTATTGGCTGCAACAGGTGGTCGGACTATGCTAGACTCAGTGCCAGTTAGTGACGGTCTGGCATAGTCTGACATAGTCAATTGCCTCTCTTCTGCCATCTCAATTTCTTCCACTTGTCCAGATGAAAACTCCGTTTCTAATTCCTTTGCCCTCTGCTTCAATCTTTCTCTAAGTGCACGAAGGGCCGTTCTTTCAATCTCAGGATCTTCTCGGAATAGTTCTGATGCACTACTTCTAGTCATGCACCGTCGATCCCTACAATGAAAACAAACAAAATACACAAGTAAAAGTGTAACAATGACAAAATAATAATATGAAAGTAGAGGTAAAAATAAAGTAGACTAAAAACTAATAAAATAGTAATAACACACAGCTAATAAAAATGGCTAGATTAATAAAAATTATGTGTTCCTAATATCTAAGTCCCCGGCAACGGCGCCAAAAACTTGATGTTCACCACGCTACACTACGGGTTCTTTAGGCAAGTATACCTATCGTTCTCGGTAGTACAGGATAAGTGAGTACCAGATATCGTTCCCACGAAGGACTATATGAATACTAGTACTAACACGTTCCCTATTATCTAACCCACAAAGTCGAAAGATTGAAATAAATGAATTAAAATAAACTAACTACTTAGACCTATCTAGCAAACAAGAACAATTGAACAGAGAAAATAGCAATGATCAAAAGTAGGAACTAGATGTGGAATTCCCCTAATTCTTTCCTTATTATGTCTCAATTCCAGATTAATGAATGAATGAATTCAAATGTTCAGACCCTAGAATCCTATGTTAGGTCATGATCTCTCTCAAGTATCATAACCCTTATCTCTCTAGTTGATTAATGAGAATCTCTTCTACCATTAAAACCCCAAAGAGATGAAGTTACAAATCAGAGATTCTATTGTGTGGGCTAGGTATGAATCTACCCTGGAAGACTTATGTGGTTCTATCTCTAGCAACCCATGCAAGTCTCATTATTTGTGAAAAGATCTATTCAATTAGGTTATTTCTCAATAAACCTAAGTGAAATCAATGATTAAATCAAAGGTCACGCGCAAACACCCAATTCAATCAAGCAGTAAATTCACAAATAAATCCAAACAAAGAGAATTCTATTCATTAATCAAGGAAAAAGATCCATATAAGTAAAATAGGGTTCAACCCATCTAGTTCCTAATCTGTTTAGTTCATAACTACAAAGAAAATATCAATAAACAATAAAGTGAAAACAGAAGAACTCATTCTCATGAAGCCACCAAATCTTCGCTTGTGTTGTTGTAGAAGTTATCCTGGAGTTACAACTTCTCTCTTCTCGTCGTTCTTGCCTCTTCTCTCTATCTCATATGTTCCCTCGTTACTTCCTTCTTCCCCTAGAGAAGACCTCCTGTTCTGCCTTTTAATGTTCTCCCTTTGGTCTTCCCGTTCACGCCAACTCTACTTCTAAAAAATTGCAAAATCCCGTAAGTGAGCCGCCCCCACGTCTGTCCCAGCCGCTGACCACGGCTTGGTCGAGCCATGGGCTCCCTTCTGTGAGCCGTGACCGTGGCTAGACCCGCGGCAAGTGAGCCGCGGGTAGATTCAAGTGAGCCGCGGGCGCGGTTCAGCCCGCGACTGAGATTCCAAACATTCTGATCTCAGCCGTGGCTAAGTCCGCGGCGCGGATACGAGCGCGGCCGAGGTCATAAACATTTCTTTTGCATCTGGTTGTGCCTCCAACTGTGGTCCAGTAGCTCCAGTGACTTTGTAGCTCAAAACCCTTGGACTTTGTTCCATATTTTGGCATATTTTACTCTATTAATCATCCTCCATCATCGAATCAACCATCAAACTCCGTCCTTGTAACTTCAATTGATTGAATTCGATGACAAAACTATCAAAAACCTACAAAATAGCACGAAAACATATGTAGATCACAAATTTACTCAAATTGACATAAAAATCACAAATGAGAAGAAATGGCTTAGAACTAGAGGAAAAACTCATAAGAAATCCTAAAAACCTAATCTAAAAACCTACTAAAAACTAGTATACTTTAGCACTTATCAGCTCACTTCAGCCAACACTAGTGTAGAGGGCTCAAACAGATTTTGAAGTCTAAAAGCGAATATTGGAGGTTTATAGCATTGCTGAAAATAATATTACTTGGCTTAATGGATCTAGATTGGTATGGACTTTAACTTCGTCCAAAAACATTTTGTTAAAATCAGCCTATAATTGTGTGAGATCCTGTTAGTCTCCTACCTTTCTCTATAAGCAGATATGGAGTCCTTACATTCCAATAAAAGTGTTTATTTTTATGTTGAGACTTATGCATAATAGGTTGCCTGTTTGAGGAGTTATTCAAGGTTTGGTTTTCAAGGCCCGTCTTGGTGTTTCTGTTGTCAATCAAAGGCTTTGGAATTTGTGGATCATATTTTTGGGTTAGGGAAAATACCTGTTTCTATATGGAAGTTTTTTTGTATGCCACTTGGTTTACAATTTACACAATCTGGAGTACGTTCTTTTTTTATTAAGTAGTGGACTTTTTAGTCATCAAATCATTTTATATCCTTCTTAATGCATATTACCCCAGTTTTTGTTTTGTGGCATTTGTAGAAGGAAAGGTATGAGTGGATGTATGGTGCAAAAGTTTTTTCTTGGGAAGTTTTAGCTTCTCATATTTTGTCTAATATTAAGGCTGGGGTGTGGATGAAATTTCAGATTGATGCTAAACAACTTTCTTGGCTTGAGCTTGTATCAGTTTTGAGCAACAAGAGAAAGGAGGTCGTGGTTACTTAGACTAAATGGTATGCTCTAGGTGAATTTTTTAAGCTAAATACTAATGCTTGTTCTAAGGGCAACCCAGGGATGTGCGGTGGAGGAGGTATTCTAAGAGACTGCAATGAAAAGTAATGCTAGGATTCACGTGTTTTTTGGGTATGAGCACAAGTCTTGAAGCAGAGTTTAAAGTAGTGATGCACGGGGTGAAATTGTGCCTGAAGCATGGGTTTTTAAAGTTTCAAGTTGAATTAGACTCTCTTACATTGGTTAGGATTCTCAAGAATGAGTTTTCTTTTCCATGGTACTTGATATATTTGTATGAACAATTTAATATGCTGAGGGATCATATTACTGTCATTTCTCACTGTTAAAGGCAGGCTAACCAACCAGCAGATTTCTTGGCTAATGAGGGGCTCATCAATAATCAAGATCAAGTTTTTCCTAGTTTCAACTTTTTACCAAAGGAGGTGAGGGGAGATGTCTGAATTGATCAGTAGGGTTTTTTATCTTTTAGATTTCGTAAAGTTTAAGTTTTTCATTTAATAATGTAAAGAGAGTAAGTAATCCTAATTTATTTTTCACTTGATTTTATGTACTTTGGAGGTTAGGTTTGGTCCCCCTCCTTTTTAATTTAATTAATAAAATATAGGGGTGGCTCCCTCCCCCGTGTATGGGGTTTTGCCAAAAAAAAAGAAAAGTTGGCTAAAATTGTGGCATTTTTTAGTCCCAACCTTATTTTCTTTCAAAATACCATTTTTTCTAAATAACACTTTTTTACTAAAACCTGATTTTTTCTCACACATGCATAGTTTTTTCAAAAAACTTAATTTTTGAAAAGGGTCACCTTACCGAATCGCCTTTTAGGAGAGCGACAGACATGACCCCATTGCATGCTACCATTTTTGGGACGCGACAAATTTTTGGTAACTCCACTGGGGATCACTAGTGAGTCCAAGCATTGGGCTTAATCACTTTGTCCTTCTTTAGCCCTTCTATTCCATCGCGTTTGGATGTTAGGATTGCATTTTTGTTTCTTAGGCTTTTAAGATTTATTTTTGCATTTCGCACACTTCGTCTCTCATCTATGTGATATATGGTTTAATTATCTTTGTTATTTGACCGCGCTTACATTTGGGGAGGGGGTCAGTTACCCTTAGAATCCACTCTTATTAGCATTATATTCCCTCCTCTCATAAGGGACACTCCACACGTGCATTTGATACATTTTACCCTTTTTTTCTTTTTTGGTGGTTGTTACCCACCCATCCTTTTAAGAATTGGGATCGATCTACTTAGACGTGTGACCGTAGCACGACTGCACGTAACATTGTTTAAGAGATCACCCGAACTCTCGGCTTAATACCATAAGTCTAGAGATTTGGACCTTAAAAATTGATTCGCTTGGACACGTGGCCATGGCTTGATGTGCGTGTAACAGTGTCTAGGGGATCACTCAAACCATCAATCTAGGATCCTTGGAATTGACCAAATTGTTACTTTTTGGATCCCTCAGTCTGAAGGTTCAGAAATCAAAACCTTAATCGAGTCTAGATGTATTAGTGAGCCCAACCTCATGCATTCATGTAGAATAAGCCTAGGATAGAGTCAACCTCACCTTATCAGGTACACTAGGCACGAGAGGAGGGAATCCACTCCCCCTTTACTTTTTTTGTTGTAATGTATCCTGCTATTTGCTTTATCAATATATTATGTGATATTTGTTAAATAAGCTAGCGCGTTCTCTCTTATTCTTTAATTTTCATTCACAACCACATGAATAAGGGTCCTGGCATGGTACTATTTTAGAGAAAACTGCCCATTTTTTAGACAGAATATCGCACAATTAAATTCTAGTTTATTACAAGAAGGTATGCATGACATATCATTTCTAGGCTTACCCCGTCGTTAAGAGGGGCTCCTATTAGGTAATATTACAATGATTGCACATTTAATCTGCTTTGATAAACTATTATCATGCATAAACTTTAGAGAGAATGCCATTTCGAGAATTCCATGATAGGAAAGCCATCCTTTTGTCTTTGGTACATAACCCTAAAAAGATCTGCACATTTATATTTTTAGTAAATCCTAGTGGGTGAAACTTTAGATAAGGTAATATGATCAGATCATATTTTTGAATCAGCATGAGTACCCCATGACACATCAAGCAGATGTTGACAGTCTCGCCAGAAGTTTGGAAATGGCCAGGTTTTCTTCTTCCCAATGAGCTTAACCAAGTAGCAGCCTCTTTAGGACCTATCGAGGATTCTAAGGAAATAGAAACTAACGGATGTTTAGTGGAGGCTCTAATCCATTTATAGGACCTTGACTATTCAGCATTCAAATTCAGAGATAAAGAACTAACTTTAACAATTCAAGAGGTATATGACCTACTCAATTTACCACTGGAACAAATGACTGTGATCTTCTCATGCATTTCTAGTAAAGAGAAATTTTGTTGTTTTGCTGGGCTAAAGGAATTTGTAGTGTAAGGTTCAGATCAGAATATAAGTGTTAATTTTTTGTTTGATATATTCATGGACAAAGACAAGTTTGACAAGCATCCAGGAGATTTCACACTAATATCCAAGACGGCATGGGCACAAAAGAGAGTTTGGGTATACGGGTTCGTCATGGTAGGTATTTACTTATTTTCAAAAAAGGACAAGAAGATCAGCTTCAAGATAAAAAAAACTTATGTCCGACCTTTTCTCCAGAGTCGAGGGTCAAAAGACTTCCATAGTGCCAACCATGTTAGCTGATATATTTGTTGCCTTGACTAATTGCCAGAGAGGAACGAACTTCTCTCTTGCGTCTAATAGAATTTTGCACGTTTAGGCAATGGAATATTTCAATAGCCACCCGTGTGTCCCTAACAACTTGTCATTGATCGGATGTAATTGGATAGTCACTCATCATAGAAGGATCGATAGAAATAGCCCAATGAGAACGGCAAAAGAATGTCTAGACTTTTTGATACGATACCTGATCAAAGGATCCGATGGGTTATGGATTGGATAGATTGTATCAAAGTAGCTTTCTGCACTAAGTTGGCCGATTTTATATCATTACTAGGAACTCAAGGCATTGCGGCTTACACTCCAAAAAGATTTTTTCGACAACTAGGACGTATCCAAGGGTTACCACCGACACTTGATTTATCAGATTTTCTCATCATCTTTGACAAGGAAAACTATCCCACCTAGATTCTTAGAAGATCAGAACTTATGAAAGCATGGGAAAGTAAATGTATGGATCGAAATCTCCCGTTCGATGTGAAGAACAAAGGTACTCTTGTAACTACTATGTAATATGACGATTGGCTTAAAAATTAGAGTCATCCAAAAGAACAAATCGTAATTGACCCTATTGAGGAAGTCAATCGATTGAAAGCCCGGTTAGAAATGAAAGATCGCAAATTAATACAAGCAAAGCAGTACTCCGAGAAGAACAAGGAAGAATATGAATCTGTCAAGCAACTTTATATGAAAGCGAAACAGGAACTACGAGAGAAGAAAAGAAAATGTTTATAGCTGAAAGACGACATCAATCATATGATGAACGAGTACTCTTGAGAGCAAGAACACAACAAAGCTCAACACCTAGAAGACCAGCTGAAGAAAGTTTTAGACTATGTAGATGAGTTGACAGAATGATGTATTTTTTTGTATTAGATTGACAGTGAAAGTAGTAAAGTGTTTACTTTTAATACTCAAGTTGTATGAAAGTTGATCAAAATAATGAAAAAGCTATTCTTTTGGAGCCAAAATTCATCCTATTCCGATATTTAAAGGGAGGTCTCATTCTAAAGGATTGCATTTCATGTTAGGCCTGCACTTAGCATAATAAGGGTTCCCCCTAGGACATGCATTCAAACTATTTACACACTTGCTAACTTTAGTCTTTTTCTTTTTCTTTTTGAACAAAAATTACCAATGTTAATAATGAAAGGATGACTGAAGCATCTCCTTTTTCGAGTACATTGCAGGTACTTTAAATCATACCTTCATTTCACTAAAGCCCCATTTACATGCAATCTCGTACTAGACTACTCTATATAAACATGAGTAACCGTCCAGAATCTCTCGAAGCACCTGCGGAAAATTAGGTATATGAGATGACAGTTCTAAGGGCCCAAATGAATAAAATGTTGGCCAAAATGAATGACATGACTTTGGAGGTATCCTCCCACAGCCAAATTATCGCACATTTCATTTGCAACATGAACAACGGTAGCTCTACCTCTAATGCACCAATTGCTCGGGAAACTCTGCAAACTCGACCCACACAAGCAGAAACACACCAGGTATGAACAACACTGTCCCGATTGCCTAACAGACTCTGTCCCTTGATACTCAGAATACCCAAATGCCTCATCCACCTCCAATCAGTCAGGACACCCCAATGCCCATTCCAATTCCTCCTAACCCTAGACATACTCAAAATACTCTGGACCAACCCCAATACCACCAGCAAATCACCCATTTCACTTTGAACAACCAACCCCCACCAGTCCATACTACGAGTCAATTTGTGCTAGACCCCGTGTTTCAAAGAGGAGTAGATGTAGAGCCTTATGCCAGAGAAGAAAATTCAAGTATGATGGAGAAGGTTTTGTTAAGGAGGTTGGATAGATTTAACAATTTTATCAAAGAAAGTTAAGGATTCAACAGATATGGGGGATTGGACTACGAGAATTTTTGCATATTCTCAAATGCCCAATTGCCACCAAAATTCGAAGTCCCAGAATTTTCCAAGTATAATGGTAGTGGGGACCCTATGGTTCACCTCAAGATATTCTATAACAGGTTGGAAAGCCAACTGGAGATGACAGATTGTCGATGAGGTTATTTGGCGAAAGCTTGAAAAAAGATGCGTTGGAATTGTATTTGAAGCTAGACTTTTCAAAAATCTAAAACTGGACAGACCTCTCCAGGGCTTTCATTAAACAATATGAGTTTAACTATGATCTAGTATTTGACCAATTCTCTTTGGTAGAGTTGAAAAAAAAAAGCTTATGGTAATAGATGGCAAAACGTGGCAGCCAAGGTGAGCCCGCCGATCAATGAAAATAAAATGGTGAAGCTATTTATTGATGCCGAGTATTCACCGTACTATCAGGTCATTATGGGTTCTATTAAAAAATCTTTTGCTCAGGCTATTGAACAAGCAAAAGCCATAGAGAGAGGTGTAATGAAAGGAAAAGTAATGGATGTGGCTATCATAAAATTGCAAATCAAGTCTTTGTAAAATAGCAACAATGTGAAGAAGGCAGCCGAAAAGCAACCTGAGAAGAAAGAAGAGGAGACAGCTTTTGTCATTAATCAAGGCCTAAATCCCAAGCCCATATTCAACAACAAATCGAACTACTATGCTCAATACCCATAGTACCCCCAGTCAGCACCTTCGCCACTTGTTTACCCTCAATATCCTCAACCTGTCTTTAATACCCAAACCCAACCAGTAAATGCTCAACCATTCTACCCAAACGCCCAAACCATGTTCCAAAACCCTTGACCAATGCAACAAAATAACTTTCGCCCACCTTTGCAGAACCGTCTGAGGCCTGTTTATCCTAACAATTATACTCTACCCAATTAGCCTCAAAATGCTACGGGTCCAGCGAACCCTCCACAAAGACGGCCTTGGGCTTCCACTCCCCTTGGTCGTCCTTTGGACCAGATATATGAGCAATTAAGAGTAGCAGGCAAGATTGGCACAATACTGCAAAAAAACTTTTCCTGGCGGGTTGTCTCATGATTGTGATCATCAAGCCATCTGTATTTACCATTCAAGAGGTCGAGAACACCCCACAGCTAACTGTTGGGCTTTAAAGTATAAGATTCAGGACATGATTGACGATGGAGAAATAGTATTGAGAAGAGAAAGAAGACAGGCACCAAATATAGATAACAATCCTTTGCCTCAATATGGGCGTACCGTTGGGATGATTACTTTGGATGAAGAGTTTGCTGACCCCTGTGAGATGATAGCTGCAATGGAAGAGATAGTGGGTGTTACTGATGGGGATGATAGGTGAGCTAGAATGATGTTGTCAGGAAAAGAATTCATAAGTCAGTATATGGATGACATTTTTACTGGAAAGCTGGCATCACTTGTAACCCACCTAAAAAAGCCGACTGTGTTAGAAGAAGTATTATCAACCACTTGTTTGTCAAGCCAACCATTTGTCTTAGATGTTTCGCCTTTGAGTTGAAAATTTTTGAACCTGAAATCATCGATTTGCCTGAACAGTTGTCAGTTGAGGACCTACAATAGGTGCCTTGGAATTATGAAAACTCCGAAATTAATGGTGACATACCTACGGTAACGAGGTCTGGAAGAGTGATTGCTGAACAGGAGATTATTGCCCCAACTAAAGGGAAGGAGAGTTCTCTACCACCCAAACCACCAGTTAACGAGAAGGATGTTGAAAACTTTCTGAGGATTTTAAAGAGAATTGAATACAAGGTAGTAGAATAGTTGAGCCAAATACCAGGACAGATTTTCAATTCTCAACTTCCTGTTGACATTTGAGTTGCATCAGGATGCCTTTTTGAAGGTTCTTAATGAGTCTCATGTTCTCAAGAACATTTCCATTGAAAAATTGATCGGAATAGTATGAAGTATTTTGGCATCCGAACAGATAACTTTTTTCAGAGATAAACTAACTCCTGAAGAGAAAGGGTACAACAAAGCTCTGTATATATCTATGTGATGTAGTGGGAAATATCTGTCAGGAGTTTTGATTGATAATGGATCTGCTTTGAACATTTGTCCCCGGAGCACTTTGTAAAAGTTGGGATAACTGCGATCACAAGTCAGCCAGTTGCCGACTAAAGTCAGAGGATTTGATGGATCAAAGAAGAAGATCATGGGAGAGATTAATCTAGTACTTGAAATAGGTTCAGCTCAATACCAAGTTACCTGTCAGGTCATGGATTTTTCAAGAATCTATAATGTACTATTCGGGCGACATGGATTCATTCTTCGAGATCAATGCCATCATCCCTGCATCAGATGGTAAAATTCATTATGGATGAGAAATAGATTATCGTTTTTACTAAGGACGACTGCACCATGACGATAAACTACAGATATTATGGAAGAGCAAAAGATAAGTTACCACTGGATCAGGGTTTTCGCGCTTACAACATTGTATCAGTCAACTGGATTCTTGAGGAAAAGTCGCCTGTTGAGCCAATGATATCTGATGCCAGTATCATGATTGCCAAAGAACTGATCAGGGCTTATTACCAGTTAGAAAAAGGCATTAGGAAGATGCTACAAGGAGTTGTGGAACCCATTCAACTGGTTGAGCAAAAGGATACTTTTGGGTTTGGTTTTTACCTAACTGGTAAGGAAGTAAAAGAGATGAAAGAGAAGAAAAGGGCTGAGAAGGAAGGACGACAGGTCCCACTTTATATCCCTCCATTTTATCATAGCTTTCCGAGGTCATCTTGTGTTACTATTTCTGAAATCTGCAATGAGGATAATGATGTCGAAGAAGAAGCGAGTTGCCTGTTTATCGGAATGACTCACATTGAGAAAGCATCTGACACTACTTGTTTCGATAAAATTGAGAAAGGGACGTTGAACAACTAGACCGCTGATTATCTCCCTATGCGAAAGGAGTTTTGGTAAATTTGGGATTGCTTCTGCTTAATGTTCATTTCTAGACAGAGCCCTAGAATAAACTTTTCTTTTTATGTTATGTTGTTAGAGTCAGGCTCATATCATGTTTTGCACTTTTCAATGAAAATGGTTTTAAACATTTCTTTAAAGTTGAATGATGTGTACCTAATTTATAGTGTTTAGAAAGTAAATTGTGTGATGTTAATTAGGAAACTTTGGTCTTTTTGGAGTAATTTTATTTGAGAAAAGCTATTTTAGGAGAATGGAACTTATTTGTATAGTTTTTGGCAAAAAGAAGTGAAGGAAAGTAGATGGAACGGAAAGTGCCTGGAAAGAACAAAGAGAGTCAAAGTTCCAGTATTCTGTTTCGAGCGAACCATCTGGTTCGACCGAAGTAGAAGGTATCACAGCAGAATCACAATTTTAGCGATTTCTTTCTTGTTTCAACTCAAAAACTTGATTTTGTAGAAGGAAAAACATGGATGAAGATTGGGGAAACACAAAAATATACAGGAGAAGCGATGGCAACCCTAGAAAAACACCTTACAACACAAGAATCATCAAGAAGGGGATCAAGAGGAAGATCAAGAACTGAAGATTTCATATTTTTATTCTTCTCTCTCTCTCTCTCCATCTTCTTTATGTATTCTTTTGGGTTTATGGATTTTATTGTTTTAAATTGTAAGATCATGAGTGGCTAAATTTGTTATTAGGGATTAATGCTCTAAACATGATGTTCTTTTCATTAATCTATTTATGAATCGTGCTTTTATTTTGTGATGATTGTTATACTTAATGCTTAATCATGCTTGACCACCATGGTTATGATTTATGTTGTGCTGCGCATTGAGAGATGGTAGCATAATAGATTTACAATAATCAATCGAATCACTTATTGGCTAGAGATTGTGATAGTATATCCTTCTTAGGTTGATTGTCTAATGTGTTAGCACCATGAAGTGGGTTAATTTGCTCTGAAAATTGATCTAAATAAGGTTTAGTCATTAAACATCGAGAGAATTTAATTGATGCCTATTGGAAAAACTCGGGTCATAATAAAGCACGGGTAATTCATAGATTAATTAATTGAATTGATTGTGGGTGAGTATTAATTCCTATCTTTGTGAGCTATTGATTCTTCTCTAGATTTAATTGCTTGTGCAATTTTAGTTTAGCTAATTTAGTATTAATTTAGTTTCAAAGTACTCTTAGTTGAGAATTTACTGTGAGTTTTCTTACTTCAATTTGAAGACTTAGACAAATAAAAACGAATTAATAGGTGGTTAGATAACTAATCCTCGTAAGAACAATCTCTACTTATCATTATATTACTTGTTACGATTCTGTATACTTGCAAAAATTTCACAACAAGTTTTTGGCGCCGTTGCCGGGGATTAAGTTTATTTAACATCATAATTAGTTCAATTTTGCTTGATTTAAGGCACAATTCTTTTATTTTCTATTTTTATTTATTTTTATTTTTGTCTCTTGAATAGGTGTGATTTTGGTGCATGCACAACACTCGATGAGCAAACTAGCAACTTGGGGTGTACAAACTCAAAATCAATAAATATTTGAGAGAAATTAAGAAGGCAAAGCAATAAGAAGAAACATCTATGGCAAAGAAAGGTGAAAAGTGTCCAAGGACTCTCTTGGAGTTCTCAATGCCGGGAATGATTGGGTCTTAACAAGGAATCACAAGACCGATAGTCAATGCAAACGACTTCTAGATTAAACCGTCTCTTATTCAAATGCTTCAAGCAACTGTGCAGTTTTATGGCTTAGCTAATGAGGACCCCAATGCTCATATAGCCAACTTTTTAGAGATTTGTGGCGCGTTTAAAATCAACAGAGCGTCAGATGATGCAATCAAGCTAAGGTTCTTTCCATTCACATTGAGGGACAAAGCTAAAGTTTGGCTCCAGTCTTCACCGTCACAATCTATCAGAACATAGGCACAGTTAGCTCAAGCATTCCTAGCAAAGTATTTCCTTCTTGCCAAGATAGTAAGAATTGTAAAGGAAATCACCAATTTTTAGCAACAAGAGAGAGAGTCACTCTACGAAACATGGGATCGTTTCAAGGAGTTGCAAAGAAGCTGTCCACATCATAACCTTCCTAGGGAGTTGTTGATTCAAACATTCTACAATGAAGTGAATACAACTACAAGAGGAACAATAGATGCTGCTACTGGAGGTTCCTTAATGAGAAAGACCACGGACGATGCACATGAGCTTCTCAAGGAGATGGCCAATAACAATTATTCATGGCCAACGGAAAGAGCAAGACAAATTAATATAAGGGAGCAAAAGGGAGTTCTTATTGTGGACCCAATGACCTCATTACAAGATCAAGTTACTAACCTCACTAGACAACTTACCGACTTGAGAGTTTCATCAAATTCTATTACAACCATTCAACAGGGTATGAGCTTTGTGGTGATATGAGTCATAATAGCAATGAATGTGGTATTGGAAACTTTCATCATCCCGAGCAAGTAAACTTTGTGGGAGCTCAAGTACAAGGAAGGTCAGTCAATAACCCGTACTCCAATACTTATAATCTAGGGCGGAGGAATCGCCCTAATTTTTCATGGAGTAATAATAGTGAAAATTTAAATTTTCACATGGCAAGGCAACAAGGGCTACTGGGATTTCAACCACCTCCTCAACAAGATAGGTTGCCATCTTTTGAAGCCAAGATAGAGAAATTAATAGAAGGATTGGGTGAGAAGATATCTAACCAAAATGAAAACCAAAGGCAGATGGAAGTAAAGTTTGATCAAGTAACGAAGAATCATGCCTCTTCCATTTACAATTTGGAGATTTAGATTGGGCAGCTAGCTAATGCCATGTCTTCAAGGAATCTTGAAAGTCTCCCTAACAACACTAAAGTGAATGTCCCGTCCTAAAAATGACACACGGTGGGGTCGTTGACTGTCATGTCCCAAAAAAACGATCCGGTCTGACAACCCATTTTGAAAATAAAAGTTTTTGAAAAATCATGCGTGTGTGAGAAAAATCAAGTTTTTATTGAAAAAGTGTTTATTTAGAAAAAAATGGTATTTTACAAAATAAAAGAAGGCTGGGACAAAAAAAGTGCGACAGTTTTGGCCAACTGGTTTTGAAAAAGGATTTTATTTTAAAAAAATGAAATCGCCACTTGGTATAGAGTTAGGGTGTATCAAGTCACCTGAAAAAAATTGTTTAACTAAACAAAAGTAAAATTTTTTTAAAAAAATTATTTAAAACCCTTTTCAGACTTCGGTCTACGAAAAACGAGAGAAAAAAAAGTCCGAGAATCACATTTGAAGAAAGGGAAGGCAAAGGCTCGCGTCTAAGGCATCCTTTCTACCTAGCCGAGGCTAGTTGCGAGGTTTAATCAAAATTTCTTAAATTAACCCCTAAATTCTATCGCGTTTTGGATGTATCTAAATGAATGCAAATTCTAAGCCTAAATGTGAGTATCGACAGTGTCGAAATGTTCCGTCGAGGCTTGGTCGAGATTATCGCATTAATTGCGAAATCCGAATCAAAACCTCGAGGGAGTCACGAGTGTCTATGCAAAGCGCGATGCAAATATAAAAGAAAATAATAATATATAGTAAGTGAAGAAATAAAGTGGGTATACAACATGACGAATACGGGTACTAATAACTCGTGACTGAATATTTCTACTCACGGAGGGGAGAACGGCGTATACGCCACCGCTTCCCATGTGAGTAGGCGACTATTTCTAGTCGAAACACACAAAATGACCTAACTTCTAAGTGAAATACAACCTATATGTCATGCATTTGAAGATATGTCAAAAATAAATAAATAATAGTAATAATAATAAAAATCATGCAAAATGGAAAGAAAACTAAAATGTGCAAAGTGAGATGTAAAATGCACAGAAGTGCACCTAAACCTAAAATGCCCTAAGGGTCTAGCGTTGGACTAGCCCTTTCTAGGGATTCCCACTAGCGTTGGACTAGTGGGAAAGCGAGCAAAACCACAACTAACGTTGGACAAGTGTGGTGACGAAATAAAACTTGATAAAACATGAATCAAAGCAATAAAGCATAAATTGAAAGCAAATAAACATAAAAAAACATATAAGATCATATAGGAGCACATAACATGTAAGCATGATATCTAGATGCAACAGCCTAAAGAAAGCAGTAAAACATGTAAGCACATAAGCACGCAAAAATAAATAAACCCTAACTATTACACCGAGGGATTTAAATACAATTTTAAGGGGGGAAAAACAAAAATAAAATAAAAATGACCTATCTATTACACTAACTATTTAAATACACAATTATTTGTAAAAAACTACAAGGAATATAACCTAACTATTACATTGACTAACTAAATACAAAATATTTGTCAAAATAATAATAAAGAAATAATAAAATTTAAAATTAAATAGCATGAAAGAAATAAATACACAAAGGGCATGCAAAAATAGGAAATATATGAATAAAAATACATAAAAATCACTTAAGGTACATTGGAGCACATAAGAGAAAAATCAACGAGGAATAGAGATGCCTCTTTGAAAACCTGGTACCAATACTTAAGAAAATGAACAAACCAGTCAAGATATCACGATATAAATAAATAAAGCCTAAAAATGTGTAATTAGGGTAAAATGTAAATTCTAGCAACTAAGGGGTGCTAAAAATAAGATTCTATAAAACTGAAGGGGTGAAATTGGAAATTTCTAACCAATAAAGGGGATAAAACTGCAAGTGAGAGCAAGATTGGGGTAAAAACAGTAAATTCTAGCAAGTTGGGGCACAAGATTAAGAATTCGAGCAACTTTAGGAGAGCAAAAAATAAATTTTCAATAACTTAAAAAAAACTAAAAATGAATTTCCAACAATACAAAGGACTAATTTGTAAATTTTAGCATGTACCAAAGGGGGTAAATTGTGAAATAAAAATAAGCATGAGATAAAAAAGGAAATTAAAATTTCACATTAAAACAACATAAAATCACTTAATAAGAATAACAAACGTAATTACTAAACTAAACTTAGCTTAAACCATACATAAATGAGTAAATTAAACAATACATAAAATTATAAAAAACTAAAATATGACAAAAGCAAAAACACAATAATTAAAACAAAATGAATAAGGACGAACAACAAAAAACTAGCTCAAGTCAACGGTGAAATACTAATACCTTCTAAACCCACATTAGGTCCTTTGGTCAAAAGTCTAACCCACAGCACAAACAGATTCCATTTCTTTTTTCAACCTAAATAATTAAGCCTTGAAATTCTTCCTCAATTCCTATTTATACTTTCTCCCTCTTCTCTCCCTTCCTGAGCTATTCTCTTCTACTGGGAACCCCTCCCCTCTCTTTGTTAGTTTCAATTTCTTAGACACCCTCTCGTATCTCTCGTCTCTCTCTCTATATGTCGCTTCTCTTTCTCACTCTCTGTACTTCTTCCTTTCATTTTCCTCACTTCTTCTGGCTTCCTCCCTTGTTTTGTTTCCTCTCTCATTCGTCTTCATCTCATTCCATCTCAGTTTCTCTTCTTTCTCTCGCTACCAATTTCCCTCTACTTTTGCTGGCTATTCTCCTATTCTCTCTCTCTCTCTCGCACTCTTCTTCTATCTGATCTCTTGCTTCTCTCTCTTCCTGTTTCTCTTTTTTTTAAGCTCTCTCTAATCCTCATTTTCCATTTTTCTCAATTTCTTCAAGCTCCCAATCATCAGTTCTCATCAAATCAAATTCCTCAAAATCAAGAAATCAAATCCTTAATCCCTCAACTCACGAATTCGTCCATTACAAATTAGTAACACACAATCATAACTCCACTAATTTAAAGCCATTCAAACGAAAAATAGGGGAAAGCTGAAAGTTACCTGATTCAAGAAGACGAAGGTCGATTGTGGATGGAGTTGGTGGGGGACAAAAGGCTGGCGAGGAGGCAGTCAACCCATCTGCTTGTGGCGCAGGAGAAACTGGCTGAGGCAGTGTTGTTGCTGCCATTAGCATCGCCTTTGAGAGCATTAGGTTTATAAAATCTTCTGATGGCTGTTTAGCACTATTTGGGTGGCTTCTTGATTGTTGGTGGTTGTTGTGTTCTGCCCAATGATTACAAGTTGTAACGTTGATTGGTTTTGGAGCTTGGGTAAGTGGTGATTGCGTGGCTGTTCTTTGGTGGTGGTCGATGGAGAAGGACGGCCGTGTGCCACTACTGGGTTGTTTCATTTTGGCGATGACAGGAGAGGTGGAGCTCTGGTGGGTTCCATGGTGTTACGGGTGATGATTGGTTGCAGTTATAGTGGAGCTTTGATTTTGGGATTGCAATCTGCAGGTGAGGGACTTGGTGAAAAGGGGCTGATGATGGTGCTGTGGGTTGGTGGTGAATTGAATGGTAATGGTTTTGTGAATTGCTTGGTGGCTTTATTTGTGTTTGTTTCTGTATGCAGGTGGTAAGGATGAGAGGCGTTGGTGAGGTTGAGCTTAGGGGATGGGCCACTGCAAGTGGTAGTTTTTTGGGATTTGCGTTGTTTATGTGCTGTTGCTGGTAATTGCTGGTGGTGTTGGGGCTGTTTTTGCAGGTGGTTAATGGCTGGTTTTGGGATGACAGAGGTGGTGGTTGCAGGATTGTTGGGGCTGCTATGAAGCTGAGTTGCTTGTGGGTCAGGTGGTGGAATGGTGAAGTTTGAGAGGTGAATGGAAGAGAACTTTTGGCAGCTGGTGGATGACTTCTTGGTGGCGTTTACTAGTGATTTGTGAGCTTATGGGCTGATTGTGGAGAAACGGCGACTGTGGTGTGCAGGTGATAGAGTAGGTTGTGGCAACTTGGGAATGGGATTGGGAAGGTGAATGAATGTTGTGTGTGTTACTGCATGTGTTTGATTGTGTCTGTGTGTGCTTGTGTGTGTTCCTATGTGTGATTAGTGTGTGTTTTTAGGAATGTGATTTTGCGTGTGAATTTGTGATTTGAATGTGTGTTTATGTTAGTGTGCGAGGTGTGTGTATCCGTGTGTGATTGTGTTTGTGTGAATCTAGGTTTGTTAAGTGTGTGAACGTGTGTATGTGCTGAAGTGTGTGTGAATCTGTTTGTGTGCTATTGTGTATTGTGGGACTGTGCTTGTGTGTGAATTGACGTGAAGAACTATGTTTGTGTGTGTTGGAATGCTGTCTCTGTGTGAAAATGTATGACCGATGTGTGTGAATGTGAGTGTGTTTGTGTGTGCAAGTGTGTAAGATTGAGAGCTAGTTTGTGAGAGAGAAAATGCATGAAGGTATGGAAGTGTGTGTATGCGTGAGAGAGAAATTGCAAGAAGTGTATGGGAGCATGTGTAGTGCGTGAGTGAGAAAATGCATAGGAAGTGGAAGAGTGTGTGTGTTGTGTGAGAGAGAGTGAATAAGAAGTGTGCGTTCTAGGTGTTCTAGGTGAAAAGTTGAAGATACACTAGTGTGTGTTCTAGGTGAAAACTTGAAGATACACTAGTGTGTGTTTTAAGTGTTCTAAATGAGAACTTGAAGATATACTAAAATCTAGTAGATGTTCTTGGTGAAACTAAAAACTAAACTAATAAAAAAAACCAAAAAATTAAAAACTCTCTCTAGGTCCCCCCTCCCCTTTATCCCAAAAAAATGGACTATCCATAGTGCACAAAAGACTTATCTTCTAAGAAATGACTAAAAGACCAAAACGCCCTTGACTTCCAAAATTACAAGTTTACCCTTACAAAAGAAATTAAAAAAAAATCTATGTTCTCTCACAAAATAGAAAAAATTAAGAAAAATATAAATACCAAATTTGTTAATAGAAATTCACCCCAAAAAAAGTTAGAAAAACTTAGAAACGTGCTTAAAAACCTAAAAACAAATTTGGAACCCAAAAATTAGTGAAAATTGAGTCTGGAATGTGAAATGACAATTTTGCCATTGGATAACAAAAATCTAAGGAAAATAGCTATTAGCCTCAAAAAAATTATGAAAAATTAAAAAATAAGCTTAAAACTCTAAGAAATGCATTTATGACTCAAAAATTAATGAAAAATGAATTTAAACTATAAAATGATAATTTTGCCCTTAAATGTAGTATTTACAGAAAAATAGCAAACGTCTCCGAAAGAATCAAGAAAATTTAGAAACATGCTCAAAGAATTAAAAAAATAAATTTGGGACCTGAAATGAGCTAAAATGGTGTTCGCAAGGCGAAATTATCATTTTGTCCTTGTGTTGGTCAAATATAAAAAGAATACCAACTAAATCCGAAAAAATCGTAGAAACTTAAAAATTAAAAAATACGTATGAAAGTAAAAATATGAATTTAAACCCCCCAAAACTAATGAAAAAGTATTTACATAGAAAAATTACTATTTCGGCCCCGAGAGTATAGAAAAATTATAATTTGTCCCCCAAAAATATAAACACCTCCCCAATGTTTGAAAAGTAAATGGTATGTCAAAATTTAGTGTCTACAATTTTTCTCTATTTGTCGGGAATCTCGTAGAGATTACAGACAAAGACATAGACAATATCAAATTTTGACTCACCTAAATATACAAACAGATAAGAATGTAAACTAAAACATCTAAACATGCATAGTATGAGAATATGCTAAAACGTAAACCAATGAACAGATGAATCATAGAAAACATGTGATTGATCTCTCAAAGAGCTACCTATGTAACCTGGTAAAGGGAATCAAGTTAAACGTAGTTCGGATGCGAGTGAACTATAAATGCAAAACACAACTGTAAATGGTGAGTCAAGAATTTAAAATTTTCAAAACTTGTGATCAATACAAAGAAGGAACTGCAACATTTGAACTGCTAAACAAGGATAACATAAAGCGGTAAAGACTGCAAGATAAAATAAAGTGCTTGAACTAATAGACCAAAAAATGATTCCAAGCTGCTATACAAAATAAATACTGATAAGCTAAATGCAATGTTTGGGCTGCCAGACTTGAAAATGTAAATAAATAGATGCCAACCAAGCTGTTAGACGGATGCATGACCTTGGGCTGCCAAGGTTGATAATGTAAAGTTTGGGCTGCCAAACTTGAAAAAGTAAATAAACATATGCCGTTCAGGCTGCTGAACGGATGCATGACCTTGGGCTGTCAAGGTTGATGAACGCAAAGTTAGGCTGCCAACTTGAAAAAGTAAATGACAAATGCATGATCTTGGGCTGTCAGGAATCATGAAATGCAAAGTCTGGGCTATTAGACTCGGAAAAGTAAATGGCGAATGCATGATCCTAAGCTATCAGGAATCATGAAATACAAAGTCCAGGCTATCAGACTTGGAAAAGTAAATGACAAATGCATGATCTGGGCTGTCAAGAATCGTGAAATGCAAAGTCTGAGCTATCAGACTTGGAAAAGTAAATGACAAATGCATGATCTTAAGCTGTCAGGAATCATGGAATACAAAGTCGAGGCTATCAGACTTGGAAAAGTAAATGACAAATGCATGATCCTGGGCTGTCAGGAATCATGGAATGCAAAGTCGGGGCTGTCAGGCTTGGAAAAGTAAATGAAAAATACATGATCCTAGGCTGTCAGAAATCATGGAATGCAAAGTCTGATCTGTCAAACTTGGAAAAGTAAATGACAAATGCATGATCTTGGGCTGTCAGGAATCATGGGATGCAAAGTTTGGGCTGTCAGACTTGAAAAAGTAAATGACAAATGCATAATCCTAGGCTGTCAGGAATCATGGATGTAAAGTCTAGACTATCAGACTTGAAAATATAAATGACAAATGCATGACCCTAGGCTGTCAGGGACCATGGGATGCAAAGTCTAGGTTGTCAGACTCGGAAAACTAAATGACAAATGCATGACTCTGGGCTGTCAGGAATCATGGAATGCAAAGTCTAGCTTGTTAGACTTGGAAAAGTAAATAACAAAAAGCGAATCCAGGCTGCTCAACAAAATAAATGCAATAAAAATTTTAAACAAGGGAGAAATAAGTGTTGAGCATAGGATGCAATCTAACTCAAAAAATTTCCCTTTTTTCTCTTTTTTTACCTTTTTTTCCTCTTTTTTTTCTTTCCTTTTTTTTTTGGAGAAATATGAAAGTAAATAAAAAAACATGACGACTAATGCATGATGATATAAGAAGAGCAAGAATGGTAAAATAAGACACATAAGTATGCAATTAGAATGACATGGTATCTAATGCTGCAAACATAACTATTGAAAATAGAAAAATCGATACCCAATGCTGAAGATTGAGCCTACCGCAAACTGAGAATCATAAGATAGTACCCAATACTAACGATTGAGCTTACCGTGAACTAAAAATGAAAATCGGTACCTAATGCAAGGATAGAGCCTACCGAGTACTGAAAATGAAAATTAGTATCCAATGCAAGGATTGAACCTACTGCAAACTAAAAATGAAAATCGGTACCCAATGCAAGGATTGAGCCTACCGAAAATTGAAAATAAAGACGGTACCCAATGCTGACAATTGAGTCTACTGCGAACTAAAGATGAAATTTGTACCCAATGTAAGGATTGAGCCTATCGAAAACTAAAAATAAAGATAATACCAATGCTGACGATTGAGCCTATCGCAAACTGAAAATGAAAATCGGTACCCAATGCAAGGATTGAGCCTACCGAGAACTAAAAATAAAAATTGGTATCCAATGCAAGGATTGAGCCTCCCGAGAACTGAAAATAAAGATGAAAACGTGCGAACACAGTATGCGAATTACTAAACACATTAAAACACCGTGCAGTATGCTGGACAAATGCAAGACAATTAGTAAATGAATGCAAATTTGAAAAAGTAAAACACGCTAATGGGGTACAGGCTGAGAACAAATGCGTGATATATAAAAATGCAGAGTTTAAGCGGCCAGATTAAAATAAATAGAAATTAAAACCCAACGGACGAGTTAGAGCTTAAATAGAAATGTAAACCCAACGAACGAGTTGGGACTTAAGCAGAAAAGTAAGCCCAACGGACGAGTTGAGGCCCAACGGACGAGCTAGGATTTAAGCAAAAAAGTAAACCCAACGGACGAGTTGGGGCCCAATAGACGAGCTAGGACTTAAGTAGAAAAGTAAACCCAACGGATGAGCTGAGACCCAACGGACGAGTTAGGACTTAAGCAGAAAAATAAACCCAACGAACGAGTGGGACTTAAGCAGAAAAATAAAACCAACGGACGAGTTGGGACTTAAGCAGAAAAATAAACCCAATAGATGAGCTAAGGCCCAACCAACGAGTTGGGACTTAAGCAAAAAAGTAAACCCAACGGACGAGATAGGGCCCAACGGATGAGCAGGGACTTAAGCAGAAAAGTAAACCCACCGGACGAGTTGGGGCCCAACGGATGAGTTGGGACTTAAATAGAAAAGCAAACCCAACGGACGAACTAAGACTTAAACAGAGAAGTAAAATATGCGTAATGCTGGACAAAATCAAAACAACATGCAATATGCTAAACAAATAATAAACAAGTGTTGGCTCAATAAAGTAACACAAGATGATGTAGCACAAGCTGCTAGATAAAATGCATGAATGAATGATCCTAAACTGATGAAAAAATGCACCAGACTGAAATGAACAAATTGAGATCTAGATTGCTGGAAAAATGCATAAAGAAATTTGAGACATAGGAAAACTTAACACAATTATTGAACATTATATCTAAATCATCCCAAAGATCAAAATTTTCAAAAAAATTTGCCCCAATGTATGGCATCAAACTAACTCGAAACCACTCTTTTTAAAATTTGGTATCAAAATCCATTTAAATTCAACCCTTCAAAAAAAAATTTTGCCCCAGTATAAATCAATCTCAAAATCAATCTTAAAATCAAATTTTATTTAAAAAATTTGCCCCAGTGTCAATTTTGAAATCAATTTTTGAATTTAGTTGTGCCTTTGATTAAACTATCACTAATTTAAAAAAATTGCCCCAGTTTTTATTCTTGACGAAAGCCTCAATTGATGACGATGTAATCGCACCTGCAAAAAAAGAAAGCAACTACAATTGCAAAAGTAATGACACCACATGACGGTCTCAGGCACATATAAATGTAAGCGTTGCCACCTTGAATTTCTAACATAATCCTTTGCTTCACTTTTTGTAAAGTCTCAAACTTAATGCATTCTAATTCACAATTTAGATCAAGTCTTCCAAATAATCTTTCCATCCATGCATGACTCTAATTTCTGATAAATTTAGGATTGCCTTTGGTTTTATTTCAATTTTAAGCAAAGCAAATGTCAAATTTTTCAAAACATGAATTGGTTAGAAAATGCTTCACATGTAATAATGCAAAAGAAATTATGTATAGTAGACAACACAAAATATGCAAGAACTTCAATGAAAATACAATTAACTGAAACTTTTTTTTTTCAAAAAATTGATTTTGAAATGATAGCTTAAAAGATGCCTTTTGATCTTCAGATGTCATTCCTACTTGAATTCTGACATTGCCACGAAATGATCCATGCAAATGAGAAATTTCAAACAACTGTAGTCGCCAAATTCCAAATGCATTCCATATCGGCATACTGACTTTCTCACCTATGAAACTTCAACTGTCGTCTTGACTCAATTGTAGTGCCCTTTCGGATTATCATCTTCAAAGGAAATGAATGAATGGCAGTATTCAAACTTGAGAATCTTTCACTGCAAAGATCCCAAAACTCCTGTGTCAATCTGCTCAAATAATTTCTGCCTCAAAATTCTAAATTCGAATAGAAAATATACAAAATGAGTCAAATTCACATTAAAAGGAACAACTCAGAAGCATAATTTTGATATTTATCAATTCCCCTACATTTGAATCATTGTTTGTTCACAACCATTTGAAAAATGCGAGCTCAACTAATGATTCAAGCATTGAAATCACACATGTGCATTCTAAAATGCATTTCTTCAAGACCAAGTAGATATTCATTATGTAATTAATTTTTTTGCCTTTAATACTCATAATATCAAGCAAATGAGAAGGAATTATATCACAATTGAGCAATTTCAACTTAATTTCTTCGCCTTACTGAATTTCACAAGTAAACGAATCATACGATCAATCAGAAAACATCACGTGTCTATGATCAATTTTATTTTTTCACTTGAGGGATATTTTTAATATCAAACTAATCACTCAAGATATGAGAATGTCTTTTGACGCGAAAACCAACATTGGTTATGAAGGTTCCCAATTACTCAATCCCTCAATTCTCTAAGCAAGTAGCAAAAGCTATATTTGAGAAGTACAATTGCCTTTTTATGCAAGAATTGACATTGGTTAAATGAAGACCCCTGGTTACTCAAAAATTTACTTACTCAAATTTACGATGCATTACTCATAATTCAAGTACCTTTTGACACGAAAGTTGGCATTTTTGGATGAAGACTCCCGGTTGCTAAGCACGAGAACCATTGGAGTAGAAAAAAGTTGTGTCATACTTTTTCTTTCTTTTCTTCTTTTTTTTTTTCTTTTCTTCTTCCTTTTTTTTTTTTTTTTTGCAGCATAAAAATCCCTCATAATAGATGTCATATCACATATTACATGAATGCACTAATTGACCATATAATCAATATTTAATGTGTGAAATTGAGTAAAGAAAAGAAACTTTCATCAAACATGCAAAATTTTGTACATAATTTCAACCACTTTACATGATATATTTTCTATAAGAACAAAACTTCAAACCACATAATAATCATTTCGTAGTACTTGGAGAAAGCATTTGCCAAAGTACATAAAGTAATTCGACCGGTGGGGGAATTAGACAAAAATCACGATTGTGCGCAATAATTCACAAGCATGTGACATCACCTTATTTTAATCTTACAATAACTTATACAACACGTAAATAAGAAATTGTGGATTATGAAACAATAACTCCCCTTGTCGCAATGGTTGAAGTCATATCCTCTGCATGTTTATTCTTTTTGTTGTGCTTGAATTTTCCAAACATTCATCCAAACTTGCTGGTGAAATTTGCTAAACATTTTCAAGGTCTCTGGAGTAAAAGCGCATCTTGCCCTAACTCCTTAACCCATTTCTTGTGCCATATGTGTAGCTTCTTTCTCTTTTAGGTTAAGCTTGGATTCCCTTTTGTACCATTCAGATTCCTTAACACAAAGTCCAAATTCCTTTTCAGTGTCATTCTAGCTCCTCATTAATAGCTTGTGTTATTTAGAATCCGGAGAGATATCGAAGTTGGCAATCATTTGTTTCAAGTAAGGTAACAATCCAAAGACCAAAGGAATTTATTTTCATCATAAAAAAGATACATTATTTTTTGCATTAACTCATCAAAAGAGAAAACTTTACAATTACACAAACCTAACATTAGGCTTTGAGGAAAACGTGATTTATTTTGAGGGCTCATCAAAGAATTATTTGTTCAATATAACAAAAAAAAAATTTGAAGCAAACTTTTCAAAAGCTAAATGCAAGATATGAAGGGAAAATCAAATGTCATAAACAAATTTGAGAAAGTAACTTATTTAATACTTCATCTGAGAAAACTTTCGGACACAAGGTAATCTTAAATTTACAGAAGGAGTGCATTATTAGCATCCAAATTATTATTATTCTTATTACATCTAATAATGAACAACTGTCTAGCTACAATATATAATTTCATTTATCACACTACTTATCCTAACCAAACTCCCCTACTAGTTTTTAGGCACTATCAATTCTAAAAAAAAAAATCGGTCGTCCATGACCCTTCGAATAGTTCAAAAGAACACTCATGTTTTTTATGTCCTTGTGGGTCTCGAGCACGTGACAGTTTATTTGGAATTGGAACATAATTTAAAAATACTCGAATGTAAGACCAAATATGTATCAGGTGTCTTTCTTATTTACTGCCTCTGTTAGAGGACTTGTAAAAATGAAAAATCAAAATTAGTATAGGTGAAAACAAAAATGGATGCATGTCCTAGAGGGAGCCCTTGTTATGCCAAGAGTAGGCCTAGCATGAAATACAATCATTTAGGGTGAGACCCCCCTTTTTAATTGAAGAGAGGCTAGATTCGCCAGGAAGAGATTCCTCCATTTTGTTTGCATTACCTTACCTAGGGTCTCACCCGCCAGGATTTACCAAAAATAGAAACATGTATGTCTTTTAGGGTTAAGTACCCAAGACAAAGGACGGCTTTCCTATCATGGGATTCCTGAAATGGCATTCCCTCTAGGGTTTATGCATGATGCCAATTTATTAAAGTAGATTAAAATATGCCAAAATACAAATTTTGAAAAACGCTATAGAATTTTTTAGAAAGACAAAACATGAATTGTACAAAAAACATCGATTTAATTTATTTGATTTGAAAAATCGAGCCTTCATGGGGCTATAAGATACAATACTGAAAGAAAACCAAAAATTAAAACATTATTAAAATGCCAGTTTCTTAAACTAGAATGAAATATGTGTTAAAATCCCCTTTTATGTAGTGTGGGATGGGAGGGTAGGGGATACGGCAAAAATGACGTATAATTTCTTTGAAAAAGATGAATATAAACTGTACAAAGTTTGCCCTCTCGGATACATTTCTTGATCTTGAGGAGAAGTGATTTGGATAAAACTGATAAGTACAACAAGGATGGGTAAATTTGAAAAAGGTTTAAAAATAAAATTCTTATTCGAAAAGACACGAGTTAAAAAAAATCAAATCTTTGAGATTTTACAAAATTTACAATGATTAGACCCTTAGGGTACCTTATTTACAACAAAATATAATTTTCTGAAATTTTTATGAAAATCTCATTTCCATTTTTTTTCAAAGAAATTAATGGTAGGACAAAAATTTAAACGTGCCAATAATGGGTTGGTTTCCTACGAGAGCACCATGCCAGAGCTCTTTATTCTATGGTTGTGAATGCAATCAAAAAGGAAAGAAATTGTGTTAGTTTATTCAACAAATAACACATAACACATGGGCAAAAACAAATAATACACATAGATAACAGTAAATAGCATAACAAGGAAAATAAATGATGGTTCCCTCCTCTCGTGCCTTAGTGTACCTAATAGGGTAAGGCTGACTCTACCCTAGGCTATTCTACATGGATGCATGAGGTTGGGCTCACTAATGCATCTAGACTCAGTTAGGCTGTCGGTTCCCAAACCTTCATACCTAAGGGTAAGGGTCATCAATCCCAAATTGCTTGATCGGTGGCTCGAGCGATCCTTCGAACACTGCTACGTGCACATCATGCCCAGGCCACATGTCCAAGTGGATCTTAAAATCCTGAATCTCTAGAGTTGTGGACTTAAGTTGAGAATTCGGGTGATCTCCCAAACATGATTACGTGCACATCGTGCCCTGCTCACATGCCTAAGTAGATCAATCCTATTCCTAATCGGGACGGGTGGGTGACAACCACCAAAAAAGAAAAAAAGGTTAAAAAAGTATCGAATGCACGTATGGAGTGCCCCTTATGAGAGAAAGGAATATAATGCTAGTATGCGTGGGCTCTAAGGATAACCGACCGCCTCCCTAAATGCAAGCGCGGCCGGATAAAGCAAAAGTAAATAAAACATACATACATTACATAAGTAGCCGAGAGACAGGAAGTGTGTGAGATGCAAAAGAAAAACCTAAAAACCTAGGAAAGAGAAATGCAATCCTAACATCCAAACGCGATAGAATAGAAGGGTTAAAGAAGGAAAAGGTGATTAAGCCTTGTGCTTGGACTCACTAGTGATCCCCAGTGGAGTCACCAAAATCCTGCCGCGTCCTAAAAATGACACACGGTGGGGTCGTTGACTGTCGTGTCCCAAAAAGACGGTCCGGTCCGACAACCTATTTTGAAAATAAAAGTTTTTGAAAAGCCATGCGTATGTGAGAAAAATTGAGTTTTTATTGAAAAATTGTTTATTTAGAAAAAATGGTATTTTGCAAAATAAAAGAAGGTCGGGACTAAAACAGTACAACAGTTTTGGCCAACTGGTTTTAAAAAAGGGTTTTATTTTAAAAAAATGGAGTCGCCACTTGGTATGGAGTTAGGGTGTACCAAGTCACCCGAAAAAAATCGTATAACAAAACAAAAGTAAAATTTTTTAAAAAAATTATTTAAAACTCTTTTCTGACTTTGGTCTATGAAAAACGAGAGAAAAAAAAGGTCCGGGAGTCAGATTTGAAGAAAGGGAAGGCAAAGGCTAGTGCCTAAGGCACCCTTTCTACCTAGTTGAGGCTAGTTGTGAGATTTAATCAAAATTTCCTAAATTAACCCCTGAATTCTATCACGTTTTGGATGTGTCTAAATGAATGCAAATCCTAAGCCTAAATGGCGTATCAAGAGAGTCGAAATATTCCGTCAGGGCTTGGTTGAGATTATCGCATTAATTGTGAAACCCGAATCAAAACCTCGAGGGAGTCACGAGTGTCTATGCAAAGTGCGATACAAAAAGAAAAGAAAATAATAATATATAGTAAGTGAAGAAAGAAAGTGGGTATGCAACATGACGGGTACAGGGACTAATAACTCGTTACTGAATATTTTTACTCACGGAGGTGGGAATGGCAAGTACGCCACCGCTTCCCATGTGAGTAGGCGACTATTTTTAGTCGAAACACACAAAATAACCTAACTTCTAAGTGAAATGCAACCTATATGTCATCCATTTGAAGATATGTCAAAAATAAATAAATAATTGTAATAATAATAAAAATTATGCAAAATGGACAGAAAACTGAAATGTGCAAAGTGGGATGTAAAATGCACAGAGTGCACCTAACACTAAAATGCCCAAGGGTCTAGCGTTGGACCAGCCCTTTCTAGGGATTCCTACTAGCGTTAGACTAGTGGGAAAGCGAGCAAAGCCACAACTAGCGTTGGACTAGTGTGGTGACGAAATAAACTTGATAAAGCATGAATCAAAGCAATAAAGCATAAATCGAAAGCAAATAAACCTAAAAAGACATATAAGATCATACAGGAGCACATAACATGTAAGCATGATATCTAGATGCAAAAACCTAAAGAAAGTGGTAAAACATATAAGCACATAAGCACGCAAAAACAAATAAACCCTAACTATTACACCGGGGGGATTTAAATACAGTTTTAAGGGGGGAAAAACAAAAATAAAATAAAAAATGACCTATCTTTTACACTAACTATTTAAATATGCAATTATTTGTAAAAAAAACTTTAAGGAATATAACCTAACTATTACATTGACTAACTAAATACAAAATATTTGCCAAAATAATAATAAAGAAATAATAAAATTTAAAATTAAATAGCATGAAAGAAATAAATACACAAAGGGCATGCAAAAATAGGAAATATATGAATAGAAACACATAAAAATCACGTAAGGCACATTGGAGCACATAAGAGAAAAATCAACGAGGAATAGAGATACCTCTTTGGAGACCCGGTACCAATACTTAAGAAAATGAACAAACAAGTCAAGACATCGTGATATAAATAAATAAAGCCTAAAAATGTGTAATTAGGGTAAAATGTAAATTCTAGCAACTAAGGGGGGCTGAAAAAAAGATTCTATAAAACTAAAGGGGTGAAATTGGAAATTTCTAACCAATAAAGGGGATTAAAACTGCAAGTGAGAGCAAGATTGGGGTAAAAACAGTAAATTCCAGCAAGTTGGGGCACAAGATTAAGAATTCCAGCAACTTTAGGAAAGCCAAAAATAAAATTTCATTTACTTAAAAAAAATAAAAATGAATTTCTAGGAATACAAAGGACTAATTTGCAAATTTTAGCAAGTACCAAAGGGGGTAAATTGTGAAATAAAAATAAGCATGAGATAAAAAAAATTAAAATTTCACATTAAAACAACAAAAAATCGCTTGACAAGAATAACAAACGTAATTACTAAACTAAACTTAGCTTAAACCATACATAAATGAGTAAATCAAACAATACATAAAATTATAAAAAACTAAATGAAGACAAAAGCAAAACACAATAATTAAAGCAAAATGAATAAGGACAAATAATAAAAAACTAGCTCAAGTCAATGGTGAAATACTAATACTTTCTAAACCCACATCAGGTCCTTTGGTCAAAAGTCTAGCCCACCACAGAAACAGATTCCATTTCTTTCTTCAGTCTAAACAATTAAGCCTTGAAATTCTTCCTCAATTCTCGTTTATGCTTTCTCCCTCTTCTCTCCCTTCCCTATCACTATTCTCTTCTACTGGGAACCCCTCCCCTCTCTCTGTTAGTTTCAATTTCTCAGACTCCCTCTCATCTCTCTCTCTGCATGTCGCTTCTCTTTCTCACTCTCTATACTTCTTCCTTTCATTTTCCTCACTTCTTCCAGCTTCCTCCTTTGTTTTGTTTCCTCTCTCATCCGTCTTTATCTCGTTCCATCTCAATTTCTCTTCTTTCTCTCGCTGCCCATTTCCCTCTGCTTTTGCTGGGTGTTCTTCTTTTCTCTCTCTCTCTCTCACTCTTCTTCTATCTGATCTCTTGCTTTTCTCTCTTCCCACTTCTCTTTTTTTTTACTCTCTCTGATCCTCATTTTTCATTTCTCTTGGTTTCTTCAAGCTCCCAGTCATCAGTTCTCATCAAACCAAATTCCTCAAAATTACGAAATCAAATCCTCAATCCCTCAACTCACGAATTGGTCCATCACAAATTAGTAACACACAATCATAACTCCACTAATTTAAAGCCATTCAAATGAAAAATAGGGGAAAGCTGAAAGTTACCTGATTCAAGAAGACAGAGGTCGATTGTGGATGGAGTTGGTGGGGGACAAGAGGTTGGCAAGGAGGCGGTCAACCCATCTGTTTGTGGTGCAGGAGAAACTAGCAGAGGCACTATTGTTGTTGCCATTAGCATCGCCTCTGAGAGCGTTAGGTTTATAAAATCTTCTGATGGTTGTTTAGCACTATTTGGGTGGTTTCTTGATTGTTAGTGGTTGTTGTGTTCTGCCTAATGTTTACAAGTTGTAACATTGATTGGTTTTGGAGCTTGGGTAAGTGGTGATTACGTGGTTGTCCTTTGGTGGTGGTCGATGGAGAAGGATGACCGTGTGCCACTGCTGGGTTGTTTCATTTTGGTGATGACAGGGAAGGTGGAGCTCTGGTGGGTTCTATGTTGTTGCGGGTGATGACTGGTTGCAGTTGTGATGGAGGTTTGATTTTGGGATTGCAATCTGCAAGTGAGGGACTTGGTGAAAAGGGGCTGATGATGGTGCTGTGGGTTTGCGTTAAATTGAATTGTAATGGTTTTGTGAATCGCTTGGTGGCTTTATTTGTGTTTGTTTCTGTATGTAGGTGGTAAGGATGAGATGGATTGGTGAGGTTGAGCTTAGGGGATGGGTTGCTGCAGGTGGTAATTTTATGGGATTTGCATTGTTTATGTGCTATTACTGGTAATTGCTGGTGGTGTTGGGGCTATTTTTGCAGGTAGTTAGTGGTTGGCTTTGGGATGACAGAGGTGGTGGTTGCAGGATTGTTAGGGCTGTTGTGAAGCTGAGTTGCTTGTGGGTCGGGTGGTGGAACGGTGGAGGTTGAGAGGTGAATGGAAGAGAACTTTTGGCAACTGGTGGATGACTTCTTGGTGGCGTTTGCTGGTGATTAGTGAGCTTATGGGCTAATTGTGGAGAAACAGAGACTGTGGTGTGCAGGTGATAGATTAGGCTGTGGCAACTTGGGAGTGGGATTGGGAAGGTGAATGAATGTTGTGTGTGTTACTGTGTGTGTTGATTGTGTCTGTGTGCGCTTGTGTGTTTCTGATTGTGTCTGTGTGTGCTTGTATGTGTTCCTATGTGTGATTGGTGTGTGTTTTTAGGAATGTGATTTTGCGTGTGAATTTGTGATTTGAATGTGTGTTTGTGTTAATGTGTGAGGTGTGTGTATCCGTGTGTGATTGTGTTTGTGTGAATCTGGGTTTGTTAAATGTGTGAACGTGTGTATGTGCTGAAGTGTGTGTGAATCTGTTTGTGTGCTATTGTGTATTGTGGGACTGTGCTTGTGTGTGAATTGACATGAAGAACTAGGTTTGTGTGTGTTGGAATGTTGTCTGTGTGCGAAAATGTATGACTGATGTGTGTAATTGTGTGTGTGTTTGTGTGTGCAAGTGTGTAAGATTGTGAGCCAGTGTGTGCGAGAGAAAATACAAGAAGGGTACGGAAGTGTGTGTAATGTGTGAGAGTTTCTTAAATGTTTGTGTGATTTAGGTGCCAGTGTTGTAGACACCAAATTTTGACACACCATTTATTTTCAAACATTAGGGAGCATGTTTATATTTTTTGGGCCAAATTTTAATTTTTAAATAATCTTGGGGGAAAAATAGCAATTTTAATTTGTAAATATTTTTTTCCATTAGTTTTTGGGGATTTTAATTCATATTTTTACTTTCATACGAATTTGTTAATTTCTTATGATTTTTTTAAAATTAATTGGCATTCTTTTTATATTTTTACCAGCACAGGGGCAAAATGGTAATTTTGCCTCGCGAACACCATTTTAGCTTATTTTAGGTTCCAAATTTATTTTCTAAATTCTTTAAGCATGTTTCTAAATTTTCTTGATTTTTTCGGAGACGATTGCTATTTCTTCTATAAATACTGCATTCAAGGGCAAAAATGTTATTTTATAATTCAAATTCATTTTTCATCAATTTTTTAGTCATAAATTCATTTCTTAGGGTTTTAAGCTTATTTTTAAATTTTGGTAATTTTTTGAGATCAATAGCTATTTTTTGTGAATTTTCATTGTCCAATAGGCAAAATCGTTATTTTACAGTTTAAATTCATTTTTTGTCGATTTTTGAGTCATAAATGCATTTCTTAGAGTTTTAAGCTTATTTTAATTTTTGTTAATTTTTTGAGGTCAATAGCTATTTTTTAGCGAATTTCCATAATCTAGGAGCAAAATCGTCATTTCACACCTTGAGCACGTTTCTGATTAATTTTAAGCTCTAACCTTTAAATTGAAATCTACTTTCAATTTTTTGACAAATTTTAGAATTTACTGTCATTTCTTTGTATTAATTCTTGATTTTTTTATTTAAAATATTTTTTATAATAAAATTAGAATTTTTATTACCGGTGACGCTTTCGTTATTTTGTAATATTTTTGATGACTAAGACAACTAGCTTTATAAATACTCCCCTTAAATCAGAAAGAAAAAAGAGAAAAAAATTTGAAAACCCTAAAAACACTTTTACTTTTATGTTTTAAGGATCAAAACACATACTTCACACCCAAAACACACACTAAACGCCGTTCTTTTTATCTTGCTACTGTTCATCTCCTGAAGGTGGTTACTATTCATCGTTACCTGAAATTTCACTATTCATCGTCAGATTTCTTCCAAACTTAAAAAGGTAAGTTCTTAATCTCTCCCTGAATTTTGATTCATTTTCTCTTTCATTTTTTCTTTCATTTTTTCTTTGTTTATCTTATTGTTTATATTCATTTATTTAGAATTTGGTTGAATTTGTTTTGTTCTTAAGTTTCTTGTTCTGGGTTTTCTTAATCTATCTGGGTTTGGGTCTTCTCTCCCGGTTCCCTTCTTCTTCTCCACCGTCTCTCTTTCTCTTTCCTACCTCCCACCGTTCAATCACCACACTCACAATGACAACTCTTTTCTCTGCCACCACCATCCACCAGTTAGTCATCTAGGCCACCATTGCCCTACCCCAAGTCACATCTCCGACCACCTCCTCACCACCAAAACCTGTATAGAAAGCAACGAAACAACCCCTAATCCACCTCCCACCAAACCGTCACCTAAACCACCACCAATCAAACCCAAGAACCACCAGAGACTCAAGCCCAACAACAATCCAACCACCAACCCTTACACCATTGGAGCTCCAATTAACTCTGAATAAGGTCCTTTAGTCAAAGCCATCTAAACGCCGGCCAGGTCTTAACCTTGAATCACTAATGTCACCACCAAAATTCGTCATGGCAGCCACCTACAATTCCCATCAACACCACCTGATTCATTGGCCTCAAACCCCTCTCACGGCCAATAGCACATCGGACCACTTGTGCGTATATAAACTCAAGCACAATCACAGAGTCACATGCACAGAACATACATAATCACACCCACACAACACACAGATTTACATAAAAAAATAGCCGGATTCACACACATTCTTACACCACAATCATCACACAAGGCTACCCCAAACTAGAGCAGTAGCACCAATAGCAACCAATAGCCCACCGGAGCCACTCCATCACCACTAATTCTAGTTATCACATCCCTTCCTACTGTCACACCACTAAATTCACCATCTCAGCCACTGAATTGCCTCCCCAAACTCCAAGAAAATCCATCATCTCTGCCGAAGTAGTCTCCGAACGGCCACCCAATCACCATCACCGAATCACCTACCAAGCCTCGCTGCAATCAACCACCCACAGTACTCAAATCCCTTTCCATAGCCGGCACCATCACCACCCAATTTCCACCAGTAAAATTGTACTACGACCATCCACCAGTCCCTTTCACTGCCCACCACCAACGGCTCTCCCTCACCACACTACCATCCACTGTTACATATGGCCAACCCTAAAAACCTCACCAAAATTACCACCCCAATCTCATCGCCTTCACTACTCCCCTCTTCTTCTTTCTCCCTCACTCTACCAGCGCCTCAATTGCACGACCACAATCTCAATCGCCTCCACGCGAAGACCGGCCGAAAGAATAAGGAAAAGAGAGAAACAAACGGAGAGAGGGTGAGAACTAACAGATGAAGAGTAATGAGGGAAGAGAGCTGGAGATCGATAGAAAAGAAAGGATGAGACAGAGAGAACTGAGAGGAGAGTGAGAGAAATTGAGAACGAGAGATCAGAGCAAGAGAAGAGGATGGAAGAAGCAGAAAAAGAAAAACGAAAAGAGAGAGGAGCTGGGGGGAGAGAAAGAAGAGACTGAGCAGAGAGAAAAATGAAGATAAGGAAGAAAGAATCTAGGAGATAAGGAGAAAAGAGAGAGAAGAAGCTGGAGGTGTGAGAAGAGAAAAAAAGAAAAAAAAAGAGAAGGGAGAAGCAACGAGAGGAAGAAGAGGGTTAGAACACAGAGAGAGAGAGATTGAAAATTTTGGAAATTTTCTCTAGTCGAATTTCTCTTTTCTGGTGAAACAATAAGTGAGTGTACTTGGTTTTTCTTTTCAAGTTTTGTTTTTTCTTTCTTTTATTTTGTTTAGTTTCTTTTAGTTTGTGGTGAACGTTATTTATGAGTTGATTTTAGTTTTGTCTTAATTTAGTTTTGATCTGATAATTTATGATCTAATTTTTTTGTCTTAATTAAGTTCTGATCTAATTCACTAATTTAAATATTTAATTAAGTCAAATTGGTGCTGTGAGTGTAAATTTATATTTTTAGACCTTAGGTCCTAATTAGTATACTTAGCCCCATGAATTCGTCACTTTCTGCAATTGAGCCTTTTATAATTATAAATTGGCCCCCAGATTTAGTTTTCTTTCAATTAGGTCCTCATGATTATAATTATGTCTTTTACTTGCTGAAATTGATGGTTTTGTCTACCTAATTTTCTTTAATTTGCATCTTTACTCCTTAGACTTGTGTGAATCTGCAACTTTACCCCTTCAAGCTTTATATAAATTTATTTTTATCCTCTTGGTTGCTAGACTTTACATTTTACCCCCAATTTTGTTAGTACCTCGTATTTATTCTTTATATTGAGGTACCTTGACTTGTGTGTTCATTTTCTTAAGTATTGATACCGGGTCTTCAAGGAGGTATCTCTATTTCTCATTAAATTCTCTTTATGTCCTCCAATGTGCTCCTATGTGATTTTATGCACTTTCTCCATTCGTTTATTATTTTACATATTCTTTTGAGTATTGACTTACTTTATGCTATTTAGTTTTGAATTTTTATCATTTGGCAAAAATGTAATAATTAGATCACAATTTCCTTTATTTTAGCATATCTTTCGTATTTAGCTAGTCGATGTAGTAGTTAGATTATTTTTCTCATACTTTCACAAATATTCTTGTATGTAGATAGCAAGTGTAATAGATAGGTCATTTTTAATTTTTTTCCCAAAAAAATTGTAAATCAAATTTCCCGATGTAATAGCTATGGCTTATTTGTTTTTGCGTGCTTATGTGCTTATATGTTTTACCGTTTTCAATTAGAATTTTTTTTTTTTTTTGCATCTAGAAAAGCATGATTATGTGTTATGTGCTTTTACATGCTCCTACATGTCTTCATACGTTTATTTGTTTTCGATTCATGCTTTATTGCTTTAATTCATGTTTTATCAGGTTTATTGTTCTGTCACCACACTGGTCCAACGCTAGCTATGGTCTTTCCGCTTCCCTGCTAGTCCAACGCTAGTAGGGAATTCCTAGAAAGGGCTAGTCCAACGCTAGACTCTTAGGGCATTTTAGTACTAGGTGTATTTGTGTGCATTTCATATCATTTCACACACTAATTTTTTAGGAAATTTTCATTTTTGGATGATTTGTATATATTTTATTATCTATTATCTATTTTTGACAAAAAAATACAGTACATGATGTTTAGGTTGCATTTTCACTTAGAATTTAGGTCATTTTGTGGGATCTGACTAGAAATAGTCACCTACTCACGTGGGAAGCGGTGGCGTACATGTCGTTCCCCCCTCCATGAGTAGAAACACTCAGTCACGAGATATTAGTTCCTGTATCCATTATGTTGCATACCCACTTTCTTTCTTCACTTACTATATATTATTATTTTCTTTTCTATTTGCATTTCAGTTTGCATAGACAATCGTGACTCCCTCGAGGTCTCAACTCAGTTTCGCAATCAATGCAATATTTTCGATCAAGTCTTGACGGGACATTTTGACCCTCTTGATACCACATTTAGACTTAGGATTTGCATTCATTTAGATACATCCAAACGCGATAGAATTTAGGGGTTAATTTAGAAAATCTTAATTAAACCTCGCAACTAGTCTCGGCTAGGTTGAAAGGGTGCTTTAGGCGCTAGCCTTTTGCCTTCCCTTTCTTCAAATGTGACCCCCAGACCTTTTTCTCTCGTTTTTGTAGACCAGAGTCAGAAAAGGGTTTTTCAAATATTTTTCTAACAAGTTTTACTTTTTTTTGCTAAACGATTTTTAGGGAGACTTGGTACACCCTAACTCAATACCAAGTGGCGACTCCATTTAAAAAATAAAACCCTTTTTCAAAATTTAGTTGGCCGAAACTGTCGCATTTTTAGTCCTTGCTTTATTTTTGTTTTTAAAATACCATCTTTCTAAAAAACACTTTTTACTAAAAAAACTCGATTTTTATCACATACGCACGGTTTTTTAAAAACTTTTATTTTCAAAATGGGTCATCGGACCAGACCGTCTTTTCAGGGCTCAACAGTCAATGACCCCACCATGTGTCATTTCGAGGCGTGACAAGTATTAACATGATACCTTTGTCTATTTTCAAGAAGCTTGGGAAAGAAGATATCAAGAATACCTCAATGTTGTTGCAATTAGAGGATCATTCAGTTAAGAAGCCATATGGAATGGTGGAAGACGTTTGTAGCACCCTAGAAAATGCACATATAAGAGACATTTTCTTTTCTTATTTAGGGTTAAGTGTTAATCCTTGATTTATTAGTTGGGAGATTTCTTGAGTTAATTAGGTTAATTAGCTAAGATTTTCATTTTGAAGCAAGAACACTTGAGTACTAAAGTTAGAATAATTTTACTTGACCATTTAATTTATATTAGAGTTTAAATTTTGCTTAATTTATTCTACTATTTTCTAGCCTTTTACTACTTGAATTTTAGCTCAATTTTACTCAAAAATTTCACTTATTTTCTTGCTTTATTTTCTTTTCCCTTAGCTGAAATTTTTCTCTTTCTTTTCTTTTCTCTTGGCCGAGTTTCTCCTTTCTTTTTCTTGTCCTTCTTGGCCGGATTTTCTTTTCTTATTTTCCTCTCTTTTTGCTTTAATATGTATGTCATAATGTTACTAACTACTAGGTTGAAGAGATATTTTTATGTCACCAATTACATTAAACCAAGTTTACAACTAATGCCTAAAAAGCCTAAACCCTAACTTGCTTCTTGTAATATTTTTATTGGTTATTCTTTCTCCCATCTTTTCATTATTTCTTTACTATTGTTCCTAGCCTATTTCTTTCTTTTCTTCACTCCTCTTGGCCGACTCTCTCAACCTCTCTCTCTCTACCCTCTCTTGTTCTTCATTTTCTTAGAGTTTTTCTTCCAATTTTAGACAAATTCCACCATAGAAAGTGAGGTTTTCTTCTTCCTAAGCAAGGTTCTAAGCTTGTTTAAGGTATGTACCATGAACTTTTGTTATTAATTTCAAGTTTATTTAAGTTTTATTTAAGCTTTAATTAGGGTTTTGTTCAAGTTTTACTTTCACAGTCATACTGGACCAGTTTTAGTAAAACGTTCATAACTTGATGTAGATAACTTGGATTCGAGTGATTCTTGTTGTTTTAGAAACTAGATTCATAGGGCTTTCAAACGGTATAAAGCTTGCATGGTCGTTCATTGTGTATTAACCGCAGAACGCTTGCAAAGTTGGCTGAAAATTTGATTCTGCGTGAAACAGTTTTGATGATGAGCCGACTTGAGGGCTGATTTTGAACCTGTTCTAGTTGGAATTTGGATTGATGATCTTCACGAAAGTTGTAGCCCTATAAACGTACTTTAAAACCATGTAATCCGAATTCCTTAGTTCTTAATGGATTGACCCCAGAAATAGCACGAAGTTGGCTGAAAACCAACCCTGTGCAGATTTGGGTGATGATTCTTAGAGTAGGGATTTTGAATTTGAGTGGAATCTTGATTGAATGTGAGTTTAAATTGAACATAGAAGTTGTAAAACTTGTTGAATTGGATTGGATGGTTGATTTTCTTGCAGGTTTTAAATTTTTGGGTTAGTCCGGTTATAGGGAAAATGCTGCCGAAATTTCGGTAAAACCTAAGAAATAAAAGTGATTAGGCTATGATTTAAGACTCTATAAGCTGTAATTTAGTGATTTAAGCGTGCAGAAATTTTTGTAGATTAGCTATTAGTGAATTAAACCTCTCCGAGCAAAACCCTAGAAAGTTAGAAAACCCTAATTTCGAAAACCCTAAACCCTAGGGTAAAACCCTAAGCTCCAAAACCCTAGAAACTTAACCCTAGAAAGACTTGGGGTATTTCTTGAATTTCCTTATGAAATTTCTTAGATTTTAGTCAGGGTTTTTACACGATTCTTTCTCGTGAATTTCAGGATCCGAAAGTGAGACCCGACCTTTCTACGAGATATTTTCTTAGGCACCAGGTGAGTGTTCTTCTGTGTGCATGATGCATGAAACTGCCATGTCATACTAGTTATTATTATTTCCATGCATGAAATGGTATGATTACACTTGACATGAGTATATAATAAAAATGTGTTATTTGAGGAAAGATGTGTACTTTATCGCATCTATTCCGTCATGTGTTACATGCTTTCACTATTTAATGTGTTAATTGTGCTTGTGACTTCCATGGTTAATTTTACTATTTTCCATGGTTAATCAAATTGGGAGCGTATGGGAGAGATATAAGGTGTTGGGCGTTATTTGGTGCTTGTTAATTGTTTATCTGAGTAAAGTCCTGAAAAAGGCTAACTCATGATTGAATTTATTCTTGATCTTGGACTTCCGGGGCTAACTTCACCGTTACTCCTCGGTTAGTAATTCGGGAGCGTTTGGGGTGATATAAGGTGCTGGAGAATATAGGTGCTTGATATTCTTTCCGATAAGAGTTTCATTCCTCAAAGAGGGTAACTCCGGATTGAATTTTACGAGTATGCTGGACCTAAGCTTGCTTCTGCAGTGAGCCCGTATCCGCCATTGACTATTTGTTAATTAATTTGTTCACAAATTGTTTATTTACTCATGAAATATTTTATCGAACAAAAATCACATTTCACTGGTATGATCGCATGACTTGAGCACTCACTGGCTATTATAGCTCATTCCATTTTATTTGTTTTCCTTTACTCAGGTTACTTGAAAAATTAAAGCTGGACCCACTGGTTTTCGATTATTATGGATGTTGTAACTATTGTAATAGCCGAACTGTGTTAGGCTATTTTTGTGAAAAGCATGTATATTATGACTTGTAAACTTGCGGTATGACTTGTACCTTTCAGTTAAATAATAAGAGTGTATTTTATTTTGTTCCATTTTATTTTAGTTTATTTTATTTTAAGTTAAGTACGCTCGGTCGTTTGCGTGAGTGCGTGAATCGAGACCTGGCGAGAGCTAGGCAGGCAGTCCGCTAAGCCCTTTGGTGCGCCTCTGGGTAAGGTGGGGCTGCTACAACGTTCTTGTCAAGGTGGACCGATTCATAATTCCAATGGACTTCATGGTTCTAATTTTTGAAGTAGATAAAGAGTGCCCTCTGAATTTTAGAAGGCCATTTATAAATACCGGAAGAGCATTGGGGGATGTGCACAAAGGGAAACTTACTTTGAGGATTGGTGACGAAAAGATAGAGTTTAATATGTCCAAGGTCATAAAAAATCCCTTGGAAGATGAACCCTGCATGAGAATAGATGTTGTGGATGAGTGTGTGAAAGAAGAGCATTAAATTGAAGAAGAGGAAAAAAATAAAAAATTCACAGAACCTTATGTTTCGATCGACCCAACTGGCTCACCCAAAACAGACACTAATGATGACCAAACTTGTGTGGAAAATCCAAGACTGTTGGTGAGATCAGAAGCACCAACTCCTACATCTGTAGAGAAACCACATTCTTTAGAGTTAAAACATCTACCTGATTATCTAAGGTATGCCTTTTTGGGAGATGAAGAGAGCTTGCCCATTATTATCTCAAAAAAACTCTCCATGGAGCAAGAGAAGAAGGTAGTAGAGGTAATAAAGAGGACAATAAAAGCTATGGGCTGACAAATATCAGATATTAGTGGGATTAGTCCTTCTTTCATTATGCATAGAATCAATCTTGAGGATGAAAGTCAAACCACAACTCAAAGGCAAAGGAGATTAAACCCCAATATGAAAGAGGTGGTCAAGAAACAAATCATCAAGCTACTCGATGCTGGTATCATATACCCAATATCTGATAGTTCTTGGATAAGTCCAATTTAATGTGTACCCAAGAAAGGAGGAATGACCGTGGTAGAGAATGAAGAAGGGGAGATAATCTCAACAAGAATGATAACGGGAAGAAGAGTATGTATTGACTATCGTAAGCTCAACTCAGTGACAAGGAAGGATCAATTTTCCCTTATCGATCAAATGTTGGAGAGGATAGCAGGTCATGCATACTATTGTTTCCTTGATGGATACTTTGGGTACAATCAAATTTTTATTTTCCCTAATGATCAAGAGAAGACCACATTCATATGTCCATATGGTACTTTTGCTTATAGGCGAATACCTTTTGGATTGTGCAATGCACCTACTACTTTCCAAATGTGCATAATGTCTATATTCTCTGACTTGATGAGGACATAATGGAAGTCTTCATGGACGACTTTTCAGTTTTTAGGGATTCATTGGAGCTTTGCCTAGCCAACCTTGAGAAAGTATTAAGAAGATGTGAAGAGACGTATTTGGTACTCAATTTGGAGAAGTGCCATTTTATGGTAGAAGAAGTAATCATTTTGGGGCACAAAATATCCAAGGAAGGAATAGAGGTAGATCGAGCAAAGATCGAAGTCATAGAGAAACTGTCTCCTCTGACTTCTCTTAAGGGAGTTCGTGCCTTCTTGGGTCATGCCGAATTTTATCGACGATTTATAAAGGATTTTTCTCTTATTGCTAGACCTCTTACTAATTTATTGAGTAAGAATGTCTCTTTCAGTTTTGATGATATTTGTATGTGTGCTTTTAACAGGTTAAAGAAGGTACTTGTGTCGGCACCAATAATTTCTTCTCCAGATTGGTCCTAACCATTTGAGATCATGTGCGATGCAAGTGATCAAGCTGTAGGATGTGTGTTAGGACAAAAAAAGGACAAGAAGGTGCACGTCATCTACTATGCCAGTTGTACACTCTCACGAGCCCAGATGAACTACACCACAACTGAAAAGGAGATGTTGGCAGTAGTCTTTGCAATAGACAAGTTCCGTTCCTATCTACTTGGTTCGAAGGTGATTGTTTATACAGATCATGTAGCTTTGCAACACCTCTTTGCCATGAAAGATGCGAAGCCAAGGATAATTCGATGGATATTGCTTCTTCAAGAGTTTATATCAAAATCTGAAATAAAAAGGGTTCAGAAAATGTAGTGGTAGACCATCTCTCTCAGTTGGAAGGGGCAGTTGAAGGTAGTACAGAAGAGATGGAGATTAATGAAAAATTTTCTTATGAGTCTCTTATGCAAGTACGCAAGATTTGTGCAACTTAGTATGCTAATATGGTGAATTTTCTTGCATGTGGGATAGTTCCTGTGGAATTATCTTATCAACAGAGGAAAAGATTTTTATTTGAAGCCAAGCACTATCTTTAGGAGGAGCCTTTTCTTTACAAAATTTGTAGAGATGGATTAGTTCGAAGATTTGTACCAGCAGAGGAGATATTAGAGATTCTTACTCAGTGTCATAATTCACCATATGTTGGTCATTTTGGAGCAAATAAGACAGTTAAGCGTGTTTTGAAAAGTGGATTTTATTGGTCTACGTTATTCCAAGATGTTAGAGAAATTGTTAGACATTGTGATCGTTGTCAAAGGTCGGGAAATATTTCAAAGAGGAATGAGATGCCTCTCACTAATATACAAGAGGTGAGAATTTTTTATGTATGGGGAGTTGATTTCATGGGACCGTTTCTATCATCTTATGGGAACAAATACATCTTAGTGGGTGTTGACTATGTATCTAAATAGGTGGAAGCAATAGCTTCTACAATAAATTATGCTAATGTGGTGATCCGATTTCTCAAGAAACTCTCCGCAAGATTTGGAGTTCTCCCTGCAATAATTAGTGATGGTGGCACACATTTTTGTAACTGACAATTTGAATCTCTCCTCAAGAAATATGGGGTGCATCACAAGGTAGCTACACCATACCACCCCCAAACTAGCGGTCAAGTAGAGGTCTTAAATAGGGAATTAAAAAGAATCTTGAAGAGGATGGTGAATGGAGTAAGAACAGATTGGGCTAATAAGTTAGATAATGCTTTGTGGGCGTATAGGACAACTTTTAAAACACCTATTGGAATGTCTCCATATAGGTTAATTTTTGGAAAAGCATGTCATCTACCCGTTGAATTGGAACATTGTGCATATTGTGCAATCAAGGCTCTAAATTTTGACATGAAGACAACTGGTGAGAAGAGGTTATTGCAATCTCAACGAGTTGGATGAAATTCAACATTTGGCATACGAGAATGCTAAGCTTTATAAGGAGAGAACCCAGAGATGGCATGATGCTCATATTGTTCTCAAGGAATTTACGGAAGGAAATTTTGTCTTATTGTTCAATTCGCGTTTGAGATTATTTCTGGGTAGCTTAAATCCTAGATGGAGTGGACCATTCAAAGTGACAAAAGTGTTTAAGCATGGTGCTTTAGAATTAGAGAATTCCAAAGGAGAGCTATTCAAGGCTAATGGGCATCATTGCAAGGCATACTTAGGAAAACTCATGGATCACCATAGGGAAATTGTTTCCCTCCTTTCTCTCACTTAGCCAATGGTTTATTCAAAGTCGAGCTAATGCATTTAAACAAGTGCTTGTTGGAAGGCAACCCAAGCTTTCTACGTTATTTGCAAGTTTTTATTTAATGATTCTTTACTCTTTTTAGATATTATTTTAATTTGTCTTTACCTTATTTTTGCAGATTCCAAGTCCTTTCTTTGGAAGTGAAGAAGTTAACATTTTAATTAAAAAAAAAAAAAAGAGAGCGTTAGTGTAATAGTTGCTGTTTCAATTCGACCGAGACAGCAACTCCGAAAGTTTGCTACAATGGAACCCAAATTTTCACTAATGGGCCCCACAAACTCCCCACTCAACCTAACCCTTATTTTACTTATTTTTCTTTCAATTTTTCTCCCTCTTTCTCTCCTCCTAGCCATCGGCCCTCCCTCTCTCTCATTTATCCCTCTCTCTAATTTTCTTCTTTCTCCCAATTCCTTTCAAATTCCTCTCACAAATTTCCCTCAAATCTCTCACAAATTTCACCCAAATCTTCCTACCCATACTTACCTCTTGCCACAACATGCCTCCAAGACAAAAAGCAAGAGCATCTAAGAACTCTTTTAGAAAGGGGAAGCAAGCCATGTCTTCCATGGAGATCAAGGATATTTCTTCTCAATATGGTGCCTCATTCCCCATTTACACCCAAGAGGAGGGTGAAAGGTATCTTTCTTTGACGAAAAAACATTTTGCTCTTCCTAGATATTTTGATTTTGATGTTTCGGAAAAGCTTAAACTTAAAGAGACAATAGAGGAGTTTTGTGCTAGGTTGGGACTAAAGAAATTTGTTAAAAATCCTTGCCACACTTGTAAGGACTTAACTCTTGAATATTATACTACTCTTAAATTTGACCAAAGTAATACCAAAGTGCTAGAATATAGAAAGTTTGGTCAAAATGTGGTCATTGATTATGACTTAATGTTTCAAGCTTTTGGTTTTCCTAAGAATGGTGTTTCTAAGCCAAGTGATTATTAATCTTATGCTTTATGTTGGAAGAACTTGACTGGTGAATCGATTTTTGACCCCCATAATTTCCCGAATGGCATTATACACGATCATGCAACTCTTATTTTTCACAAATTCTTTTGTCATTCGATCCTTGAGAAGCAAGAGGGCAACAAAGTTGCTGCCCAAGATTTGTTTTTGTTGAATTGTTTACAGGGTCCAAAGCAACAAATCTCGCTCACACCAATTATCTTCCAAAATTTTGTCTACGTGCGTCAACATCACAAATACACCATTGCGTTGGTACATATTGTGACTGGACTTGCAATTCATTTGGGTATTTTGGATATTGAGGTCTTGACTTTGAAGGGCTGTGAGAGCTGGTATTTGGATGTTGAAGCTTTGACTCGAGCAGAAGTTATTTGGCCTAGAATGCAGCTCAAACCTACTCCATATCGACGATGTTACAAGACACGATTGGCTACAAAGGTGAGTGGAACTCTGAGGCATAATGTTGTTTCGAATGAAGAGGACGATGGCGAAGAGGTTGAGGTGGTGGAAACACTAAAGACAATGATTGTCGAATCTCAACAAAGAGAGAGTACCCAAGCTAGAAAAGGGAAAGAGAAGATGCATCAAACAAATGAAGAAGAGAAGACGGGATGGAGGCAAGTGCTACATCGCCTTGATGATATGGAAACCATCAATCGGGCTATGAATGATCAATTGATGTCCATGGCGAATGTTAACTCAAGGATGGTGACCCAACTTGATTCTATTGATGGTCGTTTGTCGAATGTAGAACAAGATAAAAAACACCATAACTTCAAACTCTTGAAGTATATTGAATTTTCGGGTCTCCGTGTGCCGTCTCCATCGCCTCCATCTCCATGAGCTGGGGGAGTATTGGTTTTTCCAACTTTCACTTTTCATGCTTGCTTTTATAGTGTGTTTAGCTATTGTGTGTGACTTGTGTCTAATTGTGTTGTGTTTAGTTCCTCCTATTGCTGACAATGTGAGAATTTAAGTGTGGGGGGAGGAACTTGTGGAATGAATTACCATAGTATTTAGTTTTGTATTATGTTTTTGGTGCTATTAATGTGTTGATGTTATTGTTTTTAGTGTTTTTGTGTTAGTTTATGGCTTTGAAGTGGGGTGGTGTGAATGTGTTTGTGTGACTTGTTATTCAGTAGATGAACATGACTATTTAGATGGAAATATGAAGATTGAATTTCGTCATTAGGTTGAAGTATCTATCACTAGTATGTTTCTTGATTGAAATTTTTTATTAGCTTTAAGAACTATGAGTAGTTAGTAACATGATGATCACACATAATTGGCATAATTGTTCTTAGTGTTGGAATCTTCATTATTTTTTTGGTCTTCTTAGTTACCTTGTATTGCAAAATAATTTGGTTGTGGAAGAATATGTTGAAGTCTAGCTTGTGAGCATGTATTTGGGTATTAAGAATTAGGGGGTACACTGGAAAAAAAAAGAAAAAAAAAAGAAGAAGAAAAAAATTTCGAAAAAAGAAAAAAAGTGTGAATGCGCACAGATTTTGAAAGTTAAATTATTCCACTGATTTTGGCCTTTAAAAATATGGGTTGAAATTATGAATAGTGCTAATAGCCACTTAAGAGTGTGATTTAATTGAGTAACCGGGTCCTTTCATGAGCCCCATGTCAGTGATTCGCATAAAAAGGTTAAATGACATCTTAAGTAATAGTTAATTGTGCATAGAGTGGGATGGAGCGTAAAACGCACCCACAAACCGAAAATTGACACCCTAGAAGCTTCATGTGTGACTCCTTACTTGTAGGACTTTGATGTTTCTTTTGCAATCTAAATTGTTTTGACAATACTTGGTAACTATTGGACTAAGGATGTTTGAAGTAGTACTTATTATTATTTTAGTTTTTGTGTCAATTTATGTGTGATTATCCTTGTTGATGACCATTCCTAGTTCTTAAGCTACTTGACATTGATTTTTGAAAAAAGGATAAGTGATGGATACTTTGGCTTAATTGATGAAATTTGGTTGGATTGTTGAAATTGAATGATCATGCTAGTTTGCTTGAGGACAAGCAAAAATCTAAGTGTGGGGGTATTTGATGTGTACCTAATTTATAGGTGTTTAGAGAGTAAATTGTGTGGTGTTAATTAGGAAAATTTGATCTTTTTAGAGTAATTTTATTTGAGGAAAGTTATTTTAGGAGAATGAACTTATTTGTATTGTTTTTGGCAGGAAGAAGTGAAGGAAAGTGGATGGAATTGAAAGTGCAAGAAAGAACAAAGACAGTCAAAGTTCCAGCATTCTGTTTCGGGCGAACCAGTCTGGTTCGATCGAAACAGAAGGTATCGCTGCAGAATCGCGATTTAGCGATTTCTTTCATTTTCCAACTCAAAGACTTGATTTTCTAGAAGTCTAAACACTGATAAATATTGGGAAACACGAAAATATCAAGAAGAAGCGATCGGCAACCCTAGAAAAACACCCTACAACACAAGAAATCATCAAGAAGGAGATCAAGAGAAGATCAAGAACTCAAGATTCCAGATTTTTATTCTTCTCTCTCTTTTCTTTATGTATTCTTTCAGTGTTGTATGGATGTTATTGTTTTGGATTGTAAGACCATGAGTAGCTAAATTTGTTATTAGGGATTAATGCTCTAAACATGATGTTCTTTTGATTAATCTATTTATGAATCGTGCTTTTATTATGTGATGATTGTTATACTTAATGCTTAATCATGCTTGGCCACCATGGTTATGATTTATGTTGTGCTGCGCATTGAGAGATGGTAGCATAATAGATCTACAATCATCAATCTAGTCACTTATTGGCAAGAGATTGTGATAAGTAATTAGATACCCATAGGAGTTGCTCATATTAGCCTTCTTAGGTTGATTGTCTAACGGGTTAGCACCATGAGAGTGGGTTAATGTGTTTTTAAATTAATCTAACTAAGGTTTAGTCATTAAACATCGAGAGAATTTAATTGATGCCTATTGGAAAAACTCGGGTCATAATAAAGCATGAGTAATTCATAGATTAATTAATTGAATTGATTGTGGGTGAGTATTAATTCCTAATCTTCGTGGGTTGTTGATTCTTCTCTAGATTTAATTGCTTGTGCGAATTTTAGTTTAGTTAATTTAGTATTAATTTAGTTTCAAAGTACTCTTAGTTGAGAATTTACTGTGAGTTTTCTTACTTCGATTGGAAGCCTTAGACAAATAAAAGCGAATTAATAGGTGGCTAGATAACTAATCCTCGTGGGAACGATCTCTACTTATCATTATATTACTTGTTACGATTTTGCATACTTTCAGAAATTGTGCAACATTGAACTGTGTCTTTATGTTTTCCTTGAAGGATAGTGCCACACTTCTATGGTTGTACATATTCCACTTTTCAAAGAAATGCATTCTGAGTTTTAATGAAATGAAGATTATGTATTTTGTCTATTCATTTATGTTTTCTTTACTTTCATTTTTCAGATGATCAAAAATAACTGCTTATGATCCTTTGTATGTCATTTTACTTGAAACTGATGAATGCAATTTCGATATCTTTCTGAATTCTAAAATAATGCAAACCGCAGATGAGAGTGAGAGCGATATCAAAGAAAATTATGATCTCGTACTTAAGAATCTTGAACAACACGAAGAAAAACCCAAACCAAACCTGGAAGAAACAGAAACCATTAATATTGACACTAAGACAGAAGTAAAAGAAGTTACAATCAGTATGCACTTATACAAGAAGTAGAGAGAAGAAATGATTGAATTCCTCACACAGTTTCAGGATGTGTTCACATGGTCTTAATGATGATATGCCCGGAGTTTCTACTGATATAGTAGTTCACCAATTGTCCACTAATCCAAACTTTCCTCCAGTAAAACAAAAATCTCGTAAATTTAAACCCCAAATGAGCCTTAAGATCAAAGAGCAGATAATCAAGCAATTCAATGCCAATATCATTATTGTGTCCCACTATCCCATTTGACTGTCAAACATGGTTTCAGTTCCCAAAAAGTCAAGAAAAGTGCAATTTTGTGTAGATTATCGAGATTTAAACAAAACCAATCCAAAAGATGACTTTCCTTTGCCCAATTTCACATTCTGTTGGACAACACAGCAGGACATGAAATGGACTCATTCAATGATTATTTCGCTAGTTACTATCAACTCCTGTTAGCAAAAGAAGATGGGGAGAAGACATCGTTCATCACTCCATGGGGCATGTTTTGTTATAGAATTATGCCTTTCGGACTGAAAAATGCTAGGGCCACCTATCAAAGGACTATGACTACATTGTTTCACGATATGATTCACAAGGAGATAGAAGTTTATGTGGATAACATCATAGTCAAGTATAAGAGGTCCGAAGATCATTTGGTAGATTTGAGGAAACTATTTGAAAGGTTGAGGAAATATGGTCTGAGGTTGAATTCTGTAAAATGTGCTTTTGAGTCTCTTGTCGGGAAGCTATTGGGCTTCATTGTTAGCAAAAAAGGTTTTGAGATAGATCTTATAAAGATAAAGGCTATACAAGAAATGCCAATTCCAAAGACACAGAAGGACGTGAAAAGCTTCTTAGAAAAGATTAATTTCATCGGCAGATTTATTGCTCAATTAACCCTTATTTGTGAGCCGTCATTTAAGTTGTTAAGAAAGAATGCCCCAATGGACTGGAATGAGGATTGTCAGAAAGCTTTTGATAAGATTAAGGATTATCTGTCGAACCATCATGTATCTCTTGGTTTTAGATGGAGCTATGAGTTGTGATCTGGGTCAACATGATGATTTAGGGAAAAAGGAGTAGGCAATCTATTATTTGAGCAAGAAGTTCATGGCTTATGAGACGAACTATTCATTCTTGGAAAACTTGTGCTGTGCGTTAGCTTAGGCTACTCAGAAACTCAGGTATTACCTTCTCGATCACACCACCTACCTTATATCCCAATCAGATCCTTTAAGGTACTTACTTGAGAACCAATGCCTACTAGACGCATGGCTAAATGGCAGATGATTCTCAATTAGTTTGACATTGTGTCCACGACTCAGAAGGTAGTCAAGTGTCAAGCCATTGCCGATCATTTGATAGAGAATCCCCTAAAAGATGATTATACACCCTTGTACACTTATTTTCTAGATAAAGAGATATTGTTTGTAGGAGCAGCAGATGATATGAATGAGGAATTTTTGGGATGGAGATTATTCTTTGACGGTGCCTCAAATTCGTTCGAAGCAGGGATAGGCACAGTTCTGATATCACCTAATGGAAAACATTATTCGGCTATGACGAAGTTGAAGTTTGACTGCACTAATAACATGGCCGATTATGAAGCTTGTGTTTTGATTTTGAAAATGGCATTAGATATGAATATTAAGGAGTTAGCAGTATTCAGTGATTCTAACTTGTTAGTTCATCAAACATTGGGGAAGTGGATAACTCGGGATCTAAGATCATTCCTTATCATTGTTGCTTACTCACTCTTGCCAGACAGTTCAGAACCCTGGAATTCACTCACATTCTGCGTACCCAAAATATATTCACGGATGCTTTTAGCAACTCTGTCTTCCATAATCTGTCACCCTAATAATACAGTGATCGAGCCCATCTCCATCAAGATTCAAGAAGAACCAACTTATGGTTTGCGCATTGAGTATGAGCCTGATGGTCTTCCATGATTTCATGATTTGAAGGAGTATTTAAAGAATGCATTTTATCCCTCAGGCATCAGTACAGAGGCTAAGAATTGTCACCGAAAGTGTCTACAAGGTTTTTCTTAAATGGAGAAGTCTTGTACAAAAGGTCAAATAATCTAGGTCTCCTGAGATATGTTGATGAGAAAGAAGCTGAGTATTTGATGAGTGAGATACACAGTGGCATGTGCGGGCCACATATGAATGGATACTTGCTAGCCAAGAAGATCATGAGAACGGGGTATTTCTAGCTCACCATAAAGCATGACTGTGTTGAATTCGTCAGAAAGTATGTTAAATATTAAACGCATGGTGATATGATACATGCCCCTCCCTCGAAACTCCATAGTATAACTACTCCTTGGCCATGCACAATGTGGGAAATGGATGTGATAGGAGCCATTGATCCTTCAGCTTCGAATGGGCATCGATTTATCTTGGTAACAATAGAGTATTTCACTAAATGGGTTGAGGCTAAGTCTTATAAGCATGTGACTAAGAAAGTTGTGACTGATTTTCTAAGGAATTACATTGTCTGCCGTTTTGAGGTGCCTGAGACGTTGATTACGGATAATGCAAAGAATCTCAATAATGACATGGTGGATGGATTGTGTAAAAAGTTCAAAATCAAACACTGAAATTTTGCCATCTATAAACCTCAAATGAATAGAACTGTAGAAGCTACTAATAAAAATTTGAAAATGATCATTTGCAAGATGACCGAAACACATTAGGACTAGTATGAAAAGATACCTTATGCTCTCCTGGCATACAGAACCGCTATAAGGACTTCTACTGGAATGACCCCTTATGCTCTTATGTACGGGATGAAAGCTGTTTTACCAGCAGAAATAGAAATTCCTTCCCTATATATATTGATGGAGGCTCAATTGGATGAAACTAAATGGGTCAGGGAGCGCCATAAGCAGTTATCGTTAATTGATAAAAACATTCGAACGCTATTTGCCGTGGACAGTGTTACTAGAAACGAATGGCTCATGCTTATCAAAAGAAGGTCAGACCTCGCCAATTCAAAGTAGGATGCAAAGTTTTGAAGCAAATTCTTCCAATTCAAGAGGACGCAAAAGAAAAATTCGCTTCAAACTAGCAGGGTCCATTCATTATCAAGAAAAAATTATCAGGTGGAGGTCCTATTTTGGTAGAAATGGATGGCCATGTCTTTCTCCAGATTATTAACTTAACTAGCAGGGTCCATTCATTATCAAGAAGATATTATCAGGTGGAGGTCCTGTTTTGGCGAAAATGGATGGCCATGTCTTTCTTCAGATTATTAACTTGGATATGGTAAAAAAGTTCTATATTTGATTAGTAAATTTTCTTTCAAAATTATTGCAAAAGAGGACGGGTCAAAAGCGGGCCTTCTTTCTTTTTCCTTAAATATTTTCTTCCCCTAGTTTTTCCCTTTTGAGCCTTCAAAATCTATATATTTCATTACATAACCTATTTGATGGTCGCACCCCACACTGGAGACAAATTTTATTATTTTTGTTGGCTGTTGATTAAAAATAAAAAAGAGTGAAAAGTAAAAAAGGATACAAAAAGAAAACCCCATGAGAAAGCGATAAACTAGGGCAAATTAAAAAAAAGAAAGAAAAAGGAAAAAAGAATCCCAAAAGCAAGGAATAAAGTTGGGATAAGTCATCCTAAAAATGCGACCTCAAGATAATCAACCATTTTACAAATTGTGCTTTCCAGCCTGAACTTTTCAGACATCTTACCGAACCTCGTTGTAAAAGTCAAGACTATTACCGACCTCCGTCTTTATTTTGTGATAATTTTGAAATGAAAATTTGCAAATCAAAAGAGGCATATCATATTAATATATCCATCCCTAATCAATCAAGGGAGGATTTTCCTACTGATACCAAATATTTTAATGCCAATATGATTTAATGATAAGGGAATGAATGTTCAGGATTTGAATGCTGTTTGCTTCCATCATTCTTCACAAAGGTGAAAATTCGAAAGGACGCCTTAAAAAAAGGAGAGAAAAAAAAGAAGAAAGAAAATATAGAAGAAGAAAGAAAGAGAGAAAAAAAAAAAGAAGTAAAAAAGAGAAAAGAAAATGAGCGGGGAAAACCTCGGTGAAAACCTGAAAGGGCGCTGAGATTGCGAAACTACAAGTTGAAGGCTCACAAGTGAAGAAGTAAGATACACCTGTGGCAGATGTGAAATTCTTTGCGGAAGCTGGTGACCATGGTTACTTAAGAATTTTCTTCTGTATCAATCATCTTGGAGCAATTTCAGAATTCAAATGGAATGACATCCAAAGGATCAAAATGGTAGATTTTTTCAGAGCCATCACTTGAAATTGGTTTTTATACGAGTATAATGCTTATTCGTTATTTTTTTAAACAAAAGCTTATTTCATGTGAGAAATATTTTGTGTACGAAATTTCTTTTATTGCTGCATCTGAAATATTTTCTGATTAATTCAGTTTTTGAAAACATAACATTTCCTGTGTTTAAATTTGCAATAAAAGCAAAAATGATCCTAAATTTATCGAAGTTCAGAGGAAGATATGGATGGAGGATCATGTGGGGCATTTATCTTGAATTTTGAATCATAGGATTTTGGAATCAGAAAATAGCAGAAAGTAAAAGCAAGAGACCAATCTAGGACTCAGAACGACGATACTCATATCTATATGCACCAGTGGATCAAGGGACCGTTAAGTGGTGGCATAACTTTTGCAATTGCTGTTGTCTTTTTTCTCTTTTGTAGGTGCAATCACACCATCTTCAATTGAGGCCTTCGTTAAGGATAATGACTAGGGCATTTTTTTAGTTAATGATAGTTTGATCAAAGACAATTCAATTCAAAAATTGTTTTCAAAGTTGACACTAGGGCAAATTTTTTGAGAAAAATTTGTTATTAGAATTAGTTTTGATGACTTGTGCTTGTAGCAAAATTTTGAAAAGATTAATTTATATTAGAGTAAGTTGTTTGAAGGGTTAAGTTTAATAAGATTTTGATGTTTTCACATGTCTCCAAATCTCGAAAATAGTGATTTCAAATGGGTTTGACGCCATACATTGGGGCAAAATCTTTAGAAAAATTTTGATATTTTGTTGACTTGGATGCAACATTTGACAATTGTTTCAATTTTTACTATGTCTTAATTTTCTTCATGCATCCGGCCAGTAACTTGGTTGGCATCTATTCATTTAAGTCTTCAAGTCTGGTAGCCCAAACATTGCATTGCATTTTATGATTCCTGGCAACTCAAGATCATTCATTTATATATTCAAGTTGGCAGCCCAACTTTGCATTCATCAACCTTGGCAGTCCAAGGTCATGCATCCGACAAGCAGCCTGGTCGACATCTATTCATTTACGTTTTCAACTCTGGCAGCCCAAACCTTACAGTGCATTCTATGATTCCTGGCAGCCCAGGATCAATCATTTATATATTCAAGTTGGCAACCCAACTTTGCATTCATGAACCTTAGTAGTCCAAGGTCATGCATCCGGCCAACAGCCTTGTTGGTATCTGTTCATTTACGTTTTTAAGTTTGGCAGCCCAAACCTTGCATTGCATTCTATGATTCCTAGCAGCCTAGGATCATTCATTTATAAATTCAAGTTTGGTAGCCAAAACTTTCCATTCATCAACATTGACAGTCCAAGGTCATGCATCCGTCTAGTAGTTTGGTCGGCATCTCTTTATTTATATTTTCAAGTTGGTAGCCCAACTTTGCATTCATCAACCTTGGTGGCACAAGGTCATGCATCCGTTCAGCAGCTTGAGCGGCATATGTTTATTCACATTTTCAAGCTTGGCAGCCCAAACTTTTCATTCATCAACTTGGCAGCCCAAGGTCATGCATCCATCCAGCAGTCTAGTCGGCATCTGTTCATTTACATTTTCAAGTTTGGTGGCCTAGATTTTGCAGTGCATTCTATGATTCCTGACAGCGCAGGATCATTCATTTATATTTTCAAGTTGGCAGCCCAACTTTGCATTCATCAACCTTGGCAGCCCAAGATCATGCATCCGTTCAGTAGCTTGGTTGGCATCTGTTTATTTATATTTTCAAGTCTGGTAGCCCAAATCTTGCATTGCATTCTATGATTCCTGGCAGCCCAGGATCATTCATTTATATTTTTAAGTTGGCAGTCCAACTTTGCATTAATCAACCTTGGCTGCCCAAGGTCATGCATCCATTCAGCAGCTTGAACGGCATATGTTTATTTACTTTTTCAAGTTGACAGTGCAACTCTATATTCATCAACCTTTGTAGCCTAAGACCATGAATCCGACCAGTAGCCTGGTTGACATATGTTCATTTATATTTTCAAGCCTGGTAGCCCAAACTTTACATTGCATTCTATGATTCCTGGCAACCTAGGATCATTCATTTATATATTCAAGTTTGGCAGCCCAACCATTATACTTATCAACCTTGGCAGCACAAGGTCATGCATCCATCCAGCAATCTGGTCAACATCTGTTTATTTATATTTTCAAGTTGGCAGCCCAAATTTGCATTCATCAACCTTGGCAGCCCAAGGTCATGCATCCGTCTAATAGTATGGTCGGCATCTGTTTATTTATATTTTTAAGTTGGCAGCCCAATTTTGCATTCATCAACCTTGGTTGTCCAAGGTTATGCATCCATTCAGCAACCTGAATGGTATATGTTTATTTACTTTTTCTAAGTTTGGCAGTCCAAACTTTGCATTCATCAGCCTTGGCAGCCCAAGGTCATGCATTCGTCTAACAGCCTTGTCGGCATCTGTTTATTTATATTTTCAAGTCTGGTAGTCCAAACTTGCATCTAGCTTATCAGCATTTATTTTGTCCAGCAGCCTGGACTAAGCTTTTGGCTATTAGTTTAAGCACTTCATTAAGTCTTGCAGTCTTTACTGCTTGAAGTTATCTTTATTTAGCAGTTTGAATGTTGTATTTCCTTCTCTATTTTGATCACAAATTTTGAAAATTGGAATCCTTGTTTTACCATTTGCAGTTATGTTTTGCATCCGTAGTTCACTTGCATCTGAACTACGTTTGACCTAATTCTCTTCACTGAGATACGTAAGTAGCACCTAGAGAGCTCGGTCGCATCTCTTCTATGTTCATTGTTCATTGGTTTACATTTCAACATATTCTCATATTACGCATGTTTAGATATTTTTATTTATATTTCCTGTAATTTTCACATTTGGGTGAGTTAAAATTTGGTGTTGTTTACGTCTTTGCCTGAAATCTCTACAAGATTCCCGACAAAGAGGGGCAAGCTGTAGACACCAAATTTTGACACACCATTTATTTTTCTAACACTAAGGGGATATTTTTTCCTATTTTTGGAGTCAAATTCTGATTTTTAACATATGGGGGCAGAATCAACAATCTCGGGGGTAGAATAGTAATTTTTATCTGTAAATATTTTTTTATTAGTTTTGAAATTTTAAATTCATATATATTTTTAAATTTTTGTGATTTTTAGTTCTTAACTCGCATTTTTCTATATTTAGCCAACACAAGGGAAAAATGATAATTTCACCCCATGAATACTATTTTCGCTCATTTCAAGTCCAAAATTTATTTTTCAAGTTTTTAAACATGTTTCTAAATTTTCTTGATTTTTTCAGGAACGATTGCTATTTTTTTATAAATATTGCGTTCAGGGGCAAAATAGTCATTTCACTTTCTAAATGCGTTTTTTACTAATTTTTGAGTCCTAAATGTATTTTCCAGGGTCTTAAGCTTATTTTTAAATTTTTAGTTGCCAATAGCTATTTTTCTGTGCATTTGTTGTTGTAGGGACAAAATCGTCATTTCACACTTAAATACATTTTCAGCCGATTTTGAGCTCTAATCTTTATTTTTTAAATCTTGAAATCTATTTTTGAATTTTTTGGCAAATTTTAGAGTTTATCGTCATTTTCTATATTAATTTTGATTTTTTTGTGTGTCAAAGATAATTTTTTTTGAAATAAAATTATAATTTTATTACTATTGGGATTTTGGTAATTTTGGAGTATTCTTGGAAACCAAGACTACTAGACTCTATAAATACCCCCATTACAAAAAAGAGATTTTAATTAGAATATATTAGATACACTCTTCAACTTTAGCACAGATTTCACACTTTTTCACACACTAAAATCCTACACACATACTAACACACATTTTTTTCACCTACTAAAATCAAACACATGCACTAACACACACTTTTTTCACCCACTAAAATCAAACACACACATTAACACACTGCACTTACACACATTAAGATCAAAAGAACGTAAATGGTTCTTGGGGTTGAGAGAAAGAGAGATTGAGCGAGAGAGAAAGAGAGATGAGAGAATCGAGAAAGACAAAGACGAGAGATTGTAGAAATGGAGAAGAAAGAGAGGAGAAAAAGGAGAGAGTGATGTGGACACAAAGAAAGAGAGAGAAATAGAGGGATTAAGAGAAAGCAGTAGGAGAGAAATGAATTTTGGAGTGTTTTGTTTAGTAATTTGTTTCTTTTTACTTATTAATTTGAATTTAATCAAAATGTAATTGATTGTTGACTCCGTTTATTTTGGTTTGAATTTAGTGATTAATTTGGATAATTGAATTCTTTTTTAATTAATCTGGGTTTAGTTTATGTTTTTTGCATATTTGCTTATTTACTTTCACGTAGAGTAATATATATGCATTTAAGCCCTTGCTCTTTGCTCATATTATGAATGGGTACTAGATTATTTTTTATTACTGCAATTCAGTCCCCATTAATTATAGATTTCATCCTTAGATTTTATTTTCTTGTCAATTAACCCCCATAATTGCCATTTCTCCCATGCTAAAATTTATATTTTGCCCCCCGTTTATGTGAATTTTTTAATTTTACCCCTTAAGTTTTTACAGAATTTTATTTTTAGCTCCCTTAGTTGCTAGAATTTATTTTTATCTCAATTTGTCAATATTTATATATTTTGGGTTTTGTTTGTTTATACCGAGATATCTTAACTTGTTTGTTCATTTTTTATTAGTGTTTGTACTGGGTCTTCGAGAGGTATCCCTATTCCTCGTTAATTTCTCCTTATGTGCTCCAATGTGTCCCTATGTGATTTATTATGCATTCTCCTCACATGTTTCTTATTTTACATGCTTTTTGCATATTTATTTACTTTATGCTATTTAATTCTCAAATTTTGTTATTTGGCCAAAAAGTAATATTTTGTATTTAGTTAGTCAATGTAATAGTTAGGTTATATTTGATTGTGACGGTTAGGTACTATCAAAATTAAGCAAAATTCACACAAACAAGTAATAAAATTTATAACCTAATACCCCTTTCCACAAGTGCACAGGTCAATTGTAGTAGGGGAAGTATTAGGGTCGATCCCACGAGGAAACAAGACTTAGCAAGTACCAAAGCTACTAAATTGCTCTGTTATCTAGACAAATTATCAAACATGTGGTGTGCAAGATTAAGATAATTCATATACTTGAAGTAAAACAAATGGAAGAAATTCACAAATACAAGTAAAAGGGTTTAGAATCCAAAATTGTCATGAATACGATTGAATGAATTAACACTTTGCTATATAAATCTTGTCTTGCTTAGGATTGCAATTGTCATATGAAATCAAGACTTGTTTTCACAATGAATTGATAGAGTTCAATTATGTTCATGATGAACTCTTGTGAAATGCATGAATTGTGGTATTAAACAATCTCAATCCACCTACTTGTACAACTATTTGTATGTGTACAACATAAGTTTCAATCTACCATTTTCCAATGTTATAAACATTTCTTATTGTCAAATAACATCTAAATGATTTGCAATAGTTGATCAAGCTACTACAAATGTTAAACCTTGATAGATGAACAAGCCAATTCAAGTTATAGCAAGTATAATAACACTTGAAATCATATAATTAGCTTCATCTAACCCTAAGACATATATTTAGTTAAACATGGAATTCAAAACTTGAAAGTATAAGAATTCATTAAAGTAATTCACAACAAGTAAGGAAATAAAGAGAAAGAGATAGAAATTCTTATTTCAATGGCTCCAATCCTTCATTTCTTCCTTGAATATGATGTAGTACAAGTCAATTCTCCAAGAGTTTCCTTACAAGTATTGAAATTTCCTATAAAACTACAAGGAAAACTAGTAAACTAACTACTTTGGGAGTGCACCTCCCTTTAAGACATCTCATAAATGTCTTGCAAGAGCTCCCTATTTATAGACAAATTCATCCTAATCATCTCACCAACTTGCATGGCAAATTGCATGAAAAGTTATCTTGAAATCACAAAAAGCTTTCCCTTGAATTTTACAATGTTTCCTTGGGTGGTGCAGGTGCAAAAAATCTTCAAAAAGTCATCAAAAGGGGTTGGAAGATAAGCTGCAAGTTGAAAGTGTCATTTTCTGGCCGACATGCATGATACGCAGATGGCGATACGCAGCTAGTTGTCTGTGTATCGTGATCCATGCATTGCTTCTAGACAAAGGCAAAATTAGCTTTTCCTCAAAATAAAAAGTTGTAGCCCTTTGAATTAGCTTTCCAAACACCATAAGAATCAGGTCATTTGGAGTTCTGGATGCAAAGATATGGCCAAAATACTGAGACGTGATTGGGAGAGCTTTATTCTTCAGTAATTTAGATTTTTGGCTATGAATATGTGAGAACTGGATTTCAATGTCTTCATAAGAATTGTAGAGTATCCTCTTAGATTTAAAATGCCACAAGAATCAATCTCAATCCAATATTTTTAGCTCAAGTTATTGCCAAGATACTGTAATGTATCATTGTTATCGACGCCTAGTTTTCTCCAATTCTTCACTTCCATTGCTTCTTTGCACTTCTCTTTTGCTTGTTATGCCTCTTGTGACCTTGAGATATTGTTGTGATGTTGATCCTTTAATTCCATGGTGAATTTGTTGATGACAATTTTCCAAAAGTTGAGCAAAACAATCCTCCAAGTTTGAATATAAAAGTTGTTCTATTGAAATTCCCAATCCAATCATCCTTGAATCCACTCAAAATGGGATGACCTTTACTCCAATTGATCCAAATTATGATTGAATGTATAAAACCTGAAAAATTGTACAAAGATTGTGCATTAATTTGCTCAAAATATAAATATTGCTTCACAACCATAAAAATCGGGTAAAAATCATAATTTTTGAGAAATTCTTCAAATGGAAGAAACTTAATCAAATTGAGCCAAATTTTGGCCAAAAAATATTAAAACACATAATAATACATACACTAAAATAGGTAAAATTATCTCTTATCAATATTTGTTATATCTTTTACAAATATTTGTATTTAGCTAGCAAGTGTAATAGATAGGTCATTTTTTAATCTTTCCCCCTTAATTGTAAGTTAAATCCTCTAGTGTAATAGTTAGGGCTTATTTGCTTTTGTGTGCTTGTGTGTTTATATGTTTTACTACTTTCATTAAGATTTTTGCTTCTAGAATATTATATTAATGTGTTATATGCTCTTATGTGCTCTTACATGTCTTTATATATGCTTATTTTCTTTTGATTTATGTTTTCCTATTTTAATTCATGTTTTATTAGTTTTATTAATTCGTCACCACACTAGTCCGACGCTAGTTGTAGCTTTTCTCGCTTACTCGCTAGTCCAACGCTAGTGGGGGATTCTTAGAAAGAGCTAGTCCATTGCTAGACCCTTAGGTTATTTTGGTGATAGTTTCATTCCCCGTGTACATTTTATATCATTTCACACACTACGTCTCATTTTTAGGTTTTTTTTCATTTATGCATGATTTTTTAGTATATATCTTACTGTTATTACCTATTTGACAGTGTATAACATTTAGGTTGCATTTCACTTAGAAATTAGGTCATTTGTGTGATTCGACTAGAAATAGTCGTCTACTCACGTGGGAAGCGATGGTGTACATGCCGTTCCCCCCTCCATGAATAGGAATATTCAGTCACGAGTTATTAGTCTCCCGTACCCGTTATATTGTATACCCACTTTCTTTGACCACTTATTATCAATATTACTATTTTTCTTTTCTTTTTGCTTTTCATCTTGCATAGACACTTATGACTCCCTTGAGGTCTTGACTCGGGTTTCACAATTAATGCGATAATCGCGACCTATTCTCGACGGAACATTTCGACCCTCTCAATTCCCATTTAGATTTAGGATTTGCATTCATTTAGATAAATCCACACCAGATAGAATCTAGAGTTAATTAAGAAAAATTTGATTAAACCTTGCAACTAGCCTTGCCTACGTGAAAAAGGTGCCTTAAGCGCAAGCCTTTGCCTTCCCTTTTTTCAAATGTGACTCCCAAACCTTCTTCTCTTGTTTTTTCTTAGACTGAAGTCGAAAAAGGATTTTTAAATATTTTTTCTAAATTCTTTATTTTTTTTTTGTTTTTGTTTTGTTTTGTTAAATATTTTTTGGGTGACTTGGTACACCTTAACTCAATACCAAGTGGCAACTCCATTTTTAAAAATAAAACCGTTTTTCAAAATCAGTTGGCCAAAACTGTCGCATTTTTTAGTCCTTGCCTTATTTTCTTTTAAAATACCATTTTTTCTAAATAACATTTTTTTTACTAAAACCCAAATTTTTGTCACACACACACAGTTTTTCCAAAAAACTTAATTTTTGAAAAAGGCCACCTTACCGGATCGCCTTTTAGGGGAGCGACAGTCATGACCCCACCGCATGCTACCGTTTTTGGGACGCGATAGTAGATTACATTGAAAACACAAATGAAGACTTTTATGCCAATTTTGGAGCTCAAGAAAGAATCTTCATGCATTTAATGTATTTGCAAGTTGGAAAATGACTTGTGAAATATTTGTCTACAAATAGAAGTCATTTATAATATATTTTGAGAATGTTTTGGAGGTTTAGATAGGTTTAGTTAGTGAAATTCAGGAGAATTAATTGAATTCTCTAATTCAATAGAATAGTGAACTTCTTGTATTTAAACCCCTGTACTTCAACATTTGGAAGAGAAATAGAAGTCTTGGAGATTGTTACAATGTTGAATAAGTTTTTTTAAACTCTAGCTTTTTTATTTCCTTAAAGTTGAATCATGAATTCTTGCATTAAAGTTGAAGTTCTTGTTATTTCATTGGCCATGTTGCACTAAAAACTTCAACCAGAATATAGATGAAGCTAATGAATCGTAAAGAACAATTTTATCTATTTTAACTTGCTAAGTTTGTACTTGTTTGTCTATTTGTTCAAGTTTTAATACTTGTTTTGCTTGGTCAACATGTCGCGTCCGAAAAATCGATGAGGGACTAGTGCGGTCGTAACTGTCATGCCCCAAAAGGCAGTCTAGTCCGATGACCCTTTTAAAAAAAAAATAGGCTTTTGGAAAAACTCTGTGTGTGTAAAAAAAAATCAAGTTTTTTTAGTGAAAAAGTGTATTTTAGGAAAAAATGGTATTTTAAAGGAAAATAAGGCCGGGACTAAAAGTGCAACAGTTTTGGCCAACTAATTTTTGAAAAAGGGTTTTATTTAAAAAAAAAATAGAGTCGCCACTTGGTACTAAGTTAGGGTGTACCAAGTCACCCAAAGAATCGTTTAACAAAACAAAAGTAAAATTTTAGAAAAATCATTTAAACCCTTTTCTGACTTCGGTCTACGAAAAACGAGAGAAAAAGGGTCTGGGAGTCACATTTGAAGAAAGGGAAGGTAAAGGCTTCCGCCTAAGGCACCCTTTCTACCTAGCCGAGGCTAGTTGTGAGGTTTAATTAAAGTTTCCTAAATTAACCCTAAGTTCTATCGCGTTCGGATATATCTAAATGAATGCAAATCCTAAGTCTATATGTGGGAATCGAGAGGGTCGGAATGTTCCGTCGAGGTTTAAATGGATGCATTAATTGCGAAACCCGGAATGAAGTCCTGAGGAGTCACGAGTGTCTATGCAAAATGCGATGCAAAAAAAAAAGAAAATAATAATATATAGTAAGTGAAGAAAGAAAGTGGGTATGCAACATAACGGATACGGGGGACTAATATCTCGTGACTAAATATTTCTACTCACGGAGGGGAGAACAGCATGTACGCCACCGCTTCCCACGTGAGTAGGCAACTATTTCTTGTCAGATCACACAAAATGACCTAAATTCTAAGTGAGATGCAACCTAGATGTCATGCATTTGAAGATGTGTCAAAAATAAATAAATAATAGTAATAATAATAAGAAAAATCAAGCAAAATGGAAAGAAAACTAAAAATGTGTGAAGTGGGATGTAAAAATGCACACGAGTGCACCTAACACTAATATGCCCAAAGGGTCTAGCGTTGGACTAGCCCTTTCTAGAGATTCCCACTAGGATTGGACTAGCGGGGAAATGATAAAGCCACAACTAGCGCTGGACTAGTGTGGTAACAAAATAATAAGAACTAACAAAACATAAATCGAAATAATAAAACATGAATTGAAAGCAAATAAACATATAAAGACATGTAAGAGAACATAGAAGCACATAACACATTGGCATAATATCTAGATGCAAAATCCTAATGAAAGCAGTAAAACAAATAAGCACGTAAGCACACAAAAGTACACAAGCCCTAACTATTACACCGAGGATTTAGCTACAATTTTTTAGGGGTAAAACATAAAACTACCTATTTATTACATTTGCTATCTAAAATACAAAATTTTTTGCTCAAAATACAAAAAAGAAAATAATCTAATTATTACATTGACTAACTCAATACAAGATAATACATTCTTTGCCAAAATAATAAAATTTGAACTTAAATAACATAAAGTAAATAAATAAGCTAAAAGTATGTAAAATAAGAAATAAAAAAATGCATAAAAATCACGTAAAAGCACATTGGGGCTCATAAAGATAAAATTAATCAGAAATAGAGATACCTCTTTGATGATCCGGTACCAATACTAATCAAAATTAACAAACAAATCAAGGTACCTCGGTATAAACAAATAAAGGCAAAAATATAAAATCCTAACAAAATTAGCGTAAAATGTAGATTCTAAGGAACTAAGGGGACTAAAAATAAGATTCTATAAAGCTTAAAGGGAATAATTGGAAATTCACAAAAAATCTAAAAGGGTCGAAATGCAAAATCAAAGTAAATTGGGGGGCCGAAAACAATAAATTTTAGCAAGAGTGGGATAAATTACAATTAATTCCAGACATAATTGAAAGAAAAGTAGGTCCTAGGGCCGTAGTATAATTGTTAGGGATTATTATGCAAAAATTAAGGACTATTCAAGGTCATTATAAAATCACTTAAAATTAATGTTGAATTAACATAAAGATTAAATTAGTAAACAAATTATCTTAATTTAGCTAAATTAATCACCAAATCAAAACTAAATTAAACCACTATCAAAATCAATCATGAAGCTAAAGACTAAAACAAATATAAAGAAGCCATTAAAACCACTTCAAATCCATATCAGTTTATCATCTTAATCAAGAATGAATTAGATAACACGTGTTAGAAAAGAAAAGAAACCAAAATCGAAAACTGGGAAAGGACAAAAATTCCTGATCACCTACACCTGATTCTTAATTTTTTTAAACCACTTTCTCTCTATCGTTCTTCTCTTTTCGTTGCTCTCTCTTTCTACTCCTCCACTACCTCTGTTCCTTTCAATCTTCTTTCTAATTCTCCTCTCCGTTTCTCACTCTTTCTGTTTTCTCATCTGATTTCTATTTCTCCTCCCTTTCTTTCTTTTTTTTTTCCGTTTTCACTCTTTCCCCATTCTTTTCTCTTCTCTCTCTTCTCCCCTCTCTATTTCCTCTCTACCATTTTCCAATTCCCCTCCTTGTCGTCTACTCTCTATCTTTCTCTAATCCCTTCTCCTCTTTACTCTTTCCCTCATCTTCCCCAGCTGTTCTCAGTCTCTCTTGTCTTTACCACTCTGTTTTCTCTAATTACACTTTGTTCTGTGTGGTGTTGAGTGTTATTGAACTAATGATTGGATTTTGTGTGGCAGTGGTGGTGTATGCTTTGTTGGAATTAGTCGGGTGATGAACGATGGTGGAATTGGTGATTTGTGGAGGTGATCTACTGGGAGGCCGATGAAATTGGGTCTGGAGTGATTGGTAAAAAGGGGTGTGATTGGTAGGGATTGAGTGATGGTTTTGGGTGGCAATGGAGGTCATTTGGTGATTTTTCAAGTTTCTGGGCTGTTCTTGATGATGGCTGATAGTGGTGCGGTGGAGAGGAGCATTGTAGAATGGTTGAGACGATGATGAATGGTGGAGAATGGAGCTAATTTCGATTGTTGATTGGGTACAAGGGTGGCAACTAGGTGGCATTTGGTGGATGGTTATTATTTTTTGCAGGTGAAGGAGGTGGTTTGGGGGCTGATTGGAGCTGGACGTGGTGGTTTTGGGCCGTGGGAGTTGCAGTTTGTGTTGATTGCCTAGATGTATGCTGGGCAGCCAATTGGGGAAGTTACTGGGTTGTGGCTTGGAAGTTGGTTTAGGATGGGCTTACCATAAGTAATTTGTGGTGAGTGACTTGTAGATGGTTGTAGAAAATTCTAGTGATGGTGGAATCCGGTTGAGGCATGATGGTTGCTAGTGATTTTTGGATTTTTCTGGTTTTATTTGTTTGGATTGTTTGTAGGTTACAGGGGAAGAGATGGGCATTTGTCTGTGTTTTCTGTAGGAATAGTGGATTGATTTTGGGAAGTTGATTAACTGATGGAAGGGCCATTTTTGGCGTGAATTGCAGGGGGTTGGTCTGTTTGGTTGTGTGATTTGGAAACTGCAGGTGGCGATGGGATGGAATTTGGCATAAGGGTGAGCTGATTATGGGAGTGGAAGTGGTTTGTTGATGGCATTGGCACTGCTTCTGGGCAATTTGATTGTTTTCGGCGATGAATTAAGCTAACAAAGGGGACGACTTTGGGAGATGAACCCAGAAAAGAAAAATACAACCCCAAGAAGAAAACCCAGACAGAAACAAAAGAAAAGAAAATTCCAAAAAGTTAAAGAAGAAAATTTCTTCTTAATACAAAACCACCAATTCTGTACCAATTAATGAAATATATAAACAAATGAATAAAGTTTATAGAGTTTACCTGGATTCATGAGTCTCAAAACAGTTGAAACTTGAAGATTGATGATGACTGATGAACAGTAATCAAAATTTTTAGACGATGAACAGTGCCCTAATTGAAGATGGCAGCTGGAGTGTGTGTTTTGGTGTGAATTGTGTGTTTTGATCTTTAAAGCATAAAAGTAAAAGTGTTTCTAGGGTTTTTTTTATATTTTTCTCCCTTTCTTTTTCTGATTTAAGGGGGGTATTTATAGAGCTAGTTGTCTTGGTCACCAAGAATACTACAAAATAATAAAAATGCTACTGGTTATAAAAATTCTAATTTTATTTAAGAAAAATATTTTTAACTCAAAAAATTAAAAATTAACACAAAGAAATGATCATAAATTCCAAAATTTGCCAAAAAATTGAAAGTAGATTTCAAATTAAAGGTTAGAGCTTAAAACTGATCAAAAGCGCACTCGCGGTGTGAAATGACGATTTTGCCCCTGGACAATGAAAATACACAGAAAATAGCTATTGGTCTCAAAAAATTACCAAAATTAAAAATAAACTTAAAACCCTAGAAAATGCATTTATGAATAAAAAATTGTTGAAAAATGAATTTAAACTGTAAAATGATAATTTTGCTCCTGGACAATGAAAATTCATAGAAAAATAGCTATTGGTTTCAAAAAATTACCAAAAATTAAAAATAAGCTTAAAACCCTAGAAAATGCATTTATGACTCAAAAATTGATGAAAAATGAATTTAAACTATAAAATAATGATTTTGCCCTTGAATGTAGTATTTACAGAAGAAATAGCAATCGTCTCCGAAAAAATTAAAAAAAAATTAGAAACATGCTTAAAGAATTAGAAAAATAAATTTAGAACCTAAAATGAGCTAAAATGGTGTTCACGAAGTAAAATTATCATTTTGCCATTGTGCTGGTAAAAATATAAAAAGAATACCAATTAAATCCGTAAAAATCATAAAAAATTAACAAATTCATATGAAAGTAAAAATATGAACTTAAAACCTCCAAAGCTAATGGAAAAATATTTACAGAGAAAAATTACTATTTTACCCCCAAGATTATTGAAAAATTAGAATTTGACCCAAAAAATATAAACATGCCCCCCAATGTTTGAAAATAAATGGAATGTCAAAATTCGGTGTCTACACAACATGAACAAATCATCTAGTTGTTATTAGACATTGAGAAATGCATCGAACAATGAAAAATGAAAAAGTAATGCTTAAGTCACTTATATGAATACAATGATACTTGAGTAGATTAGTACAATTCATGTTTTCATGAGATTTCATCCTGAAGATAGATGGAATCTCATCATTTCACTGCAAAAGCAAGTTATGAGTCATGTGGAATTGGATTCCTAACTAGGCAAGGTAAAACTTTGCCAGTCATTCATGCAATACTTTGGTTCATTAGTGGATTCTATGGTCTAAATTCTTTGATATTTTAATATTACAAGTGTTTGTGAATCTTAAACCTATTCTATTGAAAAGTCCTTTTCAACCACCAATTCAATTCAATTTGTAATTGTTTAGATAATAGAATTAGTGAATAAGCCTTAGTACTAATAACTTATTTGATTTCCTATGGGATTGGACACCTAATACTCCAAATGATACGATTGATTTGTGTACTTGCGGTACAATAGTAAATTAAGTTTTTATTACTTGATTAGTGTTTGTTTGCTTAAATTTCTATACCTAATCCAGACTCTCATTAGTAGCTGATGTGTTAGTTAACTTTGGTTGCTTGGAACAGTCTAAGTCCATCTTTCATAGTGAGGAAAGTCTACCTCATTTAGCCAAAGGTGAACTCAGATTAGATAGACTAGGTTTTCCTTCCATTCAAAAATGTAAAGCTTAGTTTAATTGGATTTTTTGTAATAAGGAGGCCTGGCTAATGTCCCCTTGCTTTTATTTTATTTCATGGGAATAAAATAAATATAATTTTGGATTAAAAAAATTAACTACAACTCTTAGGGTGTTCAACTTAGTACTTATTAGGACTAGTTTATGTCTATAAAAGGCTTCCTTAGCCTTCATTTTAGAGAGTCTGTCGTTATTAATTCTTGATAATTCAATAAAATTGAAGATTTTAAACGTTTTCTCTCATTTCTTGAATCTTGATTCATGTTCTTGGAATTTTGTTTGTGTAATGAATTCCTGACTACTACACCTTTTTGTATCAGAAAAGGACCTAAAATAAAACTTTAAAAAATGCAATGATTTTAGCCCAAAATAGAGTTTAAAAAGATTTAAAAAAAAAAAAGAGAGTCACCACTTAGTATTGGGTTTTGGTAACCAACTCACCGAAAATATTCTTAATGAAAAATTAAGAAAAACAAGTAAAACCTTTTTAGAATATATTTTAATGAAAAAGTGAGAAAAATAAGAAAATCAGTTTTAGATGACATCAAGTCTTTTAAAACTAAGAGAAAATTAGTTCAGTAGTCACAGTTGGAAAAGAAAAGGCCAAGGTTCAATTCGAATTTGAACCTAAAGCACCCTTTCAATCTAGCAGAAGCTAATTGTGAGGTTTAGTCAAGATTTTCATGATGTAACTCTAAAACTTATCACATTTGAATGTCGCTACATGAATGCAAAACTCTAAGCCTAAAAGGGGTGTCAGAAGTGGCAAAATGTTTCTTCGAGGTTTAATTGGAGTTAATAAATTAATTATGAAGCCTCAAAAAAGACCTCAAAAGGGTCACGAGTTATACAAAATGGGACTCAAAAATAAAATTTATATAGATATAAGCGAATGCAATACAATGGGTAGGAGGGTGGGACTAAGACTCTTGACAAAATTTTGTTTCTTACAGAGAGGTATATGGCGTGCTACGGCTATAAGAGCCATACTCGTCCATTTTCCTTGTTCGAAGGGTGGCCTTTCCTAATCTAAGTAAGCAAATGACCTATCTACATCCTAACATTCTATATGAAATGCAATTCTAAATGTATGATTTACACATATAAGGATAAGGAATAATATAAGGGAAATTATCATGCGAATAGATGAAAAACCTAAAATAGGAAATATGCATGAAAGAGGTATGAATTACAAGCAAATGATGAGAATATCACTTGAGGGATCTAAGAATCTTGCATTGGAGTAACTCATTTCTACTAATCCTCAATAGCATTGGGCTAGCGAGAAAACAAGAGAGAAATCAAAACTAGTGTTGTACTAGTATGGCGATATTACAAATATATCATAATAAAGCAAATAAAGCAATACTAAAAACAAGTAAGCACCTAGGGTACATAGCACATGAGCATAATATTTAGATTCAAAATCCTTAGGAAAGTGAGTAAAACGAATAAGCATGTAAACACATGGCACATAATAAAATAAAATGAAGTAAATCGCCCTAGCTAACCTATCTATTATACTTGCCTATCAAAATACAAATTTTGCGAAATTACCAAAACATGAGAAAAATAACTTATTTGATTACATTTGCCTATCTAATTACAAATTTCTTGCTAAATAAAAGAAAATTTTATAACCTATCTGCTACGTTCTTCCAAATAATTGTGAAATTAAAATTGAGTAAATAAAAAAACATAAAATTAATAAATACTCAAAAGTAAATAAAACAAAACAACACATGAAAACACATAAAAAAAACAAATAAGAACACATGAGGAGAATTAGAGGATAATAGGGGTACCCTTCTTTTGAAATAGTGGACTAAGGCAAACGATAACAAAATGAATAAACACATTAAGGTACCACTATTTTTAGGATAAATAACATAAAAATAAATAGCAAAATCAATTTGACATGCAATTATAGAACAAGATGATTAAAAGACAAACTAAATGATGATTGAGCATTTAGGAAAAAAAAATGTATTTAATCGAGATTAGATATGATAACATACATTTAAAACAAAAGCAAAAAAAAAAATTAGGGGAAAAAAAACCAAAGAAACCAAATTCGGAAATAATTAAACAAAGAAAGCTAACTAAAGCATTAATTAAACAAGGAAAAACTAAAAAGTGCATAATTGAAAATTTTAGGGAATTAATTAACAAAAAAATTTTTTTGGAGTAAAAGATAATTTTTTTTTTAAAGTTTGGAGTCAAAATGATAATTTTAGAAAGTCTTGGGGGTAAAATTGTAATTTTAGCAAACTTGGGGGGGGGTAATATTGTAAGTTAATAACAGGCTAAGTGTTAAAATTGCAAATTTCAGAAAGTTAAGTGGTAAAATGCCAATTTCAGCAAATTGAATGTTTGCAAGCTTTAAAGGCAAAATTGTAACTTCAAGCAAGCATAAGCTCAAAATTGTAAATGCAAGCAAGCACAAGGCAAAATTGTAATATCACCAAACATAAGGGAAAAAAATATAAGATTCCAAAACTTTATTGAACAGAAATTCGAATCTAGGTGTCAATATATAATTATTAAGGGCTTGAAAGCAAAAATCAACAATAATTGGGACACAATAACGCTACCTAAAACCTTAGGGGCTAAAACATAAAAATCTACTTTGTAATAAAAAACCAGAATATAAAAGCCCAAAATGACATAATATTGATGGATATTATGTCAAAACGGTGTAGTTTTTGAGAAGTCTTTTTTTTTTTTTTAACTCCCCTCCCCTTCTCGGGGGTATCCCAAAAATTCATTCTTCCTAAAGATACAGTTTTTAAATCCCATTCAATCCCAATTTCCCAAAACTTCCTCTAGCTCAAAGATCACCACAAGTCAACAAGATCTATACAATATCTTCATGGATCATACAATGTACTAAGCAGTTAAAGGAAAGCTCACGGATTTCTACCTCTTTTGGTCGAGAACGAGGGTGTTCTAGTAGCGATGTTGGCAAGCAGTGGTGGCTCATTGTGGTGGCGCAACAGTGCTATTGCTAGTCGAGGTTGTGCCCTAGTTCGGCTGTTGTGTTTGATTGGTTGGGCATTGGTTGTAGTGGTGAAATGGTGATAGTGGTGAAGTGGTAAGAGGTTGTCTAGTGGCGCGTGTGATGGAGGACAAGAGATGGAAGTGGTGGCAGCTAATGGTGGTGAAAGGGAAGGAGATGGAGGTGGTGGTGACTAGTGGGTTATGATGGTTGAGATGAGGTTTAGCTAGTGGCACATGGAACAGTGGTTTATGGTAGTTGGGTTGTGGTTGTGGGTTGGACAGGTTTGGTTGAAGTAGTAGTGCGATCCGGTCATTGTGGCGTTGTGGTGGATTGTTGTGGTGATGGTGGTGAAGTTGTCGGTGATTGATGATTAGATGGGTAAACGGATGGTTAAAAGGAGAGCAGCACATGCCTTGCTGCTCTCTTTGTATTTTTTTTGAAAAAATTAAAATTATATCAAACAACCATTTAAAAATTTATGATTATATGGGCAAACGAGTGGCTAAAAGGAGAGCAGCATACGCCCTGCTGCTCTCTTTGTATTTTTTTTCAAAAAATAAAAATTATATCAAACAACCATTTTAAAATTTATGATTATATGGGCAAACGGGTGGCTAAAAGGAGAGCAGCATACGCCCTGCTGCTCTCTTTGTATTTTTTTTTAAAAAATAAAAATTATATCAAAAAAATCATTTAAAAATCATGGAATTTTTTTATATAAAAACTTTATACAAAAAAATTCTACCAATATAGGCACATTTAAAAGTGTGTCACATGTATTCGAAAAAATGCATATATAAAAATTTGTACTTGAAAATTCTAACAAAAAGGGTGCATTGAAAACGTGTCATTAATATAAAAAAAATCACAAATAAATATTAAATAACTTTTAAAAATCATTAAAATTAAAAAATGCTTAAAATGAGCAATATAAATTTAAAATTTTAAGATAGGTCAAAACAATATTTACAAGCTAAAATGATCATTTTACCCTTGAAACTACTAATTTGATATTTTTTTGCAAAAAATTTTGCATTTGGCCCGCTAATAAAAATACTCCTGAAGAAAATATATTTTTTATTATTTTTTTAAAAAAGAGGATGTCAAAATTTGGTATCCACAATTATGTATTAGAAGAAGGTGATTATCAACTATTACATGCGTGATGATCTAAAATTATCAATGACAAATGCTTTTGCACGGAGATCCCATTTTATATATTTCCACTGACATCACTATGCGCCTATGTGCTTAGTATGTTAATTGATTGAGGGTTTTACATTGCTATCTCATCTTTTACCATAAACAGTTAACAAGAATAGTGTATGAAACTACTATTCTTATAACAAATATGCGAGCTTGTCCTTTTTATAAGCATAATACGTTCAAAATAAAAACAGTTTTCTATAACTTATATCTCACCCCATAAAATATTTGTGAGTCTTAATAATAGACTTTTAAACGAATTCAGTTTAATTCAAAAGATAGCTACTTCACTGTGTATGTTCGAGAATAGCTTGTCTCCTGGATATATGGGAAGAATTTGAACAAAGTTGTCTTTTTTTTTTTGTTTTATTAAACATGTCAATCGCGAATTTGTTCGTCAGTGTTCAACTATATTAATGGGTAAGATAAATCAAAACTGAGATACAATCCCGTTGTTTGGTACCAATGACCATGACTTTCTACCGTGGATGGATTTCATTTTTATTTTGTGCACATTATCCCTTTTTCCTTTTTTTTCCCTTTGTTTCTTAATTTAGAAATCAGTGCTGATTTTTAAAATTAGAAGAAAGGCTAAATCATGTTTTTCATTATCTTTGATTTTTTTTCCTTCAAAATTGTTGGCATATAATTAAACCAAACTTGTTAAGAGTTACAAGTTTTCTTTTTAGTTTTAGAAGATATATTTTAGTTGATTTTTGTCTATAATTTATTTACATAAGGTATTAGGTATGATTTCTTGGTTCTTATTAGGTTTATGTTCCCCGTTCCAATCAGAGCTCTTATTATTCAGATCTTGCGGGATATATATATATATATATATATATATATAGAGAGAGAGAGAGAGAGAGAGAGTTTTATTATTAATAAAAGTTGAGAAGAGTTAAGAGAGGTTAGAACAATTATGTCATGGGATTTTATAACTACTCTTCTATCTCATATTTTTATGTGTTAAAATCATATCCGCCATTTTTTTTTTGCGCTTACAAAAAAAATAAAAGAGAAAAAAATATGCATATGTAATGCAGTGTAATTATAATAGAACATAATTTATAGTTGTTTTGATTTGTTTTTAAATGAATCTCATAAAAATTGAAAGAGTTGGCAGCTATTACAACTTTGTTTTCTTTTAATTGTAATTTTAAGTTGCAAAATAGTACGATTACTTTCCTATAATTTCTTATTTTCTTTAGTTGAGGCAGAAAGAAGTGAAATAGGAAAAATAAAAAAAATCAATAGCACTTAATCATCAAAGAAATGAAAATTTTCTATAGACAAAAACCAAAAAATAGTAAAAAGAAAGAAGCAAGTAGATGACAGAAAATTAAGCTAATACAATATGCAAGAAAAAAGTAAAATATCTTTTTGTTATACAAGATACAACTGTACCAAAAAGAAAACTAAAACATGTATTTTTTATTATATTCGACAATATGTACAGCATTTCCTGTTACTTAACAACAACATGCACATGGCAAAATCATTGTACACTTAAGGATTAGAATGTTTCTAGAATTTATCAAAAATGATTTCTTCTTTTGGCTAATGATGCTCATATATATCTCATTAGATAATCACAAAAGAATCTTTCAGAAAATAGCATAGGGTTGTAATTTGTCGACAAATTTAAAAACCTAAAAGTAGGCTGTCCTTCTGCTAAAACTAACATTTCGTATTTACAAACCAACAAATACTCGATCCTTTTTTTGTTAGAATTACAAAACTGCTCGTTAGGTTCTAGAAAGTTCTCAAAAGATTCTTAATTATTTGTACGTTTCTAGAATGTTCTTTCTACATGTTTTTCCAATCCTCTAGAGATAGGCCCACTCTAAAAGATTGTAGAAATATTTTTCACGTCATTATCTTTTACTAATGTTCTAAAATAAATCTTTTTATTGTGCCTATTAATAGGACATAGGTTCATTTGCAAGGAGTGAGCCACCTCTCTTAATTTTCGATTTGTTAGTCTTAGTGAGTTGTGTCCATTATTGTGATTTGGTGTCTTTAATTTAGTGTCCCACATTTGTAGTGTTAAACATAATATTTGAGTTATAAGTGAATTATTTTTGGTGATTTATTTGTATAAGATTGTTCAATTTATTTGAGCTTGCCACTTAAGAAAACCAATAAGTGGTATTAGAGGAGGACGCTTTGGGACGTTATTTTTAGAAGTGTTCTTTTCGCAGGTGGTTCGGTCAAGGGCCCAAAAGTCATTATTCTATTGGAGTTAATGATCTGGGACTGTAGAAATTGTAAAGAGTTATAATAATGAGATTCTTATTATATATAAATATAGTATTATATATCCCCAGTCATAATATTAACAAAACTGGACATTGTTAATACAAATAGCGTATCATTTTTTTTTTTTTTTGCGTCTACGTATTGTAAGTAACCATTGATATCATTAGCTATGCCAATATATCGATGCTTGTTAGAGAAAAAGTACATTGAATTGATATGCTATGAGATACAATACAGTTAACTATTTAATGGCAATAGTTTAATCTCTTAATGGCATTAGTGTAAGTCAACCACAAAATTGAAATTTTCAAGATACCTTGAGCATGGATTACTATAATTTGACCATATTCCTTGTTGCTTTTATTTACTCAATCGTAGGACAGAGATTGGGTGTAGTACGAAGTATAGAAGGATGGTAAATAATCAATAGTGGATTCACCACTCGTAATAGTGGAAGAGTATATCACATCCAGCCACTTGTTGAAAAATATAGCTCAATAAATCTTTTGCAGAAGTGGAAATATATTTGAGACTGTCTCAAGCTTCTACTTAAACGGAATTACATTTTAGGAACAAAAAATGAGTAATTAGTCGAATAGCAATTGGCATCAAATTCGTTTTCCTAAACTAATTAAGGATATAATGCAAATAAATGATATTATTTCATGTCAACAATGGTGAATACTAACCATTTGACTTTCTTCATTTGCTTGGGTGGTTATGATAAATTAATAGATACCAATCTTGATCTATGAGTAAGAATTAATATATTAATTGAATTCATGATCAATTAAAGCATCTAATTGTAACTCTTAATTAATTAATTATAAACTATAATTTTCACATATAAACTAATATGATAAGTTCTTAATTAATTAATTAGGAACTATAATGTTTAGATATAAACTAATAAGATAAGTTAACTATACATGCTTGTTGCAATTAATCTAAACTTTAGAAGACAAATAGTCAATTTCATTAAAGGATTGGACTTAGCACTTCCCTCTGTGCTATGTCGAATAAGTTACAGATTTCACATTTTAGCTATTGGTAACAAAACAATCAATATAAGATAACACCAAGAGTTACATGAGGAAACAAAAACGTTGCAAATTCGATTTTTAGAAAGAGAAAGAAAATGTTTAATTTTTCTCTCTCCTCTCTCTTCCTCTCACGGTTTTTGGAGAAAACCATGGTGAGGGAAATTTTTTATTTTCTTTCTCCATCTGTTGATTATTCAATCTTAATGGAGCTAGCACCGAAAAAGTAATGATTAAAAATATCTTAGAGGTTTTGAAAAGTATTGATCAAGTAGATACTGTTAGATGTTTGAAGCTTGTGGATGTTTTGGGAGTGAGTATTGCGTACACCACGCGCGCCACGTGGCGTGCCACGTGGTGCACTAGAACCAATCATACATCGCCAAATAATACAAGGTATGACCCACCATTGCCACATGGCAATATGTGATTGGTTTTAGTACACCACGTGGCAATGCACGTGGTGTATTGTATACTTTTCCATGTTTTGGTAGTTGATAATTCATCTCCAAGCAATCTCTTATGACTTGGTGTACAGAACATAATCTTGAGGGATATAATTTCTATGAACTCCCATAAATCTACATTATTATATACCTCTATGTTCCATGGTTATAGTAATCAAATTTTATGGGTGTGTTGGGATGGAGTGTTTTTTAAGAAATGAGTTTCTTTGGCACAAAAAATACCCAAAAAGTGTTTTTTCTGCCCATTTTTTGGTGATATGATCGGGGTGTCGCCCTCTCGTATATCACAGGAACATCATCCCCAAAGGACCGTCTTGAAAAGAAATCCATACAAAATAATCCAATCTTCTTGACCCCTTCGTAACTTGTCGAAGACCCCAAGAACAACTTGAGTTGTGGTAACCACTCGATCTTCTTGACCCCTTCGTAACTTGTCGAAGACGCCAAGAACAACTCGAATGGGTTACTTCGAATATTCAACCAAGATCGTTGAAATTCTCCTTTTGTGCTGCAAGTTAGACCCCTAGCCAACCCGTGGAATAGACACCTAACCAACCTGTGGAATAAACCCCTAACCAACTCGTGGAATAGACCCCTAATTGACAAACCCAAAAGAATGAATCAAATCAAGTGGAAGAAACTCTAGGCGTAGGTTTTGGTCGCCATGGAATCACTCCAATAAGACCAGAAATTAGTTCTATTCCAAGAACTAAGAAAACTCTCGTAGAGAGAAAACTCACAATTTTTATTGATTCATCATAACATCGTTCTTAAAATAATACAAGAATGCCTTTTTATAGGCTCATGAAGAATATTCTAGAAAACCTACTAAAAATCTATCACTAGTTATAACCTATCACAATTAGATAACTAACATAAAGATTACAACTTGTAAAAATAAATAACACCAAAAACTATGATCCTTCTTTTGTGTCTTCTCATTTGAGTGGATGCCAGATAGGCCATCTTCCATGCTCCATTGCCATGCCTTGTGCCGTTGAACTCCTCAAAATATCATAGACGAATGATCAATTCCATGGAGAATTGAATGATGCGTGTGGGGCTACCATGCACGTATCATTTGGTTTTGCACACACACACACACACATTTTTGCACACACTAAAATTCTACATACCTAGAACACCACAAACTCACCTTCAAACTCACACCAAGAGCACTAAGAACACATACTCACTTTCACACTCATCTTCAAGCACACACCAAGAACATCATGAACACACACTCACTTATATATATATATATATATTATATACGTACATAGACACGTATGTACATGCATGCATGTACATACATATGTATGTACATATAACATATATAAATATATTACATATAAATATATATTATATATTATATATTTTTATATAAATATATGCATGTACATGTGTGTGCATGCATATATGTGCGCATGTATGTACTTATAATATATTTATTATCTATATATGTTATATATAATATATATAGATAATATATATACATACATTATATTATATTATATGTATGTATGTATGTATGTACGCATGCATGCATATACATACATATGTACATAGTACAATATATATAAATATGTTATATATAAATATATATTATATATATAATATATATAAGTATATGTATGTACGTATGTATGCATGTATGTATAATATATTTATTATCTATATATTATATATAATATATGTATTATAATATATATAATATGTATACATACATATATTTATATATATTATATTATATAATGTAATTACATATTATATATGTGTGTATGTAGGTATGTACGTATGCCGTGTGTGTGTGCGCGCGTGTGTGTGTCGACAAATTTGGGAATCGAATTTGGATTTTGGACAATACCCCTTAACTGTTTCTAAAAAACAATATTGTACAAACTTTAACTGTTTTTAAAAAATATCTATAGTAAAATTTCTTAAAAAATAACCCAAGAAACAACCATCCAAATGCAAGTTTCCGCTTCGTATCATTATTATTATCTTAAAATTTTATTTTCACAATTCCCCTATTGATTCAAGAAATTCCGATAGCGTTGAATCCATTATGTTTGCAAAAGATTGAGCAAATGTTCAACGAACACAAAGGATGACACAGAATGTTTTCTTCTTCTTCTTTTTTTTTTAGAGAGGAACAGAATGTTTTCTTTTAATGTTTCTATCATGATTGGATCAATTATGGTGAAAGCTATTAAATTACAAGACGTAGCTGCCAAAAGAGAATGTAGCATAATTTCTTCTATATTTTATTGATGATATTTTTAATTAAAAACTTGCAATAATTCATAAATAATGGCAGCAGTTCAAGTATTCTAGAAAGGGGACCGCAGTGAAAGTGCACTTTCTTCAAACAAATCAGCCTGCCATCTCAGAATGCCCATCTATATTGACTTTCATTAGGAGTGGGTAGGACCGTCGGCTGTCCATATTGATCTGGGAATCTGATTCTCCGTCTTATCCGATTAGAAACGGACATCAATTTTACCGACCTACACATATCTTACTAGTATTTTATCTATGGGTATTTAAGGAGTAAAATTAGGCTGTATTAGAATTTACCTGAAACATAAGTATCATTTTTGGGGCCGCTAACGCTTCTTTTCTGTCTTCCAAACTATTTCCTTCGCTTTATTTACAATCTTCCACCCTCATGCTCTCAACTGTTCCCTTTCACACTCAATCATCCTAAGTCGTTGTTTAATTTGATTATTGTGTTATGGATTCTTCAAATTGATGAACTTTAAGTAGTGAATGTGTAACGGCAAATTTGCAACGGATGGCAAGCATTCGTTGCCGGCAATTATATAAGAAGTCGTTGGATTATGACGTGGCGTGTGTGTACACTATTATTCAATTACTTTCCTTATAGTGGTTCAGATTATACAGATTATAGTAATTTATGACGATGCATTGTTTCCATATAAACAGTTTTAGGTGTAATCTAACAATATTTAGAAGCTTTAGGGAGCAAAAAAAATGAAAAATAAATATTGAATTTGCAATGGTGAAATTTGACAGAAACATGTGGATGCGAAATGGTCCAGGGAGAAAATTATCTGGCAAATTTGACAGAAACATCTTCAAACTTATTAAAAGTCATTTCCGTCACTGTCCCCAAACAGATTTCTATTAGTCAACATAAGAAGCCTTTTAATACCAGATTTTTTTTCTCGCACGCCAAAACTGACCATGAAACACAGCGAGTATTTTACACTTCGATTCCCACAAGAAGTTCAGTCTATAAGTAGCTTGTCTCATCCTCCGTTTGCACCATCAACTTCTTCAGGAATTACTGAAAGCTTTCTTTTTTAATTACTTTTCCATCCTTATTACCAAATCAAGGCATCATGGCCGCCATCACTTATGATCATGAGGTCACTTCCTCAATCCCTCCTGCAAGATTGTTCAAAGCCTTCATCCTTGATGACAATCTCATTTGCAAGGTCTTACCCCAGGCAATTAAGAGTGTTGAAATCCTTGAAGGAGATGGAGGAGTAGGATCTATTAAGTTAGTTACTTTTGGCGAAGGTTAATTCTAATCATTGATCACTTGATTATTTTTATACTTTTTCCAAACCATTCGTTGTTCTTTCATTTAACGTGGACGTAAATTATCTTTTTTGACATTTATTTTGTATAAAAACTAACTGTTTCTTTTTGCTTCAATTTTAGGTAGCCAATATAAGAGTGCTAAGCATAGAGTTGATGGAATTGACAAAGAAAATTTCACTTATAGTTATACCGTAATTGAAGGTGATGCATTGAAGGATAAAATAGAAAAAGTCTGTTATGTTATCAAAATCGAAGCCTCTGCTGATGGAGGATCGGTATGCAAAACTAGCAGCACCTACTACACTAAGGGTGATGTCCATCTTACAGAAGAACAAATTGAAGGTGGAAAAGAAAAAATTAAGGCAGGCAAAGAAAAGGCCTTGGCCATGTTCAAGGCTGTTGAGGCTTACCTTCTTGCAAATCCAGATGCTTACAACTAGTTGATGCCACAGCCTACGCTGCATATTTATTTCGTGATTAAAATTTACTTTCAAGCTTGTTTCTTTAAAGCTTTTTTTGAGTGAAGCTGTTACATTAAATAATTTGAGTTATGTCCGTCATAATATGAGATTGAATTGTACTTTGCCTTTACTTTCTTTTGAATAAAAGAAGTGATAAATTTTGTTCAAAACTGTTATTTGATATTTGTCCTGAGACACCTATTGTAAATTCAGTCTTCTTAATTCCCATCATGATATCAAAAATTCTGATTGCACGGTATGTATCAACAATCAGTAGCATATGTTCAAGATTCCATATGGAGATCTCAATTATTATATAGGTAATGCAAATAAATGTGCTTAAATATGAAAATTGGTAGGATTCACACACACCAAATAGGACCTTCTTAGTCAACCCGAGAGTCAACATACTATCAAAAAGGCATCCTCTAAACTATTAAGCCATAAATTTGCTGATTCGGAGTTTAGATTATATCAAAATATGGCAAAAAATCTTAAAATCACATAAACAAATAATAAAATTTATACCATAATACATGTTTCGCAAGTGCACGGGTCAATTGTAATTATGAGGAGTATTAGAGCCGATCCCACGTGTAAACTAGAACTAGCAACTATCTAGGCTATTAAATTCCTTTATTATCGGAACTATCAAACTTAGAAATGGTGAAATGGTAGGAAAATCAAATTCAGGTAAACAAAATATGAAGAAACTAGTTAATCAAAGTTGACTAGGCTTAAGAATTCACCAAATATGAAAGCTTAATTTATGACAATGATGATTTTTATCCATGTTTAGGATTCAATTCTATTTTTACTCCAAACTAGATCTTTCTGTGAATGGAAGACTACTCATACATGAGTTTTCCTACTCTTGTGGTAAAGTCTACCGTGTATTAGTTCATTAAACTCATGAATTGTGGCTTCAAACCTTAATCCACCCATGTGAATCACTACTATCGTGAAATTTAACATAAGTTCCATTTACTTTCTATTGTTAACTGCAAATCTATTTGTCAAATAACAACTAGATGAGTTGAAGCTAGTAGCTAATCAACAACAAGTGTTAAGACTAAGCAAATGAATAAACAAGAATAAGTTGGCCATAAATTAATTCATATTATAGTTTCATCTTAAACCTATTTTTGTTCAACTTAGTTTAACACAACAAAGAGGATATTAAGCATATAAATGAATGCAAACAAGCATGCATGAATGAAGCTAAAAGGAATAAGGTTAGAGTTGCTTGTTTGCTGGACGAACTTGGCTCCAAGACTTGTTCATTCAATTCATCAAACATGTTGAATACAAAGGAAGTTCTTTCAAAGTCTTGCTACAAGAAAAGGATAATTCCTACTAAAAACTAAGAAAGAAATCCCATACTAAGTATTTACAATGAGTGCTCCTCTTACCAAACTTTAGTTTGAGCTTTATCGAGCATAAAACCAAGCATGCATAAATGAACTACAAAGGCATGTATTTATAGGTAAAATCCTAACTCAAGCCCTTGTCCAAGTTGAAGAAGATATAATTACATCCATTTTACAAGATATACTTTCATAAAAATAAAATTCCTAATTACATAATAACTATTTCTTCATATATTTGTAAAGTACATTCAATTAAAGTTGTATAAATTATTTCAAAAAGTAAGAGAATTTATAAAGTGGCCATGTTTTACCAAAAACAACATTTTACAAGTACCCTCTGTAGACACCAAATTTTGACACACCATTTATTTTTCTAGCATTTCTATATTTTTGGGGTCAAATTCTAATTTTTCAATAAAAGGGGACAAAATTAACAATTTCGGGGGTCAAAACAGTAATTTTTAGCAAGTAAATATTTTTCATTATTTTTGGAGTTTAAATGTACATTTTTTATTTTTATTCATTGATGTGAAGATTAGGTATAGCAAATAAGAACAAATACACACAAATCAATTAATAAAAATCTAATCTCCCAACTTAATCTGCAAGTGCACGGGTCTATTGTAATACTTGGAGTATTATGTATCGAATCTCACAAGGAATCAAATATGTGCAACTACTTAAGCTTTTTCACTAACTTTTATTATCTAAAAACAATTAAAATAGGATGGATATGATGTCCCTTCAATAGAATAGGTATAAGAGTGAGAATTTTTTTTAGAAGGCAAGCAAAGAAGCTTAGAACATAGAATCCACTAAGTTTTATCTTGCCTTGTTTAGAATCCAATTCCATAAGTGTCATAACTAGATCTTTCTATGAAATAACAAGATTCCAACTATTCTCAAGATGAAACCTTTTGAAACACATGAATTGTATTGATCTGCTTAAGCATCCATTATTCTCATATGAACTACTTAAGTATTACTTGTTCATTTTCCATTGTTACATGCATCTCTCAATGTCAAGTAGTAACTAGATGGCTTGTTTAAGTTGACCAAGCAAAAACAAGTATTAAAACTTGAACAAGTAAACAAACAAATGCAAGCTCGGCAAGTGCAAGTGAATTAAGTCATTTTTGTTGATTCATTAGCTTCATCTATGATTTAAATGAAGCTTTTAGTTCAACATGGTTAATGAAACAACTAGAAGTTTAACTTCAAAACAAGAATTCATGACAACAATTGAAAGTAAAAGAAATAGAGTTTAGGAATTTCTCAACTAATATTGGAATAAGGTTTTCTTCTTATTCACCTTCAAAAGTTGCACTACAAAAGTTCTCTTACAATGTTCCTCACTATTCTATTGAAAGATGAAGAGAATTCTATTAATTCTCTACCAAACTAAGTATAAACTAGAGAGTACAACTACTTTTCTACTCTAAACTTCTTACAAATGCTTTACAAATGACTTCTATTTATAGACAAATGTTCCTGAAGTCATTTTTCAACTTGCATGAATTATTAATGCATGGAAATGATGAAGAATCGCTTGGAGATTCCAAATGAGCACAAAAGTCTTCACTTATGCTTCCACTGTATTCTCCCACTTGTAAAACCCTATCCCCATTTGAAAATGTCTGCAAAAACAGCTGAAAAAATATGCAAGTTGAAGTCCTAGAAAAATCCAACCGACCTGCGATCTGCGAGTGGCAACCCCCGGATCATGACTCGTGGATTACTCCCTGTGGTCTCCACTTGGTTTCTAATTTTTGCTAAGCTAGATTCCACGTGTGTAGATATTTTCCACGTATTGCCATGCATTTTAATAAAGAATTGGATTTTTCATTATTTTTGCACAATTCTTTCTCTCAGTTATTCATCAAACCCTAGCTCTTTGAATCACCTTTGAATTTGATTCTCTTTGACTCCAATTGGTCCAAAATGAATTTAAGTATGATGAACCTGCAATCACCAAAATTGTGCAATAATTTGCTCAAATAAAAATTTTGCCTAAAAAACCTTAATTTTGGTAAAAACCCTAATTCTTATCATTTGTTGGAAAATGAGTCATTGCACCTAAAAGTACTATAATTATACTAAATACTATCTAAAACATACACTAATATATATAATAATATTGGTAAATTTATTACTTTTCATACATGTTTCTAAAGTTTTGTGAGTTTTCGAGTTCAACTAGTTTTTTTCTATCTTTCACCGTCACAGGGGCAAAATGGTCATTTCGTCATGCGAATACCATTTTCGCCCAGTTTTTGTCATAAATTTAATTTTTAGAATTTTAAGTGTGTTTCTAATTTTTTTCTTTTTTTTTGAGGACAATTGCTATTTTTTCTGTAAATACAACATTCATGGGCAAAATAGTCATTTTGCAACTCAAACGCATTTTTCATCAATTTTTGAGTCCTAAATTCATTTTCTAGGATTTTAAGTTTATTTTTAATTTTTGACAATTTTTTGAGGCCAATAGCTATTTTTCTGTGTATTTTATTAATACAAGGGCAAAATAGTCATTTCACACCCAAATTCATTTTTGTCAAGTTTTGGAGTTTCTAAACTCATTTTTAGGTTTTTGAACCTATTTCTAATTTTTGGTAATTTTTTGGGACCCTTTTTATTTTTCTGTAAATACTGTGTTCAGAGGCAAAATGGTAATTTTACATAGAAATATATTTTCTCACCCGAATTTCTTTAATAAAATTATTATCTGCGTTTTTTGGGCTTTTTCTACTTTTTGGGTGTTTTAGAAAAATTATGACACTTTGGCTTTTAGTTTTGGTTTTAATTATAGTTTAATTTTACTGAAAACTATTTTTTAGGATAAAATAATAATTTTTATTACTAGGGATATTTTTGTCTTTTTCCCTTTTCTTGGAGAGTAAGGCATTCTTGCACCATAAATAGCCTCTTTTTCAAAAGATAAAAGAAGGAGAAAAAAATCAAAAATCCTAAAACATACTCTTATCCAAAGAAACAAGATCAAAACACTTACTACCTCACCAAAAAACACGCTCCATCTCCCAGTTACTGTTCACCGTCATCTTGAACTTCAACCAGTGGGCTACTTTTCATCCTAGAGCTATTCTTCTTTAAATAAGATCATCGTCATCCTTCATCACCAGGTAATTTTTTATTTTTGATCTTTATTTTTGCTGATTCAATTTTCATCAACATGATTAAGAGCAAACCAACTTTTTTTTAAAGGAGAATTTTTTAATGCTTTTGGGGTTTTCTTTTGTTTGAATGATTTTGCTTTTCTCCATCTGTTTTTGTCTTCTAGGTTTTGTTTCATTCGTTGAATTTAATTGTTCTTTCCTTCCAATTTTCCCTCAACCAGCATATCTCCTCCCTTAACCAGCATATCTCCTCCATCTCTACCCTTTCCACCATTTGCAACCACTAGAGAAATCCAAACACAGTCTTCATCCAAGAACCACCACCCAAACCCCCACCATCAACCACTACAGAAGCCACAAAAAACCACCAATCCCCTAGTAACCTCCACCAACACCTCCATCTTTGTAGCCCAAAACTAGTCACAAAAAACCCACAACCACCATGAACATCCAAACACAAAAACCACCTAATTCCATTAGTTTCTCCTCCAAATCACCACCAGAATTCCCCATCCCCTTGTAGTCTATACCTATCGCATATTCAACAACCAATCAAACCCACAATCACAGTCGTCAACTGTAGCCAAATATAGCCCAAAAGATACTTAAATGGCAGCTAAATAGTACTAGAATAACCAAAGATAGCTGAACTACCAGCACCACTGTCCAACCCATCAGTCCATCACTTGCAAGAGAAGTCAACAAAAACAATCACAAAATATAGCCCCTGCAAAACCGAAAACCACCGTCAACGGACGCATATAAGCACAACCAGTAGCCCCCATTCTTCAAATCACCATTCATTTCCAACCACACACCAAGTTCCCAAATCCACCCCTAATTTCCTCACATACCATAGCAATCCACCTGAATTAGCCTCAATCAAACCTAATTTCCCACAAATACTCCATGATTAGTCAATTTCAAACACAACTAGCTCACCCCATCTCCACTTCACCGCCACCCGCATCCATACCCACCATAATCAATCACGACAGCCACATTTCACCAATAACAACTCAACAACATCCTAACTCAACCCTACAACCCCTATTCCAACATTGCCCAAATTCACCTTCGACAGCCACCATTGCTCTACGATATAGCCATCACTCTCACTAGTCCAAATCTTAACCAAATAACCCCTGCAAATTCACAAAACTAGCCAATAACTACTTGTCCTTGGCCTAAGTCCCTTACCATCCACCAACGGCCCACCACAAACTCCAATCTTTGCCAAATCTCACCTCTTCTAGCAACCACTGGAACCACAAACTGCCTCCAACTTACCTTACCACCTGCCCAACACCGCCAAAAAGCTCTCTTGCCAGCACACACCACTACTGTCGCCAACCCATTCCACCCATCAATTGGTACAATCCAGCCACAAACCCACCTTTCTTCTGGCGAGTTTTTCCATTTATTGGTTCTGTTAGCTGCTAAAGAGAGAGGACTGAGAGAGAAAAGAGAGACGGAGGAAGGATGAGAAGTAGACAAAGAGAATGAGAGAGAAGAAGGACAATGAACCAGAGGGAGTGTGAGAGATAGAAGAAGACTTGGGGAACAAAGGGAGAAAAGGAAAAGAGAGAATAGGGAGGAAGAAAGGAAACTAGAGAGAGAGCAAGAGAGAGAGAATGAGAGAAAGGATCTGGGAGGGGAAGAAGGAAATTGCATATTAGGAGTTTTATTGTTTTCATCTGGTTAGCCTTTATTTTGTTTAATTGATGCCTTATATTTATTTAGCCTTTGATGGAGCTGGCTAATTGTTTGTTAATTTAATTCAGTTCATTAATTTATTTTGGGTTTTTTGTTGTTCTTTTCAATTTGCTTTCTAATCGTGCTTAAGCCAAATTGATCTTAGCTAACTAATTGAGTTTTAGTATTACCTTAGTATATTCTTTTTAAGTTATTGCATCACTAAAATAAATGTTTACTTTTAGAATTCCTTGAATAACTTTGATAGGTTTCATTCCTATTTAATTAAGTCCTTAATTAATTGCAATTGTATCTACTACTTGCTCAAATTACTGTTTTAACCCCACAACTGGCCTTAAGTTCTAATTTTACCCCTTGATTAGTGAGAATTTTCAATCTTATCCTTAATACCCTTTAGGTTTATATGTTTGCTTCTAGCCCTTTTAGCTTTATGAATTTGCTTCTGAACCACCAATTGGTTAGAATTTTATTTTTTTATTTTATTTTGTTAAATAGTGGTACCTTTAACGCATTTGCTCATTTTTTTAGCATTTAGTACCAAGTCTTCAAAGAGAGGTATTGCCATTACTTGTTATTTCCTCTTTATGTGCTCTAACGTGCTCCTATGTGATTTTTGTGCATTTCCTTCAATGTGTTTTTCATTTTATATACTTTTTTGTATTTACTTACTTTATGTTGTTTAGTTTCGAATTTTATTATTTGGAAAAAATATAATGAAATAGAACACAATTTCTTTTATTTTGGCTTATTTTTTTATTTAGTTTGTCAATGTAATAGTTAGACTACTTTCTTTTCGCAATTTTACAAATATTTGTATTTAGCTAGGCAGATGTAATAGATAGGTTTATTTTTATCTTTTCCCCGTAAATTGTGAGCTAAATCCCCCAGGGTAATGGTTAGGGCTTGTGTGTTTTTGTGCGCTTACATGCTTATTTGTTTTACTGCTTTTCTAGAGATTTTTGCATTTAGATATCATGCCTACATGCAATGTGCTCGTCCGTGTTCTCATGTGTCTTTATATGTTTACTTGCTAGTCTCTCACCACACTAGTCCAACACTAGTTGTGGCTTTTCTCGCTTCCTCGGTAATCCAACGCTAGTAGGGATTTCTTAGAAAAGGCCAGTCTAATGCTAGACCCTTAGATCATTTTAGTGATAGTTTCACTCGCGTGTATTTTATCACATTTCGCACACACTTTTTTTTTTTTAGAATTTTCATATCTTTGCATGATTTTTCGTATATTTTTACTATTATTACCTATTTTTAGCATTTGACAGTGCATGACATCTAGGTTGCATTTCACTTAGAAGTTAGGTCATTTTGTGTGATGCGACTAGAAATAGTTATCTACTTACATGGTAAGCGGTGGATTAACAAGCCATTCCCCCCTCCGTGAATAGAAAAAGACAAGTTACAAGATATTAGTTCCTCGTACCCGTTATGTTGTATCCCCACTTTCTTTAACACTTATTATATATAGTATATTTCTATTTCTTTGTGCATTTCATTTTTGCATTTACATTCGTGACTCTCTCGAGGTCTCGACTTGGGTTTCGCAATTAATGCGATAATCCCGACCAAGACTCGATGGAACATTTTGACCCTTCTGATACTCAGATTTAGACTTAGGACTTCCATTCATATAGATACATCCAAACGCAACAGAATTTAGGGTTAATTTAGGAATATTTGATTAAACCTCGCAATTAGCCTCACCTAGGTAGAAAGGGTGCCTTAGGAGCAAGCTTTTGCCTTCCCTTTCTTCAAATGTGACTCCCGAAGCTTCTTTTCTCATTTTTTCGTAGACCGGAGTCAAAAAAGGGTTCTTTAGATATTTTTTCTAAAAATTTTTATTTTTTTTTGTTGAATGATTTTCGGGTGACTTGGTACACCTTAACTCAATACCAAGTGACGACTCTATTTTTAAAATAAAATCCTTTTTCAAAATTAGTTAGCCAAAACTGTCGCATTTTAGTCCCGGCTTTATTTTGTTTTTCATGATATCATTTTCTTCAAAAATACACTCTTTCACTAAAAACTCGATTTTTTCTCACACACGCATGGTTTTTTAAAACACTTTATTTTAAAAAAGGGTTACTAGATCAGACTGCCTTTTCGAGGTGGGACAGTTATTAACTGACCCGTGCTCGATTTTTCGGGGTGCGATTGATTTTGAACATTCCACTGGAGATCACCAGTGAGTCTGAGCACTTGGATTAATCACCTTTTCCTTCTTTAATCCTTCTATTCTATCGCATTTGGATGCTAGGATTGCATTTTTGTTTTTAGGTTTTTAGGGTTTGTTTTTGAATTTCACACACCTCGACTCTCATCTATCTATGTAATGTGTGTTTTACTCATTTTTTTGTTTTATTCGACCGCGTTTGCATTTGGGGAGGGCTCAGTCACCCTTAGAGCCCACGCTTTATTATTCCCTTCTCTCATAAGGAGCACTCCATACATGCATTTGATATATTTTTACCCTTTTTCTATTTTTGGTGGTTGTCACCCACCCATGTCGATTAGGAATTTGATTGATCTACTTAGACATGTGACCGTGGCATGACGTATACATAACATTGTTTAGGAGATGACCCAAACTCTCGGCTTAAGTCCATAAGTCTTGAGATTCGGGCTTTAAAAAATTGATCGCTTAGACATGTGGCCGTGGCCCGACGTGTGCATAGCAGTGTCTAGGAGATCATTCGAACCACCGACCTGGGATCCTTGGAATTGACAGACTTGTTACTTTTTAGATCTCTCAGTCTGAAGATTCAGAAATTGAAGCCTTAATATAGTCTAGATGCATTAGCGAGTCCAACCTCATGCATCTATGTAGAATAAGCCTAAGATAGTGTCAGCTTTACCCAGTTAGGTACACCAGGCACGAGAGGAGGGGATCCACCCCTTTCTTTCACTTTCTTTGCTATTTACTGCTATTTGTTCTACCGATGTGTTATTTGTTATTTGTTGAATAAACTAATGAAATCTCTTTTATTCTTCAATTGCATTCACGACCTTAGAAATAAGAATCTTGGCACGATGCTCTTTTAGAGGAAACTGCCTCTTTTAGACAGGATATCACACATTTAAATTCCAGTTTATTACAATAAAGTATGCATGACATGTCATTTCTAGGCTTACCCCAGCATTAAGAGGGGCTCCTATCAGGCTATATGACTATTTTGCACATTTATTTGCTTTAATAAACTGGCATCATGCATAAGTCTTAGAGGGAATGCCACTTAGGGAATCCCATCTTTAGGAATAAGCCAACCTTATTTCCCACGGGTATATAACCCTGCTATGGGAATTACACATTTAAATTTCAATAAATCCTGATGGATGAGACCCTAGGACTTATTGGTAATTTTAAGAAAATAGAATCTAACAAATGTTTAGTAGAGACTCTAATTCATTTATGGGACCCAACTGCTCAGCATTTAGAATCAAAGATAAGGAGTTGACCATAACAATCGAAGAAGTAGCTGGCATGCTCAATTTACCAGTAGAGCAAATGACTGTGATCTTTCGATTAGTTTCTCACAAAGTCGAATTATGTCATTTTACTGGATTAAAGGAGTTTGCAGTGCAAGGTTTAGATTAGAATATAAGTGTAAAGTTCCTGTTTGATAGATTCGTAGACAAAGACGGGTTTGACAAGCATCTGGGAGATTTCATGCTGGCATCTGAGACAGCATAGGCACAAAAGAGACTTTGTATGTACGAGTTTGTCATGGCGGGTATTTACCTATTTCTAAGAGAGGACAAGAAGATTAGTTCAAGATAACCAAACTTATGTTCGATCTTTTTTCTAGGATCGGGGGTCAAAGGTAGCAGATATATTTGTTGGTTGCACCAATTGCTAGAGAGAAAAGGACTTCTTTCATGCGTCTAATAGAATTTTGCACATTTGGGCAATGGAACATTTCAAGGGGCACTTGTCTATCCCTCACAGCTTGCCACTAGTCAAACATAATTTGATAGTGAATCATCATAAAAGGGTTGATAGAAATATCCCAATTTGAACAGCATCAGAATGTCTAGACTTTTTGATGAAGATACTAGATTAGAAGATTCGATGGGTCTTAAGATTAGACAATTGTATCAAAACAGCTCTCTCCACTAAGTTGGCAGATTTCATACCGTTATTGGGAACTCAAAGCATTGTAGCTTACACACTGAAAAGATTGTTTTGACTGCTAGGATGTATCCAAGGATCACCACCGATACCTGATTTATTAAATTTTCTCATCATCTTTGACAAGGGAAGCTATCCCACCGAGATTCTTAGAAGATCAGAACTTATGAAAGCATAGGAAAGTTAGTAAACGGACCAAAATCTCTTGTTCGATGCGAAGAACAAATGTACTCTTGTAATCACTCTACAACATGAGACGTGGCTCAAAAACCAAAGCGTTTCTAAAGAACAAGTCATCATTGATCCTGTCGAGAAGATCGATCGATTGAGAACTCTGCTAGATATGAAGGATCGTGAATTGATACAAGAAAAGCAGAGCTCCGAGAAGAACAAAGAGGCATACGAGTCTGTCAAATAGCTTTACACAAAAGCTAAACAAGAGTTGCGAGAAAAGAAAAGGAAATGCTTAGAACTGAAAGATGACTTCAACCACACAATAAATCGATACTCTTGGGAGCAGAACCACAACAAGGCTCAGCACCTGGAGGACCAGCTAAAGAAAGTGTTAGATTGTGTAAAAGATTTAACAGAATGATGTATTCCTTTGATGAACTGTATGGGATTAATATTAAAACTAGTTGAATGCTTTCTTTCAAAGCACAAGTTGTACAAAAATGGACTAAAATAATGAAAAGGCTGTTTCTTTTGAAGCAAAAATTTCCTCCTCTTCTGATATTAAAAGGGAGTCTTACCCTAAAGGATTCCATCTCATGCTAGGCCTACTCTTGGCATAATAAGGGCTTTTCCTAGGACATGCATCTAAATTATTTATAATTTTAGTCATTTTCTTTTCTTTTGAACAATAAAATCGACAGTGCCATTAATGAAAGGACGGCTGAATCACTTCCCTTTCTAATGTGTATTTTAGGTATTTTAAATCATAACTTCTTCTTATCGAAGCCCCATTCAGATGCGGTCCCGTACCTGTAAATTGCAAAGCCATATAAACATGAGTTTCAATCCGAATGTTTCAAAAAGAATGACTCAAACAGTGTCAGTGGATTTCTTTGCATTGGGGGCCCAACTAAGTGAAGTGTTGGATAAATTCAATGATTTGAGTGTAGAAATGGCATCATAGAGGTGTGTAATTAACCAACTCCTTGCAAACAATAGCGGTGGTGCCCCGACTAACCCAGTGCCGATGGTTGACCATCTCTCTGAGCAAATTAACCAACTACCCCTCACATCCAACATGCAAATTATTTCTACCCCATCTTTTACTAATCCAATCGAAGGACCATCTGCCCATCTTGATCCTAATCTTTTGCATGTACGCTCAAACTTTGTTCAAATGAACCTACCCAGCTATCCAATTCTTCAATCCAACTCATAAATTAACCAGAACATCCCACCCAATCTTCAAGTACCTCACCACGTGGCAATAGAACCTTTATATGGGATGTTGCCCCTCAAGGGAGGTCGGCTTTGGATAAAAATGCTATGCATGTGGACAAAGATTTGCTTAAGAGGTTGGATCGATTTGAGGAGTTCTTGAAAAAAAGTCAAGGATTGAACAAGCATGACGGATTGAATTATGATGACCTTTGTCTCTTTTCCGATGTTCAATTGCTATTGGGTTTCAAGGCTCCCAAATTTACTAAATATGAAGGAATTGGAAATAACAAGACTCATCTCAAGATGTTTGCCAACAAGCTTGGCAAACCAGTTGATGTTGAGAATTAACTCATGCGCCTTTTTCCTGATAGTCTGGAAGGAGCTGCATTGGATTGTATTTGAATTTGAAGCCTCAAGAGATAAGGACTTGATTAGATTTGTTGATAGCTTTTGTAAAGCAATATGAGTTTCATTATGAACTGGCGCCGACATGAACTACACTGCAAAGTACCAAGTGGAGACTTTGGGAGGATCACAAGACATATGCCAAGCATTGGAGGAAGTTGCCCGCTAAAGTAGAATCTCCCATGAATGAGGAAGAGATGGTTTGTACTTTCATTAAGACTCATGATTTGCCATATTTTGAAGAAATTTTCTGCATGACTAGAAGTTCATTTTCTGCTATCATTAACAAGTTCGAAGAGTACGATGAGTTTGTCAAAGTAGGCAAAATAGTCAATATAATAGCATTGAAACTACAATTGGAAACTTTGCAAAACTAGAATCACAACAACAACAGGAAGAAGCCCCAATTCAAAAAGAAAGAAGGAGAAACTGCTTTCGTTTGGGATCAAGGCCCAACTTTTAGACCCAGAGGCCAGAACTGTCTTTTGTAAACAACCCCTTACCTGCAACATCCTAATCCTCGATCTGTTTACCACACTAACACCTTGCCTCATTATCCTCAGTCCGCTTATCCAAATAACTAACCTATGTTCCAAAACCCTCAGCTAGTACCCCAAAATAACCCTCGACCACACATGCAAATTCGCCCGAGACATGCTTATCCCGACAACTATACTCCACCCAACCAGCCTCAAAACGCTGCAAATCCAGCAAACCCATCACAAAATAGCTTAAGACTTTCACTCTCCTAGATCGCCCTTACATCAACTGTATGAGCAACTAAGAGCAACAAGTAAAATTAGTACAATACCTTAGAAAACTTTCCTCAATAGGTTGCCTCGTGACTATAATCATCAAGTCATATGTGCCTATCATTCGGGAAGTCAAGGGTACCCTATAGCTAACTGTTTGGTCTTGAAGTATAAAATTCAAGACATGATTAACGATGGGGAGATTGTGTTGAGGAAAGGAAGATGACAAGCTCCAAATGTTGACAATAACCCTTTGCCTCAGCATGGGCCAACTATTGGAATGATATCTTTGGATGAATAGTTCACTGATCCTATAGAGTTGATAGTCTTAGTCGAATAGATCGTGGGAGTTACTGAATCTGATTATAAGCAAGCTCGAATGGTGTTGTCTGATAAAGAATTTATGAACCAATACATGAATGATATTTTTGCAGGAAAAGTGAAATTATCAGTAATCCAACTAAACGAGCTAGCCATTTTGGATAATGTGCTATTAGCCCCTAGTTTTTCAACTTAGCTATTTGTGTTGGATGTTTAGCCATTTGAATTGGAAATTCCAAAACTAGAGATCATCGATCTGCTGGAATAATTGCCGATTAAGGATCTATAGTAAGTGCCGTGAAATTATGAAAACTGTAAACTTAATGATGACATCTTTGCAGTAATAAGGTCCGGAAGAGTGATTGCTGAATCGAAGATTATTGTTCCGACTAAAGGAAAGGAGAGCTCACTACCCCCCAAACCACCAGTTAGTGAAAAGGATGTCGAGAATTTTTTAAGAGTCTTGAAAAGAAGTGAGTATACGGTGGTAGAATAGTTGAGCCATACGCCGACACAAATTTCAATTCTAAACTTCTTGTTGAGATTTGAGATGCATCGGCATGCCATTTTGAAAGTTCTTAACAAATCTCATGTTCCCAAGGACATTCCTACTGAAAAGTTAGCCGGAATAATGAGAAATGTCTTGGCATCCAATCAGATCACTTTTTTCTAAGATGAGTTGACTCCTGAAAGAAAGGAACATAATAAGGCTTTATATATCGATAAGGTGCAATAGGAAACACTTACCCTGAGTTCTAATTGGCAATTGATCTGCTTTGAATATCTGCCCGTGGAATACTTTACAGAAGTTGGATACCTATTACCACAGGTTCACCGATCTCTGACTATTGTCAGAGAGTTTGATGGTTCAAAGAAGGAGGCCATAGGCAAGATTGATCTAGTGTTTGAAATGGGTCCTATCCAGTACCAAGTTACTTGCAAGGTCATGGATTTTTTGAAAATTTATAATGTGCTGCTGGGGCAATCATGGATTCATTCTTCTGGGTCAATACCATCATCCCTGCATCAGATAGTGAAATTCATCATGGATGATAAGTAGATTGCTGTCTTTGCTGAGAATGATTGCACTATGATGATAAATCGTGAATCTTTTGAAAAAGCAAAAGATAAATCAGCATTTGATCAAGGTTTTTGTGCTTCTAATATTGTGTCTATCAATTGGATTCCTGAGGAAAAACCACCTATTAGCCATTATTCCCACATGCCAGTTATGATAGCCAAGTAATTGATTAGGGTAGATTATCAGCCGGGAAGTTGCATTGGAAAGCTACTACAACGAGTCGTGGAACCTATTCAGTTGATGAGTAGAAAGACACCTTTAGGCTTGGTTTTCACCCAACAGGGAAAGATGTAAAGGAAATGAGAGAGAAGTAAAGGGTTGAAAAGGAAGGAAGGCATGTCCTACTTTATAGCCTCCCACTGTATCACAGTTTCTCAAAGTCATCTAGGGTTGTCATTTCTGAAAATTACAAAGAGAAAGACGATGTTGAGGAAGGGATGAGCCACCTTTTTATTGGAATGACTTGTATAGAGGAAGCATCTACTATTGCTGGTTTTGAAGAAATTGAGGAAAGATCCTTGAACAACTGGACTGCTGATTACCACTTTGTGTGAAGTGAGTTTCAGTAAATTTAGGATTGTCTTTTTTAGCATTCATTCTAGATGGAGCCCTAGAATGAACCTTTTCATTTATATTATTATTAGAGTCAGGCTCATATCATGTCTTTCATTTAGTTTTCAATGAAAATGGTTTTAGAAACCTTTCTTTTAAGTTTGAGCTGCGTCTTTATGTTTTCCTAGAAGGCTAATGCCACACTCTTGTGGTTGTATATACTCCATTTTTTAAAGAAATGTATTCTGAGTGTAATGAAATGAAGATTATGCCTTTTGTCTATTCATTTATGTTTTATTTTTTTATATTTTTTGGATAGCCGAAAATAACTGCTTATGATCATTTGAATGTCACTTTGTTTGAAACCGATGAATGCAATTTTGATATCTCTCTAAATTCTAAAATAATGCAAACCGCTGATGAGAATGAGAGCAATATCAAAGAGGATTATGATTCCGTACTCAAAAGTCTTGAACAATATGAAGAAAAATCCAAGCCAAACCTGTAAGAAAAAGAAACCATTAATATTGGCACTAAGATAGAAGCGAAAGTGGTTAAAATCAGTGTGCACTTAAATGAGAAGCAAAGAAAATAAATGATTGAATTCCTTACACTGTTTTAAGATGTGTTCGCATGGTTTTATGATGATATGCCTAGGGTATCAATGGACATAGTAGTTCACAGATTGCCAACTAATCCAAACTTTCCTCCGGTAAAGTAAAAACTCCGTAAATATAAACCTAAAATGAGCCTAAAGATTAAAGAGAAAATAGTCAAGTAGTTCAATGCCAAAATCATTATTGTGTCCCACTATCTCATTTGGCTATCAAACATGGTCCGATTCCTAAAAAGTCAAGAGAAGTACATGTTTGTGTGGATTATCGGGATTTAAACAAAGCCAATCCAAAAGATGATTTTTCTTTGCCCAATATTCACATTCTGTTGGACAACATAGCAGGATATGAAATGGACTCGTTCATTGGTTGTTTTGCTGGGTACCATCAGCTCATGGTAGCAGAAGAAGATAGGGAGAAGATGGCATTCATCACTCCATTGAGAACGTTCTGTTATAAAGTCATGCCTTTCGAACTAAAAAACAATGGAGCTACCTATCAAAGGATTATGACTACGTTATTTCATGGCATAATTCTCAAGGAGATAAAAGTTTCTGTGGATGATATCATAGACAAGTCTAAGAGATCTGAGGATCATTTGATGGATTTGAGGAAGTTGTTTGAGAGAATAAGAAACTATAACCTGAGGTTAAATCTTGCAAAATGTGCTTTTGAGTCTTCTATTGGCAAGTTATTGTGCTTCATTTTTAGCAAGTTATTGTGCTTCATTGTTAGCAAGAAAGGTATTGATTCCACAAAGATAAAAGCTATACGAGAAATGCCAATTCCAAATACACAGAAGGATGTGAAAAGTTTCCTAGGAAAGATTAAATTTTATTGGCAAATTCATTGGTTAGTTGAATCGCACTTGTAAGCCGTTGTTTAAGTTATTACGAAAAAACAACCCGATGGATTGGAACGAAGATTGTCAACGAGCTTTGATAAGATTAAAGACTATTTGTTAAAGCCTCCTGTCTTAGTGTCACAAAAATCAGGACGACCACTTGTCATATATCTCTCAGTTCTAGACGGAGCAATGGGTTGTGTTCTGGGCCAACATGATGATTCAACAAAAGAGGAGCATGCAATCTATTATTTGAGCAAGAAGTTCACGGCTTATGAGGCAAATTATTCATTCATGGAAAGGTTATGTTATGCACTAGCTTGTGCTACTTAGAAGCTCAGGCATTATCTTCTTGATCACACCAGTTACCTCATTTCTCATTCTGATCCTTTAAGATATTCGTTAGAAAAATCGATGTCCATTGGACGCATGGCCAAATGGCAAATGATCCTTTTAAAGTTCGACATTGTTTTCACCAAGCAAAAGGTAGTAAAAGGACAGGCCATAGCAAATCAATTGGTAGAAAATCCAAGAGATGATGATTGTCAGCCACTCAACACTTACTTTCTAGACGAAGGGATTTTGTTTATTGGGGAAGTTGAAGACATGAATAAGCAGTACAAAGAGTGGAGATTATTCTTTGATGGCACTTAGAATTCTTTCTGGGTAGGGATTGGGGTAGTTTTGATTTCACCTGAAGGGAAGCATTATCCTGCAACTGCCAAGTTATGTTTTCCTTATACTAACAACATGGTCGAGTATGAAACTTGTATCCTAGGGCTAAAGATGGCTTTGGAGATGGAGATTAAGGATTTGTTACTGTTCAGTGATTTCAATTTACTGGTACAACAGACACTCAAACATTGGGCGATTCGGGATTCAAAATCATTTTGTATCATTGTAGTCTACTCAATTTAGCTTCTAAATTTAGGAGTCTGGAGTTTCGGCATATTCTGCAACCTCTTAATGTGTTTGTTGACACTTTGGCCACAGTATTTTCCATGATTAAACACTCTCATAAATTAATGATTGAGCCTATTCAAATTCACCTTCAAGAGGATCCGGCCCACTATTTGCTCATTGAACCGGAACCTGACGGTCTTTTTTGGTTTCCTGATATGAAGGAGTATCTAAAGAACGGATTTTATCCCCCAAGCGCTGGTACAATGTCTAAGAATTTTCTCTGAAGAATGTCTACAAAGTTTTTCCTGAATGGAGAAGTTTTATACAAAAAGTCAAGTGATTTGGGTCTCCTTGTAACACCCTAGAAATTCATGCCAAAACCATTTATTTTGTATTATGTTCATTAGAAAAAAAAAAGAAAAAAAAAAAGAGAGGGCCGAAATTAGTGAGAAGAAATAAGGAATTGATTTTCTATTTTACTAGCATGTTGTACCATTGCTTTTCGGAATTGTACCTAGCATCTCTTGCAAGATATAATTGTAGGATAAATCACAAAAATCTCTTCAAATGACCCTTAGCCAAGTGTAGTCTTCCATGGTTAAGAAAGTCAAGATCACTTTGGTTTTGTCTTGCTTTGATTGGACCACCATTTTTCCAATTTTTCTTCAATTCTTTTCCATATTACTTAGCCATTTTTTTTCTCTTTTCCTCTTCATCTTGGCCGGCCCCTATTTTCTCTTTTTCCTCTCTTTTGCTTTCATTTTCTTGAAGTATTTCTCTCCAATTTGATCCTATTTCTTCCATAGAAAGTGAGTTAATCTTCATCCTAAGCAAAGATCTTGCCTTATTAAAGGTATTAACCAAGAACTTCTCTTATTATTTCAAGCATAATTTGTAGTTTTTATAGCTTTTACCCATATCTTTAAAGTTAAGTATGATTTATTTTAGCCATGAAATATGAAGTTTTATTCCATGAATATGAGGTTTATGGACTTGTATGACTTGTAGATAGTGATTTAAACTTGAAATGACATGATTTAAGTTTGATTTGGTTGAAGAACCTTGGAGTAGTTTAGGTGTTTTTGTGATAAATTTGAGTGAAATTAAAGTGAGTTTGATGTGAAATTGGTAGAACTACTTGAACAGTCATGCTGGACCAGTTTTAGTAAAACTTTCATAACTTGGTGTAGATAACTTGGATTCGAATAATTCTTGTTGTTTTAGAAACTAGATTCATAGGGATTTAAAACGGTATAAGGCTTGCATGGTGGTTCATTGTGTATTAACCGCAGAAAGCTTGCAAAGTTGTCTGAAAATTTGATTCTGTGTAAAACAGTTTTTATGATGAGCCAAATTGAGGGCTGATTTTGAACCTGTTCTAGTTGGAATTTGGATTGATGATCTTCACAAAAGTTATAGCCCTATAAACGTACTTTCAAACCATGTAATCACAATTCCCTAGTTCTTAGTGGATTGACCCCAGTAATGGCATGAAGTTGGCTGAAAACCAACCCTGTGCAGATTTGGGTGATGATTCTTGGAGTAGGGATTTTGAATTTGAGTGGAATCTTGATTGAATTTGGGTTTAAATTGAATATAAAAGTTGTAGAACTTGTTGAATTGGGTTGGATTGTTGGATTTTCTTGCAGGGAAAATTTTTGGGTTAGTCCGATTATAAGGGAAATGCTGCAGAAATTTCGGTAAAACCTAGGAAATAAAAGTAATTAGGCTATGATTTAAGACTTTATAAGCTGTAATTTAGTGATTTAAGCGTGCAGAAATTTTTGTAGATTAGCTATTAGTGAGTTAAACCTTTCCGAGCGAAACCCTAAAAGTTAGAAAACCCTAATTTTGAAAACCCTAAACCCTAGGGTAAAACCCTAAGCTCCAAAACCCTAGAAATTAAACCCTAGAAAGACTTGGGGTATTTCTTGAATTTCCTTATGAAAGTTCTTAGATTTTATTCAGGATTTTTATACTATTATTTCTTTTGAATTTCAGGATCCGAAAGTGAGACCCGATCGTATTACGAAATATTTTCTTAGGCTTCAGGTGAGTGTTCTTATGTGTGTATGATGCATGAAATGCCATGTACTACTTGACATCATTATTTTGATGCATAAAATGATACGATATACTTGACATGATTATCTAGTGATATGTGTTACTTGAGGAAAGATGTGTACTTTATCGCATCTATTCTGCAATGTGTTATATGCTTTCACTATTATATGTGTTATTTGTGATTGAGACTTCCGTGACTAACTTCACCGTTACTTCACGGTTGGTCAACCCTATCATGAGTTGGAGGTTATAAGGTACTGGGTGTTTTAGGGCGTGTTGTTCTTTCCCAAAATGAGTTGAATTCCTCTAAGAGGCCAACTCCGGATTGAACTATCTTGCTTGTTGGCCCTTCCAAGGTTGAAATTTCTTCCTGGAGGTGGTAGCTTGTTTGGAGGTTATAAGGTGAATGGTGGCTAGGGTCTTGCTTGTTTATATTGGAATGTTCCTTGGCAAAGACCTGAGCTATTATCTCGGTCTGAACGTCTTGGTTACATGATCAGTGCTTGCTCCTTCTGCGGTTAAGCTTGCTTCCGTAGTTGAGCCTCGTATCCGCCATTGACTACTTGTTACTTAAATTGTTCACAAATTGTTTATTTACTCGTTAAATATTTTATTGAACAAAATCACATTTTACTGGTATGGTTGCATGACTTGAGCACTCACTGGGCTATTATAGCTCATCCCGTTCATTTGTTTTCCATAACCAGGTTTCCCAAAAATACTAAAGCTGGAAAAGCTGAGTTTGGACAGTGTACATGTTTTGTTTTGTATATTTTAATAGCCACTTGTTTAGGCTATTCTTGCACATACTGTGTAAATTTTAGTGTGTAAAACATTTTGTAATATTTGTACTTCAAATGAATTTTATGAATATATTTCTTTACGAATGTGTTTTATTTTGCATTAATTATGTGTATGTATTGAGCGAGTGCGTGATTTGAGTCCTGGCGAGAGCCAGGCAGGCAGTCCGCTAAGCCCTTTGGTGCGCCTTTGGGTAGGGTGGGGCTATCACACTCCTGAGATGTGTCAACGAGAAAGAAGCTGAGTATTTGATGAAAGGGTACACAGTGGTATGTATGGATCTCATATGAATGGACACTTCTTGGCCAAGAAGATCATGAGAGCAGGATATTTTTGACTCACCATGGATCATGACTATGCTGTGTTTGTCAGAAAGTGCATTAAATATCAAATGCATGGTGATGTAATACGTGCCTCTCCTTCGGAACTCCACACTATGACTTCTCCTTGGCCATGCTCGATGTGTGAATGGATGTTATTGGAGCCATTGATCCTCTAGCTTCGAATGGGCATCAATTTATCTCGGTAGCAATAGAGTATTTCATTAAGTGGGTTGAGGCTAAGTCTTATAAGCACGTGACTAAGAAAGTTGTGACTAATTTTTTGCACAATCACATTATCTGTTGTTTTGGAGAATTGGCGATGTTGATCACGAACATTGCAAAGAATCTCAATAATGACATGGTGGATGGATTATGTGAGTAGTTTAAAATCAAACACCGAAATTCTGTCATCTATTGATCTCAAATGAATGGAGTTGTAGAATCTGCTAATAAAATTTTGAAAAAGATTATTCGTAAGATGACCAAAACACATTGAGATTGGCATGAAAAGCTGCCTTACGCACTCTTGGCATACAGGATTGCTATTAGGACTTCTGCTGGGTTAACTCCTTATGCTCTTCTACAGGATTCATTCCCTACATATATTGATGGAGGCCCAGTTGCATGAAGCTGAATGGATTAGCAAGTGCCATGAGTAGTTATTGTTGATTGATGAAAAGCTTTTGAATGTTGTTTGCCATGGACAGTGCTACCATAAACGAATGGCACGTGCTTATAAAAAAAAAGTCAAATCTCGCCAATTCAAAGTAGAAGGCAAAGTTTTGAAGCGAATTATTCCAGTTCAAGAGGAGGCAAAAGGAAAATTCGCTCTGAATTGGCAAGATCCATAAATTGTCAAGAAGGTGTTATCAGGTAGGGGTCTTGTTCTGATAGAAATGGATGGTCAAGTCTTTCTCCAGATCATTAATTTAGATACAGTGAAAAAGTTTTACATTTAATTAGTAAATTTTCTTTCAAAAATTATTGTAAAAAGGGGATTGGTCAAAGGTGGGCCTTCTTTCCTTTCCAATAAAACACTTTATTCCCCTAGTTTTTCCTTTTGAGCTTTCAGAAATTATGATTTTCGTTTTTTGACCCACCTGATAGTTGCACCCCATACTAGAGTAAATTTTTATTTCTGTTTGTTTTAAAAGGAAAAAAAAAGAAGTGAAAAATGAAAATGATACAAAAGAAAACCCCACGAGAGAGTGATTGAATTGGGGCAAACTTAAAATTTAAAAAAAAAAAGAAGAAAGAAGAATGAAGAAAAGAGAATCCCAAAAAGCAAGGAATAAAGTTGGGATAAGTCATATTGAAAATGCGACCGCAAGATAATCAACACTTTTCACAAATTCTACTTTCCAACCTTAGCCTTTCGGACACCTTACCTAACCTCGTTACAAAAGTCGAGAATATTACCGACCTCTATCTTTATTTTGTGATAATTTTGAAATAAAAATTTACAAATCAATACGAGATATGATGTTAATATATCCATCCCTAATCAATTGAGGGAGGATTGTCTTAGTTATGCCAAATATTTTAATACTAGTATGATCTTATTAAATGGGGATGACTGCTCAAGACTTGAATGTTGCTTGGCTCCATTTCTCTTTATAAGGGCGAAAACCCAAAAGGATATCTTCAAAAAAAAAAAGAAGAAAAAAAAGAAGAAAGAAAAGAGAATAAAAAGAAATAAAAAGAGAAGAAAAAAAGAAAAAGAGAAAAAAAAGAAATTAAAAAAAAATAAAATGGGTGGGAAGCCTCGGTGAAAACTTGAAAGGATGCTGAGGTCAGGTAACTACAGTTAAAGGCTCACAGGTGAGGAAGTAAGATATGTCTGCATGGAATGTGGAATTCTTCACGGAAGCTAGTAACCATGTTTACTTGAGGTTTTTCTTCTGTATTAATTATCTTGTAGCAATCTTGGAAGTTTGAGTGGAATGATATCCAAAAGATCAAAGTAACAGGTGTTTCAAAGCTGTTGCTTGAAAATTCATTTTTTAACCAAGTGTAACAATTTATTCTTTTTTTTTTTAATCAAAAGTTTCATGCATTTCATTTGAAATAATATTTATGTGTAAAATTTCTTTTACACTACTGCATGTAAAGTATTTTCTCACTGATTCATGTTTGAAAATTTGATGTTTGATTTGTTTGAACTTGGAATAAAAGCAAAGTCAATCCTAAGTTTATTAGAAGTCAGAAGTATACATGCATGGAAGGACTATGTGAGTATCTAATTTGAACCTTGAACTAGAATCTGTTGAAATTGGAAATTGCAAAAAGTGAAGCACAAGACGATATCAGCTCTTAGGGATGGCAATCCTCATGTTTATACGTGCTAGCGGAGTTAAGGGACCACCATGTGGTGGTGTCATATTGCAATTCTAGCCATTTGTTTTCTTTTGCAGGTGGGAGCGTGCTATCATTGCTTGATGTCCTTGCCAAAGATAGAAACTAGGGAAAATTGTTTTGTGAAAAATCATTTCGACTTCAAAGTGATTTTGATGTTTTATGATTAAGCAAGGCTTTGAAAAAGCTTGACTTCAAATCAATTTCATTGAATTTATACTAGGGCAATTTTTAGAAAGATTGATTGTAAATGAATTTTTGATGTTTTTACATAGATCATAAGTTTGAAGAAAAAGGGTGATTTTAAATTAATTTGACGCCACACACTGGGGCAAAATTTTTGAAAACTTTTGATCTTCTCTGAAATGGATTTGAATGCAATGCTCGACAGTTTCCTTTAAAATTCCTACATTTTTAAATTTAGTTTATGAATTTATTTTGTCCAACAGTTTGGACCAGCTTTCCACATTTAGGTTATGAATTTATTTTATCCAACAGCTTGGACCTGCTCCATTTTAGTCTGACAGCCCAAACATTGCATTTAGTTTATGAATTTATTTTGTCCAGCAACCTGGGCACATTTTCTACATTTATTTTGTTCAGCAGCCTATGCACGCTCTCTGCATTTACTTTATGAATTTATTTTGTCCAACAACCTAGGCTCGCTTTCTACATTTAGTTCATGAATTTATTTTGTCCAGCAGCCTAGGCTCGCTTTCTACATTTAGTTCATGAATTTATTTTGTCCAGCAGCATGGACTTGCTTTTGGCACTTTAATTTATGAATTTATTTTGTCCAGTAGCCTAGACCTGTTTTCTGTCCATTTAAGTCTGGCAGCCCAGACTTTGCATTTAGTTTATGAATTTATTTTGTCCAACAACTTGGACTCGCTTTGTGCATTTTAGTTTATGAATTTATTTTTTCCAATAGTTTGGACTCACATTCTGTCTATTTTAGTCTGACTACCTAGATTTTATATTTTGTTTATGAATTTATTTTGTCTAGCAGCTTAGGCCTGCTTTTTGCATTTAGTTTATGAAATTATTTTGTCCAGCAGCCTAAGCCCGCTTTTTGCATTTTAGTATATGAATTTATTGTGTCCAGCAATCTGAACCCGCTTTTCGCATTCTGTTTATGAATTTATTTTTGTCTGGCAGCTTGGACCGCTTTATGTTATCTTAGTTTAACAGTTCAAATGTTGCATTTCCTCCTTTATTTTGATCACAAGTTTTGAAAAATATTGGAATCCTCATGTCATCATTTTGCAATAGTGCTTCATATTTATAGATCCATTGTTTAAACTGAATTACGTTTGGCTTGATTCCCTTTACTGGGATACGTAGTTGGCTTTTAGAGAGCTCGATCACATGTTTTTCCATGTTCATTTGTTCATTGGTTTACATCTCGTCACGTTCTCATACTATGCATGTCTAGATGTTTTAGTTCACAATAGTATCTGTTTTCACAGTTAGGTAAGTTAAAATTTGGTATTGTCTACGTTTTTTTCTAAAATCTCTACGAGATTCCCGACAAAGAGGGGTAAGCTGTAGACATAAAATTTTGACGCACCATTTATGTTTCCAACATTGGAGGTACTTTTACATTTTTGGGGTCAAATTCTAATTTTTCAATAAAAAGAGAACAAAATCAACAATTTCGAGGGTCAAAATAGTAATTTTTATCACGTGAATATTTTTTCATTAGTTTTGGAATTTAACTGTACGTTTTTGTATTTTTATACATGTTTCTAAAATTTTGTGAGTTTTCGAGTTCAACTAGTTTTTTTTCTATATTTCATAAGCACAGAGGCAAAAAGGTCATTTTGCCACTCAAACACCATTTTCGGTTATAAATTTATTTTTTAGGATTTTAAGCGTGTTTCAAAATTTTTTTATTTTTTTGGGGACAATTGCTATCTTTTCTATAAATATTGTATTTAGGGGCAAAATAGTTATTTTGCAACCCGAACATATTTTTCATCAATTTTTGAGTCCTAAATTCATTTTTTAGGGTTTTAAGTTTATTTTAATTTTTAGCAATTTTTCTATGTATTTTGTTAGTACAAGGGCAAAGAAAGTCATTTCACACCCAAAACACATTTTTGTCAAGTTTTGGGGTTTCTAAACTCATTTTTAGGTTTTTGAACCTATTTCTAATTTTTGATAATTTTTCGGGACTATTTTTCATTTTTTTCGGTAAATACTATGTTTAAGGGACAAAACGGTAATTTTACATAGAAATATATTTTCTCGCCCGAATTTCGTTAATAAATATATTATTTTGCATTTTTGGGCTTTTTTCACTTTTCAGGTGTTTTAGAAAACTCATGACACTTTAGTTTTTAGTTTTGGTTTTAATTTTAGTTTAATTTTACTGAAAACTATTTTTTAAGATAAAATAATAATTTTTATTACTAGGGGTATTTTTGTTTTTATCCTTTTCTTGGAGGGTAAGACATGCTTGCACTATAAATAACCTATTTTTGGAAACAAAAAGGAGGAGAAAAATTAAAAAATCATAAAACACACTCTTATCTAAAGAAACAAGATCAAAACACCTATTACCTCACCAAAAAACACACGCTCCCTCTCCTGGTTACTGTTCACCGTCATCTTCAACTTCAACCAATGGGCTAGTGTTCTTCAAACAAGATTATCATCACCCTTCATTACCAGGGAATTTTTTATTTTTTATCTTTATTTTTGTTGATTTATATTTCATCAACATGATTAGGAGCAAACCAGATTTTTTTTAAAAGGAGAATTGTTTTATGCTTTTTGGGGTTTTCTTTTGTTTCAATTATTTTTCTTTTCTGGGTTTGTTTTTGTCTTCTGGGTTTGGTTTTTCTAGTTTTTTCTCAACCGCCATATCTCCAACCTCAACGACTATATCTCCTCCATCTCAACCCTTTTCACCGTCTTCAACCACCAGAAAAATCCAAACACAATCTTCATCCAAGAACCGCCACCCAAACCCCCACCATCAACCACTACAGAAGCCACACAAAATCATCAATGCCCGTAGTAACGTAACACAAAAACCACCGCATTCCATTAGTTTCTCTCCCAAATCACCACCAGAATTCCCCATCCACTCACAATCTATACCTATCGCATCTCCAACAACCAATCAAAACCCACAATCACAGTCATCAACTGCAGCCAAATACAGACCAAAAGATACTTAAATGGCAAGCTAAATAGTACCAAAATCACCATAAACAGCTGAACCACCATCACCCCTGTCCAACCCATCTGTCCATCACCTGCAAGAGAAATCAACAAAACAATCACAAAATACAGCCACTGCAAAACCCAAAACCACCATCAACGAACACACATAAGCACATATAGCTGCCCCCTATTCTTCAAATCACCATTCATTTCCAACACACACCCAAGTTCCCAAATCCACCCCCAATTTCCTCACATACCACAGTAGTCCACCTAAATTAGCTTCCATCAGCCCCAATCTCCCACAAATACTCTATGATTAGTCAATTTCAAACACAACTAGCTCGCCCTGTCTGCACTTCACACCATCCTCATCCATACCCACCATAATTAGTCATGACAACCACACGACATTCACATTTTACCCATAAAACTCAACAACATCCCAACTCAGCCCCATAACCCCTATTCCAAAACTGCCCAAATTCACCTTTAAGAGCCACCATTGCTCCACCATCTAGCCATCACTCTCACTAGTCCAAATCAGAACCAAATAACCCTTGAAAATTCACAAAACTAGCCAATAACTACCTGTCCTCAGCTTAAGTCCCTCACCATCCACCGATGGCCCACCCACAAACTCCAATCTTTGTCGAATCTCACCTCTTCGAGCAACCACTAGAACCACAAACCCCCTCCAACTTACATCACCACCTACTCAATACTGCTGGAAAACTCTCCTGCCAACACACACTACCACTGTCGCCATCCCATTCCACCTGTCAATTGGTACAATCCAGCCACAAACCCACCTTTTTTCTTATGGGTTTTTCATTTATTGGTTCTGTTAGCTTCAAAAAAGAGAGAGAACTGAGAGAGAAAAGAGAGACGGAGGCAGGATGAGAAATAGAGGAAGAGAACGAGAGAGAAGTAGGAGAGTGAACTAGAGGGATTCTAAGAGAGGCAAGAAGACCTAGGGAATGAAGAGAGAAAAGAAAAATAGAGAATAGAGAGAAAGAAAGGAAATCAGAAAGAGAGAGAGGATCTAGGAGGGGAAGAAGGAAATACTTGATTAGGAGTTTTATTGTTTTCATCTAGTTAACCTTTATTTTGTTTAATTGATGACTCATCTTTGTTTAATCCTTCATGAAGCTAGCTAATTTTTTGTTAATTTAATTCAGTTCACTAATTTAGTTTGGGTTTTTTGCCGTTTTGTTCAATTTGCTTTCTAATCGTGCTTAAGCTAGATTGATCTTAGCTAACTAATTGAGTTTTAGTATTACTTTAGTATTTTCGTTTTAAGTTATTGCATCACTAAAATAAATGTTTACTTTTAGAATTCCTAGAATGACCTTGTTAGGTTTCATTCCTATGTAATTAAGTCCTTAATTAGTTGTAATTGTATCCACTACTTACACGAATTACTGTTTTAACCCCACAACTTGCCTTAACTTCTAATTTTATCCCTTGATTAGTGAGAATTTTTAATCTTATCCTTAACCCCCATTAGGTTTATATGTTTGCTTCTAGCACCCTTAGCTTTATGAATTTGCTTTCATACCCCTAGTTGGTTAGAATTTTATATTTTTTGATTTTATTTCTTTAAATAATGGTACCTTTAACGCATTTGCTCATTTTTTTAGCATTTAGTACGGAGTCTTCAAGAGAGGTATTACCATTCTTGTTATTTCCTCTTTATGTGCTCTAACGTGCTCCTATGTGATTTTTGTACATTTTCTTGAATGTGTTTTTCATTTTATATACTTTTGCTTATTTACTTACTTTATGTTGTTTTGTTTCAAATTTTATTTTTTGGCAAAAAATATAATGAAATAGATCATAATTTCTTTTATTTTTGCCTATTTTTGTATTTAGCTCATCAATGTAATAGTTAGGTTATTTTCTTTTCACATTTCTACAAATATTTGTATTTAGCTAGGAAGATATAATAGATATGTTTGTTTTCATCTTTTCCCCATAAATTGTAAGCAAAATGTGTTGGTGTAATAGTTAGGGCTTGTGTGCTTTTGTGTGCTTACACGCTTATTTGTTTTACCGCTTTTATTCAAATTTTTTTGCATCTAGATATCATGCCTACATGCTGTGTGGTCCTCCGTGCTCTCATGTGTCTTTATATGTTTACTTGCTCTTGATTCATATATGTCATTTTGATTCATGTTTTATTAGTTTTGTTAATCTATCACCACAGTAGTCCAATGCTAGTTGTGGCTTTTCTCGCTCCCCCACAAGTGCAACGCTAGTAGGTGTTTACTAGAAAAGGCTAGTCTAACGCTAGACCTTTAGATTATTTTAGTGATAGTTTCACTCGAATGCATTTCATCACATTTCACACACATTTTCTTTTTAGAATTTTCCGTATCAGTGCATGATTTTTCGTATATTTTTTCTATTGTTACCTATTGATAGCATTTGAAAGTGCATGACATTTAGGTTGCATTTCATTTAGAAGTTAGGTCATTTTGTGTGATCTGACTAGAAATAGTCGTCTACTTACGTAAGAAGCGATGGATTAACAGGTCATTTTGTGTTGCATCCCCACTTTCTTTTACACTTGATATCTATAGTATTTTTCTATTTCTTTGTACATTTCATTTTTTCATTTACATTCGTGACTCACTCAAAGTCTCAACTCAAATTTCACAATTAATGCGATAATCCCGACCAAGCCTCGACGGAACATTTTGACCCTTTTGATAGTCACATTTAGACTTAAGACTTGCATTCATATAGATACATCCAAATGCAATAGAATTTAGGGTTAATTTAGGAATATTTAATTAAACCTCGCAACTAGCCTTGGCTAGGTAGAAAGTGTGCCTTAGGTGCAAGTTTTTGCCTTCCCTTTCTTCAAATGTGACTCCCGGACCCTCTTCTCTTGTTTTTTTTCGTAGACCAAAGTCGAAAAAGGGTTTTGTAAATTTTTTTCTAAATTTTTTTTGTATTGTTAAATAATTTTTCAAGTGACTTGGTACACCCTATTTCAATATCAAGTGGTGACTCCATTTTTAAAATAAAACATTTTTCAAAATTAGTTGGCCAAATTGTTGCATTTTAATCCCGGCCTTATTTTGTTTTTCAAGATATCATTTTCTTCAAAAATACACTGTAGGCCATAAGTGCAACTAAGATGGGGGTGAATTAGGTTCCTTAATTAAACTTAATTTGATTATATCAAATTTTCACAAAATAGAAATTTATCAAGTTAACTAAGTGATCGACCAAGTTGTTAAAACAACAAAGAATATTGAAAAAATAATAACAAACTAAAATTTAAATAGATTAGGAAATGAATTGATCAAACCACAAATATCTTCCAAATTCCATCAAACTTGAAGTTGTATTGTACTTGAATTCCTTCTCTTGTAGAAGACTCACAACCAACTTGTACAATGATTGGTTCACCTCTTACTCACCCTAGATACTCTTCTGGTTAAGCTAAGAGATTTTACAACTCACAAGCTAACCTTTCTAGAGTACAATTGTAGTGATCACTCTCACAAAGGAGAACTCAATAAATATTACAAGAAAAATAAAATATTCTTGCTCAAGAATTGCTATTCAATACCTTTGTATTCTCAATAGAATAGTTGCATTAACTTTTGATTTCATTGCTTTTACACTTCCTCAAAAATGGCCTTCAACTACCCCTTCAATGGTCATGCATTAAATGCAGAAAAAACTAGCTGTTGGGGTGTTTGGACGGCCAAGCTGCAAGTTGTCGTCCGAACCAACGTTCGATCTCTTCTCTTATGAACTGAGTACACTTATTTCAGACAGCAAAAGAGGGTATTTGTCGTCCAAACCATCGTCTGATAGATACTGAAGAGCATTGTCTTTTCTAGAATGTTTTTGGATGTCCAAAGAGGTGTCTGGAGGTGCGTTTGAAAGTTTCTGAATTTTTTTTGTTTTGTCAGACGTGTGAACGGACATCTGAAACATTGAACTCAAATGTCCGAAAGTTTCTAGAAAAACTAGGACATTTTCGGATAGGTGATAAGACGTCTGAAATGTTGTTCAAACTATCTTCAGGCAGCCGAAGCATGAACTAGTCGTCCAAATGACTATCCGATCACCTCTATTTTGTTTAGCAAGTTCTTCAAACTTGTTTGATACTTCACCAAAAACACTAAACAAGTTCGATTAGTAATATAATGGTTTGTTATCATCAAAATTAGGATTACATTCTCCTCCTTTTTTATGATAACAAACCTATAGCTATTTAGACCACATGATCATAAGTTGATAACACCTTATCAACATACTCATATTACCACATATTACCATATATCATAAACTATATGCTCTAATACCACTCCCCCTTTTGGCATCATCAAAATTAGAAATATATACTCTCCCTTAATAAAACTCTCCCTCAAATGATGCATCTTATAAAATACAAGAAATAAGTAGCCAAATTCAATATTGAAACATAATACTAATAAAGAAAGGAATGGAACAGAAGGCATTTCTTATAAATAAAAAAAAATGTCTGTACATACCAAAGACATAGATGCCTAAACTAATCTAAACTAAAACTAGACAACAGCCTAAGGCTTTCTATGCTTATAGGGAATAATGGCTAAGCGCCCAGAAGATACTTTAGCTTGAGAAGATGATAGGCGGTGTGAGAGTAGCTGAATCAAGTCTCATCAGAATCATCAGGAATGGTGTGAACCACCTCATGTGCTATGCTTTGAACTGGTGGTTATAGTAAATTAGTAGGGGAAGAAGGCTGTAAAGGTGAGGCAGGGACGGGGGCAGGAGACTGAGCTGGAGTCTGACTAAGTGTTACCTGGAACCTCGAGCTGAAGATCAGCCAAATTATCCGCGGCTCTGCTTCTTCTTCTTCTACTTCATCTTCTTCTTCTCCTCTAATTCAACCAAAATTTGTTGTTTGAAGATATTGTATTGAGTTTGTGTCCCGATATTCATCCCAAGTACTTGTGCATGCTCAACACATTCCAATGTTTTCCCAAAACCATGAAAATTTTTTGAACAACTTGGCTTGATTTTCTTCAATCTTATTTGCCTTGCTTCCATTGAGTCCATTCATTTATCCAATTTTTGAAACAGACCCAGAAGATGAGAAAGTGGAATCCTGAGATATAGAGAAAGATGGAATAGATGTAGGGCTGAGCTGGTGTAAGAGGAAGATGGTGCAACAGAGATAGAGGGTGAAGGTGGATGTGGTGTAGAGGAAGAGGAGGAGAGGGATATAGGCTGAGTAGATGCAAGTGTAGTCCTAGATGGCCTAAGTGCTTGAAATTGAGCCTTTGTGATCCATTCATCATTGTGAAATTTAAGATGAAAAGTTTCAAAAGTAAGAACATATGAAAGATGGATTTTCAAGATATGTACCCTGTCAAAGGAATGTGATAAAATTTAAAGATACGGGTAAGGAATTTTTCAAAAGAGATATTTCTTCGGGTATCAGAAATACAATTAAAGATAAATTCACGCATAATAAACCCAAAGTCAAGGGGAATTTCCTTTCAAAACACAATAGAAAACATACAATTCTATCCTATTTGGTTCACCTCTGTGACCAAAAGTAGGAGTTAATAGATTTGAAACCATAGCAAATAAAATTTGATTTACAGATTCTAAGGCTGATAGTTTCACTTTTGCAACTTGTTCAAAAGAAATGTTATAAAATGAATGAAGTTCATCAAAATTGAACTGATGTTCTGATGTAGCCCATTGAGAAGGAGAAAAATCTAGAAACTGGAGGATCTTCTTTGGGTTTACATTTTAAAATGTGATTGATTTGAGATGAGTTGAAAACCAAATCAAAGCCATTTACTCTAGAAACGATGGCATCTGACTCTCCTCTTCTAGGATTTGCAAAGAATTAAATCACCATCCCAGAATTGGATTTTTCATTTAAGAACAACAAATAAACTCAGCATTGTTTCAAAATTTTTTCAACAACGAAATCTAACTTCAACCACCTAATTTCAGATTCTAGGCAACTACGCTGAAGAAGTACATTTTTATTGATATAAATAGGGTACCTTTCTTTAGCTTCTTTGTCGATGAATTTTGGTTGAGGCGCTCTATCAAAAATTTGAGGATTAGGATGGGTAGTTTCCTTGTGTTTCCTTTTACACCTACCAGCCCCAGCACTACTACCTCCTCTAGTCCTCATATTGACTGATAAAAACTAAAGAAGAGAAGAGACAGATTAGATAACTGAAAAAAATATCCAAAGGACACACTTTCTATCTAAATTTGTAACAAGGATTAGCAACCAAGATAGTTTAGAATAATAATAAGAAGGATAAACGTATTTGAGAAGAGAATTGAAAATGCTTTTAAAAGAACAAAGTTACAGGCGAAGTTTTGAAAAAGAAAATTGCATAAACTCAATTGATTTAACAAAATAAACTTGATAAAAATGGACTAAACATCTTCTAATGTAATGGAAATAATGTTTTTAATAGAGAAAAGGAGTTTACCTGCTGAAATCTGATTTCGATTGAGAGAAATATCGCCCGTAGGTTGAGAGGGAAAGAGAGTTTTTGAAAAAAAGAAGCTACAGACCCAATAAACGCTTAAAAAAGGGGCATTTGGACGTCTGAATGAAGGTCAAGTAATCCGACTGTACGTCCGAAGTGAGTTAGGATTTTGGAATATGAAGCATTCGCCCGTCAGATAATAAGAACAGTGGCCCAACGATCGCTCATTCCCAAAAATTTAAATTGTCTTCAGCCGTCTGAAAAATGTGTTTGATCGTCCGAAGATTTTTTCAATTTTTATTTTTCAAAAAACAAAAAGTGTTTGGACGCCCGAGGAAGCTTTTTCTGCTGTTCGAACAATTTAAAACACACAAATAAAAAACGCATTGATTGGCCGTCCGAAAGGACGCTTAGGCCGGCCAATCCAGGGACAGAATGCCCAGTTTTGCTCTAAGGAATTCAAAACATTCAAGGGGTAAAGCTTTAATAAAAATGTCAACCAATTGATCACTTGTGCATACATAATCGACACTAATATCACCTTTTTGAACCTAATCTCTAATGAAATGAAGTTTGATGTCAATATGTTTGGTTCTTGTAGACATCAAATTTTGACACACCATTTATTTTCAAACACTGGGGGGCATATTTGCACTTTTAGGACAAATTTTAAAATTTTAATAATCTCGGCGGGCAAAATAGTAATTTTATATGTAAATATTTTTCTATCAATTTTTGGGATTTTTTTTAAAATTCATATGTTTACTTTTATGTGAATTTGTTAATTTATTATGATTTTTTTATATGTAAATATTTTTATATTTTTACCAGCACAAGGGCAAAATGGTAATTTCGCCTCGCAAATGCCATTTTAGCTCATTTTAAGCTCCAAATTCATTTTTCAAATTCTTGAGGCATGTTTCTGAATTTTCTTATTTTTTTCAAAGACGATAACTATTTTTCTGTGAATTTTCATTGCCCAAGGGCAAAATCGTCATTTTACAAATTAAATTAAATTTTCACCAATTTTGAGTCCAAAATGTATTTTCCAGTGTTTTAAGATTATTTTTAGTTTTTGATAATTTTTTGAGGTCAATAATTATTTTTCTGTGAATTTTCATTGCCCAAGGGCAAAATCATCATTTTACAAATTAAATTCATTTTTCACCAATTTTGAATCAAAAATGTATTTTCCAGTGTTTTAAACTTATTTTGAGTTTTTGGTAATTTTTTGAGGTCAGTAGCTATTTTTCTGTGAATTTTTGTCATCCAAGGACAAAATTGTCATTTCACATCCCAAACTCATTTTTCACCAATTTTTGGGTTCCAAATTCGTTTTTAGATTTTAAGCACTAAGTTTCTAACTTTTTAGGGTGAATTTTTATTAACAGATTTGTATTTACATTTTTCTTAAATTTTTACTATTATTTTTTGTAAGAGAAAATAGATTTTTAAGGATAAAATTATAATTTTTGTAGTCAAGGGGATTTTGGTCTTTTAGCCCTTTCTTGGAGGTTAAAACTTGTGCAGTATAAATACCCCACTTAGGGATTAAAAAAAAAAGAGGAAAAATTGCAAAACCCTAAATACACACCTTTTTCATCTGTTGAGATCAAACCACACACTATTTCACCTAAAAAAACACACACTACATAAGCCGTTCTTTCTCATTTTTATACACTATTCATCTTCAACCTCAAGAACTGTTCAAGAACTGTTCATCGTTTTACCAGAATAAGCTATTGTTCATCTTCAGTTCCATCCTCAGCTTCAGGATCCAAAGGTAATTTTTTTTAATTTGTTTGTCTTGATTTACATTTTATCGTGTGTAATTTTATTAGTTTAAAGATTAAATCTATTGAATCTTGCCAGTTGAGTTTGGATTTTTTTTTGTTTTTGGATTGTTCTTTTCTTTCTATTATCGTTTGCTGGGTTATTTTCTGGGTAATGTTTTGTTCTTTATCTTCTCAAAGCCACCGTTAAATTCCTTTTCCCCTTCTTCTTCTGTTCCATCGTCTCCTCCTCTCCTCCACTACTAGTTCCCACCACCATTTCAATCACTGGATTCCCAAGCCCAAGCCATAAACCACCGTAGCCCCTCAAATCTGCCCTCAACTCCCCTGTTACCATTCTATCTCACCAATAACTTCTCTATCTCCTGGCTTACGCTTCCACAGAACCACTTTTTCCCTATCTCCCTTGCGTAACCTTCCTCAAACCTACAAAATTACAGTAACAAACAACCATTTCACCACACAAACAGCCATAGAATAACTCCAAACAATCACTTGCAATAGTCAGGCTCTCACCACCAATCACAAAATCAGAAATCATTGAACCTACCAAGCAACAATCAGTAGCCAAGCTTTTCCTTTTTCGCCTGCAAACCCCAACCGAAATCAGACATCCACCACCACTGTTAAGCCCATTTTCTCCACCACTATTAGGCATCTCCTTAAATCAACACAAAACAACCATTGCTTATAACCTGCAAGGAAAAAGAACAACAGAATAATCTTCTCAACTGGCAGTCAATAGTCAAATGTCCTCCCACTACCATCAGTCACCTCTATCTGGTAATTCCAACCCAAAACTCCGTCAAAATTCCTGCAAAAAAGCCAACCCTAGTTTGCCACAATTAGCAGCCCATTTCCGTCTCTGTCACCGCCATTAGACCACCACTCATTCACCACCAACAAACAGCCTCCATCCGTGCCAAAACACCACTAAATTTAGTCATTAGCATCAGCGAGAATCACAACCCAATTCCTAGTACATCCACCAGAACCATCAACAATCAAACCACAGAATCACAAATTCCACCATAAGCCACTCATTGCCTTCAGGAAATAGCCCCTGCCAAGTCCCATAAGTAGCTGATGTCTCTCCATCACCATGAACCCACTTCCTTCTCCTCCTTCTCCCTTTTGTCCGTCGCCTCCCCCTCAACAACTCACCACCAGATCACCGTCGTTCTATCCCCATAGCCAAATAACGGCCTCAACACCACACAAAACAGAGGGAAAAGAGAGTGAGAACCAACTAGGGAAGAGGAAAAGAAAAGGAAAGATTTGAAGTGTAAAGGAGGAAACAGAAAACAGCGAGAGAGAGAGAGGGAGAGAATAGAGAGACGGCTGAGAAGGGAAAGAAGGAAAGAGAGAAAATCAGTAGAAAGAAGACAACATAGAGAGATTAAATGGGAAAATAGAGAAGAGAAATTGGAAAGAAGAGGGACACAGAGAGAGAGCTGGGAATCAAAAAGCAGAGAGTGAAAGGCCGAGTGAGAAATAGAAAGAAAAGAACAGAAGAATGGAAGAAAGAGGGAAGAAAAGAAATCAGATGGAAGAGAACTGGAAAGTGAGAGATGCGAGAGAGAGAAAGTGAGCCAGGAAAAAGAGGAGAGTGGGAGAGAAAAGCTGAAGAAGAATGAAGAAGGGGGCGGGGGGAAAGCAGCGAAGAAAACCGATAATGAGAATTGGGTCTTTGGGGAAGACGATCTTTTATTTTGATTGTTTTTTTTTGTTTGTTTGTTTCTTTAAGGACGTGGTTTTTTCTCTTGATGATCAGAGTTGTGCTGGTCCAGATGGATTTGGAGCAGCTTTTTATAAACATTGTTGGGAGATTATAAAGAAGGATTTAAGTGATGCAGTAATTGATTTTTTCCGAGGTGTACCTCTACCACGGAAAATAACCAGTACTTCCATTGTCTTGATTCCCAAAAAACAGGGTCCACTATATTGGAAGGACTGCCGTCCTATTAGCCTCTACAACGTAAGCTCGAAAATTATCTCTAAAATTTTCGCAAACAGGTTGAACAAAATTTTGCCTGAAATCGTTTCTAAAGGGCAAACTGGATTTGTGCCTGGAAGCGGTATCACAGATAATATTTTGCTGGCCCAAGAATTGATATTTGATGTAGACAGGAACTTAGTTCATCCAAATGTAATCTTGAAATTAGATATGGAGAAGGCATATAAGAGAATGGAGTGGAAATTTGTCATGTATATGATGCGGGCTTTTGGCTTTCGGGAGTGGGGTGTTGATTTGGTGTACAGATTGATTTCTAATAATTGGTTTTCTTTATTGGTCAATGGTCAAGCTTCTGGTTATTTCAAATCTTATCGAGGAGTACGACAAGGAGATCCCCTTTCTCCTGGTTTATTTTTGATAGCTGCTGAATTTTTAGGGAGAGGAATTGAATTCTTGTTTCATCAGGACCCTAAAAAATATTTTTCTTCCTCGGGGGGTAGAGTTCCTTATTTGGCATTTGCAGATGACATTATCATTTTCACGAGAGCATCTCAAAAAGTTCTGGTTGAGCTTAAGGATTTCTTTCAGCTTTATGAAGATGTTTCGGGTCAAAAAATTAACTTTGGAAAAAGTTCTTTCATTGGGAATTCTAGGATTCCTCAGTCAATTTCTCGTATGATTGAAGGAATTGTGGGATTCAGTAGAAAACAGCTTCCTGCCACATATTTAGGTGTGCCTCTTTTTAAAGGTAGACCCAAGTGTGTACACTATGATGGAATTTTGTGAAAAGTTCGAGCACGGTTGCAACAATGGAGTACAAAACTGCTTTCAGCTGGAGGGAAATTAATTTTGTTACGGCATGTGTTAGCATCTATTCCTTTGTATGCCTTTCAAGTTTTGCACCCACCTAAGAGGGTGATTCAAAATTTAGAAAGGCTGTTTAATAGGTTTTTGTGGGGCTCTGGAGGAGATACAAGGGGAATTCATTGGTCTTCTTGGGAAAAGTTGTGCTACCCTTTAGAGGAGGGTGGATTGAATGTTCAGTCTCTCCACGACATGCTTAAGGCTTTTTCCATTAAACTTTGGTGGAAATTAAGAGCTGGTGACTCCATTTGGGCTTCATTTATGCATGAAAAATATATTAAAGGAGCACATCCTATTTTGGTAAGCTGCAAAAGGCCTTCGAGTACCATAAGAAGATTGTTACAAGTTCGAGAAGTTGCGGAGGAACATATTCGTTGGTGTGTGGGGGAAGGGATGGTGGATTTTTGGTTAGATAGATGGTGTGGTGAAGAACCACTCGTGAATTTTGCTTTTTCCAGCAATCCTCCCCATTTTCTTGTTGCTGAATTTTTCAGCAATGAGGGGTGGAATTTGGAAAAATTATCGCAGTGGGTATCTCCTAATGTTGTTCTTCAAATTCTTAAGATACCGGTTACAAATTTGCAACCAGACAAGATAGTATGGGCTCTCACCTCGGACGGTAGCTTCTCCTTAACATCGGCTTGGGAGCATATTAGACAACGGAAGAATGTTTCAACGGTTTTGAAAGTGGTATGGTGTAAATTGTTGCCTTTAAAAATATCTTTCTTTGCATGGAAGTTACTCTTTAATTTTATTCCTCTTGATGTTTCCTTGCAACAAAGGGGATTCAATATTGTTTCTAGATGTACTTGTTGTTATGAGCATTTGGAATCAGTGACACATGTCTTCTTGGAAGGGCTCATTGCTGAACAGGTATGGGAGAATTTTTTTAAAGCTTTTGGCCTTCAATTTTCTTCAGCTTCGGGTGTAGCAAGCCGTATTATGTCATGGTATCTGTCTTCCCCAAGGGAAAATCATATCAGATGGTTGATCCCTATTCTAATTTTTTGGTTTATATGGAAAGCACGAAATAGAGCAATTTTTAATAATAAACCCATGTCTGTTGATTCAATCATTTTTGAGGTTAACAATTTTTTGAAGCTGTTGGGTGCATCTAAAGAGATAAATTTACAGCAACTCGAAGGTGATTTGGATTCTTATATTTCTAATTTCTTTCAGATTAAATCTATAAAATCTATGAGGGTCTCAATTATTTGGTGGAAGAGACCAGAAAATGGGTTTTTCAAGCTGAATACGGATGCAAGTGTTCAGGGTAATAGAGCTTCAGGGGGAGGATTACTTAGAGATCATAATGGAAAACTTATTTTTGCTTTCTACAAGGAGTTTGGAGAGATCGATATCATGCAAGCTGAATGCTTAGCCTTATTATATGGTCTTCAGATTTGTGCAGACAAGAACATCAGGAATATAATGGTGGAAAGTGATTCTAGCAGTTTTGTTCACATCATTGAAGGAAACTCCTTAGGGAGGTGGTCTCTATGTCATCAGTTGAGGAAAATAAGACAACTTAAGCTTAGTCATTTTGCTTCAATTAATCATATTTATAGGGAAGCAAATGCATCAGCTGATTTCTTGGCTACAATGCACAGAGTGGACGATTTTATCACTTCATCAGTCAGTACTTTCCCTCAAAAGTTTCGAGCTATTCTTGAGTCTGATAGAGTTGGAATTCCTTACATTCGAAAACGCCCCGGATGAAAATGTATTATATTTTTTAGTCTTTTCCTTACCTTATTGCTTTGTAAGGGAGTAGTACTCCTTTTTTATAGCTTTTCGTTTATTTTCTTCATGTAATGGAGGTTTTGGTCTAGTCCCCCTCCTTCCCTTTTATTTTTGTTTTACTTATTAATAAAATTTGGGGTTGGCTCCCCTTCCCCGTGTACAGGGTTTTGCCAAAAAAAAAAAAAGGTTAATGGTTCAGTTTAGTTTTTATTTATTTTATTTTATTTATTTTCATTCAATTTTATTTAATTTAGTACATGCTGTAAATTAAATATATTAGTCTAGTTTCATTTAATGATTAAGTTAATTAATCATGGTAATTGAGTTAATTAGGCTGGACATTTAAATTAGTTTATTTAATTTAGTTTGACATTTTTTTTATTATTGTTATAAAATAATTATTCAGATGTCACTCCCTTGGATTTTTTAGAAGTATTAATATGCCCCCTGATATTTTGTACTACTGCATTCTAGTACCCAAAATTATAGACTAATCCCATTTAGATTTATTACCATTCAATTAGGTCCCCCACTTACATGATTGTCCCCCATACTTGTAGAAATTCATATTTTGTCCCCTACCCTACTTGTTTTAATTTATAATTATTCCCCATGTTTACTTGAATTTATTATTTGGTCCCTAGATTCATTTTTATTCATTTTTTTTAAGCCTTTAGTTTCATAGAATTTATATTTTATCTCAATTTGTCAATGGTTATATATTTTAGGTTTTATTTGATTATACCGAGATACCTTGACTCGTTTGTTCATTTTGATTAGCATTTGTACTTGGTCTTCGAGAGGTATCACTATTTCTTATTAATTTCTCTTTTATGTGCTTCAATATGCTCTAATGTGATTTTATGCATTATTTTTATTATTATTATTTGTTTATTTCTTATTTTATATACTTTTTGCGCATTCACGTAGTTAATTTTTTTAATTTTGATTTTTTATTATTTTGACAAAATATAATATTTTGTATTTAGCTAGTCAATGTAATAGTTAGATTATTTTTCTCGTATTTTAGCAAGGATTGTGTAATTAGATAGAAAATGTAATAGATAGGGAATTTTTAATTTCTCCCCTTTAAATTGTAAATTAAGCTCCCCCGGTGTAATAGTTAGGGTTTATTTGCTTTTGCGTGCTTATGTGTTTATTTCTTTTACCGCTTTTCTTAGGATTTTTGCATCTAGAATATTATGCTTATGTGTTATGTGCTCCTATGTGATCTTATATGTTTTTATATGTTTAATTTGCTTTTAATTCATGTTTAAAAGTTTAATTCATAATTTATGGTATTCCGTCACCACACTAGTCCAACGCTAGTTGTGGTTTCTTTCTTTTCCCGCTAGTCCAACGCTAGACCCTTAGGACATTTTAGTGTTAAGTACACTTGTGTGCATTGTACATCCCACTTCATACACTTTTAGTTTTCTTTCCATTTTGCATGATTTTTTTATTACTATTATTTATTTATTTATTTATTTTGACATGTCTTCAAATGCATGACATTTAGGTTGCATTTCACATAGATTTTAGGACATTTGTGTGATTTGACTAGAAATAGTCACCTACTCACGCGGGAAGCGGTGGCGTACAGGCCGTTCCCCCCTCCGTGAGTATAAATATTCAGTTACGAGTTATTAGTCTCCCGTACCCGTCATGTTGCATACCCACTTTCTTTCTTCACTTACTATATATTATTATTTTATTTTCTTTTTGCATTTCATTTTGCATAGACACTCGTGACTCCCTCGAGGTCTCAAATCGGGTTTCGCAATTAATGCGATAATTCCAACCAAGCCTCGACGGAACATCTCGACCCTCCTGATATTCACATTTAGACTTAGGATTTGCATTCATTTAGATACATCTAAAACGCGATAGAATTTAGGGTTAATTTAGAAAATTTTGATTAAGCCTCGCAACTAGCTTCGGCTAGGTTGAAAGGGTGCCTTAGGCATGAGCCTTTGCCTTTCCTTTCTTCAAATATGACTCCCGGACCTTTTTCTCTCATTTTTCGTAAACCGGAGTCGAAAAAGGGTTTTAAATAATTTTTCTAAAATTTTTATTTTTTTTTGTTAAACGACTTTTTGGGTGACTTGGTACACCCTAACTCAGTATCTAGTGGCGACTCCATTTTCTAAAATATAACCCTTTTTCAAAAAATTAATTGGCCAAACCTGTGGCATTTTTAGTCCCAGCCTTGTTTTCTTTTAAAATACCATTTTTCTTAAAATACACTTTTTCTACTAAAATTAAATTTTTTTTTTTACACACGCACGGTTTTTCAAAAAACTTTTATTTTCAAAAGGGTCACCGAGATCGGATCGTCTTTTTAGGATGCGACACTCAACGACCCCTAGCACACCCTTTGCTCACGATTTTTAGGGCGCGACAGTTCTAGAATGTTGAATGGGATTCTTGGTTAAGTTTATGGCACTAGTGTTGTCACACTTGATAGGCACACTTTGAAACTACAAACCAACATCTAAAAGTGTGTGTTTCATTCAAAGCAATTGAGCACAACAAGCACCTGTAGCAATATACTCGTCTTCCGCCGTGGACAAAGAAATAGAACCTTCTTTCTTGCTAAATCATGATACCAAGCACTTTCCTAAAAGATGACAAGTCCCATTAGTGCTTTTTCTATCTATTCTACATCCAGCAAAATCGACATCGGAATACCCTACAAGATCAAATGTATGCGATCTAGGATACCAAAGTCCAAAGTCTAATGTGCCTTTAAGGTACCTAAAAATACGCTTAACGGCTAGTGAGTGAGACTCCTTAGGACAAGATTGAAATCTTGCACAAAGATAAATAGCAAACATAATATCGGGTCTACTAGCGGTAAGATAAAGTAGACTTCCTGTCATACCTCTATAATTTTTTTCATCCACCTTGTTGCCTTCTTCATCTTTGTCTAACTTAGTGGAGGTGCAAATTGATGTACCAACTTCCCTTGAATCCTCCATACCAAAACGTTTAATTAACTCCCTTGCATATTTCGTTTGACTTATAAAAATTTCTTTCTTCAATTGATGAATTTGAAGACCAAGAAAATAATTTAATTCTCCCATCATGCTCATTTCAAATTCATTTTGCATCATAAAGGAAAATTCTCCACAAAGATTTTCATTTGTAGCACCAAGGATAATATCATCAACATACACTTGAACAATAAGAAATTCATTTGCATAACATTTTATAAAAAGTGTGGTGTCTACAATTCCTCTTTTAAAACCATTTTCAATCAAAAAATTGCTCAACCTTTCATACCAAGCTCTAGGAGCTTGTTTTAAACCATATAGAGCTTTAGAAAGTTTAAAAACATGATTTGAAAAATTTTCATGTTCAAAATGGGGAGGTTGTTCAATATAGACTTTTTGTTCAATAAAACCATTTAAAAAGGCACTTTTCACATCCATTTGAAATAATTTAAATCCTTTAAAACATGCATATGCAATAAGCATTCTTATAGATTCAAGCCTAGCAACCAATGCAAAGGTTTCATCAAAATCTATTCCTTCTTCTTGTGCATAACCTGTGGCAACTAGCCGTGCTTTATTTTTCACTATTTTGCCTTTATCATTCAATTTATTCCTAAAGACCCATTTTGTGCCTATTACCAGATGATCTAATGGTCTCTCAACTAAAGTCTATACCTTACTTCTCTCAAATTGATTTAATTCCTCTTGCATGGCTACTATCCAAAAATCATCTTTCAAATCATCTTCTACAATTTTGGGTTAAAAATGGGATAGTAAAGTAAAGTTATCAACTAAAGGTCTAGTAGAGGATCTAATCCTAACTCTTTCAGAAGGATCACATATAATTAGCTCCTTGGGATGATTAGGTACAAACTTCTAAGTTTTGGGTAAATCTTTTGTAGTGTTATCATCTTTCTTTTCATTAGCTACATCTTTACTAGTACTAACAACTTTCTTATGAGTACTAACACCTTCTTGAAGCTTAAGATTCTCCAATTTTTCTTAAACATGCACACCCTCATCTTCACTAATCTCCTTAGTAACTATATCATGTAATTCATCAAAGGTAACATGAATGGCTTCTTCTACTACTAAGGTTCTCCTATTGTACACTCTATAGGCTCTCTTATCACTAGCATATCCTATGAAGATGCCTTCGTTCGTTTTCTTATCAAACTTGTCATGATTCTCCTTAATATTCACAATAAAGCATTTACAACCAAAAATTTTAAAATAACCAACTATTGGCTTTTTACCAAACAAAAGTTCATAAGAGATTTTATTCAAAATAGGTCTTAATAAAACTCTATTCATAACATAACAAGCCGTATTGACCACTTCGGCCCAAAAAATATTTTGACAAATCACATTCATTTATCATAGAGTGTGTTGGAATTAGTATGTGTAAAAGTATGTAGTGTGTGTGCAAGAATAGTGAATATGTGTAGTATTTTTCTAATTAACTTTCCCTTTTTATTTTTTACCCAATGGGGTATTTATAGGGCGAAGTAATCTTGCCCTCCAAGAATGCGCAAAAATGACCAAAATACCCTTTAACAATTAAGTCTCAATTTTTACCACTAAAAAAATTATTTTGACACAGAATTAAATTACTGCAAAAATAACAATGAACTCCAAAATTTATCAAAAAAATATAAAATAGATTTAAAAATCTAAAAAATGAAATTAGAGCCTAAAAATTGGTCAAAAAAGCATTTAGTGAGATGACTATATAATGATGAAATATACAGAAAAATAGCTATTGGACCCGAAAAAATCAAAAAAATTCAAAAACATGCTTAAAACCTCAAAACAAATTTGGGATCCAAAAATGGACAAAAATAGTGTTCACGAGGCAAAATGATAATTTTGCTATTGCATTGACGAAATATATAGAAAAATATCAGTTAAAGTTGAAAAAATCGCAAAAATTTAGAAATATGTATGAAGGTACGAAATATGCATTTAGAACTAAAAAAAAAATGGTAAAAATATTTACATGCTGACAATTGCTATTTTGCCTCCAAATTTGTTGATTTTGCCCCTATTGTCGAAAAATTAGAATTTGACTCCAAAAATGAAAAGAAATACCCCTAATATTAGAAAAATAAATGGTGTATCAAAATTTGGTGTCTACATAAATTATCTTAACACTTTGCTCAAATTCTTCCTATATATCCAGGAGACAAGCTATTCTGGAATGTACACAGTGGACTAGCTATGTTTTGAATAAAACTAAATTCATTTAAAAGTCTATTGTTAAGCCTTACAAAAATTTTACAGGGCATGATATAAGTTATAGAAAACTATTTTATTTTGATCTTATTATGCTTATAAAAAGGACAAGCTCACTTATTTATCATAAGAATCGTAGATTCATACACTATTCTTGTTAATTGTTTACAGGAAAAGATGAGATATCAATGTAAAACCCTTGATCAATTAACATACTAAGCACATAGGTGTTGGGGGAAAATATAACCCAGGTGTGCAGTAGATTTCAATCGACCAATTTGGGTGAAAAGGGGCCCAGGGTACGACTTGGTCAAAAACTAATATAAGCAATTGAAAAGGTCAAGACCACGAGCCTTATGAATAGGGGCTGTCTACTTTGAGGAAATACGCACAAACGAAAACGAGGCGACCCCATTTTTCAGTTGTGGGCAGTTAACGGTCTTGGGCATCACTACTTGAGGCAGATACTCTATAAATACATGTTCAAGGTTGCATGAAAGGCAAAAAAGAAAAGCTCACACATTTAGAATTCCAGTTAAAATTTCATCTTTTCATACAAGTTCTTTCTTAGTTTTTAACGATTTAGCATTTCAACTCTTTAGTAGTCTAGATTCCCAGTTTAGTTGTCATTAGTTTGTAGTAAATCTTAGTCGTAGTCGATGCAGTTCTGCTATTCAATCAATGTAAATACTCCTCTTTAATGCAATTTCCAGTTTCATTATTCGCATTTCATAGTCAAAGATTTTTAGTTTTAGTTACAGCCATCGTTATCAAACTCAAAAGCAAAAACTGTTGAGTCTTTATAACTATCCAAGGCAGGACGAACAGCAATCGACCTCAAGGTCAGAATTGGTTGGCAAACTATTTCAACCATTTTCATCTGTTACACACCATATTCTTAGCTTTGACCAAGTGGCACGCCTACAAACACAATGATCAAGCCAATCTTTGCAACAAATTTTGTGCACAAACATCTTTTTAGCACACTCAGTGGGACCACGCAACGAGACATTTTAGTTGATTACGAAAGACAAAGAGTAGGTTAGGGGCAAAGTCCTTAATTTTGAGGAAATCACTCCAACCACACCTAGAAATGAGCATGGGAGGACAGGAGGACCATCTGAGTAGGCGTAGCCTGGAGGACATGCTTAGCCCTGGACTCCGACACGCCTTAGGAGAGATGACATAATGGGAGAAATGCTGCACTAGTTTATGTGTAGGTTGATAAACATTCAGGAGAATCTCGTGAATGAGATGCGTTCACAAAACAATTCAATGAAGGGAACTGTTCAGGAGAAGGCTGCAGACCTGTGAAAGTTAGAACGAGAGGCTAGAGTGATGGAGCTCGCGATTGATACGGTTAAATCAAAATTTGACGCACACACCAACTTGCTAGGCATAGACTTGAAGAAGGTGGTGATGTTGGTTGAGACACAGATAGAGGACAAATCTTGTTAGTTTTAGCCCATTCATAAGCCCAATCTTCTCGTGGGGATAATATCTCTCCTAAAGGAAGGGTTTACTTGACGGCGGTGCCGCAGACTCAGCATGCCGAATCTGGGCCTACTGATGATGGCAAGGGGAAGGCTATGGTCAAAGAATCATCCAAGCCTAATGACTGTATATCTGGCTGCTTAGAGAAAATTCTGTCGGGGCTTAGAGTTTTGAGAATCCTCGAGGAAATCTCCCTGCCAGGGTCCACAGGGGGCAGAATATTCAGGGTTCGATCAATCGAAGCTCTAGAAAAGACGCTTCCTTTGGCACAATCATTCTACATATGGATGACAAACAAAGGTGGGGGGGTCAAGCCAAACTCAATTCTTAGCCATGAAGACAAGACAAGGGCAAGCGACATGTGTCTTGCTCGCATTGAAGGCTGAAGCAAGTGGTGGGTTAAGCAAGCTGGTGATGTGTCAGGAACAGCTGGGAGGAGGAGAGTTTCACGATGGCCGTCGTTCGAATACCTACCCAATCGAGAGTGGTACTTACCCGTTGGAGGCTCATGACACCTTACCTCCCTAACGTGTGCCATTGCAGATGGACAGGAAATATTCTAGCAACATGAATAGGTGGGAATTACTTCAAGGCCACGACAGTATAGGTCTGACGCAATGAGAGCTTAGACAACTAGTTAGTAATGTTGTGCAAGATTTAGCTAAAGTACATGAACGGCCAATGTACAGGAAGTCGTATCCTGATTGGATCGAACGCACATATGCTTTTTCTCATGATTTTAAGTTCCCAAGTTTACTAAGTTCTCTAAGGAGGACCGATAGTCAATAGTGGAGCATATTGGGCATTTTGGCATTCAGTGTGGAGAGACAACCCAAAATGACTTCCTGAAGCTCCAGTTGTTTCCTTATTCTCTCATAGAAGCAGCCTTTGAATGGTATTCTCGTTTGCCACCAAACACGGTAGAGCAGTGGGAACATATGGAGGAGTTGTTTCATCAACAGTTCTATTCACTTTTACTCGAGTTGAGATTCATTAATGTTAGCTGTATGACACAGAAGGTGGGGGAATCGACTAGAGCCAATTCTTGGAATGTTTCAAGGCAACAAAGATGAGGTGTAGTTCTTGGCTCCCCGAAGAGGAATTTGTTGATGCAGCCGTGATGGGTATGAGGAACTTTGAGACCATCAAACACTTTGAAAGAAAGAAATTTCATGATCTTATGGAATTGATAGCTAGGTGTAGCGTTACGAACGAATTCAAGACCGAGAGGCAAAAGTTGCAAGGGGTGAGTCGTGAGGGCTAGTAATGAGAAACCCTAGCTATAATGCGTTGCTGGTACACAGTAGATGCCTTGACTTGCAGGAAGCTTAAGAGATTGATGCTGTAGAAATCATGGGCGACATTCACATGCCAAGCATTTATGCCTTCCCTGATGTATCAACTGTTGATGAACGTTGTACTTCCAACTTGTAAGAAAAGAACTTCGGAGGCCCCAAAGCAGTACAACTTTGACGTTTCAAAGTAAGAGGAGATATTTGATTATTTACAGCAAGATGGGCATGTGAAGTTCCCGAAAAGATAACATCACCCAATGCTAGAGGAGTTATTTGGGAAAGAGTTTTGTAAGTATCATGGAGTTTTTTCTCATTCGACTAACACTTGTGTGCTGTTCAAAAATTATGTTCAGTAATTGATTGAGAAAGGATTGTGCAGATTCGCTAAGCAATCAAAGCCGCTAATGGAAGTTGCAAAGAATCCATTTCAACATATGACGGATATAATTATTATCAGTATTGGTGGAATGGAAGGTGGCATGGAACTTGGGCAATTGGTTACTTCAGAGTTGCAAAAAATGCAAATGTTGCATTTGCTAGATACACCAAATTGCTCGGATCTTTGCAAAAATGAAGTCGTGTATGCAAGAAGCTACAGACCTTTCCAAACGGAGAAGATGACCATACTAATAGATGGGGAGCCCCAAACTTGGATACGTCGGAGACAGGTAGACATTTCTCCATGTACGGAAGAGCAAAGACACTAGGAGGTCACCCCTACACATGTTGATGCAAAGAAGATAGAAAGATCTCTTAGGTGGAGTGTCAAAGATAGACTCAGAGAAAGAAAGACAACGTCCAGCGAAGGGCTATTGACGTCTCCAACTGAAGGCACCACCATGAGACGAAAGATAGATTTGGGGGATGGGAATACAACAAACCATGTTCACAGATCAAGAGCAGTAAAGTCAACGCCTGTTACTTCCATGCATTGGCAGGTGGTCAAACACCCAAAGTCTCCAGACTTGTTGGACTCACGTCAAATGACAAAAACTCAAAAATGGTGATGGCAAAGGTATAATCAGGTGGCCATCAGTTGTCCAAGGCTAACAGATTGTGGAAGAAAGAGGCAGAAACCAAAAAAAAGACGCTGCACATAAGGTTGACCAATAATCTATGGAGGTTAATATGGTAATAGCGTTACTTGCATCTTTCTTTCCACAGGAGGATCAGCAGCTAGAATTCAAGCCACTGACTAATGAGGATTAGGAGCCAGGAGTTATGGAAATAAAATTGTCAAACTAGGTGCCTCGCCACAACAGGCCTAAGGGGAGATTCGAATTGTGAAGAGTATGAAGGGTCCTAATAAAATTGTGATAACCAAGCCAAACGATGCAATGAGCTGCCATCTCCATTCCCTTTTTATCCAGGCACACATTAAAGGCATACCAGTGACTTGAGTGCTCATAGATAACGGTGCAACAATAAATATCCTACCAGCATTTATGCTGAAAAAGATTGGCAAGACAAGTGATGACCTGATACCTACTGGCATCATAGCTAGTAATTTTACTAGAAGCATGACAAACATATGGAGTATACTGCCATTAGATATAATAGTGGGATCATGTACTATTATCACTTCATTCTTTGTAGTAGACACATCGTCGATGTACAATGCGTTATTGGGAAGGGATTGGCTACATACCTCAAAATGTATCCCTTCCTCATTATATCAGACCTTTTTCATATTGAATGGGGGGATGCTGAGGATGTTCGTGCTGATGCGAAACCTTTTACCATCAAAGCAAGCATCGTAGAAGCGGTGTATTATTGTGACAACGTTTTTCCTACCTATCTCGGACATGGAGGGCCAATTAAAGGAGTTGCTCTTACTCCTTCTAAGGAGATTTTCAAGGCATGCAACATTAATGAATGAGTTGACATCAGATTTGATAATGATCAACATGAATAAGTCAGACCAGCGTGCTAAGATCGAAGTGGCAGAACAAATTGGCCAGTCTATAGAAAAGATACAAAGCTGCTAGCAGTTGTTACAACAAGTGATTGAATATGTCAAAAGCCAGCCTCATCTAAAAGGGGAGAATGAGGTGATCGAGTTGGCTAATGCAGTCCTCGAAGATGACATGGTCAGCGCACCTCAGGTGATCGAATTTTCTATGTTGTCTACTACACCAACTAGAATGGATGACGTTAAGATTGAAACCCAAGACCTGGTGGTAGAAGTCAACTTTGGAACTCTTGCTCGACTGAGACCCACTTATGTAAGTAACTGCTTGACTCTATCTCAACATGAACAACTGTTGAGAACCTTAATGGAGTTCAAAGATTGTTTTGCATGGTAACATTTTGAAATGCCTGGATTGAGCTGTTAGATAGTCGAGCATGGATCCCTCGGAAGTTAGGTTATTGGCCATATAGATAGTCACCTAGGCCATTTTTAGACCAAGTTATGTCCAAAGTCAAGGAGGAGATAGAAAGATTACTGACAGTGGGTTTTATTGAGGTAGCTATGTACGCTGAATGAATTTCTAATATTGTACCTATAATGAAGAAGAATGGCGAGATCAGAATATGCACAGATTTTAGGAATCTGAACATGGCATCCCTAAGAGACGAGTATCCAATGCCAATTGCTGACTTATTGGTAGATTCATCAGCCTACAATGAAATGATGATGTTTGTAGATGGAAATACAAAATACAATTAGATCTTCATTGCAAAGGAATATGTGCTGAAGATCGCATTTCGGTGCCCTAAGTCGATAGGCATTTATCAGTAGAAGGTCATGCCTTTTGGATTGAAGAATACTAGGGTGACGTACCAACGAGCCATAAACTATATGTTTCATGATTATATTGGTCAATTTATTGAAATCTACACTGACGATACAGTCGTGAAATCGCCTAATTTTGAAGACCACCTGATTCACTTGAGAACCATGTTTGAAAGAATGCGGCAATATTAGTTGAATCTCAATCTTTTGAAGTGTGTGTTTGCTTTCTCAACTGGTGTGTTCCGCGATTTTTTGGTGCATAAAAAAGGCATTGAGGTTGAACAAAATAAAGCTAAAACCATAAAAAAATAACGATCACCGAGCAACAAAAATGAGCTATAGCAGTTTTTTGGGAAAGTCAATATTTTAAGCAGGTTTATTGCTAACCTCCCTGGTAAAGTTCAAGTATTTCCCCATTGCTGAGATTAAAGCAGAATGAGCTGTTTATCTAGAGGGAAGAACACTAGTTAGTGTTTGATGTGCTCGAGGACTACCTTGTCAGCCCGCCAGTACTAGCTCCCTCGAATTGTTCAAAACCATTGAAGCTGTATTTATCAGTAGATGAAGGGACAATTGGATGCATTCTCACTTAAAATAACAAGGAAAGGAACGTGCTAGTTGTGTATTACTTAAGCAGGTTGCTCACTCCCACAAAGTACCGATATCGTTCAGTGGTGAAGTTGCGCTTCTCTTTGTATTTTGTGGTCAGGAAACTAAGGCATTATATGTTATGGGTAGTGGCGTATGTGATCTCGAAGTTGGGTTTGGTACGCTATTTAGTAAATCGGTAGACGTTTAGTGGTTGACTTGGTAAATGGGCATTGTATCTAATGGAATACTAGCTTCAGCATGTGCCCCAGACAGCAGTCAAAGGATAGGCATTAGTAGACTTCGTAGTTGATCTTGCTTCAAATTTGGATGAGGACGTAGGGTAAGAACGGGAGAAATTTCGGTCAAGACCATAGAAGATGTGGTTCGACAGCTCGTTAGTAGGTGCAGTTGGTGGGGCCGAAATATTAATAGAGGCTCTAGACGGCTGGACGTATTGACATGCTTTCAGGCTGACCTTCGAGTGCTCTAACAGCTAGGCTAAACATGAAGCTTTAATCATCGAATTGGAAGTATTACTGGAATTAAAGGTAGATAAGGTGGAAGTATTTGAGAATTCCATGCTTGTGATCAACTAGATTTCAGAGGGCTACGAACACAAGAATCTCACACTGGCTCTATACTTGTTAGCTGCCAATAATTTGGTTGAACGTTCCGACGCATTCGTTTTTGTCATATTCCATGGAAGGACAATCGGAAGGCTAATGAACTGGCTCAAACAACGTCTGGAATGACCTTTGAACGCGAGAAGTCATCGGCCAGCTTCACAGTGTTCGGAAAGAGTTTACTATCGTATCAAGATCATTCTGTAGGTTTGGGGATTTATACCTCAAGCCAAGACAAGTTGAAGATTGAAGGTGATAAGTGCCAAAGTAGACTAGTTTCTTATAGGTTTTTAGATTAGGTTTTTAAGAATTTTTATGTGATTTTCCTCTAGTTCCTAGCTATTTCTTCTCATTTGTGATTTTTATGCCAATTTGTGTAAATGTGTGATCTACATATGTTTTCGTGCTATTTTGCAGGTGTTTGATAGCTTCATCATCGAATTTAATCAATTGAAGTTGCAAAGACGAAGTTTGGATGATTGATTCGATGATGGAGGACGATTAACGGAAAGAACACGCCAAAATATGGAACAAAGTCCAAGAGTTTTGAGCTACAAAGACATTAGAGCTACTGGACCACAGTTGAAGGCACAATTAGACGCAAAAGGAAAGTTTCTGACCTCGGCCGCGCTCTTATCCATGCCGCGGACTGAGCTGCGGCCGAGATCAGAATGTTTGGAGTCTCAGCCGTGGGCTGAGCCACGCCCGCGGCTCACTTGAGCCTACCCGCGGCTCACCAACCGCGGGTCTAGACGCAGCCACGACTCATCCAGCCGTGGGCGTGGCTGGGATAGATGTGGGGGCGGCTCACTTACGGGATTTTGTAATTTTTCAGCAGTAGAGTTGGTGTGAATGGGAAGACCAAGGGAGAACATTAATAAGCAGATCAAGGGGTCTTCCCTAGGGCAACAAGGGGACAAGAGAACATATGAGATAGAGAGAAAAGGCAAGAACGATGAGAAGAGAGAGGTCGCAACTATGGGACAATTTCTGCAGCAACACAAGCGAAGAATTTGTGGCTTCATGAGAATGAGTTTCCTATTTTTGCTTTGTTGTTTGTTAATCTTTTCTTTGTAGTTATGAACTAAATAGATTAGGAACTAGATGGGTTGAACCCTATTCCACTTATTATGGATCTTTTTCCTTTATTAATGAATGGAATTCTCTTTGTTTGAATTTATTTGTGAATTTATTGCTTGATTGAATTGGGTGTTTACGTGTGACCTTTGATTTAATTATTGATTTCACTTAGGTTTATTGAGAAATAACCTAACTGATTAGATCCTTTCACAAATAATGAGATTTACATGGGTTGCTAGAGATAGAACCACATAAGTCTTCTCGGGTAGATTCATACCTAACCCACACAATAGAATCTCTGATTTGTAACTTCATCTCTTTGGGATTTTAATGGTAGAAGAGATTCTAATTAATCAGCTAGAGAGATAAGGGTTATGATACTTGAGAGAGATCATGACCTAACATAGGATTCTAGGTTCTAAATACTTGAATTCATTCATTCATTAATCTGGAATTGATACATAATAAGGGAAGAATTAGGGGAATTCCACATCTACTTCCTACTTTTGATCATTGCTATTTTCTCTTTTCGACTGTTCTTGTTTGCTAAATAGGTCTAAGTAGTTAGTTTATTTTAATTCATTTAGTTCAATCTTTCGACTTTGTAGGTTAGATAATAGGGAAAGTGTTAGTACTAGTATTCATATAATCCTCGTGGGAACGGTATCTGGTACTCACTTATCCTGTACTACCGGAATGATAGGTATACTTGCCTAAAGTATCCATAGTGTAGCAAAACAGATATCAGAAAGGAACCAATTAGGTCCTTCTTGGAGAACCCAAGTCAGAATACTTTTAGAAAGATAAGGATAGGATCTGCCCAATACATGTTACTCCATGGTGTTCTGTATAAAAAGATAAGTCTGAGCTATACCTTAAATGTCTTAGCAAACCAAAGGCTTACCTAGCAATGTTGGAGATGCATGAACGTACATGTGGAGCTCACCATGCTCGTCAGAAGATGACCTGGATTTTTCTTCGGCATGAATTTTTCTAGCTCACAATGATGAAAGATTATATGTGTCTGCAAGGGGTGGCAAAGATTGCCAGATGCATGGCCCTATTCAATGATCCCCAGTACGAGACATGGAGGTTATAGTAAAGCCACAACCATTTTGCTATTGGGGGATCGATATAATAGGCATGACAGTACCACCTTCTTTGAAACAACATTTGTATATTATAACGGCCACAGATTATTTTGTGAAGTGGGCTGAGGCAATGCCACTCAAAAAAACTAATCAGATAATAGTGACTCGATTCATCAGGAAGAATATTGTTCACAGGTTTAGTATTTTGAAAGTAATTGTTACTGACCAAGTGCTTCATTTTTCAAAAGTAGAATTTGTTGCTTTCGCAGAGAGTTACAAATTCTAAGTAACACACTTGATGCCCTATTTTGCGCAAAGCAATGGCCAAGTAGAGTCAATCGATAAGGTGCTCAAAGGGATTATAGCTAAAATGATTGAAGATAATCCCAGAGCTTGGCATAAGCATTTGTTAGAAGTTTTGTGGGCCTATCAGCTGTCATACAAGACTAGTATTGCTATGATGCTTTGTGAGCTGGTATATGGCCAAGAGGCTATTATACTAGCTGAAATATCGATTGGGGCACTTAGGTTGGCATGATAACAAGGTCTAACAACGAAAGAATATGAACACCTGATGATTGCGGTGCTAAACAAGTTGGGAGAAAAAAGGTTACAGGCTTCGGACCATATTGAAGCCAACAAAGACAAGTAGCAACCATGTACAACAAGCGGGTGCAGCATAAATGTTTTGAAGAAGGTGAAAACTTGCTAAAGATAATACTCCCAATCGGTAGAAAACATCCTAAGTACGGAAAGTGGAGCCCGAATTGGGAGGGGCCCTTCATGATGCATGAAGACTTAGGTGAAGGAGCATACAAGTTGGGTAGCTTGCAGGTAGAAGTTTTTGATAAGCCCATCAATGGTATTTATCTCAAAAAGTTCAATATATCACAATAGAAAGCAATGATTGCAAAGGAAAAAGAAGTTGTGTTCTAGACTGTCATAACCAAACAAAGGTAAAGTTTAACAAAGCAAGTAAAGTTTGAAAGGCTACGTCATAGTTGACCAATATCATTATTACAGGAAAAGAATTGTTTAAAGACCGATACAAATTGGCTTCTAAATTTCCAATTAAAGAGATCAGGTTCCTTCACTGGAACCTAAGAAAGAGCCACCAGGATTTGCTGTGATTGGCCCTTTAGGTAGGCATGGCCATGGTTCCATTTGGAACCAAGAATTAGATCAAACCAGACCAAACCGTATTGGAACAGGACTAGAATCGGAACTGAAACTGAAATCGTAGAATCGAAACCATCAAGGAACCGTAGGTTATGGTTTCGATTTTTATCTGAAAAAATAGAACCTGAATCGAAACTGGCGGTTCTGGAACTAAAACCACTGGTTCCAAAATCGTAAAATAAAAAATTAAAAAATTAAAAATTAAAAGGAAATGGTTTCATTATTTCTTTGGGAAGCTATTTCTTTCTTAAAGAAAGAAATAGTTAGTTTACAATGGTAAAAAATTACAACGGCTTTTAATTTAGAAACAGCACATTTTACAAATTAGCCATTGCACTTTTTTTTTATTTACAAATTTTTTCTATAAATACTTCTTAACTCTTATTTTTCTTCTACACCAAAATTTATTTTCTCTCCCTCTATCTCAAATATACTTAACTCTTCATTTACCTCCTAATTTCTCTATTTCTTTTCTAATTTGCTCACTCTCAATTTGATTATATTATAGTATTTATTCAATTCATCTAGTATCTATAATTATAAGTATTAAATTATTATTTATAAATTTTTATTTTTACTTATCTATTGTCAAATGGCAAGTGTTGGTGGTGGGAGTTCATCCTCTTAATCAATAGGCAAAGGCAAAAATATTTTGTACAACGTCAATTCGATTGAAGTCGATGATGTTGATGTTCCAACTCAAAGAAAGCCAACACGTGGAGACCATTTTCGAAGAGCAAACAATTGAAACCAGAGGAGAAAAAAGTCGAGCTCCTAAGTCCGATATCCTCACCAAATAATTCACCAAAATTGACATGAATGGCGAAACTCAAGCAAGATGTAATTATTGTAAGAAAATGTTACCAATACAAAATAGGAGATGTCTATAGAAAGTATCACAAGCATATCAGAACGTCTCATCCTCAAGAATATGGCATGGACAAAAAACAACAATAAATTACTGGGTTTGCTACTTCTAACTTTTCTTTATTTCAATATAGTGAGGAAAGAAATAGGAATGAAATGGCAAAAATGATAGCTCTTGAACATTTATCTTTTAGTTATGGTGAAAAGTTGGGTTTTAAAAAATATTGCTAAAATGCTTTAAATCCTCAATTTAAAAGTGTTCCTAGAACAACTCTTAGACGAACACTTAAAAATATTTATTCTCAAGGGAAAAAAAGAACTAATTCAATTATTTTTAAATTTAAATATTTGTGTGTCTATATGTTCTGATATTTTGAGTGATCACTGGCAAACACATTCTTATATGGCTATAACTTGTCATTGGATTGATAACGAGTGGAATATACAAAACATAGTTATAGCTTTTCGTATTTTTTGATGAATCTCATACAGCCTAAATATTTTTAAAATGATTGGTATTATTTTTGGAGAATATGGTCTATGTAAAAAAAAATTTTCAACTGGTTTCGATAATGCATCTGCAAATACAGCTTCTATTGGAGAGTTACAAGATCTTTGTCAACCCGAATTAGGTGGTAAATTTTTTCATATTAGATCTACATGTCATATTTTAAATTTAGCTATACAAGATGGTCTAAGAGCACTTGAAAATCATATCAAACCTATTAGAAAAGCAATTTCTTATTTGTGGACACACCCTAAGTTAATTAAACAATGGAGTGCGTTTTGTAGAGCTAATGGGAAAAATCCAAAAAGATTTTCAAGGGATGTTCTTACTCATTTTAATTCAACATTTGAATCACTCAACCAATCTAACAAATATAGTGAATTATTATGTGCATTTTTTGCAACTAATACGATCGACATAATATTGCATGAACATAATTTGGTTGTTTGCATGAACATGTTGTAATAACCGTCATGGGAATGCAAGAGTGTTGAAGAGGCTTGATAGGGTTTTGTTGAATTATGAATTCACTACTTTGCAACTGGAACTTTCTGTTCGGCATTTGTCCAGACGGGCCTCTGATCATGCACCTTTATTCTTGAGTGGTAAGACAAGGTTGGATGTGAAACCACATCCCTTTCGGTTTCTCAATTTTTGGGCTGCTCATCCACACTTTCTGGACATGGTTAGGCAGACATGGACTAAGAATTATAGCTGTTCTCCATTATTGAAGTTTGCTTTAAAACTGAGGGATGTGAAGCAGGTTATTTGTCATTGGTCTAAACAAACTTTTGGTGACATTTTTGCAAAAGTGAGATAGTTAGAAGGGAGGACAACCGAGTTGGAGCATGCATATAATGTGGATGGTTTGGACCACTCTAGGGATTGCTTAGGGGCTACTCAATCTGAACTTAATAAAGCCCTTACTGTTGAGGAGAGTTATTGGTGCCAAAAGGTGAGGGTGAAATGGTGAAAGGAAGGAGATAGAAATTTCAAATTCTTTCATGCTATAGTTGCTGAATGGAGAAGGAAAAGCATCATTCATTGAATTAAAAATCCCTCTGGAGAATGGGTAGATGGTGAGGCTGAGATCGGAACAAATGCTCATCATTATTTTACTTCTCTTTTTTCTCAAGAAGAAATTCGAGAGGAATGTGACTTGGGACACATTCCTAGATTGATTTCAGATGAGGAGAATAGTATGCTGGAGATTTGTCCTAATCAGGAGGAGATCCGAAAGGTAGTGTTTGATATGGATGGAGGAAGTGCTGCAGGACCAGATGGTTTCACAGGTGCTTTCTTTAAGGCGGCTTGGGATATTATTGGAGAAGATTTATACACTGCTGTGACTAGCTTCTTCTGTGGGGCTAACATGGCAAGGAGTATGACCTCGACTTTAGTGGTACTTCTTCCGAAGGTTGATCACCTGCAGGATTTTTCTTAGTTTAGACCTATTAGCTTATGCAACTTCATAAATAAAATTATTTCTCAAATTTTGGCTGATAGAGTATCGTCTATCCTCCCAAAGATCATCTCTACTCAGCAAATGGTTTTGTTAAAGGGAGGTTGATGTTAGACAATTTCTTGTTGGCTCAAGAGTCAGTGGGAGATTTAGGAAAGAGACCTAGGGGTGACAATGTGGTTTTGAAGCTGGATATGGAGAAGGCTTATGATAAGGTGTCTTGGATTTATTTAATTCAAGTTATGCATGCTTTTGGGTTTGGGGAGAGGTGGATTGACATGGTATGGAGATTAATTTCCAATTGTTGGTTCTCTATACTAATAAATGGCTCTCCTACAGGTTTCTTCAAATCCTCCGGAGGGATTTGACAAGAGGACCCCATATCTCTGACACTTTTTATTATTGCAGCTGAAGGATTATCAAGGGCTTTGAATCAATTGCCATGTCAGAGGGGCTTTTCTCCACTTAAAGTTCCTCTTGGATGCCCTATTATCACTCATCTTGCTTTTTTTTGACAATATTATGATTTTTTTCAGGTGCTACGAAGTGTTTATTAACAATGGTGTTTGATGTGCATAGAAAGTATGAGTTACAACCTGGTTAGAAAATTAGTACCTCAAAAAGTGTGTTTTTATGCCACCCAAAAACACAGCGAGCTAGGAGGAGTATCATAAAGCAGATAACGGGGCTTAAAGAAAAAGCTTTTCCGGTACATTACTTGGGCTGTCCCTTGTTTATTGGAAGGAGCAAAAAGGATTATTTTGCTGAAATTAGTGTTTCATTGATGAAGAAAGTCCTCTCTTGGCAGAATCATTTTTTATCTATGGGGAGAAGACTTATTCTTATAAAGCATGTGTTATCTTCCATCCCGTTACACATTCTGGCAGTTTAAAACCCACCCAAAGGAATTTTTACTCAATTGGAGCGTGGATTTGCTAATTTTTTCTAGGGTAAGGATAGTGAGAAATTGAAATATCATTGGATTAATTGGGGGAATGTATGTAGACCAACGGGAAAGTGGAATTGGAATACGATCTCTTGAGGATGTATTCAATGCTTTCACTATTAAATTATGGCAGAAATTTACGGAGCAAGGATCACTATGGGCTCTTTTTATGGTTGCAAAGTATTGTAAACCTGGACTCCAATGCACATAGAATAGATTGATTTCGGCAACTTGGAGAAGAATGTTGGGTAAAAGGGAGTTGTGTGATGAGAAAATTGTGTGGTTATTGAAGGATGGTTCAGTTAGCCAAAATTCAGTATCTAATGGAAATGCTTATCCAATTTGGTCCCTAACTGCATTAGGTTTGTTTTCTTTTTCCACGGCCTATGACTGTGTTCGTGATTGTAGATCGTCAGGATTTCTTTTTAAAAATATTTGGGCAAGTTATATTCCTGTTAAAATTTCTGTTTTTATGTTAAAATTATTACTTGGAAGACTCCCTTCTGCTAATGTACTTCATAGGATGGGATTTCAAGGCCCGTCTAGGTGTTTTTGTTGTGATAATTCATCTATTGAATCAATTGAACATATGTGCTCGTGGGGTCAAATTCCATCAAAGGTGTGGAAATTTTTTTGAAGCGCCATTGGGCATTATAGCTAATCAAATGAGGATTTGTGCAAGATTAATGAAATGGTGGTTGTTATCTTGTTCGAATGATCAAGCTCAAATTTTGTTGCATCTCACTCCTATTTTAATATTGTGGCATTTATGGAAAGCTAGAAATGCCAATTTTTTCACAGGTGATAGACGTTCTTGGGAAGGATTGTAACTGCTATATTCGCTGATGTGAGAATGGCTTTTGAGGTTAAGTTCAATATTGTGAATGCATAATCATCTTGGTAGGAACTATATGAAAAAGCATGCTCTCGGAGAAGGGAAGTGAAGATTACTCTTGTGAGATGGTCTTTTGCAGTTGATTTTGTCAAATTGAATACAAACGGATGCTCTAAGGGAAACCCAGGTGAGTGTGGTGGAGGTGGAACAGTTCGAGGCAAGGAAGGAAAGTTTAATCTTGGTTTTGTATGCTATTCTGGCTTTGGGAATAGCTTGGAGGTAGAAATGCAATCTCTACTCCATGGAATCAAGTGTGTGTCTAATGGCATTTCTATCTTTCATGTGGAGTTGGATTCACTGGTCTTGTTCAATATTTGAAAGGTTTAATTCTCTATCCGTGGCACCATAGGAAGTTGGCTGAGGAAATCAAAAAATTTCAGCACCATATTATTACCATTTCACACTGTTATAGGGAAGCTAACAAACCTACAAATATTCTTGCCAAAGAGGGATTGCTACACAAGAGCAATACTACTTTCCACGATTTTGCAGATCTTCCAAAAGAAGCACGGGGTGCAGTTTGAGTTAATCATTTAAATTTTCCAGCTTTTAGATTTCGTAGACATTAATTATAAGACTTGTGAGTTGTATAGGTTCATTTTCTTGTAGTTGGAATTTTATTTGCTCATTCTGTAATAATAAGAGGTAAGGCTTTAGCCCCCCTTGTTGTAATCTTTTATTTCTATTAATAAAATTTGGGTGTGGCACCCCCCTTGTGTACAAGGTTAGCCACAAAAAAAAAAAGATTGTTTGCAATAAAATTTTAGAAGTTTTAACAATTTTTAATGATGCTACTTATATTTTGTCTAGTGTATATTATCCTACTGCTCATTTATTTCTTATTGAGGCATGTAATATCGTTGGTTGTTTAAATGAAGCTAAAAATGATGATGTTCTAAAACAACCTATTATGGATATGTTTTGAAAATGGATTGACTATTATGAACATATCCCGCCCATATATTTGGTTGCTTCGGTTTTTGATCATCGTGTTAGATTAGATGGTTTGCATGAGTATTTGTCATCATATTATGAACAAATATATGGTAGTGATAATTATAATTATGATATTAATAAAATGGTATTTGAAGTTAAAGAACTTATTGCTCTTTATATAATGAATTTTTATTGCTTATAGTGATCGATTTCCTACTAGTACTTTGGATGAATCCTCTAGTAACACCAGTAACATTCCCAAAGGCAAAGGAACTGTTAAACTTGGTGATAAATTACTTTTTCAAAGTTCAAAGCGACAAAAGGGTTCACTTAATACGAGTACAAAAATTGAATCATATCTAACTACCAAATTTGAGCATGATAATAGCAGCTTAACTAAGGAGTTCAAAGTTTTGGAATGGTGGAAATGAAAACCAGAGAATTATCTTATTCTCTCCCTCATTACTAAGCAAATTTTAGCAACTCCAGCATCAACAATGGTAGTGGAAAAAGCTTTTAGTGCCTGTGGAAGTTTTTAGGATGAGACAAGGTCGAGATTAAGTCCTGAATCATTAGAAATTCAAGCATGTATGGATGATTGGACCTGAGCAGAATATAGACAACAAGAGATGGAAATGGAAAACAATGAAGAGGATGAATTCAATAACACAACAAATTCTAGTACTATCGCAAGCAATGAAGATGATTAACTAATTAATTTTTATTTTCATATTCAATCTCAATTGTAATAGTGTAGGTTTGATAAAAAAAAATATCAATTTCAAGAAATATCATATATCTTTTTTTCTACTTAAAATGTTTACCATTGAAAATGCAATATATTTTTCATCATTTGATAATGTAGTGTATTTATTCATAAAATTTATATCGCACATTAATTCTTCATAAAATAATAATAAAATAAAAATATAATTTTTTTAATGTGCATTTCAAGTTCTGGAACCAGTTTATGAGGAGCGGTTCTGGTTGCTTGAAAAGTAGAACTAGAACCACCGATTCTGGAACTGTCCCTAGAATTGCCTTATATGGTGCAATTCTGGTTCCACCATTTTAAGGAACTAGAACTGGCGGTTTCAAAGTAGTGTGTGTAGGATGCAGTGCATATGGTCGACGGACTCGCCTAGTGCACCAAGATCACTGTCAAGGGAAGACTTGCATAAAGACATGCTCTCTTCTTGAGTGTTTAACCTTTCCAATTCAGTTAGCGCTTAGGTAGTGACAGTGACGAGCGAATCATTTTTTCCTTTTTCTTCATCTAAGCAACGACGCACCTCCTTTAGTTTCTTTTCTAGTTTATATTCTCCATCAGCCAAACTAGGGATCTGGGTTTCCACTTTAGTCAGTTGATCCCCTAGTTGCTGAAATTCCTTGTTCTTTGCATCTCCGCAACCTCATATTTTTTGTAGCTAGCCAAGCCGAATTGGAGTTCAACAAAGGACCTAACCCTCCTCGAAAGCGAATTCATGAAACAATAGCCAGCTTGCAAGTCCAGAGATGACAGCCTAGCATCTTCAACCTTTAGAAAGATGCTGAAGGTCAACTTTAAATCTTTGGGGTCACGACCAAATACCCCTTCCAGGGGACCATGCAGGGTAGAGCGAATGATCTACTTGCTCTAAGCCATAGTAGAAGGAGTTACTAAAGCCCTTGTAGGTTCAAAAGAGCTAGGAATTGGCTTGGAGGCAAAGATGGATGAAGAGCCATTGCCTAGGGATTCTTGCAAATAGAGAAGCAACAAATTAGAAGATTACTAGAAGATCAGTTTGACAAATCAAAGAAGAGGTTTTATCAGAGGAACAAATTGATCCTACAGTGGCCCCAATGGAAGGCTGCAAAGTAGGAGTCTTATTAAGGAGCTTGCTAATTGTTTTTTCTACAATAGGGGAACTAGTTGGAAAAATATCCTCAACAAAAGAGTGGGCGACAAATTCTACTGGAGTCTTTTCCTTGTAAGGATCAGCATAAATTTTGGCTGAACTGTCAACAGAATCTTCTGGAGAATTAGACAATGGTGGGTCATATGGGTGGCTACGTTTCATGGCTATGTGTTTAACTCATTTAGGATGAGGCTGCAGAGGTAGGGCCCCCTCGATGGAGTCTAGTCAGAGAAATTTCATCAGTCTCCTCTTCACTGTTTGGGTTGATGGAGGCAAGTTCTTCAAGCGCTTTGGCTTCGACTATTTCGAATAAGACTTAAGTTAGTATGGTATGAAAGAGACAACTACGAAAAGAAAGTTCAAATACCTTGCAATTCAATAGGACCAGCAACGGTGCGCAAGATGTCCAAGGAGAGGTGCTGGTCATCAAGAGTCACAAAAAAGGAGTCTAGGTCACTAGGTTCGATACATTTCCAACACTTAGTTCATAGGTGTCAGCAATGGCAAAATTGGCTGTTGCAATAGCTGGCGGAGGTCATGTGTGAAGTTTAAAATATTGCTTAAAGGGGATTGCTTTAGGATCTCCAAACCTGTATTTTTGAAAGTCTTGCCTCAAATGACATTCACGTTTAGACTCTTCCTTTTGTTGATTGATAGCGGCAACCTCTCGTAGGATCTCAACATATCAATGAGGTTCCCATTTTAGCTGATAGTATTTTTTGAAGGCAAGAATTTAAGAACGATGCTTACTTCGTGATGAAGCTGGCACTTTCCTCTTATTGCTTCCCTATGGAGTTAAAAGATAATCAATTAATACATCAGAGGGAAGAGAGAAATAAAGATTGTTGTAATCAGTTAGCCACGTGAAAAAGTCATCATGGACAAAGGTCGAAGGGGTTAAAGGTGTCATCTAGAAAATGGCCAATAAAGTTGAAGATTTTTTGTGATGGGCCTCGAAATCAGAAAGGGCGTTGCACACCATTTTGTCCAAAATCTGGTGATTTGACCCTAGAAGTTTCTGTAGGGGGAGAGTCACCCTAGGGATATCTTGAAGAAGGCCGAATTGACGGGCAACAAACTGTGGATAGTAGATTTCAACTCCTGCTTTGGTTGATTTTGGACTAGTAGAAGGAATATGCTAGGCACCAAAACTCAAGTGATGATGCACCAAACAAGAGCCCCACACTATTTGCCTTTTTTTCATTTCAACAAGAGTAAGGTTGGCAGCATTAAGGGTCAAGTGAAACCAGTGAGAAGCAAATCATCAACTCTAAACAATAGCAAAGTTTGGGCAATGGCTATCTTCGTAAAATATCCAAAAATAATCTGAAAATTTCACTGGTGGGGTTGGTTGATTTGCAAAAGAAAGACCAAGGATTGGAAGATTATTTGCAAGGACAAGTCTAGGTGAGCGGATAGCAGGGAAATAACATTGCAACGAGATTTGGAAAAACCAGAGAGGACCTCTTGGGCATGGTAGGGTACATAGCTTAGAAAGACCATGGTAAATGCAGGACAAGACTACAGGAGCAAGTCACAGTTCTTCGCCAGCAACTAGGGCCATAGCCATATGAAGGTATTCCTGTGTGACCCAAAGCAATGAGGATCCAAAAATATACTTGCAGAGCCAAAAGAGGAGGAAGTTCTTATGCTCTACATCTTAGCAGACTGTTTTGGAGCAAAAGGTGATGGAAAGATCAAGAAAGCGGCCATATGATTTTGAACGGAGGCAATCTGGGCCAAAGTCTGCATGGTCGTGAACTCTGACAAGTGAGAAATCAATAGTGGTCCCATGCAAATAAAGGCCACTGATAAGTGATAATTTTACCTATTTTTCACATAGTGTTTTATACATATTTTTAGTGTGTTTTAAGTATGTTCTAAGTGTTTTTAATCTAAAAATGGCTCAAATTCATAATTCTTCTTCCATTTGAAAATTTTTCTAAAAATTAGGGTTTTTACCCAATTTTTATGGAGTTGAAGCAAAATTTATATTTTGAGCAAATTAATGCACAATCTTTGTACAATCTTTCAGTTTTTATACATTCAATCATAATTTGGATCAATTGGAGTAAAGGTCATCCCATTCTTAGTGGATTCATAGATGATTGGATTGAGAATTTCAATAGAACAACTTTTATATTCAAATTTGGAGAATTGCTTTGCTTAACTTTTGGAAAATTCTCATAAAAAAATTCATCAGAGAATTAGAATATCAACATCACAAAAAGGTCTCAAGGGTGTCGCGTCCTAAAAATCATAAGTAAAAGGTGTACTAGGGGGGTCGTTGACTGTTGCATATCGAAAAGACGGTTCGATCCGATAACCTCCTTTAAAAAGAGAAATTTTGGAAAAATTGTGTGTGTGTGATAAAAATTGAGTTTTTTAGTAAAAAATGTATGTTTTAGAAGAAATGGTATTTTAAAAAGAAACTAATGCCAGGACTAAAAATGCGACCATTTTGGCCAACTGATTTTTGAAAAAGGGTTTTATTTTAAAAGAAAATGAAGCCGCCACTTGGTACTAAGTTAGGGTGTACCAAGTCACCCGAAAAATCATTTAAAAAAACAAAAATTAAAATTTTAGAAAAATCATTTAAACCCTTTTCCGACTCCGATCTACGAAAAACGAGACAAAAAGTTCCGGGAGTCACATTTGAAGAGAAGGAAGGCAAAAGCTTGTGCCTAAGGCATCCTTTCTACCTAGTTGAAGCTAGTTGCGAGGTTTAATCAAAATTTCTCAAATTAACCCTACATTCTATCACGTTCGGATGTATCTAAATGAATGCAAATCCTAAATCTAAATGTCAGTATCGGGAGGGTCAACACGTTCCCTCGAGGCATAGTCGGATTTATCGCATTAATTGCGAAACCTGAGTCGAGACCTCGAGGGAGTCACGAGTGTCTATGCAAAACATGATGCAAAAACAAAAGAAAATAATAATATATAGTAAGTGAAGAAAGAAAGTGGGTATGCAACATGATGGGCACGGGAGACTAATAACTCCTGACAGAATGTTTCTACTCAGGGAGGGGGGAACGGCATGTACGCCACCACTTCCCACGTGAGTAGGCGACTATTTCTAGTCGTATCACACAAATGTCCTAAAAAATCTAAGTGAAAATGCAACCTAAATGTCATGCACTGAATTTTTGTCAAAAATAGATAATAGTTAATAAAATATATACAAATCATGCAAAAAATTTCCTAAAAAAAGTAGTGTGTGAAATGATATGAAATGCTCATGAGTGGACCTATCACTAAAATGCCCTCAGGGTCTAAGCATGGGACTAGTCCTTTCTAGGAATTCCCTACTAGCGTTGAACTAGCGGGAAAGCGAGAAGACCACAACTAGCATTAGACTAGTGCGGTGACGGAACAATAAAGCTAACAAAAGCATGCATTAAAATTGATGTGCGCACGGTTGCGTTGCCAAGAAAGTCTTGGATTTCAGGTATGCAACTCGTTGAACTCAAGACCTCGTTTCATTCGTGAACCAAGGAACCCTTGACGTGGAGTTGTCTTGCCTTGAATCTCCCTTGAAGAAGATGAACATGCCTAAGACAAGCTAGATTAAACCAAGTTGAGCGAGTTTAATCGTTTAACCTAAGTTACCTAAGACTTGATCAAAAATACAAGAAAAACTCTAAGCGAAGTTGGTGGTCGCCACAAGCAAGCTTGATAAGACCAAGAGTAGTTCTTAATCACCAAAGAACCAAGAAAATTCTCAAAGAGAACACACAATATTTCTGAAAATTCTGATTAAAATCGTAACTAAATTATAGCCTATAAATAGGCTTACAAAGAACATTCTAGAGTTGTGAAAATAGACTTAACTTCTAAGACAAAACCTATACTAATGAAACTACCAAAACAAAGCATGATTTAACTAAAATAACTAAGTCTATTACAACTCTAAAAACTTTAAAAATTCGTAGCTAATAAACCCTAATGGGCTGGCGGTCCATTAAGCCCACAAAACCATCAATTGGACTTCAATTCCTCAAGCTCCCCATGTGTGTGGCCCCTGAAGTCCTCATCCAATGTTTGTTCTGTAGCATCCTAGAAAATGCACATACAAGAGACATTTTTTTTCTTATTTAGGGTTAAATGTTAATCCTTGATTTATTAGTCGGGAGATTTCTTGAGTTAATTAGGTTAGTTAACTAAGATTTTCATTATTAAGCAAGGACACCCAAGTACTAAATTTAGAATAATTTACTTGACCTTTTAATTTATATTAGTGTTTAAATTTTGCTTAATTTATTCTACTATTTTCTAGCCTTTTGACTACTTGAATTTTAGCTCAATTTTACTCAAAAATTTCACTTATTTTCTTGCTTTATTTTCTTTTCCCTTAGCTGAAAATTTTTTTTCTCTTTCTTTTCTTTTTTTTTCTTTTTGGCCGAAAATTCTTTTTCTTTTTCTTTCCCCTTAGGGCCAGTTTCTCTCTCTCTCTCTCTCTCTATTTTTACTCTCTTTTTGCTTTAATAATTTGTGTCTTAATATTGCTAGTGTTAAGTGATAAGAGGTTAATGAACTCCACCAATCAAATTCACCCAAGTTAGCTCTCTTGCATTAAAAGACTACCTCTTTTACTTTACTCTTGTTATGATTTCATTGGGTAATCATTTTCTCACCTTTTCTTTAATTCTTTTCCATTTTTTCTAGCCTATTTATTTCTCTTTCTTCTCCCTCTTGGCCGGCCATTCTCTTTTCTCTTCTTCTCTCATTTTTGACCTCAACTTCTTGGAGTTTATTCTCTAAATCTTGGGCAATTCACCATAAAAAGTGAGCTTCTTTCTTCTCTAAGCAAGGTTCTAAGCTTGTTTAAGGTATGTACTATGAACTTTTGCTATTAATTTTAAGTTTTGTTTAGTTTTTGTTCAAGTTTTATACTAAGTACTTTGTTAGTAGTACTTGAAGATTTAAGCTTGAACTCAAGAACACTTAAACAGTCATGCTGGACCAGCTTTAGTAAAACTTTCATAACTTGATGTAGATAACTTGGATTCGAGTGATTCTTGTTGTTTTATAAACTAGATTCATAGGGATTTCAAACAGTATAAAGCTTGCACGGTGGTTCATTGTGTATTAACCGCAGAAAGCTTGCAAAGTTGGCTGAAATTCGGTTCTGTGTAAACAGTTTTGATGAAGAGCCAACTTGGGGGCTGATTTTGAACCTGTTCTAGTTGTAATTTTAAGTGATGATCTTCACGAAAGTTGTAGCCCTATAAACTTACTTTCAAACCATGTAATCACAATTCCATGGTTCTTGGTGGAGTGACCCCAACAATGGCACGAAGTTGGCTGAAAATCAACCCTGTGCAGATTTGGGTGATTATTCTTGGAGTAGGAATTTTGAATTTGAGTAGAATCTTGATTGAATTTGAGTTTAAATTGAACATAGAAGTTGTAGAACATGTTGAAATGGATTGGGTGGTTGATTTTTCATGCAGGGAAAAATTTTGGCTAGTCTGATTTCTAAGGGGAGATGCTGCCGAAATTTTGGTAGAAATAAAGTAAGAAAAATGCTAGTAGAGATTTCTAACCTAGAACATGTTAAAATTGGAGAGTTAGCGTGCAGAAATTTTTGGATAAAATGACCAAGTAATGAGCAAAATCCTCTTAGGGCAAGAAAACCCTAAAACCCTAAACCCTAGAAACCCTAAAACCAAAACCCTAGGAATAAGTGGGATATTTCTTGGATTTCTTTACTAAATTAATTAGGGTTTAAATCAGATTTTCATCAGATTATTTCCTTTAAATTTCAGGACCCGAGAGCAAATTGCGACTACCTTACGAAATATTTTCATAGGCATTCCAGGTGAGTGTCTTTATGTGTGCATGATGCATGTAATGTGCTATTTCCATTTTGTAAATATTATGTCATGACTGCAATCGCTATATGATTAAATGTGCTACTTGAGGAAAGATGTGTACTTTATCGCATCTATTCCGCAACGTGTTACATGCTTTCCTTACCCAATGTGTTACTTGTGCTTGAGACGTCCGTGACTAACTTCACTGTTATTTCACGGATGGTCAACCCGGCTGCATGTGGGAGGACATAAGGTGTTGGGTGTTTTAGGGCTTGATGTTCTTTCCCTTTTGAGTTGTGAATCCTCAAAGAGGCCAACTCCGAATTGAACCTGCTTGCTTGCTGGCCCTCCAGGGTTGAGAATATCTCCCTGGATGTGGTAGCCTGTACGGAGGTTATAAGGTGAACGGCGATTAGGGTTCTTGCTTGCTTGCTTGATAATACTGGCATGACTCTTGATGCAGACTTGAGCTATTATCTCAATCCTAACATCACGATTTCATGGTCAGTGCATGCTCTTCCTGCGGTTAAGCTTGCTTCCGTAGATGAGCCCCGTATCCGCCATTGACTACTTGTTAATTGAAATGTTCATAACTTGTCTACTTAAATTGTCAATTATTTTGTTCAATAAAATATTAGATTTTTGGTATGATTGCATGACTCCGACACTCACTGGGCTATTATAGCTCATTCCTTTTATTTTTTTTCCTTTACCCAGGTTTCCTGAAAAATTAAAGCTGGAACGACTGATTTTGAGTATGCTAGATGTCTTCGTTATTGTAATAGCCGAACTGTATTAGGCTATCTTTGTGAAAAATCATGCATATTATGACATGTAAACTTTTGATGTGATTTGTATCTTTATGTGGAATAAAATGAGGGTATTTTATTTTATTCCATTTTATTTTAGTTTATTTTATTTTAAGTTAAGTACGCTCGGACGTTTGCGTGAGTGCGTGACTCGAGACCTGGCGAGAGCTAGGCAGGCAGTCCGCTAAGCCCTTTGGTGCGCCTCTGGGTAAGGTGGGGCTGTCACATGTTCAGCCCAAATCACATTAATGAATTGTTTAGATTGATCTTTTGAGCCCAATTGCAAAGCCTCCTCATATGAGTCCAATATGAGTCCATGCAAAGCATCCTTCATTCTTCTAGTTTGTGCTCTAGTCATTGGACCATCCAAACCTTTAAGCACATCATTGGAGCTCCTCAAACTTGATCCATCATCCTTGGAACATCCCTCTTGAAGGTCTCCAACTTGGGACTCATCAAAAATAGTAAAATATCAATCAAAGCAAATAAACATATAAAGACATACTAGATCACGTAAGAGCACATAACACGTAATCATGCTATTCTAGATGCAAAAATCCTAATTAAAAGCAGAAAAAAAAGTAAACATATAAGCATACAAAAGCAAATAACCCTAACTACTACACCGGGGAATTTAATTACAATTTTTAGGGGTGAAAAAGTAAAACTACCTATCTATTACATTTATCTATCTAAATACACAATTTTGCTAAAATATAAGAAATCTAGCCTAACTATAACATTGACTAACGAAATACAAAACTATTACACTTTTCGCCAAAATAATAATAATGAAATAATAAAATTTAAAATTAAATAGCATAAAAGAAATAAATACACGAAGAGCATGCAAGATAGGAAATATGTGAATAAAAATGCATAAAAATCACATAAGGCACCTTGGAGCACATAAGAGAAATTTATCAGGAATGGGGATGCCTCTTGAAGACCCGGTACTAAATGCTTAAAAACATGAATAAACACGTCAAGGCATCACGGCATAAACAAACAAAATCTAAAATATATAATTATTGACAAATTGAGATAAAAAATAAATTCTAGCAACTAAGGGGGCTGAAGATAAAATTCTATAAAGCTTAAGGGCAAAGTTGAAAATTCCCATAAGTCCAAGGGTGCAATTGAAAATTAGAGCAAAATTGGCAGGTCAAAATAGAAATTTTAGCAAGAGAGGGCAAAAACAAAAATTGTAGGACCTAATTGAAAGCAAATGAAATTTAGTGGGTCAATCTATAAACTTTAAGGACTTAATTGCATAAAAATAAAAAACTTTATGGGCCTATTAATGATATTGGAGAAGAACAAACACTTAAATAATTCATTTTATGATAAACAGAACAACTCAAACTAAGTTAATTATTCAAATTATCCTCATTAACTAAAATAAAATAGACAAAAATGAAAAAAAATGAAACAATAACTACGATAGACAAGTTTAAACCCATTTAAACTGAAATTAAATAATAATATAAAAAAAAAACCTGATAATCTCCTTCTCTACAGAACCCTCTTTTCTCTTTCTACTTCACTTACTCATTCTCTCTTTCTTCCTCTCCCTCCTCCTTCTCCCTCGTTTGATTTCTAGTTGTTCTCTCTCTCGGTTTCTCTCTGTCTCTCTATTCTAACCTTTGTTTTTTCTCTTTTCCTTTTCTCTTCTCTCTCCCACGCTGATTTCTGGTTGTTCTCTCTTTTCTTTGCTCTTTATTTTCCTTCTGTTTTACTCTCCTCCTCCGATTTCCTTTTTCTTTCAGTTCTAATCTCTTCTTTCTCTCACTCTCTAGTTTCTCCAGTTCCCTCACGTAGGTTCTCTCTTCTCTAGCCCTTTCTCTCTTTTTTCTCACCAAATCTGTTTATTCTTGGTTCTCTGTTTCTTTCCCTTTCCTTTCCCCTCTCACTGATTTCCCTTTCTCGAAATTCTTATTCCTTTTCTCTCTTCCTTCGATGCTCTTCTTCCTCTCTTTTCTTTTCTCTGTCTCACTTGCTTCCCTTTTCCTCTCTCGCTCATTCGCTAGAATTAGCTTTCCCAATTCAGTTTTTTTTTTTAAATCTTCAAAACTAAGTCCTGCCAATCTAAACTCCTAAATCCTAAATTCAAGCCTTAAGGCTCCTAAATCAGCCATGAATTTTTGAAATCGAGAGAGGGGAAAGTGAAATTGGGGAACAATTTCTAGACATGGTTGAGCTCAGTAATAATTGTGTTTCTTTTGATATTATTTTTTTTTAGGTTGTGGACAGCAATTGTGGTGGTGATGTGTGGCAGCATTCGTGGGTTTATTTGGTGTTTGTCTGAGGCTGGTGGGGTGGATGTTTGGTGATAACATTAACAGATTGTGTTGGGTAGTAGGTTGCTTGTGGTGGCGTTAGGATTGGGCGTGGAGGTATTGCTGTCGATTCGGGTGGACGGTAGTTGATGATTGGGAATTTTCCTGTAGGTTTATAGTGGGCTTAGGTGGTCACCGAGACTGAGGTTTGGTTGCTATGACTTCTGGTGAGGGATGGTCTTGATGTGCTAATTGTTTATGGTTTGCTGTTAGAGGCGTTTCCAATTGTGGAGGGGGCTATGGGGTGTTCTGTTGGTTCAGGTTGAAGTTAGCTATGGTGGAGCTATAAGTTTGGTGTGTGTTTCCAGATGGTGATTGAAGTGGGATGGGCTTGAGGTACCTGCTGGTTGGATCTAGGCGGCTGAGAGGTTCCAGGTAGAAAGGGAGAGTGGTGAGTCTTTGGTGGTTGTATAGAGGAAGAGGGAAGAGGGAGACGATGGAGATGGGGTGGTTGGGTAGTGGTGGAAGAAATTTGAGTGACTGATGGGTTGTTTGGAAACTAGTGGGTTGCTGTTTTGATGGTTCTGGTGAGGGAAAAACTAGCAATGGTCTGCTCGGTGGCTCTGTCGGAGGGGAGAAGAGGGTGGAGGTGAAGACGCTGTCTGGGGAGCAGGGGAATGGTGGAATTTGGGTGTTTTGATGGACAATTTTGACAGAGGAAAGCTGGCGGTGGAAGGTTGCTAATGGTGGTTCAAGGGGTTTGGAATTCGTGAATTTAGGGGTGGAATAGTAAGAAGGGATGGAGAGTTGTGCCTGAGGTGAATTGAATGATGGTAGAACTAGTTGTGTGGTTGTGTCTTTGCAGGTAGCTATCCGGTGGTGATGGAAAATTAGGGTTGGTTTGTGGAGGTTTTTGGGGAAGAACATGAAAGGGGAAAGGGTGGAAGAAAAACCAAGAAGAAGCAACCAAAAAATGTAAACCAAACCCAGAAATGAAAACAAAAACAGAAAGAAAAAAGAAAAGAAAATGCCATAGATTCAACCAAAATATCCAAATAAACACATACAATTGATTAGATCCATTTAAGAATAGAAGAAAAGTGAACCAAATAAAAAAAAAAAAACTCACCTTCTAAGCTTGAAGAAGGACGAACAATAACTTTTTTATGAAGAACGGCCTGCAGTGTGTGTTTTGTGATGTTTTTGTGTGTGTGGTTAATCTTTTTGGATACAATCAAATGTGTTTTTAGGGTTTTTGATTTTTTCCTTCTCTTTTTTTTTTTTTACTTAAGGGGGGTATTTATAGGGCCAGTTGTCTTGGTCACCAAAAATACTACAAAATAACAAAAACGCCACCGGTAATCAAAATTCTAATTTTATTTAAAAAAATTTTTTAACCCCTTAAAAATTAAAAATTAATACAAAGAAATGACAACAATCTCCAAAATTTTCAAAAAAATTCAAAGTAGGTTTCAGAAATAAAAGTTAGAGTTTAAAGTTGACAAAAAACGCGCTCGGGGTGTGAAATGACGATTTCGCCCTTGGCCAATAAAAATACACAAAAAGTAATTAATAGCCTACAAAAAAAACTAAAAATTGAAAATAAGCTTAAAACCCTGGGAAATGCATTTATGACTCAAAATTTGATAAAAAATGGATTTAAACTGTAAAATAATGATTTTGCCCTTGGACAATAAAAATTCACAGAAAAATAGCTATTGACCTTGGAAAATTACGAAAAATTAAAAATAAGCTTAAAACCCTAGGAAATACATCCATGACTCAAAAATTGACAAAAACTGAATTTTAACTGTAAAATGATGATTTTGCCCTTCGACAATGAAAATTCATAAAAAATAGCTATTGACCTCGAAAAATTACCAAAAATTAAAAATAAGCTTAAAACCCTAGGAAAAACATTTATGAATCAAAATTGGTGAAAAATGAATTTAAACTGTAAAATAATGATTTTGCCCCTGGATAATGAGAATTCAAAGAAAAATAGCAATCGTCCTCGAAAAAAATCAAAAAATTTAGAAACATGCTTAAAGAATTAGAAAAATAAATTTGGGATCTAAAATGAGCTGAAATGGTGTTCGCGAGGTGAAATTACCATTTTACCCTTGTGTTGGTAAAAATATAAAAGAATACCAATTAAATCCAGAAAAATCATAAAACATTAACAAATTTGTGTGAAAGTAAAAGTATGAATTTAAAACCCCCAAAGATGAATGGAACAAATATTTACAGAGAAAAATTATTATTTTTCCCCCAAGATTATTGAAAATTAAAATTTAGCCCAAAAAAATGCAAACATGCTCCCCAATGTTTGAAAATAAATGTTGTGCCAAAATTTGGTGTCTACAGTTTGCCCCTCTTTGTCAGGAATCTCGCAAAGATTTCAGACAAAGACGTAGACAACACCAAATTTTGACTCATCTAAATGTGAAAACAAATACCGCTGTAAACAAAACATCTAGTCAATGCATAATGCATTAATGTGATGAGATGTAACTAATGACCAGAGAACATAGAAAAAATGCATGACCGAGCTCCCCAGGAGCTGCCTACGTATCTCGGTGAAGGGAATCAGGTCAAACGTAATTTAGACACAAGTGAACTGCGGATGCGAAACACAACTGTAAAAAGGGAATACAAGAATTCAAACTTTTCAAAACTTGTGAGCAAAACAAAGAAAGAAATGTAATATTTGAATTGCTAAACTAAAACAACCTAAAGCAAGTCCAGGATGCTGGACCAAATAAATGTAACTATCATGGGTTGCCAGGATAAAATAAAATGCAGAGTCTGAGCTACTAGACTAAAATGAGCAGAAAATGAGTCCAGGCTGCTAGAAAAAATAAATTCATAAACTAAATGCAAAAAGCGGTGCCTAGGTTGCCGGACAAAATAAATTCATAAAGTAAACACAGAAAGCAGTGCCCAAGTTGCTAGATAAAATAAATTCATAAACTAAATGCAGAAAGCGGTGCCCAGGCTGCTAGACAAAATAAATCATAAACTAAATACAGAATGCGATGGCTAGGCTATCAGACAAAATAAATTCATAAACTAAATGCAGAAAGCGGTGCCTAGGCTGCTGGACAAAATAAATTCATAAACTAAATGTAGGCTCAGAAAAGCTCAACCAAAAGCATTCAATTTTAATTTTTAAAAAATTGATTTTGACCTTTTTATGTTTTGGATCTTTTTTTTTAAACCAACAGTCAATAAAAAATAAAATTTGCCCCAGTATCAATTTCTCACTAATTTGGAAATCGCCCATTTCAACAATTTGGCTCTATGTGAAAACATCAAAATCTATTTGAAATCAATCTTTTGAAAAGAGAAGCTTTGCCCCTGTATGAATTAAGTGAAATCATTTTGAAACCCACTTTTCAATTTTGCCCCAATATAAATAAGTTTTTCACAGCATTTTGCCCTAATCCCACAACATAAAAAATTAATCTCAAAAGAATCAAATTTTTTCTCAAAAAAAATTTGCCCCAGTGTTAATTTGAATGCAATCTTTAAATTGACCCATGCCACTGACCACACCATCAGTAACAAAAAAGAATTGTCCCAGTTTTCTTCCTTGATGAAGGTCTCAAGCGATAGTAGGGTGTTCCTACCTGCAAAAGAAAACAAGCGGCTACATTACAATATACTACCACCACATGGCGGTCTCTTACTCCGCTAGTACGTATAAACATGAGAATTATCATCTCTAAAAGCTGATACCGTCTCGTACTTCACTTTCTGGCAATTTTTTATTTCAACAGATTCTGGTTCATGGTTCCAATCATATATCCATATTGTCTTTCCTCCCTGTGTACTACAAACTTCCTATAAATTTAGGATTGTTGTTACTTTTATTCCAAGTTCAAACAAATCAAACAACAAATTTCCAATCATAAATCAATGAGGAAATACTTTACACGCAGTATGGTACAGGATATTCTACATCGTAAATATTATTTCAAATGAAATGCGTGAAGCTTTCGATTTTAATGACAAAGAAAAAAATAAATTGTTACGCTTTATTGAAAAATGAATTTTTTTGGCGATAGCTTTGAAACATCTGCTATTTTGATCCTTTGGATGTCACTTCCACTTGAACTTACATAATTGCCACAAGATTATCAATATAGAAGAAAAACCTCAAGTAACCATGGTCACCAAGCTTCCACTGAAGAACTCCACATTCCATGCATAGATATCTTATTTCCTCACTTGTGAGCCTTTATCCGTAGTCACCTAGACCGTCAGCGCCCTTTCAGGGTTTTACCTGAGGTTTCCCCTCTCCCATTTTATTTTCTCTCTTTTTTTTCTTTCTTCTTTTTTTTTTCAAGCGCTCCTTTCGGGATTTTCACCTTTATATATATATATATATATATATATATATTAGGTGCCCCTTTCAGGTTTTCACCTTTGCAGAGGAAAAAGAAAGCAAGCAACATTTAAGGTCTTGATCAGTTGTCCTCCCTTTTCATGAAATCAGACTTGGCATTAAAATATTTGGCATCAGTAAGACAATCCTCTCTTGATTGATTAGGGATGGATATATTAACATCATATTGCCAATGTTACTAGAATGCATCATTTTGACACTTGTCAACTCCCCCATACTTGAATCATTGTTTGTTCTCAACCATTCGAAAAATGCGAGATCAACTAATGATTCAAACATTGAAATTACACATGTGCATTCTAAAATGCATTTCTTCAAGACCAAGTAAATAACCATTATGTAATTTATTGTTTTACCTTTAATACTCATAATATCAAGAAAAGGAGAAGGAATTATATCACAATTGAGCAATTTCAACTTAATTTCTTTGCCTTATTGAATTTCACAAATAAATGAATCATACGATCAATCAGAGAACATCACATGTCTATGATCAATTTCATTTTTTCACTTGAGGGATATTTGTAATATCAAACTTATCACTCAAGATACGAGAATGTCTTTTGATGCAAAAACCGACATTGGTTATGAAGGTTTCCGGTTACTCAACACCTTAATCTCTAAGCAAGTAGCAAAAACTATATTTGAGAAGTACAATTGCCTTTTTACGCAAGAATCGACATTGGTTAAATGAAGACCCCTAGTTACTCAACAATTTACTTACTCAAATTTACGATGCATTAGTCATAATTCAATTACCTTTTGACGCGAAAGTCGACATTTTTGGATGAAGACTCCCGGTTATTAAGCACGAGAACTATTGGAGTAGAAAAAAGTTATGTCATACTTTTCTTTCTTTTTTCTCTTTTTTTCCTTCTTTTTTCCTTTTCTTCTTCCTTTTTTTTGTTTTTGCAGTATAAAAATCCCTCATAATAGATATCATATCACATATTACATGAATGCACTAACGGACCATAATCAATATTTAACGTGTGAAATTGAGTAAAGAAGAGAGACTTTCATCAAACATGCAAAATTTTGGACATAATTTCAACCACTTTACATGATATATTTTCTATAAGAACAAAACTCCAAACCACATAATAATCATCTCTTAGTATTTGGAGAAAGCATTTGCCAAAGTACATAAAGTAATTTCAACAAGTAGGGGAATTAGACAAAAATCACGATTGTGAGCAACAATTTACAAGCATGTGACATCATCTTATTTTAATCTCATAACAACTTATACAACACATTCCAAAGGTGAATAAGAAAGTGTGGACATGAAACAATAAAAACTCCCCTTGTGAATTGGTTGAAGTGGCATCCCATGCATGTTTGTTCTTTTAATATGCTTGAATCGTCCAAACATACATCCAAATTGGCTTGATATTTTGCAGATCTTCAGAGTAAAAGTGCATTTTGACTTAACTCCCTGACCGATGTCTTGGCGTCAATGTTCGTGGTTTCTACCTCTTCCAAGATTAGTTTGGATTTTCCTTTCGTACCATTCAGAATCTTTAACACGGAGTCCAAATTCCTTTTTGGTACCACTCTAACTCCACATTAATAGCTTGTGTTATTTTGGAATTTGAAGAGATATCGAAGTGGCAATCATTTGTTTCAAGCAAGGTGACATCCAAAAACCATAGACATTTATTTTCATCATAAAAAATATACAATTTTTTTGTTTGCATTAACTCATCAAAAGAGAAAACTTTACAGTTACACAAACCTAACATTAGGCTTTGAGAAAAACATGATTTATTTTGAGGTCTCATCAACGAATTATTTACTCAATTTAACAAAAAAATTTGAAGAAAACTTTTTCAAAAGCTAAATGCAAGATATGAAGGGAAAATCAAATGTCATAAACAAATTTGAAAAAGCAACTTATTTAACACTTCATCTGAGAAAAATTTTGGACACAAGGCAATCTTAAATTTACAGAAAGAGTGCAATTATTAGCATCCAAATTATTTCTATTTTTGTTACAACTGTCCAGCTATGAAATACAATTTCATTTATCACATTGCTTATCCTAACCAAACTCACCTATCTAGGTTCTAGGTACTATCAATTCTAAAAAAATCGGTCATCCATGATCCTTCAAATAATTCAAAAGAGAACTCATGTTTTTTTGACGGCCTTATGGGTCTCGAGCATGTGACGGTTTATTTGGAATTAGACCATAATTTAAAAATGCTCGAACGTTGGGCCAAATATGTATCAGATGTTTTTCTTATTTTACTGCCTCCGTTAGAGGACCTGTAAAATGAAAAAATCAAAATTAGTATAAGTAAAAACAAAAACAGATGCATGTCCTAGAGGGAGTCCTTATTATGCCAAGGGTAGGCCTAACATGAGATGCAATCCTTTAAGGTGAGACCCCCCTTTAAATGATGATGTGCCAGATTCGCCAGAAAGAAATGCCTTCATTCTACTCATGTTACCTTACCTAGGGTCTCACCCGCTAGGATGGTACTAAAAATATAAACGTGCATGTCTTTTAGGGTTACATACCCAAGACAAAGGGATGGCTTTCCTATTATGGGATTCCCAAAATGGCATTCCCTCTAGAGTTTATGCATGATTCCGTTTTATTGAAGTAAGTTAAATAAATGTAAAAATGAAAAATGTTCTAAAGACTTTATTCTAATAATGGTGTGTAATTTTTTCGAGAAAGATGGCAAATGAACTGTACCGAGGATTATTAACTTCAAATTTGTTTGATTGAAAATCGAGCCTTCATGAGATTATAGACACAACATTGAAAGAAAAATAAAAAATCATGGCTTTATCTAGGAACCTACAAGTCAAAAATGTCAATTTATTAAAACATAAAATGTCAATTTATTAAAGTATGATGAAACATGTTTTAAAATCACTTTTTGTGCAATGTGGGATGGGTGGGTGGGGGATACGGCAAAAATGACGTATTGATTCTTTGAAAAAAGGATAAATGCAAACTGTGCAAAAACTTGACCACTTGGGTGGATTTATTATCTCTGAGAAAATTTAGTTCGGATAAAACTGACAAGTGCGACAAGGATGAATAAACTGTGAAAAGAATTTAGAAACTACAATTTTTATTCAAGAATATACAGGATGAAAAATTGAATTTTCAAAATTTTTAAGAAATTCACAATGATTGATCCCTTTGGTATTTATAACAAAATGCAATTTGTGAAAAACTTATAAAATTCTATTTCAATCTTTCTCGAAGAAATTAATTATGAAAACGAAATTTAAATATGCAAAAAAAGGGTTGGCTTCCTACAAGAGCACCATGCCAGGGCTCTTTATTCTATGGTTGTGAATGCAATCAAAGAATAAGAGAAAGTGCGTTAGTTTATTCAACAAATATCACATAACACATTGATACAGCAAATAGCAGTAAATAATACAACAGAAAAAATAAAGGGGGTGGATTCCCTCCTCTCATGCCTGATGTACCTAGTAGGGTAAAGCTGACTCTATCCTAGGTTATTCTACATGGATGCATAAGGTTGGACTTACTAATGCATCTAGACTCAATTAAGCTGTCGGTTCCCAAGCCTTCAGACCTAAGGGTAAGGGTCATCAAAAGCTTGCGCCTAAGGCACCCTTTCTACCTAGTTGAGGGTAGTTGCGAGTTTTAATCAAAATTTCTTAAGTTGAGGATAGAGGGTCTGCATAGACTATAGGAAGCTAAACAATGCTACCCATAACGATCACTTCCCATTACCCTTCATTGACCAGATGTTAGAGCACCTCTCTGGGCACGAGTATTACTGCTTCCTGGATGGACTATCTAGGTACTTCTAAATCCCAATAGCCCCTGAAGATCAAGAAAAGACGACCTTCACCTGCCCGTATGGAACTTTTGCATACCGGAGAATGCCCTTTAGACTTTGCAATGTACCGGCAACATTTCAGAGATGCATGGTAGCCATCTTTGATGACCTAGTCGAAGATATCATGGAGGTATTTATGGACGATTTTTCCATTTTTGGTGATTCCTTTGACTTGTGTCTTATTAATCTAGATAGGGTACTTAGAAGGTGTAAGGAGACTAATCTAGTACTAAATTGGAAAAAATATCATTTTATGATTCAAGAAGGCATAGTGTTAGGTTATAAAATTTCAAAGAAAGGCATTGAAATAGATAGGGCAAAAGTAGAAACTATAAAAAAATTGCCACCACCTACTTCAGTGAAGGTAATTAGGAACTTCCTTGGACATGCTGGTTTTTATAGAAGGTTTATCAAAGATTTTTCCAAGATAGCCAGACCTTTAACGAAATTGCTAGAAAAGGATGCTCCCTTTGATTTTGATCATGACTGCTTGATGTGTTCAACGGAAGAGATGACGGTCCAAGACTCTCGAATTCTAAGTATGCAACCCAATCTTCTTGACCCCTTCGTAACTTGTCGAAGACCCCAAGAACAACTCGGATTTTTTTGCTTCAAATTCAACTAGATTCGTTGAACTCCCCCCTTTAAGAAATGATCCTAAACCCCTAACCAACAACGTGGTGTAGACACCTAGTCGACAATCCTATTGGACAGATTCAAACCCTTAAAGATGAACCCTAAGCGAGATTCTTGAATACTTAACAAGATCTTTGCCAAGCAACCAAGAGTAGTTCTTTAGCCAAAGAACTAAGAAAGCTCAATTTGCACTCGCGCACAATTGAAGAGAAAAACTCAATATTATTGATTAATGTTGTTCCAAATTTGGATGAATAGTAACACCTTCTATAAAGAGGCGCATAACTGAAAATGAAAACTAACTTAACTCTAGTTGTACCATAATATAAATGTACAACTAAAGGTACAACTTAGGTCTATTAAACTAATAAACTAAGCCCTTGAAACCCATAACCTCAAGTGGCAAACGGGCTCTTCAATCGAATCCAAGTCCACGACCTCCAAGCTCCTCCAACTCTAGCCCAAAATAGTTAAATAGCCTTGTAGGTTCTTGCTTCAACTAAGTAGCTTCATCTTCATGCAATTCTATAATCAAATCTTGCAAAACTTGTTTCATCCTTTTAGCTTTCAACCTAGTCATTGGACCTCCCATATCTTGAAAAGGACTCTTGGTAGCACCTCCATGATCACAAGCCTCTCCAACTTGACCACGACCATTGATGTCCTCATCATTCCCTCCTTCCTCGAGAAGATTCGCCCTCAAATCACCTACATCATACAAAGAAAGATCAGCCACATTGAAAGTTGCACTAACATTACCATACTCACTGGGCAAATCGATCTTATATGCATTGTCTCCAATTCGTTCAAGAACTTGAAAAGGACCATCTCTTCATGGACTCAATTTAGATTTCCTTTGTTGAGGAAATCGTTCCTTCCTCAAGTGAATCCAAACCCAATCTCCAGGCTCGAATTGCACTTTGACTCTTCCACGTTTTGCTTACTTTGCAAATTGCTCATACTTCTTCTCAATGTTAGTACGAACTTTGGCATGCACTTCCTTGACAAATTCCACTTTTCTCTTGCCATCCATGTCAACTTGTTCACTAAAAGGCAAAGACAACATATCTAAAGCTGTTAGAGGATTGAAACCATAAACAACTTCGAAAGGAGAATAAGAAGTAGAGGAATGGATAGTGCAATTATAAGCAAACTCTATGTGTAGTAAACACTTTTTCCAATTTGTGAGATTGTGTTGAATGATTGCTCGTAGTAATATCGTGAGTGTACGGTTAACCACTTCAGTTTATCCATCCCTTTGAGGATGAGCAATAGTAGAGAATAGCAATGTCATCCACAGCTTACTCCAAAGAGTGCGCCAAAAGTGACTCAGAAACTTGACATCTCGATCACTCACTATGGTCCTTGGTAATCCATGCAAACGAACAACCTCTTTGAAAAACAAATCTGTTATATGAGTTACATCATTGGTTTTAACACAAGCAAAAAAGTGTGCCATTTTACTAAAATGATCAACTACAACAAAAATACTATCTTTGCAACTTTGAGAATATGGAAGTCTTAGAATAAAATCCATAGAAATATCAATCCAAGGAACAGTAGGAACAGGCAACGGACTATAAAAACCATGAGGCATCACTTTGGATTTAGCTTTCCTATAAGTAATACACTTAGCACAGAAAGTTTGCACATCACGTTTCATGTGAGGCGTTTCCGTCCTATCTACTATGCGAGCAAAACTCTAACTGATGCTCAAGAGAATTATACCACAACAGAGAAAGAGCTACTCACAATAGTTTATGCTTTTGATAAATTTAGATCATATCTTATTATGTCTAAAGTTATTGTAGACACTGATCACTCTGCACTTAGATATCTTTGGGGTAAGAATGATGCTAAGCCTAAACTGATTAGGTGGATATTATTGCTGTAGGAGTTTGACATTGAGATCAAGAACAAGAAAGGAGCAGAGAATTTGACGACAGATCTGTCGCATCCTAAAAGATCGTGAGTAAAAGGGTAAAAGTGGGGTCGTTGATTGTCGTGTCCTAAAAAGACGATTCGGTCTCAGTGACCCTTTCGAAAATAAAAGTTATTAGAAAAAAACCATGCATGTGTGAGAAAAATCAAATTTTATTAAGAAAATGTATTTTTAAAAAAATGATATTTTAAAAGAAAACAAAGCTGGGACTAAAAGTGCGACAGATTTGGCCAACTAACTTTTGAAAAAGGGTTTTATTTGAAAAATGGAGTCGCCACTTGGTACTGAGTTGGGGTGTACCAAGTCACCCAAAAATTGTTTAACAAAAAAAAACAAAATTTTTTAGAAAAATATTTTAAAACCCTTTTTCGACTCCGGTCTACGAAAAACGAGAGAAAAAGGTCCGGGAGGCACATTTGAAGAAAGGAAAGGCAAAGGCTTGCGCCTAAGGCACCCTTTCAACCTAGCCGAGCCTAGTTGCGAGGTTTAATCAAAATTTCCTAAATTAACCCTAAGTTCTATTGCGTTCTGATGTTTCTAAATAAATGCAAATCCTAAGTCTAAATGTGGGTATCGAGAAGGTCGGCATGTTCCGTCAAGGCTTGGTCGGAATTATCGCATTAATTGCAAAACCCGAATTGAGACCTCGAGGGAGTCACGAGTGTGAATGCAAAATGAAATGCAAAAAAAAAAGAGAAAATAATAATATATAGTAAGTGAAGAAAGAAGGTGGGTATGCAACATGACGGGTACGGGGGACTAATAACTCGTGACTGAATGTTTCTACTCACGAAGGGGGGAATGGCATGTATGCCACCGCTTCCCACGTGAGTAGACGACTATTTCTAGTCGAATCACACAAATGTCCTAATTTCTAAGTGAGATGCAACCTAGATGTCATGCATTTTAAAAATGTGTCAAAATAAAAATAATAATAATAATAATAAATAAATAAATAAATAAAATCATGCCAAATGAAAAGAAAACTAGAAGTGTGTGAAATGTGAAATGCACATGAATGCACCTAACACTAAAATATCCTAAGGGTCTAGCATTGGGCTAGCTCGTTCTAAAAATTCCACTAGCGTTGGACTAGCGGGAAAAGAATGAAGCCACAACTAGCGTTGGACTAGTGTGGTGACGGAATATCATAAATCATGAATTAAATATTAAAGCATGAATTAAAAGTAAATTAAACGTATAAAACACATAAGATCACATAGGAGCACATAACACATAAGCATAATATTTTAGATGCAAAAATCCTAAGGAAAGCGGTAAAAGAAATAAACACGTAAGCACGCAAAAGCAAATAAACCCTAACTATTACACCGGGGGGCTTAATTTACAATTTAAGGGGGGAAATTAAAATGCCCTATCTATTACACTTTCTATCTAATTACACAATTTTTGCTAAAACATGAGAAAATAATCTGACTAGTACATTGACTAACTAAATACAAAATATTACATTTTTATCAAAATAATAATAAAGAAATAATAAGATTTAAAATGAAATCGCGTGAAAAGAATAAATACGCAAAAAGCATGCCAATAGGAAATATGTGAATAAAATGCATAAAAATCACGTAAGGCACATTGGAGCACATAAAAGAGAGATTAATAAGGGATAGAGATACCTCTCGAAGACCCGGTACTTAGATGCTAACAAAATGAACACACGCATTAAAGGTACCACAATTTAGGAAATAAATCACAAAAAATATAAAATTCTAACGAATTGAAAGTAAAATGCAAATTCTATTAAACTAAGTGCTTGAAAGCAAAAATGTAAACCTAAGGGGCTTAAAGGCAAAGTTAGAAACTCTAACTAATCAAGAAGCAAAGCTAAAAATTAAACCCAAAATTAAGATTAAAACTATAAACTCTAAAACTACAAATCAAAGTTCCAATTTATAGGGTGTAATTGACAAAAATAAAATTTAAAAGGATCACTCTATAAATTGAGCTCAATTGCATCACCTTGAAAGAAAAGTTGGAGCATACTAACACTTAAACAAAATCCAAGGACTCGAGTGCAATTATTGCTTCTATATTAAAACCCCAAAAAAAGAAAATGTTTAGTTAGAGAAAATGAGATTTAAATTACACTTAAATGAACAAATTAACTAATTGAACTAGAAAACTAAAATTGAGAAAAGAATCAGAAAAAAGAAAAATACAGATAACAACATACTAAAAAAAAAAACCTTTTCATTCCTAACGATCTATACAAAGTAAGAAACAAAATAAATAAGCAAATTGAGAAAATAAATAAACTAATTAAGCCTAAAACTAAAAGAAAAAGTGTTTTTCAGATATTTTTTTTCTTCCTGTTTGCCCATTTTCCTTTCTAGTTGCCTCTGTGACCTTTTCTTCTTTGCTGTTTATTTTTCTTTCTTTCTTCCTGGTTCTCTCTCACTCTCTACCTTCATCTCTCTCTCGCATTCTTCTTCCACTTGATTTCTCTTCCTCCATCCGCTCCTCTCTCTGGTCTCTTTCTGTCTCCTCTATTCTTTTTCTTTCTTCTCACTCTCAGTCTCTCTCTCTCTCTCTCTCTCTCTCTCTCTCTCTCTCTCTTTCCCCTCGTTCTTTCTTTCTCTCTTCTTCACCGAAATTTCCCCCTTTTTGATTTCTCTCTTTTCCACGCTTTCTGTTTCCTAATTTCTCTCTTAATCTCACTCAATTCTCTGTTTTTCTCCATCGCCTGGCTCTCCCCTGTTCTCTGATTCTCTCCCCCTTCTCTCTAGTTTTTCTATTCAGTCGAGTTGTATAAAACCGAATTAATCTCCTTTCAAATTCCCTTAAACTGTGACTATGGTGCGGGGGCTATTCACTGGTGGTGATAGCAATTGGTGAGGGAGAAATTGCAGGGGATAATATGGTGATGATAGTCAAATTGTGGGGGGCTACACTTGGCGGAGAGGCCTGGAGGAGACAGGGGAGGGGGCTGCAGATTGAATTGGTTGAGTGGGGTTTCTGTTTGATCTTGTCTTGCAGGTTGTGGGATGGTTAAGTGGGTAGTTGCAGCTACGTTGCTGTTTCTTTTTGTGATTTTAATTGTTGGTTTGTTGATTGTATTTTGCAGGTTGGGGCTGCAAAATAATGGTTCGATGGAAGATGGGGCTGACTGTGGTGGCAGTGTGGTGACGAATTCAGGGGTGGTTAGGGATGGTTTGTTGGTTGTTTGAGCTATCTTCAGTGGTTCAATTTTTGTGAATGCCTGGTGGTTCAATCGGTGGATGAGGAGCAGTTAGATTGGGCTGCTTGGCTATTGTGTCAGTGAGGTTGGCGCTGGTGATGTTAATTGTGTATGCGTGTGTGTAATTGTGGGTTTTCTGTTGTTAATTGCGTGTGCCTGTGACATTGTCCTATGAATTTATTTACGCTCTATTATTGGTCATGAATTTGTGTGTGTGCGTGCTGTGCTATGGGGCTTGCATGTTTATGATTTTTATGGTTTGGAGCTGGGATTGTTTGATGGATTGATTGGGGGCTGAGTGTTGTGGTGTTGTATGTATATGGTTTGTGAGTTTTCTTTGCAGGTTTGGACTGGGCAGTGACTTCAGTGGTGTGCCTTTGGAATTGGGTAGCTGTGATGACTGGTGGGGGAGGGACAAATGTGGAGCTTAGAAGTTTGGAGGTTCACGGTGGTTTCTGGGTGGCAGTTTGACTGATGATGGTTGAAGGTGGTGGAGAAAGAAATGTAAGGTAATAAGGGGAGTAACGCAGCGGAAAATTTAAAAATTTATTACCTTAGCCATGGATCTCTTTGATGTAATCTATACGATTAAAGGGTGCTTAGCACAAATACCTCAAGCATAGAAGGTTTCTATGCTTCAAAGGGCAAGATCCTATTCGATGAAGGTGTTGATCTACCATGAAAAGCCCTCCAAGTGTCGAGCCTCCAACAGTATCCACACGAACATGATCTTTAGGAACCTTTGGGCTTGCTTGCCTTGCCTTTTGAGTGCTAGCTCCCTTGAATATCATGAAGAACACAAGAACAAGAAGAGGAGGAAGACAAAACCCTAACCCTTAGGGAGAAGAGGGTGTGGCATTTTTCTTGGGAGAAAACACGCCTCTCTTAATTTTTCTCTCTCTAAATTTTATCTTGTATTTCATCAAATCTTCCAAGAGACAAGGCATGGACTTATTTATAGATGTAGTATCCTAGTCTTTAAGGAAACAAGAGCAATTGGAAACCAAGAAGGTTTAGGAAGCTTACCTTAACCTAATCCTATTCCTTTAGGAAACCTATTCCAAAAGGAAACCAAATATCTTCTTAATTCTTTTTAGGAAACTAATTTCCATCAAGACTTAGAATATTTATAATTAAGTCCTTTAAGTTAATTTATCACATAAATTAACCCCATAAGTATCTTATACTTATCTTAATAACAATTTAACCCAAAGACCATGTTCTTATTGTGTGTGACCCATTAGGTTCCATTCACGTTGGCAATAAGTACAAATTATAAATCATTAATTAATTAATTAAGAGATAGATAAATTAACACTTTAATTTATCATTAATTCACTAATTAATTAATTTGCACTTATAGATCATGAGTGGCGTCTAGCAATGCATCATGACCACCCAAGTGAATAGGAAAGTCATATGGTAGACTACACCTATCAATGACAATGTTACCGTGTAATTAATATCCTTTCACCACACTATATCCCAATTAGTCTAAGAGTGTAGTGCGCACTCTTTAAATGACTAATTAATGATTTCTTGTTCCCGAAATATAACATTCCATAAAAGTATAACCTTGAAACTCTTTCAAGTCATACTTTCACTTTTGCGCAAAAGATTCTTTAAGTCATATTTCAACAAGTGGCCAATCCGGGATATACTCTCCTATAATAAGGAGTGGTGAATCCTATATCGATTACTCACTATCCTTCCATGCTTCATACTATACCCAATCTCTACCGTATGGGCTACTCTTTTACGAGCACTGAGCAATAGAGTCAAAGCATAGCAATCCACACTCAGGATGCCATGGTAATCTCAAGTCTAAGGATCACTTACACCATTACCATTAAGAGTATAATTCATTAGCACTATGAATAGCAACTCTTGGCGGATCAATCCAATGAACTTGTTCTCTAACAAGCATCCACATACCAGCTTAGGTGTCACACGCCATAGTTGACGAGATCAACTACTACTTACCATAAGTAGAGGCAAAGTATGTGCTAGTCTTCCCATATTAATGATGTCCAATCTCATTAATACTACAACTAGGGATATTTAAGAATATAACTTAATGTGTAATAAGAGTCTCATCATTGTAACTCTTACAATCTCTTATACACAGTTAATATTCTATGGACTTTATCAAATAAACAAGTAATATTGATAACAAGTATTAAATGACAAAGAAAATGCCACATATATAAGTATAACACGAAATAAGCGTAATAAAAATCCCAAAAACTAACTTGATTTTAGGGCATACACTAACAAGAAAAACTTGAGGATGATGGTGGTAGAAGAAATCTGCTAGTGGTGGTGAGGAGAGGCAGTAGACGACCAGAAGTTGAGATTGCAGTGGTTGATTGATGAGATTTGGGTTGTGGGTTGCAGATTGCTGGTAAAGACACGGTGGAGGTGGGGTTGGTTTTTTGATGTTCTGGGTTTGATTGAGAGAAAAAGAACAGTGAGGTGGTGGATGGTGATGGCAGAGAAGAAATTGACAGGGGAAGGATGGAAAGAAAACGGTGAAGAAGAAAGGGGAAGAACGAAAATCAAAACAATAATTCAGAACTAGATACAATGCCTAGAAAAGAAAAAAAATACAACCCTAAGAAGAAAATCCAGACAGAAACAAAAGAAAAGAAATTTCCAGAATTGTTAAAAGAAGAAAATTTCTTCTGAATACAAAATCACTGATTATATATCAATTAATGAAATACATAAACAAATGAACAAAGTTTATAGAACTTACCTGGATTAATGAGTCTTGAAACTTGAATGTTGATGACGACTGATAACAGTTGAATGATCTTGGAAGAAGACGTTGAACAGTGAACAAATTAGATGTGGCGGTTATGTGTGTGTGTTTTTAGGTGTTTTGTGTATGTTTTAATCTACAAATCACAAAAGCAAAAATATTTGTAGGGTTTTTAATTTTTTCCCCTTTTTTTCTCTGCTAATTAAAGAGGGTATTTATAGCCCACTTGTCTTGTTGGCTAAGAATGTTATAAAATAACGGAAATGCCACCGGTATTAAAAAATGTTAATTTTATTAAAAAAATATTTTTTAACCCTAAAATTAAAAAGAATCTGACAACAATTTCTAAATTTTTAAAAAGAATTCACAATATATTTCAAAATAAAAAAATAGAGCCCAAAACTAATAAAAATGCGCTCGGGGTGTAAAATGACGATTTTGCCCCCGGACAACGAAAATACACAACAAATAGATATTAGTCTCGAAAAATTACCAAAAATTAAAAATAAGCTTAAAACACTAGAAAATGCATTTTTGACTCAAATTTGACAAAAAATGAATTTAAACTACAAAATAACGATTTTACCCTTGAACAATGAAAATTCACAGAAAAATAGTTATTGTCCTCAAAAAATTATCAAAAATTATAAATAAGCTTAAAACACTAGAAAATGCATTTTTGACTCAAAATTTGACAAAAAATGAATTTAAGGTGTAAAATAACGATTTTGCCCTTGAAAAATAAAAATTCACAAAAAAATAGTAATTGTCTCTAAAAAAATCAAAAAAATTTAGAAACATGCATTAAAGAATTAGAAAAATAAATTTGGAATTTAAAATGAGCTAAAATGGTACTCACGAGGTGAAATTACTATTTTGCCCTTATGTTGGTAAAAATATAAAGAAGACCAATTAAACCCAAAAAAATCATAGAAAAATATTTACAAATAAAATTACTATTTTGCCCCTCGAGATTATTGAAAATTTTAAAATTTTTCCCAAAAAGTGCAAACATACCCTCCAATGTTTGAAAATAAATGGTGTGTCAAAATTTGGTGTCTATAGTTTGCCCCTCTTAGTCGGGAATCTCCAGAGATTTCAAACAAAGATGTAGACAACACCAAATTTTGACTCACCTAAAATGTAAACTAAAACATCTAACATGCATAGTAGCTATATGCAAAATAAATGAACAAATGAATATACAAAATCATGCGACCGAGCTGTCTAGGAGCTGCCTACGTATCCCATGAAGGGAATCAGGTCAAACGTAGTTCAGATGCGAGTGAATGGTGGATGCGAAACACAATTACAAATGGTAACACAAGAATTCAAAATTTTCAAAATTCGTGATCAAAAGAAAGAAATGTAACTTTCGAATTGCTAAGTAAAGATAACATAGATTAGTAAGAGACTGCAAGACAAAACAATGTGCTTAAACTAACAGAAAAAAATGAGTTCAGGTTGCTAAACAAAATAAATATTGATAAGCTAAATGCAATGTCTAGGCTGCCAGATGTGAAAATATAAATAGATATATGCCGTTCAGACTGCTGAACGGATGCATGACCTTGGGCTGCCAAGGTTGATGAATGCAAAGTTTGGGCTGCCAAAGTTGAAAGAGTAAATGAATGATCCTGGGCTGCCAGGAATCATAACATGCATGGTCTGGGCTGCTAGACTTGGAAACATAAATAAAAAGATGCCGACCAAGCTGCTGGACGAATGCATGACCTTGGGCTGCCAAGGTTGATGAATGCAATGTTTGGGCTGCCAAAGTTGAAAAAGTAAATAGACAGATATCGACCAGGCTGCTGGACGGATGCATGACCTTGGGCTGTCAAGGTTGATGAATGCAAAATTTGGGCTACCAAACTTGAAAAAGTAAATGAATGATCCTGGGCTACCAGAAATCATAAATGCAAGGTCTGTGCTACCAGACTTGGAAACATAAATAAAAGATGCCGACTAGGCTACTGGACGAATGCATGACCTTAGGCTGCCAAGGTTGATGAATGCAAAGTTTGGGTTGCCAAACTTGAAAAAGTGAATAACAAAAGCATGACCCTGGGCTGTCAGGGATCATGGAATGCAAAGTCTGGGCTGTCAGACTTGAAAATGTATATAACAAATGCATGATTCTAGGCTGTCAGGAATCATGGGATGTAAAGTCTGGGCTGTCAGACTTGGAAAAGTAAATGACAAATGCATGACCCTAGGCTGTCAGGGATCATGAATGCAAAGTCTGGGCTGTCAGACTTGGAAAAGTAAATGACAAATGCATGACCCTGGGCTGTCAAGGATCATGGAATGCAAAGTCTGGGCTATTAGACTTGGAAAAGTAAATGACAAATGCATGACCCTAGGCTGTCAGGGATCATGGAATGCAAAGTCTGGGCTATTAGACTTAGAAAAGTAAATAACAAAAAGCGAGTCCAGGCTATTGGACGAAATAAATGCGATAAAGATTTTAAACAAGGGACAAATAAGTGTTGAACATAGGATGCAATCTAACACAAAAAATTTTCTTTTTTTTTTATCTTTTTCCACCTTTTCTTCTTCTTCTTCTTTTTTTTTAAGAAATATGAAAGTAAATAAACTAGCATGATGACTAATGCATGATGACATAAGAAGAACAAAAATGCTAAAGCAAGACGCAAAAGTATGCAATTAGAACGACATGGTACCTATTGCTGCAAACATAACTGTTGAAAATTGAAAAAATCGGTACCCAATGCTGAAGATTGAGCTTACCGAAAACTAAAATAAAGACAGTACCCAATGCTGACGATTGAGCCTACCGAGAATTGAAAATAAAGACGGTACCCAACGCTGATGATTAAGCCTACCGCAATATTGAAAATGAAAATCGAAAATGTGCAAACATAGTATGCAAACTACTAAACACATTAAAACATCGTGCAGTATATTAGACAAATGCAAGACAATTACTAAATAAATGCAAATTTAGAAAAGTAAAACATCTCAATGGGGGTTCGACTGCCGAACGAATGCATGATATATAAAAATAAAAATGCAAAATTTAAGCGATCAAATTAAAATAGACAGAAATTAAAACCCAACGGACGAATTGGGGCCCAACAGATGAGCTGGGGCTGAAGCAGAAAAGTAAACCCAACGGACGAGTTGGGACTTAAGCAAAAAAGTAAACCCAACGAACGAGTTGTGGCCCAACGGGCGAGTTGGGACTTAAGACATGATGATATAGCACAGGCTGCTAGACAAAATGCATGAATTCATGATTCTAAATTGATGAACAAAATGCACCAGACTAGAATGATCAACATGAGATCCAGACTGTCGAAAAAAATGCATAAAGAAATTTGAGGCACATGAAAACTTAGAACAATTGTCAATTATCTCAAAAACAAAATTTTCAAAAAATTTTGCCCTAGTGTACGGCATCAAATCCATTTGAAATCAAAATTCATTTCAAATCAATCATTTTAAAAAGTTTACCCTAGTGTGAATCAGTCTTTTACAAGTTTTGCTTCAAATATAAAGTATCAAAGCCATTTTTTGCAATCAATTTTTTCTCAAAAAAATTTTCCCCAGTGTTAATTTTTGAAATCGATTTTTGAAATGAATTGCACTCTTGATCAAATCATCATTATCTTTAAAAAATTGCCCTAGTTTTCATTCTTGATGAAGGCCTCAATTGATGACGATGTGGTTGCGTCTGCGAAAAGAGGAAGCAACCATAATTGCAAAAGTGATGCCACCATCCGGCAGTCCCTCGACTCTGCTAGCGCATATAAACATGAGTATTGCCATTTTGAGTCTCTGACTAATCTCTTGCTTTACTCTCTGCAAGTTTCCCGATTCAGTGAATTTTGATTCACGACTCAGACCAAATCTCTCAAAACAGTCTTTCAATTCATGCATGCATCTGACTTTTGATAAACTTAGGATTGCCTTTGCTTTTATTTAAATTTGGACACAACAAATGTCAAAATTTTCAAAACATGAATTGGTCAGAAAAATGCTTCACATGCAATAATGTAAAAGAAATTATGTACAGTAAACAACATACAAAGACTAAATGAAATACAATTAAATAAAATATTTTTCAAAAAAATTTTTAATTTAGGAATAATGGTTTAAAAGATGCTTTTTGATCTTTGGATGTCATTCCCATTTGAATTCTGATATTGTCACAACTGATCAATGCAGACGAAAAACCTCAATCAACTATTTTCATCAACTTCCCAATGACTTCCATGTCAGCATACTGGTTTTCTCATCCGTGAGCCTTCAATTGGCTCTTCTAATCACAGGATCCTTTCGGATTATTGACTTCAGGAGAAGAAATGAAATAAATGACAGTGTCCAAAATTGAGATGAACCTTCCTTTTTCCAATTAAAACTGATCAGTACTCAAAGAATATTTGGCATCAGTAAGGCAATCTTCCCTTGTTGATTTGGGATAGATATATTAACATCATCTGCCAACGTGCTAGAATGCATCATTTTGACACTTGTCAATTCCCCCACACTTGAATCATCACTTGTCCTCGAATTGTTTGAGGAATATGAGATCAATTACTAATTTAAGTATTGAAATCACACATGTGCATTCTAAAATGTATTTCCTCATGACCAAGTAAATAACCCTTATGCAATTTATCATCTTGTCTTTAATACTCATAATATCAAGCAAAGGGGAAGGAATTATATCACAATTAAGTCAGCTCAACTTAATTTCTTCGCTTTACCGAATTTCACAAGTAAACAAATCATATGATCAATCGGAGAACATCACATGCCTATGGTCAATTTCATTTTTCACTTGAGGGATATTTGTTCTAGTGACCTAATCACTCAAAATACGAGAGTGTCTTTTGACGCGAAAACCGACATTGGTTATGAAGGTTCTCGGTTACTCAACATCTCGATCTTAAACCAATAGCAGAAATTGTATTCGAAACGTAAAATTGCCTTTTTACACAAGAATCGACATTGGTTGGATGAAGATCCTTGGTTACTCAACAATTTACTTACTCGAATTCGCAATGCATTACTCATAATTCAAGTACCGTTTGACGCGAAAGTCGACATTTTTGTGAAGACTCCCGGTTACTAAGCACGAGAACCGTTGGAGTAGAAAACTGCATTATTTCTTTTCTTTTCTTCTTTTCTCTTTTTTTTCTTTTTTTTTCCTTTTCTAGCCCTTTTTTTTTTTGAATCCCTCATAACAGATGTTACATCACAGATTACATGAGTGCATTAATTGACCATAATCATCATTTAACATGTGAAATTAAGTAAAGAAGAGAAATTTTCATCAAACGTGCAAAATTTAGACATAATTCTAACCACTTTACAAGATATACTTTCTATAAGAACAAATCTCTAAACCACATAATAATCATTTCTTATTGCTCAAAGAAAGCATTTGTCAAATCACATAAAGTAATTTCAACCAGTAGGGGAATTAGACAAACATCAAGCATGTGACATCCCCGATCTTCACCTCACAATAACTTATACAACACATTCCAACAGGTGAATAAGAACTTATGGACATGAAATAATAACTCCCCTTGTGAATTGTTTGAAGTTGCATCCCCTACATGTTTATTCCTGTTTGTTGTGCTTGAATTCTCCAAACGCTCATCCAAACTTGCTTGGTGAAATTTGCTAAACATTTTCAAGGTCTCTGGAGTAAAAGCGCATCTTGCCCTAACTCCTTAACCCATTTCTTGATGCCAATATTTGTAGCTTCTTTCTCTTTCAGGTTAAGCTTGGATTCCCTTTTTGTACCATTCAGATTCCTTAACACAAAGTCCAAATTCCCTTTCAATGTCATTCTAATTCTTCCTTGCAATTTGCATTATGTTGGAATCAGAAAGAAAGCGAAGTGGCAATTATCAGCTTCAAATAAGATGACATCCGAAAACCTATGGGCATTTATTTTCACCATAAAAAAAATACCAGAAAAATGTTTTCTTTTCATTCAATTTGAGCTTATACTCACTCATCAAAAGAGAAACTTTACAATGACACAAACCTATCATTAGGTTTTGAGAAAAATGTGACTTATTTCAAGGTCTCATCAAAGAATCGTTTGCTCAATAGGACAAAAGATTTGAAGAAAACTTTTTGAAAGCTAAATGCAAGACATGAAGGGAAAATCAAATGTCATAAACAAATTTGAGAAAGCAACTTATTGAACACTTCATCTGAGAAAAATTTGGAGATAAGGACAATCTTAAATTCACAAAAGGAGTGCAATTATTAGCATCCAAATTATTTACAATTGTCTAGCTATGACATACAATTTCATTTATCACATTGATTATCCTCACCTATCTAGTTTCTAGGCACTATCAATTCTAAAAAAATCGGTCGTCTATGACCCTTCGAATAATTCAAAAGAACACTCAGTGTTTTTGATATCCTTACAGGGTCTCGAACATGTGACTGGTTTATTTAGAATTGAACTATAATTTAAAATACTCAAATTTAAGACCAAATATGTATCAGATGTCTTTCTTATTTTACCACCTCCGTTAGAAGGACCTGTAAAAATGAAAAAATCAAAATTAGTATAAATAAAAACAAAAAATGGATGCATGTCCTAGGGGAGCCCTTATTATGCCAAGGGTAGGCCTAGCATGAAATGCAATCCTTTAGGGTGAGACCCCCTTTTTCTAATCGTAGATAAGCCAGATCCACTTGGAAGAGATGCCTCCATTCTGCTCGTATTACCTTATCTAGGGTCTCACCCGCCAGGATTTACCAAAAATATAAACGTGCATGTCTTTTAGGGTTAAGTACCCAAGACAAAAGGGCGGCTTTCCTATCATGGGATTCCTGAAATGGCATTCCCTCTAGGGTTTATGCATGATGCCAATTATTAAAGCTAATTAAAATATGCAAAAATGCAAGATTTGAAAATGTTGCTAGAATTTCTTTGAGAAAGATGGAACATGAATTGTACAAAAGATTATTGAATTCAAATTTATTTGCTTGATAAAGAAAATTGAGCCTTTATGAGGATTATGAGACACACATTGAAAGAAAACAAAAGTCATGACTTTATCTAGAAATATACAAGTCAAAATGCCAGTTTATTAAAGTCAAATGAAATATGTGCTAAAATCACTTTTTGTGTAATGTGGGTCGGGAGGGCGGGGGATACGGCAAAAATGACATATTAATTTTTGAAAAAGGATAAATACAAGCTGTGCAAAAAATTTGACCACTCACGTGCATTTATTGACTCTAAGAAAATTTGGTTCGAATAAAACTGACAAGTACAACAAGAATGAGTAATTATTGAAAAGGATTTAAAAACTGAGGATTTAAAAAAACTACGATTTTTATTCAAGAATATACAAGACGAAAAATTGAATTTTCAGATTTTTAAGAAATTCACAATGATTGATCCCTTAGGGTATTTATAACAAAATGCAATTTGCAAAAATTTATGAAATTCCATTTCCATCTTTCTCGAAGAAATTAATTATGAAAACGAAATTTAAACGTGCCAAAAGAGGGTTGGCTTCCTACGAGAGCACCATGCCAGGGCTCTTTATTCTATGGTTGTGAATGCAATCAAAATAGGAAAGAAATTATGTTAGTTTATTCAACAAATAACACATAACACATTGGCAAAAACAAATAATACACATAGATAACAGTAAATGGCATAACAAGAAATAAAGGAGGTTGGTTCCCTCCTCTCGTGCCTTAGTGTACCTACAGGGTAAGGCTGACTCTACCCTAGATTATTCTACATGGATGCATGAGGTTGGACTCACTAATGCATCTAGACTCAATTAAGGCTTCGGTTCCCGAACCTTCAGACTGAGGGATCCAAAAAGTAACAAGTCCGTCAATTCCAAGGATCCCAGGTCGGTGGTTCGAGTGATCCCCTGGACACTGCTACTACGCACGTCGGGCCACGGCCACATGTCCAAGCAAATCGATTTTTAAAGCCCAAATCTCTAGACTTGTGGACTCAAGCCAAGAGTTTGGGTGATCTCCTAGACAATGTTACCGTGCACGTCGTGCCACGGTCACACTGTCTAAGTAGATCGATCCTAATTCCTAAAGGGACGGGTGGGTGACAACCACCAAAAAGAGAAAAAGGGTAAAATATATCGAATGCACGTATGAAGTGCTCCTTATGAGAGGAGGGAATGATAAAGCGTGGGCTCTAAGGGTAATTAATCCCCTTCCCAAATGCAAGCGCGGTCGAATAAAGAAAAAGTAAATAAATCATACATACATCACATAAGTAACGAAGAGACGGAGAGTGTGTGAGATGCAAAAGAAAAACCTAAAAACCTAGGAAGGAAAAATGTAATCCTAACATCCAAACGCGATGGAATAGAAGGGTTAAATAAGGAAAAGATGATTAAGCCTAGTGCTCGGACTCACTAGTGATCCCTAGTGGAGTCGCCAAAATCCTATCGCGTCCTAAAAGATCGTGAGTAAAAGGGTAAAAGTGGGGTCGTTGATTGTCGTGTCCTAAAAGACGATCCGGTCTTGGTAACCCTTTTGAAAATAAAGTTATTAGAAAAAACCGTGCGTGTGTGAGAAAAATCAAATTTTATTAAGAAAATGTATTTTTAAAAAATGATATTTTAAAAGAAAACAAGGTCGGGACTAAAAGTGGGACAGATTTGGCCAACTAACTTTTGAAAAAGGGTTTTATTTGAAAAATGGAGTCGCCACTTGGTACTGAGTTAGGGGTGTACCAAGTCACCCGAAAAATTGTTTAACAAAACAAAAAAAAAAATTTTAGAAAAATATTTTAAAACCCTTTTTCGACTCCAGTCTACGAAAAACGAGAGAAAAAGGTTCAGGAGTCACATTTGAAGAAAGGGAAGGCAAAGGCTTGCGCCTAATGCACCCTTTCAACCTAGCAGAGGCTAGTTGCGAGGTTTAATCAAAATTTCCTAAATTAATCCCTAAGTTCTATCGCGTTCGGATGTTATCTAAATAAATGCAAATCCTAAGTCTAAATGTGGGTATCGAGAAGGTCGGCATGTTCCGTCGAAGGCTTGGTCGGAATTATCGCATTAATTGCGAAACCTGAATCGAGACCTCGAGGGAGTCACGAGTGTGAATGCAAAATGACATGCAAAAAAAAGAGAAAATAATAATATATAGTAAGTGAAGAAAGAAGGTGGGTATGCAACATGACGGGTACGGGGGACTAATAACTCGTGACTGAATGTTTCTACTCACGGAGGGGGGAACAGCATGTACGCCACCGCTTCCCACGTGAGTAGACGACTATTTCTAGTCGAAACACACAAATGTCCTAATTTCTAAGTGAGATGCAACCTAGATGTCATGCATTTTAAAAATGTGTCAAAATAATAATAATAATAATAATAAATAAATAAATAAATAAATAAATAAAATCATGCCAAATGAAAAGAAAACTAGAGGTGTGTGAAATGTGAAATGCACACGAATGCACCTAACACTAAAATATCCTAAGGGTCTAGCATTGGGCTAGCCCGTTCTAAAAATTCCACTAGCGTTGGACTAGCGGAAAAAGAATGAAGCCACAAGTAGCGTTGGACTAGTGTGGTGACGGAATATCATAAATCATGAATTAAATATTGAAGAGTGAATTAAAAGTAAATTAAACGTATAAAACATATAAGATCACATAGGAGCACATAATGCATAAGTACAATATTCTAGATGCAAAAATTCTAAGGAAAGCGGTAAAAGAAATAAACACGTAAGCACGCAAAAGCAAATAAACCCTAACTATTACACCTGGGGGCTTAATTTACAATTTAAGGGGGGAAATTAAAATGCCCTATCTATTACACTTTCTATCTAATTACACAATTTTTGCTAAAACATGAGAAAAATAATTTAACTAGTACATTGATTAGCTAAATACAAAATGTTACATTTTTATCAAAATAATAATAAAGAAATAATAAGATTTAAAATGAAATCACGTGAAAAGAATAAATACGTAAAAAGCATGCCAATAGGAAATATGTGAATAAAATGCATAAAAATCACGTAAGGCACATTGGAGCACATAAAAGAGAGATTAATAAGGGATAGAGATACCTCTCGAAGACCCGGTACTTAGATGCTAACAAAATGAACACACGCATTAAAGGTACCACAATTTAGGAAATAAATCACAAAAAATATAAAATTCTAACGAATTGAAAGTAAAATGCAAATTCTATTAAACTAAGTGCTTGAAAGCAAAAATGTAAACCTAAGGGGCTTAAAGGCAAAGTTAGAAACTCTAACTAATCAAGGAAGCAAAGCTAAAAATTAAACCCAAAATTAAGATTAAAACTATAAACTCCAAAAGTACAAATCAAAGTTCCAATTTATAGGGCGTAATTGACAAAATAAAATTTAAAAGGATCACTCTATAAATTGAGCTCAATTGCATCACCTTGAAAGAAAAGTTGGAGCATACTAACACCTTAAACAAAATCCAAGGACTCGAGTGCAATTATTGCTTTTATATTAAAACCCCAAAAAAAGAAAATGTTTAGTTAGAGAAAATGAGATTTAAATTACACTTAAATGAACAAATTAACTAATTGAACTAGAAAACTAAAATTGAGTCAAGAATCAGAAAAAAGAAAAATACGGATAACAACATACTAAAAAAAAACCTTTTCATTCCCAACTATCTATAAAAAGCAAGAAACAAAATAAATAAGCAAATTGAGAAAATAAATAAATGAATTAAGCCTAAAACTAAAAGAAAAAGTGTTTTTCGGATATTTTTTTTTCTTCCTATTTGCCCATTTTCCTTTCTAGTTGCAGATTCTCTCTCTGTGACCTTTTCTTCTTTGCTGTTTATTTTTCTTTCTTTCTTCCTGGTTCTCTCTCACTCTCTTGCCTTCATCTCTCTCTCTCGCATTCTTCTTCCACTTGATTTCTCTTCCTCCGTCTGCTCCTCTCTCTCGTCTCTTTCTGTCTCCTCTATTCTCTTTCTTTCTTCTCACTCTCAGTCTCTCTCTCTCTCTCTCTCTCTCTCTCTCCCCTCGTTCTTTCTTTCTCTCTTCTTCACCGAAATTTCCCCCTTTTTGATTTCTCTCTTTTCCACGCTTTCTGTTTCCTAATTTCTCTCTTAATCTCACTCAATTCTCTGTTTTTCTCCATCGCCTGGCTCTCCCCTGTTCTCTGATTCTCTCCCCCTTCTCTCTAGTTTTTCTCTTCAGTCGAGTTGTATAAAACCGAATTAATCTCCTTTCAAATTCCCTAAAACTGTGACTATGGTGCGGGGGCTATTCACTGGTGGTGATAGCAATTGGCGAGGGAGAAATTGCAGGGGATAATATGGTGATGATAGTCAAATTGTGGGGGGCTACGCTTGGCGGTGAGGCGTGGAGGAGACAGGGGAGGGGGCTGCAGATTGAATTGGTTGAGTGGGGTTTCTGTTTGATCTTGTCTTGCAGGTTGTGGGATGGCTAAGTGGGTAGTTGCAGCTACGTTGCTGTTGCTTTTTGTGATTTTAATTGTTGGTTTGTTGATTGTATTTTGCAGGTTGGGGCTGTGAAATAATGGTTCGATGGAAGATGGGGCTGACTGTGGTGGTAGTGTGGTGACGGATTCAGGGGTGGTTGGGGATGGTTTGTTGGTTGTTTGAGCTATCTTCAGTGGTTCAATTTTGGTGAATGCCTGGTGGTTCAATCGGTGGATGAGGAGCAGTTAGATTGGGCTGCTTGGCTATTGTGTCAGTGAGGTTGGCGTCGGTGATGTTAATTGTGTATGCAGTGTGTGTAATTGTGGGTTTTCTGATGTTAATTGCGTGTGCTGTGACATTGTCCTATGAATTTATTTACGCTGTATTATTGGTCATGAATTTGTGTGTGTGCGTGCTGTGCTATGGGGCTTGCAGGTTTGTGATTTTTATGGTTTGGAGCTGGGATTGTTTGATGGATTGATTGGGGGCTGAGTGTTGTGGTGTTGTATGTATATGGTTTGTGAGTTTTCTTTGCAGGTTTGGACTGGGCAGTGACTTCAGTGGTGTGGCTTTGGAATTGGGTAGCTGTGATGACTGGTGGAGGAGGGACGAATGTGGAGCTTAGAAGTTTGGAGGTTCACGGTGGTTTGTGGGTGGCAGTTTGACTGATGATGGTTGAAGGTGGTGGAGAAAGAAAAACTTGAGGATGATGGTGGTAGAAGAAATCTAGCTGGTGGTGGTGAGGAGAGGCAGCAGACGACCAGAAGTTGAGATTGCAGTGGTTGATTGATGAGATTTGGGTTGTGGGTTGCAGATTGCTGGTAAAGACACGGTGGCGGTGGGGTTGGTTTTTTGATGTTCTGGGTTTGATTGAGAGAAAAAGAACGGTGAGGTGGTGGATGGTGATGGCAGAGAAGAAATTGACAGGGGAAGGATGGGAAGAAAACAGTGAAGAAGAAAGGGGAAGAACAAAAATCAAAACAATAATCCTAGAACTAGATACAACGCCCAGAAAAGAAAAAAAATACAACCCCAAGGAGAAAATCCAGACAGAAACAAAAGAAAAGAAATTTCCAGAATAGTTAAAAGAAGAAAATTTCTTCTGAATACAAAATCACTGATTATATATCAATTAATGAAATACATGAACAAATGAACAAAGTTTATAGAACTTACCTGGATTAATGAGTCATTGAAACTTGAATGTTGATGACGACTGATGAACAATTGAATGATCTTGGAAGAAGACGATGAACAGTGAACAAATTAGATGTGGCGGTTATGTGTGTGTGTTTTTAGGTGTTTTGTGTGTGTTTTAATCTAGAAATCACAAAAGCAAAAATGTTTGTAGGGTTTTTAATTTTTCCCCTTTTTTTCTCTGCTGATTAATGAGGGTATTTATAACTCACTTGTCTTGTTGGCCAAGAATGTTATAAAATAACAGAAATGCCACCGATATTAAAAAATACTAATTTTATTAAAAAAATATTTTTTAACCCTAAAATTAAAAAGAATCTGACAACAATTTTTAAATTTTTAAAAAGAATTTACAGTAGATTTCAAAATAAAAAACTAGAGCTCAAAACTAATAAAAACGCGCTCGGGGTGTAAAATAACGATTTTGCCCCCAGACAACGAAAATACACAAAAAATAGATATTAGTCTCGAAAAATTACCAAAAATTAAAAAAAAGCTTAAAACATTAGAAAATGCCTTTTTGACTCAAAATTTGACAAAAAATGAATTTAATCTGTAAAATGACGATTTTGCCCTTGGATAATGAAAATTCACAGAAAAATAGTTATTGTACCTCAAAAAATTATCAAAAATTACAAATAATCTTAAAACACTAGAAAATGCATTTTTGACTCAAAATTGGTGAAAAATGAATTTAATTAGTAAAATAACGATTTTGCCCTTGGGAAATAAAATTCACAGAAAAAATAGTAATTGTCTCTGAAAAAAATCAAGAAAATTTAGAAACATGCTTAAAGAATTAGAAAAATAAATTTGGAACTTAAAATGAGCTAAAATGGTACTTCGCGAGGTGAAATTACCATTTTGCCCTTATGCTGGTAAAAATATAAAGAAGACCAATTAAACCCAGAAAAATCATAAGAAATTAACAAATTCACATAAAAGTAAAAATATGAATTTAAAACCCCAAAAACTGATAGAAAAATATTTACAGATAAAATTACTATTTTGCCTCTCGAGAATATTGAAAATTTTAAAATTTGTCCCAAAAAGTGCAAACATGCCCCCCAATGTTTGAAAATAAATGGTGTGTCAAAATTTGGTGTCTACAAGATCACCTCTCTCGTCTTGGAAGTGACTAGCTAAGAGGTCCACACGAGGGAGAAATCAATGAAGAATTCCTTGATGAGAGGCTTTACACTTTTTCCTCTTCCTATCCTCATGCTCCGTGGTTTGCCGATATAGCTAATTATTTGGCTTCACGAATCCTCCCCAAGGAAATGATTCATCAGAAGAAGAAGAAATTCTTCTCTGATTTGAAACATTACTTATGGGACGACCCTTATTTGTTTAAGATTTGTGCAGATCATGTCATACAGAGGTGTGTGGATTATCCTGAGGCGGAAGACATACTAGAGCATTATCACAAGGGGTCCGCTGGAGGTCACTATCAAGCTAATAGAATGGCAAGAAAGATCCTTGTGACAGGTTTCTACTGGCCTACTTTGTTTAAAGATGCTAGAAGGTATGTTGAGAAATGTGATAAATGTCAAAGATCAGGTAATCTCTCTCGTAGGGACAAAATGCCTAAATCTGTTATTCTTGAATGTGAAATATTTGATTTATGGAGGATAGATTTCATGGGGCCTTTTCCAATATCCTTTGGGAATAAGTATGTTTTAGTGGCAATTGACTATGTTTCTAAGTGGGTGGAGGCTCAAGCTTTACCTACCAATGATGATAGGGTAGCGGTAAAATTTTGAAGGAAACTGTTCACACGATTTGGCACACCACGAGCAATAATCAGTGATAGGGGCACTCACTTTTGTAATCAACAATTTGGAAAAGTGGTTAGTAGATTTGGTGTGACTCACAAAGTAGCTACCCCGTATCACCCACAGAGTAGTGGTCAAGTTGAAGTAACAAACAGAGAATTGAAAAGAATATTGGAAAAGACGGTTCAGCATTCTAGGAAGGACTGGTCTGCTAAGCTAGATGATGCATTATGGGCCTATAGGACAGCCTACAAGACCCCTATAGGAACTACTCCTTATAGACTGGTTTACGGGAAATCCTGTCACTTACTTGTGGAGTTAGAACATAAGGCTTATTGGGCTATAAAGATCCTTAACTTTGATCTTAATTGTGCAGGTGAGAAGAGGAAGTTTCAACTGAATGAACTAGATGAGTGGCGTCAAGAAGCCTATGATAATGTGAGGATTTACAAGGAAAAGATGAAGGCAATACATGATCGCAATATCAAGCAACCGAAGAAGTTCCAGCCAAGAGACCACGTTTTGCTTTTTAATTCTAAACTTTGCCTCTTCCCAGGTAAACTTAAGTCTAGATGGTCTAGATCGTTTGTAGTTAACCAAGTTTTCCCCTATGGTGTTGTAGAAATCACACACAAGGATAAGGGGACATTCAAAGTCAACAGACATCAACTCAAGTTATACCTTGGAGGAGACTTTCATGATCAAGTAAGTGAGGTCCACTACCTCTATGACCCCAGTTCATGAGCAGCTGTTGAACGTCGAGCTAACGACGCTAAACAAAGCGCTAGTTGGGAGGCAACCCAGCATTTTAATATTATTTCCTTCTGAAAAAAAAGGTTTTATTTACATCACTTTGTTAATAATGTGTTTTGAGTCTTTCACAGGTCCAATGAGTAGGTGCAGCACCACATTCAAGGGAGTTTAATTTTCCTTTTTGCATGTTTTTCTAGGGATTAGAACTAAATTTTCATGACCCAGGCACTCACTAGAATATCAGCATGTTAGGTAGGAGGTTGAAGTTTGATGTGGGGTGAGGAATCAAAGATTTTGAGCCTTCTGACCAACGCTGCGGGTAAGGCCGCGCCACGGCCTTCCCCACGGCCAAGGTCAGAAGCCAAACTAACCAAAAAGCTCATTTTGATGAAGGCCGCAGGTAAGGCCATGCCGCGGCCTACCCCACGACCTCGTCCAGATTTCGCGAGAAAGGGTTATTTTACAGAGACTTCTTCACAAAACTCTTAATTTCTCTCTTTCTTTTGGCAAGAACTCCTATCCTTCACTCTCCGATTCTTCTTCCTACAATCTCATCTACCCTTTAATCATCAAAAATATCATCCCCCACTCCAATGCAATTGATCTATCTACAGATTTAGAGGATAGGAAGAGGGTTTCTCAAGGTTCTCAAGCACTACACCCACTAGGTCACTTTGGTTAATCTAGCACTCTTCTACCTAAATTTTGAAGGTATGATTGCTCACTTTCAACTCTTCTTATCTCATTTAGTTTCTTTATTCAATTTTTATAGCTAAAAACATCCAATTTACAACCTTTTCTTGGACTAGGCATAGTTGTACTACTTCTATCAAATTTGAATGCGAATATTTCTAGTCTATATTTTGAGTTAAATAGATTATTTTAGATGTTAATTATATGTTTTAAGATTGAATAAGGCATGAGCTACATGAATTAGAGGCTAATTGTTGATAATTCCTTTGTGACTTATATGTTTAATTTGGGTTTTTGATATTGAATTTCATGATATGAAATAGAGTCTATTAGTGATAGGTGATGAATGGATGATGAGTTTTGAACAATGTAGTCTTTATTTGATGAAATTCCAATTTTGTTATCCTTATTCCTTGGGATAGATAATTTTCATAGAAATGGAGATTTTGCACGTATTATTGAATTGGGTAATATCCATGGAGTATTAACTAGTCTAGTAATGTGCATTTCAAAGGTCACATGGAATATTGAAGCTAGTTTAGCAACAGTCACCATGGTATACATATTACCTATGTGAGATTCTTAACTTGACTGTTATTCTCCTTTTACTCAAGGATTACTCAATTTTTTGCCTCCTTTCATATGTGAATTGCAATCCCAACAATTTGAGGATTTAATGTGGTTATGGATGTAGTGTTCATAACAAATGTGCTTCTAGGGACCGAATTTTATTGTATGGAATGCATCTCTATTTGGCATACCTGTAGCATCACTGATATCTATTTGTGTTCCTATATGCAGAATAATGCCGAGAACAAAGATGGCAGGTGGCCCTTCGCGGTCTAGATGGCCCAAGAGGCAAAAAGGTGAAGGTTCCTCGTCTCAGCCACCTCATCAACCACCTCCTGAACCACCTCATGAACCCCCATATGATGACTTAAGGTTCACCTCATTGGAGAATCAGCAGTGGTATTTGGAGCACATGCATAAAGAGATCATCATTGAGAAGGATGTAGCCGAGAATGTGGATGCCTACCTCCATATCACAGAGATGTTCGCCAAGTCAGGTTGGAATGGATTGTTGAGGCTACAAAAGTACTACTACCCTGACCTCGTTAGAGACTTCCATGCCAACATAGAGGACAAGGACAAGTATGGAGGTTCTTACTTGGTTACTACAGTGGGGGGTCAGAGAATATTTCTGACACGAAGGGACTTAGTAGGAATACTACAAGCCCTGATAGTAATTTTGAGGTGGTGTAAAAAGGAAAGTTAAAGTGGTTAGATAATTGGACACCACAAAAAACTGGTAATAGATTCCATGTCAAGGAGCAGTCCGCTCAAAGAGGAACAAAAAAATCCTTCAAAACTAGTGATTTTGCTGTCCCCTATCATGCCGTGATTTTCATCTTGGCCCACAATGTCCTGCCAAAGAAAAGTGAAAAAAATGCATGCCGATACAGTGACCTCTACTTCTTAGATGAAATGATCCATGGCACAAAGGTTTGTGAAATGATCCACAACACCTCGCTTTGTTGTTATGTGATTGGCCACATGGGGAATGTGGCCAATCCAAGCGGTATCGAATCCTGTTTCGGATTCCCTACACTCCTATCCCTTATTTTTGAAGCTTATGGAGTCCCATTGGAGGGTCAAACAAAGCGGAGCACCGACCACCGAGACACAGTATCTGTTGCATGCCTGTGGAGTATTGTGAACCCGGAGAGAATGTATGTGGTTGATGCTATTGAGCGTGGAGATGATCCTTTGGCAGAGGAAGAGGAAATGCAACACATGGAACAAGGAGAGCCCTCACGGACACATGAGGATCAGTCTGTTCATGACATGCTCCAGTCAATTTTAGGTGAGGTGAGAGACACTAGACTTGCAATGGAAAGAATGGAGGGTCCTATGGAGTCTTTAGAGGACACGGATGACATCGGTAGAAGGAAGGATGACTTCTCTTGAATACGAGTTGAACACGTGGAGACCCTACCGCCATGACCTTAGATCGTGCTCACCTTTTTATTTTATGTTTTCATTTACTTTTTTTTATTTATTTCTTTTAATTTGAGCTTGTAGAATATATTCTCCCTAGCTGTCACTTTGATACTATCTAACTTTCATGATTAATTTTATGTTTATCTTTTTTTTATTTTTATTTTCATTGTGATGTGCTGCAGTTATTCTTTGTCTGCATACTTCAACTCTTGGCATTTTCATTTTGGAATAAAGCAACACGCATACCGAGGGCAGTACTTGTTTTAATTTTCTTCTTTCCTTCATTTAAGTTATTTTTTCACACACTGGGGACAATATGCGATTCAAGTGTAGGGGTAGAAATTTCAATTGGTTGCTTTGATTATGTTGGTTTGGTGGTTGGATAGTTATTTGTTTGGTAGGGAGTCATCCTTAGTTTAAGAATTACTTTGTCTAAAATTTTCTTTTAAAGTTAATGTGTCTATCTAGATAGTTAGTTACAAATTTCTTTTACCGGAGTATGGATGTAGCGTGCATCTTTGAAAATATCTTCAGCTGGTTAAATCTAGAATGGAAATTCGAATGCAAAATTAGGAATGTTTGCCTTGGAGAAAATAGGCTAGGTAAAGCAAGAGGAATTAAGTCGAGATTTGTGAAGTTTTTGATAATGGTCCTCCCTCTTTCTCTTATTACTTTTGTCTTTTTACCTAAAAAAATAATAATAATAAATAAATAAAATAAAAATAAAAAAATAATAATGAATCATTAGCACTCTGCTCCAATGATTCATATGCCTAGTAACCGGGAATCTTCTTCTAAAAATGTCGATTTTCGCATCAAACAGCATTTGAATTATGAGTATGCATATAGCAAGGCTTGATTGAAGATAAGTTGCTCAAAAGGAGCAATGTCATTTCTCAAAGCTAAAGGCTATGAATGAATTTTGTGATTTAGTGAAGTCAATTGAAACATTTTTGTTGTTATGAAAAAAAAAGGGAGAAGAGAAAAAGAAAAGAGAATATCAGGGAAGAACTTATTAATATTTTTTTTAATCAAGAGTTAATTCATTTTTCTTTGCTTAGCATGATGAGTATCTGAGGTAATTATGAATATTTTCGTGTTAGTTTTCCTGATTCGGTAAAGAAGATATTGTAGAGATGCACATAGATGTTCTCTTCTGGCTGAGTCATTGTTTGGGTGCATTAGAGTTCAGTGCTTGAGGACAAGCAATGGCTTAAGTGCAGGGGGATTTGATATGTGCTACATTGACATAGTCTTTTCTTAGGGTTTAGGTGTAGGTTTTTAGAGATTTTTAGTTATTTTATCACCTATTTACTTATTTTTCTCTATTTAGAGTCCTTGAGTGTGATTATTATTCATTTGGTTATTTTTGGTATATTTGATAGGATTTTCCACTTATATCCATGCTAATTGAGATCAACTTGGGATTACCGCACTTAATTCATCACCGGATGCAAAGTTGATCCCTTGAGTGGAATAGTGAACATGCCAAGTGAAGTTGTCAAGGCAAAATTGCAGCTTCTGACCTAGGCCGTGGGTAAGGTTGCACCACGGCCTTCCCAACGACCAAGGTCATAATAATAACTCAAGGAAGCAGAAGAAAGTAAAGTTTTTGACCAAGGCCGCAGGAAAGGCTGCGCCATGGCCTTCCCCACGGCCTAGGTCAGAAGGTCATTCGGAGAAGCAAAATAATGAGGCAAAGGTTCTGATGGAGGCCGCGGGCAAGGCTGCACCATGGCCTTCCCCGCGGCCTAATTCTTGGATTCTGTAATTGACGCATTTTGACGAGGTTTTGAAGGATAAAAAAGAAGGGGAATTAGTTGGAAAAGGTAGAGACGGACAGAATAGGACTTCAAACTTCAAAGGAGAAAACGAGTGAAAGAAACACCAAGCAAGAAGCAAGGGTTTCAAGACTTCAACCTCCAACGAATCTAGAAGGACGCCCGCAAGGATTCTAAGTAAGAGGATCACAGCAATAAAGGAAGGGAGATCTCTACAACAACACTTGAAGATTCAAATTTCATCATGAGAATGGGTTTTGTTGTTCTTCTTCCGTTGATTGTTGAATTTTCTTATTCCATTATGAACTGAGTTGTTATGAACCTAGATGGGTTGAACGCTAGTTTACTTGTTGTGGATTGGTTCAGTTTGTTTAATTTAAGTTACTCTTTTTACCTAGATTTATTTGTGGATTAATTTGTTGATTGAATTGAGTTGTGCACACTCTTTCCTAATCCATGATTTCAACATAAGTTAATTGAGAAATTACTTAGTTGAATTGAATCACTTCACAAATAAAAAGGCCTGCAAGAATCACTAGAGATAGGATGGCTTAGGTCTTCCCAGGTTAGATTCATATCTAACTCGTTTTGTGAAATCCAAATTTCTGAATCATTCTTTTAGGGTTTTAGCGAAGAAGAGATTCTCACTAATCGACTAAAAGGATAGGGAATATAATCCTTGAAAAAGGTTATACACCAAAAAAAGGGATTTTTTAGGGTCTAGGGAATTTGGTGACTTAATTAACCTTGAATTGAAATACTAAGAGCACGACTAGGGGGATTCCCAATCTAGGTTCTCTTTTGACTAATTGTTGAATTTAATTACATAGTATCCCAGTGTCGTCCTATTTTAGATAAATTAACATTAGAGTTTAGTTAATTTTACACCGGTTGGGTTAGTCCTCATTTGATCTTTTTAAGGTTAAATAGTAGAACAAGAGTTAGTACTAGTAGTCATAGTCCTTGTGGGAAACGATACCTAATATTCACCTACACTATACTATAGAACGATAGGTATACTTGCCTAACGATCCGTAGTATATCTCAATAGCTATCAGGTATCAACCCTAATACTTCCCCTACTACATTTGACCCGTGCATTTGCGGAAAGGGATATTAGGTTATAAATTTTATTACTTGTTTGTGTGAAGTTTGCCTAATTTTGATAGTACCTAAACCTCACAATCAAGTTTTTGGTGCCATTGCTGGGGAAACTAAGAACATAAAGGCAATATCAAGGCAAAAGCTAGCTTTATTAGTCTAGACTTGTTTTATTTTTGTTGTTCTAATATTTTTTGTTTGGTATTTGTAGGCACCAAATCAACTTGAAGTGAAAGAAAGGAGAAATTGAAGTTAAAGTCATTCAAGCATTTTATCGAACATATGGAAGGCAATTCTCAATGGAATAATCATTGGCCTTATAATGAATACAAACCAAATTTTCATGAAGGTATATCTTCTAATGATAAGTTGCAAGTGTTAATATCTCAAATAAATACATTGGAATGCATGGTATTGAAGAGATTTGGTTATGACTCTAGTGTAAATTTTCATTGTACCATTTGTGGAGGAAATCATGCATATCATGAATGTGGTTATAATAATTACGTACAATATGGATACAATTGCACTTATGCACCTCAATGTGATTATTATCCTTATAATGATAATGACGAGTGGATAAATCATTCTAGTTATGATTGGAATGAACAATGGAATTAACCAATTCAACCTACTTATGTGGAGCAAAAATCTTCTTTGGACTTAGCCATTGAAAATTTTGCTAATGAAACTAAGAATATGGCTAGTTCAAATTGTGAAAGATATGAAAAAGATGATGTATTTGATGAAATAAGTAGGAATATTGATGGCCATATTGCTAGAATTAAAGAAGCCTTGAACCCTAGGGATGAGGAAATAATGAAAAACGAAAATGAAACTAACCTAGAGTCACCATTTGTTGAAATACACGTTCAAGACCAAGAGGTTGAAAGTAGGAATGAGGAAATCAATGATCAAAACATAAATAATCTTACTTTTGATGAAAATGAAGTTAAAGTTCAAAGAGGTGCGTGAGAGAATGAATTGGAAAACATGGATCAATATGAGGTTTATGATTCTTTTTATAATTGTTCCATGTGTGATGGAAATCATGAGGTATATGATTGTGGGCTAATTCAACCACATTTAGAATCTTATGATAATCCACTACATTTTCATGATGACACTTCTATGCATAATAATGATTTTGAGCATGAAAACGAAATTCATGAACATGCGTGTGATGAAAATATTAAAAATGTGGAAATGGATATGAAGCTAAACATGTAGAACCTTCCACTTGTCCAATTATGCATGAATTTCATGAAAATGAATGTGAAAATGATAAAGAAATGCTTGATGATTCTACCTTTGTACTTGAACAAGAGCAAGTAAATGCGGACAATGCATGTGTGTGTGAGCAAGTAATTGAAAATGTGAAAAATGATAAAATAGTTGTTTCTCCTATTTTTGAACACACAAATCTCAATAATGAACTTGTTCTTGATGAAGAAATTGAAAATTCAAAGGTAGAAAATGAAGAGAATAATGTCCCTCCCTTCACTTGCGACATTGATTTTCTTGGTATTGACAAAATACTAACACACGAGAAAGGCGTAGCCAATTTTGGCTATGAAGTTCGTTTTAAGTGCTTCCATGTAGTAGTTACAATTACAAAATGGATCATGGATTTGGGAGAACTTGTTTTGAGGCAAAGAATGCACCTTTACCTACTAAATCAATTAAGCACTAAAGGTATATTAAATCCTTTGTGGGATACTCCAATCACGTGAGAAGTGATGTGATCCTAGGAGTGTTTACAATCTTGGTGCTTGGATATTCTCATGGAGCAACTCGTTTGGACCAAGATGAGATCAAATCATGGCTGATCATGAGAGGAACGTTCGAGCTTTGTGACTACCATGGTGTAATTCGTGACTTTGGGCCTCTCAATGGACTTGGTGATCAAGCTATTCAACTGTGTTCATTAGGCCAAGAGTTTATGCATTGGTTATGGATTAAATACACATTCAAAGAAGGTCCAATTAAAGCTTCTAAGTGATCCATAACATATTTCTAAGGTGCTGGTTTGGTTGGACTTGTTGGAAGGCCTTTCAAAGATGCAAGATGGAGGCCCAATGGTGCTTAAAAGGAGGCGTCCAACCCATGAACAATTTTTGGACGAATTTTTAAGTTTAATTCTTTTATGTTAAGTTTTCTATTTTGTTTACAAGTTGTAACCTCTTAGAAAGTTACTATATTGTGTTAGGTTACAACCAATGCTCTTTGTTAAGTTTCTAGAACTTTCTACAAGTTGTTACGCAAGCCTGTTTAAAGGCCAAAACACTGTTACGAATTTTATAAGTTTTGATGATTAATAAATTTGTGAATTCTCAAATTGAGTCCTTCTTTTGTTCTTTGCTAATTAAGAACAACCCCCGAACTTGTAGAGTGATTCCAAGTTCAAAAAACCCTAGCTTAGAGTTACCTTATTGGTTTGATCAAGCGTTCTAGGTGCTGATTCCTTGAGTTCTTGTTCGTTCCATAAGGAGGTTCAAAGCTTCTTTGAATTTTTGAATTGTTCATCTTGCGTGTTCAAGGCTTTGGTGTTGATTCTAGAGTTTGTTCATCCAAGGGGAAAGGTTCGAAATTCATACTTGGTCTTTCAAGCAATTCCACGTACGTCCGCGCGTATCAAGAAGATTGGAGGAAAGTTTAGCTCTAGACTTTAAATGAAGCACTTATTCGAAGGCAACCCAATGTTTTAGTATTTTAAGTTGCTTTAGTGTAATTTATGTTTAAGTGTGTTTTGTAGTTAGTTTGTTTGATTAGTTTAATTTGGGTTTAGGGTTTAGGGTGCGATTTTAGAAGCTAAATTCAAAGCTTTAATACAAGGGGTGAAAGTGTGTTGTAGTAATGGTTTCAACAAACTTCATTTGGAAATGGATTCTTTGGCACTGGTTAATATTATCTCAAGTAAATCTGACTGTCCTTAGGCTTTGTTGCCTCTTCTAGATGAGATGGGTAAATTTCGTGTTAATATCATTAGTATTGATCATTGTTATAGAGAAGCCAACAAACCTGCAGATATCTTGGCAAATGAGGGATTGACACTCATTGGTCTGGAAGTTTTTTCTAGCTTTTCGTCCCTCCCAAAAGAAGCTCGAGGTGCCGTTAGATTAGATCGCTTAGGATTTCCTGCATTTCGTTTCAAGTATTTATAAGTGTTTAGTTTTTTGCAATAAATAATGTATAGGGAGTAAGTACTCCTCATTTAAGTTTTATATTTTCATTCTTCAAATTGTGTTAATAAGAGAGGCAAGGTCTATGTCCCCCTCTCATTTGTGTCTGGTTTTATATTAATAAAATTAAAAAAAAAAGAGTTGGAAGCATTTTGATGCAATTTATGAAGTTTCATGTTTAAACTTGGATGTTTAATGCCAAATTTTCATATCTCATGTGTTTGGAATGTACATTTGGTTTAAACATCTTAGTTTCATCATTTGAAATGTGTTTAAAGTAGTTTGGTGGTTAAAATGAGCAAGTAAACCAATTTGAAGCATAGAAGTGCAAAGTACTATTCCACTGGTTACTATTCATGTGCCAAATTTGATTGATTACATTGATGCTCATTTGGTAATCCATGGACTTTTGATGCAAAAATTGGTTTTGAACAACTTTGTTTTATCATGTGAAACTTGTTCCAACCAGTTTTGAGGATAAATACATGCAAAGAATCAATTTGAAGATTTGAGGGAAAAAGGTTACTATTCATTAGGTTGTTTGATGTCAAAATTGATTCTTTGTGATTTTGAAATTTTGATGTTTTTCATGCCAAATTTTCATGTTAACAACTTTGTTTGTACCTTGGAAACATGTTTGAAGTATTGAATTGATCAAAAACATAAAAAAGAAAAAGTTGAATTTCAAGTTCACCGTTGCAACTTTTCAAACAGCCCACTTTGATCGATTCTCATTTCATTTATGTTGATATTTAGGATGAGTTTAATGCATGATTTCAAATTTGTTTACATGTTCATAAGTTATTTGCCCAAAACATGAGGTTTAAATGGAAGAAATCATCACTCAAAGTCGCCAAAAAAATCAGCATGCACCACTTGAAATGGCTGTTGCAACTTCAAGGAGGTTGAGCAGATCCGTGGGTGCTTGATCCGTGGATTTGACCCACGGATCTTGACCCACATATCCATGGAATTTTGGCCCTCCTTTGGTTCTTTTGAGTGGTTTTGTTTGGCAAATGGTATGGCATGATTTGTGTGATTATCTGGCAACTTTATTGGGCATGAAAACACCATTTTAAGACATTCAAATGGATTGCATTACATGTTTCATTTAATTGATTTAAACTTTAACTTTTTGTATCAAAGTATGAATATTTGACTTGACGCATTTAAGTACAAGTTTTATTTGCATTTCACTTCATCATAAGACATTACATTTGCTCACATAACATATGTATCAAAATCTCACCCCTTGGAGCTACATTGCAATAACTAAGTGTGGAGGAAATCAAGTACTTCAAAGCATACTATGTTACCTTTTAAACTTATTTTGATTAAAACTTGCTTTACATAGCTTTTGAGTTTTTCTAAGCTCTAAAACAAGGTTGGTGAAGCAAGAATGACCAAAACGAGAATATGGTGAAGTATTGCAAGAAGAAACTTCACAGAGGCCAAGGAACATCAAGGGACAACAACAACATTCTTTTTGGATCTTTAACCAATCAAGGGGAGTATTCTTATTCTATTTTTCATTTTTATCTTTTCCTTTACACATTGAAGACAATATGACATTCTAAGTGTGGGGGTAAGGTATAAGGATTATGATTGGTTAAGAATGAGGGTATTTATGAAATGTTGTTTTGATAAAAAAATGGCCAAAATTTTTTCAAAATTGCCTCATTATCATGCTTTTATGCCATGAACTTGTTAAATTCCTTTACTTTGTAAAATAATATATGCAACTTTGATTGAATATTTTCTACAAATATATGAAGAAATAGTTATTATGTAATTAGGTGCTTTGTTTTTAAGAAAGTATAACATGAAAAATGGTTGTAATTATAGCTTGATTTGACATGTTTGATTTTAAATTTCTTTTCTTTACTTCATTTTACAAGTTAAATGATGAGTATGGTCAATTAGTTCAAGCATGTAATCTATGGTTTAATACTTGAAATAAGGGATACTTATACAACAAAATGAAAAAGAATAAAGTAGTTTTTTATACTCCAATGGTTCTTGTGCTTAGTAACCGGGGTCTTCATCTAAAAATGTCGACTTTCATGTAAAACGGTACATGAATTATGAGGAAAGCAAAGCAAATTTGAGTGAATAAATTGTTGAGTAACTAGGGATCTTCATCGGCCAATGTCGATCTTTGCGTAAAAAGGAAATTTTACTTCTCAACTATGGTTTTTGCTATTTGCTTAACATTGAGGTATTGAGTAAGTAGGAACCTTCATCGGCCAATGTCAGTTTTGGCATCAAAAGACATTCACATCTTGAGCAATTTGTTTGCTAAATAATACTCCCTCAAGTGAAAAAATGAAAATAATCATAGACATGTGAAGTACTTTGATTGACCGTATGATTTATTCTCTTGCAAAATTTTGTAAGGCATTGAAATTTTGTTGAACTAGTTTTAATCTTGAGTAATTACTTTCCTTTTACTTGATATAATGAGTATTAGAAACTTAACAAGGAATTGCATAATGCCTATTTACTTTATCTTGTGAAATTGCATTCAACAATGAGGCATGTGTTGTTTCAAAGCCTTGAATCATGTTTTAATCTCTTAATTTTTCAATTGCTTGAGGACAAGCAATGATTAAAATGTGGGAGAGTTTGATAAGTGATAATTTTACTTATTTTTCACATAGTGTTTTATACATACTTTTAGCATGTTTTAAGTATGTTCTAAGTGTTTTTAATCTAAAAATGGCTCAAATTCATAATTCTTCTTCCATTTGAAAATTTTCCTAAAAATTAGGGGTTTTACACAAATTTTATGGTATTGAAGTAAATTTATATTTTGAACAAATTAATGCACAATCTTTGTACAATCTTTCAGTTTTTATACATTCAATCATAATTTGGATCAATTGGAGTAAAGGTCATCCCATTCTTAGTGGATTCAAGGATGATTGGATTGGAAATTTCAATAGAACAACTTTTATATTTAAATTTGGAGGATTGTTTTGCTTAACTTTTAGGAAATTCTCATCAACAAATTCATCATAGAATTAGAATATCAACATCACAAAAAGGTCTCAAGGGCATAAGAGGCATAACAAGCAACAGAGAAGTGTAAAGAAGCAATGGAAGTGAAGAATTGGAGAAAACTAGGCGTCAATAACAATAATACATTTCTGTATTTTGGTAATAACATGAGCTACAAATACTGGATTGAGATGATTCTTGTGGAATTTTAAATCTGAGAGGATACTCTACAAATTTTATGAAGACAACAAATCCAATTCTCACATCTTCGTAGCCAAAAATCCAAATTACTGAAGAACAAAGCTCTCCCAACCACATCTCAATAATTTGCCCATATCTTTGCATCCAAAACTCTAAATGACCTAATTCTTGTGGTGTCAGAAAACTAATTAAAAGAGATACAACTTTCATGTTTTGAGGAAAAGCTGATTTTGCCTTCTTCTAGGAGCAATACGTGGATCAAGGTACGCAGACCAACTGTCCGCGTATCTACTCGCGAAACGTGCATGCCGGTTTGAAAATGATGGCTTCAACTTGCAGCTTATATTCCAAACCCTTTTGATGACTTTTTGAAGATTCCTTGCACCTGCACTACCCAAGGAAACATTGCTAAATTCAATGGAAATCTTTTTGTGATTTCAAGACAACTTTTTTTGCAAATTGTCATGCAAGTTGTCTAGATGAGTAGGGTGATTTGTCTATACATAGGGAACTCTTGCATGACTTTTAAAAAGAAGTCTTGAAGGGAGAAGCACTCCCAAGTAGTATATAGTAGTAGTTTAGAAAAATTTTCATTACTTGTAAGAAAACTCTTGGAGGATTCATGTGTATCAATTCATATCAATAAGAATGAAGCTTTGGAGCCATATTCTACCAACAAATGAGCATTTCTTACCTTAGCTCTTTAATTTCTTACTTGTTTATGAGTTTTTTCTATTATATGTTATTCATACAAGCTATGTTTAACTAAATACATGTCTTAGGATTAGATGAAGTTAATTATATGATCTGAATGTTATTATACTTGCTATAACTTGTATTTGCTTGTTCATCTATCAATGTTTAACATTTGTAGTAGCTTGATCAACTATTGCAAATCATTTAGATGTTATCTGACATTAAGAAATGCTTATAATATTGAAAAATGGTAGATGAAGCCTATTGTAGACACCAAATTTTGACACACATTTTATAAAATATGCGTATTACTTTATTTAGGGGTTATTATGATTTTTAGGGGCTAATTATAATTTTTGTGTATATTACGTCTAATTTGTCGTGTCAGGGGCAAAATGGTAATTTCACCATATAAATATTAGTTTATTTTATTTTATTTCTTAAATACATTGATTTTACTATTTTTATCATTATTTATGATTTTAATGATTTTTAGGAGTCATTTGTTATTTATTTAAAAATATGCTATTTTTAATTCAGCGGCACGTTTTCCAATGCGCCATTTTTATGAGAATTTTCAAGTGAAAAATTTTATACATGCATTTCGAATACTCATAAATTTTCTGTAAAAATCTCATAATTTTTAGAGGTCGTTTAGTATCTGTTTAATTTTTATCTTTTTGTTTATTAAGGGCACGTTTCCCAAGAATGCGTTGATTTCAAAATTTTTGAGTGGAAATTATAATATACGTGCTTCATGTGATAATATATGTTGTGTAAAATTTGTGTGCTGTCATTTATTAATTTTCATAAATTTTATAATTTTTGTCATATTTAGGTCACGTTTTCCAATGCACTTTTTATTTAAGATTTTCTTTATGAGAATTTTGTCTATGAGCATTTTATAAATTTTGTGTAAAGAAAAAATAATAATAAATAAATAAATAAATAAAATAAAAATATATATATACATATTTTGTTAAGACCATTTAGTATTTATTTTAAGTTGTATTTTTCTAATGTTGAACTAACCTTTAATTTGTTACACTAAATTTTATCTTTTCCTTCTTATAATATTGTATTCAACTCTTCTTTTATTTTTATTTATAAAAAAAAAAAAAGAAAAAAAAATTTTTTTTTTTTCAAGTAGTCTTATTTTATTTTATTTCTATTTTTATTTTCATTTTTTTTATTATTTTCTCTTTGCTGCTTAAAAAAAAAAAAAAAAAAAAAGAAGAACTGAATGGAACAGCAGCAGCGTTGCTGCTGCTGTTGCTTCTGCAGAGTTTCTGCAAACTCCATCCCATGGCCATCCCTCTTCTCATCATCACCCCCAATTTGCACTCAACCTACCAGATTTTGGGGGATTTTGTTTTGATTCACCATCCCCTCTTTCTCTTCCTCTTCACAGACACACACCAGTTCACATCTGCACCATCTCACTCACACGACTCCCATTTTTTTTTCCCTTCACCATTTTGCACACACTCACTTCTCTGCCTCACGTTCCCCTCCCCTACAGAACACACATTCAAACCACAAACGCCCCTCCACAAAACTCACTACACATATCACACACCTGCACTCTCCATCTCCCAGCTCCAAAACATACATTCAAGAACACACGAGACACACAGAACACACATTCAAACCCACACCTGCACTCTCACTCACATTCACTCTCAGATACAAAAAACTCACTCACAACACACACTCGGCCTCCCCTTCCCTCCACCAGACACACACACAGGCACACCACCAGACATTACACACAACACACACACAGGCACACCACCAACATTACACACAACACACACACACTTGTACACAACCTGCATTTTCCACACAAAACACACGCACAACACACACTTGCACACAACCTGCAGATTAAACACAAACACACGCACAACACACACTTGCACACAACCTGCAGATTAAAACACAAACACACGCACAACACACACTTGTACACAACCTGCATTCACAAATCAGTCACAAACACACACTCATTGTCTCATAATACACCTGCACCAATTCACACAACATACAATTCACAAACGCACACACACACACCTGCAAGAAGAGGGAACCGAAAAAAAAAATCAATCAAGCAACAAACAACAACAACAGCAACAACAATAGCATCACTACCAGGTAAATCTCCTACTTTTACTTTCAAATTTCAGTATTTCGTTGTTTTTGTTTTCTGTTTTTTGTTTTGTATAAAAAAAAAAAAAAAAAAGAGAAAACTGAAAAACGTCCGGCCGAGAGTGAAAGAGAGAGAGAGAGAGAGCGAGAGTGAAAGAGAGAGAGAGAGAGAGAGGGCCGAAAGAGAGAGAATCCGAGAGGGAGAGAACCGAAAAAAAAAAAAAAAAAAAGGGGAAGAGCAAATCGGGTAGGGGAAAGAAGAAAAGGGGAGAGGAGAGAAAGAAGGAGGAAGAAAAGAAGGGAAGAAGAAAGAAAAAAAAAAAAAAAAAAGGGGTAAAGGGAGAGTAGATCGGAAGGCACCAGGAGAAGAAAGAAGAAGGAAGAAAGAAGAAAGGAGAAAGAGAGAAAGAGAGAAAAGAAAGAAAGAAAGGAAAAGAGAAAAAGAAGAAAGAAAGGGAAAAAGAAAAAGGAAATCTGGAAAACGTGTAAAGAAAAAAAAAAAAAAAAAAAAAAACTAAGTCAGCCGAAAAAAAAAAAAAAAAATAGTTTTAGTGAAACTACGTCGTTTTGACGTAGTTTCACTCAAAACTACGTCGTTTTGATTAGTTAGTTTTTTAATTTATTTTTAATTAATAATAGGTATTTATTTTATAGTCCTTATGCTTTCATTAATGCTACTGTGGCCCCTAAATTTTCTGATTTGTGCATTTAAGTTTCTGTTTTTTATAGATTGACCCCCATAATTTAATTTTATTTGCAATTAGGTCCTGGTTAATTGCATTTAGGTCCTTTAACTTTTAGATAATTATAATTTTGGCCCCTACATTTTTCAATCTTCCATTTTGACCCCTATATTTTTATAAAATTATATTATGACCCCTATATTTTTCTAAAATTGCATTTTTACCCCTGATATTTATGAAAAGTGCAATTTTTACCTCCCAAGCTTGCTGTTATTGTATTTTAGGCTTTGAATGCTGCTGAAAATTTCATTTTGGTCCTTATATATTGTTAGAAATTCTATTTTTGCCTTAGAATATTGCTGGAATTTTTGTATTTTTGTCCCCAAGCTTGCTGGAATTTTACCTTGGCCCTTATACATTGCTGGAAATTCTATTTTTTGCCTTAGAATACTTGCTGGAATTTCATTTTTATCCCTCCCAACCTTGCTGGAATTTTATTTGAGTTATTACACTTGCTGGAATTTTATTTTTGGCCCCCTATTGTTGCTGAAATTTATATTTATTGTCCTCCAATGTTGCTGGAATTTATATTTTTGCTCTCCAAATAGCTAAAACTTGAAATTTTGCCTTTAAATGTTTGCTGTAAATTGTGTGTTATTTAATAAGCTTGCTGAAATTGTGTTCTTGGCTTTAAATATTGCTGGAATTTTTTATTTTTGGGCATTATACTTGTTGAAAATTACATTTTAGCTTTTAAATTTGTTGTAAACTATGTCATTACCTTAATTAGGGTTTGAAATTATAATTTTACCTTTTTGTTCCTCATAAATTACATTTTTACTTTAGAATATTGCCTAAATTTTCACTTTTAATCCAAAGCTTATAATATTTTATTTTTGCCAAAAAGGTATTAATTAAAATTAGTTAAGTCCTCAAAGCTTTAAATTATTTCTTTTTACATTTTTCTTTATTTATTTTTATCAAGCTTATAATCAATGTTCTAAAATTGGGTCTTGTTAGTCTAATTAATGTTCAAATTAGTTTTCTCTATTTTCCTTTTAGTTATTTTAATAATTCTCATTTGAGGTGTTAAAATTTCAATGTATGTATTATTGTATTTTATCTTCTATTATTATTATTATTATTATTTTTATTTTTTATCTTATCTTTGTTGTTTTGCTCTATTTATTTATTTATTTACTAATTTATTTTTTACTTAAACAATTTTCATTTTTTTTCCTAAATAATTAATTATTATTATCATTATTTTCTTCCTCTTATTTCGCTCATTATTGCTATGATTGTTTGAATTATCGTGGTATGTTCATAGTGATCGGTAGAAAATTATTCAATTAGTATTTTATTTATTTAAATAGTGGTATGTTGACATGTTTGTTCATTTTAGTAGCAACTTGTACCGGGTCTTCGAATAGGAGGTACCTCGATTATCCTTTTAATTTCCTTTTGTGTGCTATTACGTGCTCCTATGTGTTTTTCTATGTGTTTTTATGTATCTTTGTGCTTATAATTTTATCCATGTGTGAATGTTTATTTATTTATTTATGTCGTATTATTTACTCGAATTTAATTGTTGATTATTCAAAAAATGTAATAGATAGGTAATATTCTATTTAGTAAAAATTTCTTTGTATTTAGATAGTGAATGTAATAGATAGTTTATGTTTTATCTATTTAATTAAAGCCTATGTATTTTAGATAGAAAGTGTAATAGATAGGTTAGATAGGATATCTTTTATTCTCTTTCCATTTTTTAGATTGTAATTAAATTATTCTCCGGTGTAATAGTTAGGGCTTTGTGTGCTATGTGTGCTATGTGTTTATGTGTTTAATTCGCTTTCTTTAGGATTTTGCATCTAGAATATCATGTTTATGTGTTATGTGCTCCTATGTGCTATTATTTGCTTTTATGTGATTATTGCTTTAATACATGCTTTATTTATTTACTTGCTTTAATTATATATGTGTATCGTCGCCACACTAGTCCAAAGCTAGTTGTGGTTAATTCCGGTTTCTTCTCTAGTCCAACGCTAGCGGAGAACTTATAGAAAATAGGCTAGTCCAATGCTAAGCCTTTAGGTCATTTTAGCATTAGGAATATTTTTTGTATGCATTTCATGACATTTCACACACATTTTATCTTTTTAGGCTTTTCCCATTTTCTATGAGTTTTTTTTATATATACTTTATAACTTGTTACTTATTTTAACATCTATTTGGTGCATAATTTTTAGATTCCACTACACATAGAATTTTAGGCCATTTGCATGATTTAGACTAAGAAATAGTCATCTACTCACGTGGGAAGCGATGGCGTACATGTCGTTCCCCCCTCCGTGAGTAGGAACAGTTAGTCACGAGCCCATTTCGTCTCCCGTACCCGTTATGTTGCATCCCTACTTTCTTTGTTCACTTACTATCTATATTACTATTTTCCTTTTCTTTTGCATTCCATTTTTGCACCTATACTCGTGACTCCGTCGAGGTCTACATTCGGGTTTCGCAATTAATGCGATAATTCCGACTAAACCTCAATGGAACATTTTGTCCCTTAACGATATCCATTTTAGGACTAGATTTGCATTCATATAGTTGCATCCAAATGCGATAAAATTTTAGGGTTATATTAGGAAAATTTAGACTAAACCTCGCAACTAGTTTCGGCTAGGTTGAAAGGGTGCCTTGGGCGCGAGCCTTTGCCTTCCCTTTCTTCAACTGTGACTCCCGAACCTTTTTCTCTTGTTTTCAAAGACCTGGAGTCGTCTAAAAGGGTTTTCTTGTTTTTTCCTATATTTTTTCCAAAAATCATTTCCTTAAAAAATCGTTCTTAATTTTCTTACCTTTTATAAAATATTTTTGGGTGACTTGGTACACCAAAACTCAATACCAAGTGGCGACTCCTTTTTCACTAAAAAACCCTTTTTAGACTCTATTTTCGGGCTCAAAACCGTCGCATTTCCAAAAGTCCCATTTTAGGCCCTTTTCATTTGCTTTCAAAAATAAAGTATTTCACGTCTTTTGTACAATATTTTCTAAAAATCATTTTGTAAATACCTATCCTCTTTTTCCAACAAATAAACACAACAATGCATTTTAATTTTCCTTTTTCCAACTAACACATTCACCACACTTATTATCATTTTATCCGTTTTTCTTTTTTCGAAAAATGGGGCGCGACACCTATGTTGTACACACATGCAAATAGTGGTATAGGTAGGTGGATTGAGCTTATTTAATACCACAATTCATGCATTTGACAAGAGTTCATCATGAACATAGTTGAACTCTAGTCAATTCATTGTGAAAACAAGTCTTGATTTCATATGGAGTTGCAATCCTAAGCAAGACAAGATTAACATAACAAGGTGTTAATTCATTTAATCATATTAGTGGCAATCAGTGAATTTTAAACCTTTTTACTTGTATTTGTGAATTTCTTTCATTTGTTTTACTTCAAGTATATGACTTTTGTTAGCCTTGCACACCACATGTTTGATAATTTGTCTAGATAATAGAGCAAGTTAGTAGCTTTGGTACTGGCTAAGTCTTGTTTCTCATGGGATTGACCCGAATACTTCCCCTACTACATTTGACCCGTGCACTTGCGGAAAGGGGTATTAGGTTATAAATTTTGTTACTTGTTTGTATAAATTTTGCCTAATTTTGATAGTACCTAAACCTCACAATCAGCCACTAATGGCACTAATATCCATGACTATTGGGGTCATAGGCCCTGTTGCGAAGAGAAAGCAATTTATGCTGGTGCTCCAGAAGATACGAGCGGCAGAAAGCAGTTCAAAGTTAACGGAGGTGGGGTTTGGGCAGAACACAATACCGTCTAGGATACCAGCCCTTACTCAAACTGATTCATAGCAAGGCCATAATCTGTTAGTCCATGCAATAAAGCGAGAATGAATAGACATGCACTCATTCCAAGGCCATGACCAGAGATGGCTAACTATCACTTTGAAGTAAGAAAGGTCCTCTAGTGGAAGCAACTTGCGGAGAAACTCATCACCAGTATAATCAATTAGTGATATATTGATAAGGTGGGAATGGTATTTTGGAAAACAAGGACTCAGGGCAGTAGGAGAAAAGCAATTTGAAACAAGTTCCTAATTAACAGTGGTAGATAGCGATACAAATCCAGTAGCAGAAGAAGAAAGGTTGGACGCCATGGATGGAGATAACAAGAGCTAGAGCAAGAAAAGAAAAGTCGGTAGATAGTCGCGTGAATGGAGGAGGAAAAGCTTGGGTAAATTTGGAATCTGTTAGAAGTAAATCACTAGAGTAAAAAGATTAGGGTTGCAAAATGCGCCAGTTCTCAGAAAATGAAGATAATGATGATCAGTTAAGTATTAGAGTTGAAATATAAATGCATCAACTCTCGAGAAAAGAGATAATGATGATCAGTTAGAAGGATAATCTCGAAGGATCATTAAAAGCTATGATGTGATGAGCCCTCAGAGGAGTTGTAAGGTGCATTGATATTTGAAATTTGAAAAAGTAACAGAAGACTATTCAAGGTCTAAACGAGTGCTGACGCTATCAATATTCGACTTCCAACGAGTAATATAACGGTTGATGAATGACTGTTTAGTAATCAAGCGATCTTTCGATTATGACTATCGACACATCACTTGAGGAGGGTAGATGTTTGGGGAAACTATAACCCTCGTTCCTAGTAGCATTCAATCGACCCGTTTGCATAAAAAATGGCCTAGGGTATGACTTGGTCAAAGACTGGTATAGGCAGTTGAAAAGGTCAAGACCACGAGCCTTGTGATTAGGGGCTACCCACTTTGAGGAAATATGCATAAACAAAACTGAAGCGGCCTCATTTTCAATAGTGGGCGGTTAATGGACTTGGGCATAACCAATTGAGGCAAATACTCTATAAATACAATTTCAAGGCCGCACGAAAAGTAGAGAAGAAAGGCTCACACATTTAGAATTCCAGTTAAAATTTCGTCTATTCATAGAAGTTTTTTCTTAGTTTTTAGCGATTTAGCATTTTAGCTTTTCAGTAGTCTAGATTCCCAGTTGAGGTGTCATTAGTTTCTAGTTAATTCTAGTAGTAGTCAATGCAGTTCCACTATTTAGTCGATGTAAATACTCCTATTTAATGCAATTTCCAGTTTCATTATTCGCATTTCATAGTCAAAGAATTTTAGTTTTAGTTACAGCCATCGTTAGCAAACTTAAAAGCAAAAACAATTAAGCCCTTGGAGCTGTCCAAGGCAAGATGAATAGCAATCGACTTCAAGGTCAGAATCAATTGGTGCACTATTTCAACCATTTTTTTCTGTTATACACCATATTCTCAGTATTGACCGAGTGGCATGCCTACAAACACAACGACTAGGCCAATCGACCACAGAGAGTGCTTTGCAGTCGATTTTGTGCGCAAACAATAGGTGCATAGTTATATTAGTGGAAATATATAAAATGGAATCTCCATGCAAAAGCATTTGTCATTGATAATTTTAGATCATCATGCAAGTAATAATTGATAATGACCTTCTTCTAATATATAAATGTAGACATAAAATTTTAACATCCTCTTTTTTAAAAAATAATAAAAAATATTTTTTCTTTAGGGTAATTTTTTTTAGAGGGCCAAATGCAAAATTTTGTGCAAAAATAAAACAAAATTAGCAGTTTCAAGGGTAAAATGATAATTTTAGCTTGTAAATATCTATCACCTATCTTAAAATTTTAAATTTATATTGCACATTTTAAGCATTTTTTAATTTTAATGATTTTTAAAAGTCATTTGATATTATTTGTGGTTTTTTTATTAATGGAACATTTTCAATGCACCCTTTTTGTAAGAATTTTTTAGTCAAATTTTTATATATGCATTTTTTTTAGTACATGTCGCAAGTTTTTAAATGTGCTTATATTGTTAGAATTTTTTGTATAAAATTTTTATACATAAAAATTTCATGATTTTTAAATGGTTGTTTAATATAATTTTAATTTTTTCAAAAAAAAATACAAAGAGAGCAACAAGGCGTATGCTGCTCTCCTTTTAACTACCCATTTGCCCATCTAATCATCAATCACCAACACCTTCACCACCATCAGCACAACCGCTCCACCACAACGCCACAACCGCCGAATCACACCACTACTTCAACCAAACCTGTCCAACCCACCGCCACAACCCAACTACCACAAACCACTATTCCACGTGCCACTAGCCAAACCTCATCTCCACCATCACAGTCCACTAGTCACTACCACCTCCATCTCCTTCCCCTTCACCATTATCAGTTGCCACCACTTCCATCTCTTGTCCTCCACTACACGCGCCACTAGACAACCCCTTACCACTTTACCATTGTCACCATTTCACCACTACAACCAATGCTTAGCTAATCAAATGCAACAGCCCAATTGAGGCACAATCTCGACCAACAATAGCACTGCCATGCCACCACAATGAGCCACCACTGCTTGCCAACACTGCTACTAGAACACCCTCGTTCTCAACCAAAAGAGGTAGAAATCTGTGAGCTTTCCTCTAATTACTTAGTATATTGTATGATCCATGAAGATATTGTGTAGATCTTGTTGAATTGTGGTGATATTTGAGCTCGAGGAAGAATTGGGAAATTGGGATTGAATGGGAAGAACTGTATCTTTAGGAAAAATCAATTTTTTGGGTACCCCCAGGGAGGGGGAAGGGAGTTTTTTGGAAAAAAAGACTTCACCAAAACTATGCTATTTTGACATAATATCCATAAAAAAATCACGTCATTTTGGGCATTTATTTTCTGGTTTTTTATTACAAAATAGATATTTATGTTTTAGCCCCTAGGATTTTAAGTAGCGTTAATGTGTCCCAGTTATTCTTGATTTTTGCATTCAAGCCCTTAATAATTATAGAATGACCCCTAGATTTTAATTTCTTTTCAATAAACTTTTGGAATTTTACATTTTTTGCCCTTATGTTTATTGATATTACAATTTTGCCTTGTGCTAGCTTGCATTTACAATTTTGAGCTTATGCTTGCTTGAAATTACAATTTTGCCTTTAAGCTTGCAAACCTTCAATTTGCTGAAATTAGCATTTTACCACTTAAGTTTCTGAAATTTGCAATTTTAACACTTAGCTTGTTATTAACTTACAATTTTAACCCCCCAAGTTTGTTAAATTTACAATTTTACCCCAAAACTTTCTAAAAATTGCATTTTGGCTCCAAACATTAAAAAAATTCTCTTTTACCCCAAAAAATTTTTCTTTGTTAATTAAGTCCCTAAAATTTTTAATTATCCACTTTTTAGTTTTTCCTTGTTTAATTAATGCTTTAGTTAGCTTTCTTTGTTTAATTATTTCCAGATTTGGTTTCTTTGTTTTTTTTACCCTTTTTCTTTTGCTTTTGTTTTAAATGTATGTTATCATATATAATCTTGATTAAATACGTTTTGTTTTTCCTAAATGCTCAATCGTCATTTAAGTTTGTCTTTTAATCATCTTGTTCTATAGTTGCATGTCAAAGTGATTATTTCTATTTATTTTTATGTTATTTATCCCAAAAATAGTGGTACCTTCATGTGTTGTTTGGTTTTATTTACTTTTGAGTATTTACTAATTTTATGTTTATTTATTTAGTCAATTTTAATTTCGTTATTATTTGGAAGAACGTAATAGATAGGCTAAAAAATTTTCTTTCATTTAGCAAGAAATTTGTAATTAGATTGGCAAATGTAATCGAATAGGTTATTTTTCTCACGTTTCGGTAATTTAGCAAAATTTATATTTAGATAGGCAAGTGTAACAGATATGTTAGATTTACTTCATTTTATTTTATTTATGTGCTATGCATTTACATGCTTATTTGTTTTATTCACTTTTCTTAGGATTTTGCATTTGAATATTATGCTTATGTGCTATGTACCCTATGTGCTCCTAGGTGCTTACTTGTTTTCAATATTGCTTTATTTGCTTTATTCTGATATATGTGCAATGTTGCCATACTAGCACAATACTAGTTTTGATTTCTCTCTAGTTTTCTCGATAGTCCAATGCTGGTGAGGATTAGTAGAAATGAGCTAGTCCGTTGAGATTGATCAAATAGCCAAAAAACTCTCTCTTCTTTCTCTCTCTACAATTCACTCCTGACCTTTTTTTGAATTTTAGGGTTTCATGGCTGCCCTTCAAGGTTGAAGGGCAACCTACGACTGCTGCAAAATCGTTCTTTTGCTGAAGTTTTAATGCACAAATCTCCCTCCCCATTAAAGATCAAACCTCCATCAATTTATAGAGGAGAGCCTGCAATATGTTTTTCTAAGGAAGAGATCAAGAAGCTTGCAGTTCTGTTCAGATTTTCTCTTGTAGGAAAGTTCTCCCATTGCCGTCCCAATATGGAGATCTTGCGAAAAGTTTTTGCTGGTATTGGTTTTGCAAGAACATATTCGTTAGGACTATTAGATTCCAGGCACATTTTGATTCGATTTCATCAAGAAGAAGATTATCCACGCTGTTGGTTGTGAAGTATACGAATGATCAACGAATTTCCCATGTGGGTTTTCAAATGCAGCCCATAATTTCGATTGGATATTGAGCCTTCTCGTGCGCCTGTGTGGTTGTCGTTGGAAGGCCTTCCCATTCACTGCTTTGATAAGTCTGCTATCTTCATGATAGCTAATGCAGTTGGGATTCCTCTAAAGCTAGACGTTGCTACTGTCCAATTATCTCGACCGAATGTTGCAAGAGTTTGCGTAGAGATGGAACTAAACAAGGATCTTCCACAAAGAATATGGATTGCAGGTGGCCAGGAAGGTTTTTGGCAACATGTGATATATGAAGATTTGCCTTCTTACTGTAGTCACTACCATAAACAAGGCCATGGTGAGGCAAATTGCAGAGTTTTAAATTCGAAAGGAAAAGAGCCGAAGGATCTGAACGTGCCAGTTAATTTGGAGAAAAGGAATAATCTTCAAAACCAAGAACTGTCACGTCCTAAAAAAATCATGAAAGTAAAGGGTGCCAGTGGGGTCGTTGACTGTCGTGTCTTGAAAAGACGGTCCGGTCTCGGTGACCCTTTCGAAAATAAAGGTTTTTGAAAAAACGTGCGTGTGTGAGAAAAATCAAAATTTTAGTAAAAAAAGTGTATTTTAAAAAAAATGGTATTATTAAAAGAAAAGAAGGCTGGGACTAACAGTGCGACAGGTTTGGCCAAATAATTTTGAAAAAGGGTTTTATTTTAGAAAATGGAGTCGCCACTTGGTACTGAGTTAGGGTGTACCAAGTCACTAGAAAAAATCGTTTAACAAAAATAAAAATAAAATTTTAGAAAAATATTTTAAAACCCTTTTTCGACTTCGGTCTACGAAAATGAGAGAAAAGGGTCTGGGAGTCACATTTGAAGAAAGGGAAGGCAAAGGCTTTTGCCTAAGGCACCCTTTCAACCTAGCTGAGGCTAGTTGCGAAGTTTAATCAAATTTTCCTAGATTAACCTTAGATTCTATCGCGTTCGGATGTATCTAAATGAATGCAAATCCTAAGTCTAAATGTGGGTATCGAGAGGGTCGTCATGTTCCGTCGAGGCTTGGTCAGAATTACCGCATTAATTGTGAAACTCGAGTCGAGACCTCGAGGGAGTCACGAGTGTAAATGCAAAATGAAATGCAAAAAGAAAAGAAAATAGTAATATATAGTAAGTAGAGAAAGAAAGTGGGTATGCAACATGACAAGCACGGGAGACTAATAATTAGTGACTGAATGTTTCTACTCACGGAGGGGGGAACAGCTTGTACGCCACCGCTTCCTACATAAGTAGACGACTATTTCTAGTCGAATCACACAAATGTCCTAATTTCTAAGTGAGGTGCAACCTAAATGTCATGCATTTTAAAAATGTGTTAAAATAATAATAATAATAATAATAATAATAAATAATAATAATAATAAAATCATGACAAAAAAGAAACTAAAAGTGTATGAAATGAGATGTGAAATGCACACGAATGTACCTAAAACTAAAATGCCCTAAGGGTCTAGCGTTGGACTAGCCCGTTCTAAAAATCCCACTAGCGTTGGACTAGCGGGAAACAAATGAAGCCACAACTAGCGTTGGACTAGTGTGATGACAGAATAACATAAAACATGAATTTAAATAGTAAAGCGTGAATTAAAAGCGAATTAAACATATATAAAAAAAAACATATAAGATCACGTAGGAGCACATAATACATAAGCATAATATTCTAGATGCAAAAATCCTAATTAAAAGCAGTAAAACAAGTAAGCACATAAGCACACGAAAGTGTGTAAACCCTAACTATTACATCGGGGGCTTAATTTACAATTTAAGGAGGGAAATTAAAAATGCCCTATCTATTACACTTTCTATCTAATTACACAATTTTTGCTAAAATATGAGAAAAATAATTTAACTATTACATCGACTAGCTAAATACAAAAAATATTACATTTTTATCAAAAATAATAATAATAATAAAGAGATAATAAGATTTAAAATGAAATCGCGTGAAAGAAAGAAATAAATATGCAAAAAGCATGCCAAATAGGAAATATGTGAATAAAATGCATAAAAATCACGTAAGGCACATCGGAGCACATAAAAGAGAGATTATAAGGGATAGGGATAGCTCTCGAAGACCGGTACAAATACTACTCAAAATGAACAAACGAGTCAAGGTACCACTATTTAAAGCAATAAAGCATAAAAAAAGGAAATATGGCAAAGGAAATTTCAACAAATCGGGGTAAATAAAATTTGAGAAAATCCAGGAAGCCACACATAAATTTCAGCAAGTATAGGGACATAAAAATGTAAATTCTAGCAATATTAAGAACCACTGAGATTTAATTACAATTAATAAGGACTAATTGTATGAAACTAAAACTAAGGGATCAATCTAAATGCAGAAACAAAAATACTTAGTGACTTAATGAACTGGTCAAAACTATATGGACCAAAATGCAAAAATAGAATAAAACAATAAAATAAATAAAATAAAATAAAAATGCTCAAATTACCATGCTGAAACGAATCAGTTAAAAAAATGTAAACATTTGTTTACTAATACAACGAAGAAAACCAAAACACAAAAATACTAAAGTCAAACTGAAATTAAACTAATTAGTTGCATTAATCTAACTGACTAAAATTAGCTACATAAATTAAAGCGAAATTACACAAGACAAAAAATAAGTCAACAGTGAAAGTGCTCTAAATTAAAACTTAATTGTCAAAATAAAGGCAAGACGTGGAAGTCTTCAGTCCTTTTTTTATCATATTACTTCTTCTTCAACCTCAAATCCAATTTCTATCTCACTCATTCTCTCTTTTATTTCTACCTTTTCTCTCTGTCTCTCTTTCTTTTTCCATTTTTGTTCTCCCGTATGTTTTTACTCCCTAATTATGCTTCGTTCCTTCCTCTTTGCTCCCTCGTTCTCCCCCTTTCTTCTATTTCGGATTAACTCTCTCTTTGCCCCAGATCTCTCCATCTCTGTCTCTCTATTCTCTCTTGCTCTCTACTTCTTTCTCATTTTCCAAAATTTCCCTCTATTCCTTCCGATTCTCTTTTACTCAGCTTCTTCTTTCTCTCCGTAATCTCTCTTGGTCTTCTTTCTCTATTTTCTTTCTCTGTGGAAACGGATAGAATCAATTTTCTCAAATCGATTCCTACTTTGAACTAGGGGAGATAGACGTGTGGTGGTGCTAGTGGGACTTCTCAGCGAAGTGGGTTGAGAGGGAGGTGGATGAGGGGAGACAGAGAGAGTGTGAAGGATGGACAGAGGGGCGGCGTTATTGGTATACGGTGGGTTGTAGCTATGGCAGAGCTGCAGTTGCGGCAACTTTGGTTGTTGGTAGTTTGGTGATTTTGCAGGGCTTGGGGAAGGCACGTGTGCATAGGTAGGGTGGTTTTGCAAGCAATGGAATGGGTGATTTTGGAACTTCAGAAGCAATTGCACGATGGGTTGATGGTTACAAGTGGCTTTGGGGCTGGCTTGTGTTGGAATTTGAGCGTTACTTGTGACGGATTGGAGGAGATGGTGGAGAATTAGAGGAAACAAGGGATTATAGGTTTCATTGTGGTGAAGATGTAGGTTGATTTGTGGAGTGATGGACCATCGATGCAAGGCTATTTTGTTGTTCTGTTGTTTTTTTTTTCTTTGCAGGTGAAGAGCTTTGTGGAGGAGGTGATAATTGGAGATGTCCGTGGGACTGATGGTTGTGCAGGGGCTGTGGTGAGGACTGATGATTGCTGGCCGGTGGTGGGGTGAATTGATGGCTCTGTTAGTCCTATGATGGCTCCTAATAGCTACAGATATTCTGGTGTTTGGGTTGATTTTGGTAGTAGATAGACTAAATTTGGATTGCTGATAGTTTGGGTTTCTACAGGTTTGGGCAATAGTTAGGGGTGGCATTCGATGTCTGCTTGTTTGATTGTTATTTGTTCTTGCAGATTTCTATGATCTTGTAAAAAATTCATACGATGGTGAGTGGGCAATTGTTGTGAAATGACTTCTGGTGATCTTGACTGAGGGGTGGGTTGGGAGGTTGAATTTGTTGCTATCAGTTTTGTGGTTTTGAGAGTTGGTTTTATATTGCAGGTGACTTTTTTTGGCTGTAATTCAGTTAGGGAGGGCTATTTTTGTGGGTAATATTCAATTGGTGGAGTTTGTTGGTTGTAATGGTGGAATCGCAGGGGAGAGTTTGAGTAGGTGGTGGCGAACGGTGGGGATGAGTGGAGAGGCAGTGGTGGAGGGAGGAGAGAGACGATGAGAGAGAGAAATATCAGATGAAGAAGATCAAGAACTATATGAAGAGAACAAACCCAGAAATCATGTAAAAGAAACCCCCAAAAAAAACACAACCCAGAAAACAAGAACCACAGAAAGAAAAGAAAAGAAAAAAATTTCAGCAGTCAACTAACTAAACAAACAATCACAATTAATCAAATTTGACAGAAAGTTGGGTCACAATCAAAGAGAAAATTAAGTAATAGATTACCTTTTGAAGCTTGCAGACCAGTTGAAGATGAATAGTAGGAATGGCGAAGCCAGATGAACAGTAAAAATCTGAAGCTGAAGACGATAAACAGTAGTTTGATGAACAGTGAACAGTGATTGAAAAATGGCGTCTTTAGTGTGTGTTTTTTAGGTGAAATAGTGTGTGTTTTGATTTTTAAAATATAAAGTAAAAAGTATTTTTAGGGTTTTCTATTTTTTCCTTCCCTTTTTTCTACTGATGAAAGAGGGTATTTATGACCCACTTGTCTTGTTGGCCGAAAATACCACCGGTATTAAAAAAATACTAATTTTATTAAAAAAAATATTTTTAACCCTAAAATTAAAAATTAATATAAGATATATGACAGCGATCTTTAAATTTTCAAAAATAATTCACAGTAGATTTCAAAAATAAAACTAGAGCTCAAAACTGATAGAAACACGCTCGGGGTGTAAAAATGACGATTTTGCCCCTATATAACAAAAATACACAAAAAATAGATATTAGCATCAAAAAAGTATCAAAATTAAAAGTAAGCTTAAAACATTAGAAAATGCCTTTTTGACTCAAAATTTGACAAAAAATGAATTTAAGCTGTAAAATGACGATTTTGCCCTCGAACAATGAAAATTCACAGAAAAATAGTTATTGTCCTCAAAAAATTTTCAAAAATTATAAATAAGCTTCAATCACTAGAAAATACATTTTTTACTCAAAATTTGACAAAAAATGAATTTAAACTGTAAAATGACGATTTTGCCCTTGGGCAATGAAAATTCACAGAGAAATAATTATTGTCCTCAAAAAATTATCAAAAATTACAAATAAGTTTAAAACACTAGAAAATGCATTTTTTTGACTCAAAATTTGTGAAAAAATGAATTTAATTTGTAAAAATGATGATTTTGCCCTTGGGCAATGAAAATTCACAGAAAAAATAGTAATCATCTCTGAAAAATCAAAGAAATTAAAAAAACATGCTTAAAGAATTAAAAAAATGAATTTGGAACAAAAAATGAGCTAAAATGGTATTCGCAAGGCGAAATTACCATTTTGCCCTCGTGATAGTAAAAATATAAAGAATACTAATTAAGTCCAGAAAAATTATAAAAAATTAACAAATTCACATAACAGTAAAAATATGAATTGAAAGCCCCCAAAAGCTGATAAAAAAATATATTTACAAATAAAATTACTATTTTGCCCCTCGGATTATTAAAAAAATTAAAATTTGTCCCAAAAATGTAAACATGCCCTTCCCAGTGTTTGAAAATAAATGGTGTGTCAAAATTTATTGTCAACAGGAACAAAAGCAGTATGTTCCAAAGAAGCAGCAATCTGTGAAATTTGATAATAGAGGAGAGTCTTCTAAATCGCAGAATAATCAGGGTGATTCTTTAGAAGCAATTCAGGTCTCATAGGATAATGATGTTGTTCTGGAGAAGGAATCTTTGCCTAAGTACACTGGAAATCAATCTATGATTCAGATGCTTAATCAATTTCCTCCTGGAAAGCAAATGACTGTATGTATTTCTGTTGATGATGAAACGCATGATGCTAAGACTGATGAAGTGATTGTTGAAGGTAATGATGCAGATAATATTACTCTTCATGCTGCTGAAGTAGAGGTGCAGGACGAGGATAATTTTGGTGATGTACGAGATACTTGACCTTATCATCCTCCTGAAATTGATGTTGCGCAACTAGTGGAGGAAGATAATGAGCAACTCTTGCTTAATACAAACCTTATTACTGAAGTTGAATGTATTACGGGAAATCTATCGCCTAGAGGAGGAAGCACACAAGCTGACATTGGTGTCGTTATGTCTATTGGGAAACGACTAGATTTTTGCAACTTGGAGACATTAAATCGACCGGAAGAGGTGCTTCAACAAGCCCAGAATATTCCAAACCTTCGGCATCCAGGTAAACAGAAACGAATTGTCGTTGCTTTGGATACGGTTCTTCGCTCTAGAACCAAATCAGTAGCTTCTTTTCGTTCCTTTTAAATGTTTAACGTTCTTTTTTGGAATATTCAAGGTGTTGCTAAAACCTCAAATCTAAGAAGACTGCGAATGTTAATAAAATCTCACAAAGTGCTGTTAGTAGCTTTGTGTGAACCTAAAGTAGGTGTAGATAAATTTGATGAAATAAGGTTGAAGCTTGGAATAGATAAGGGGTGCCACAATGCTATAGAATCTCTTTGGATGTTTTTTATGCATTCTATTTCATGTATTTTAATTGAGGAGAGTGAGCAACATATTTCTGTTGATATCTAGAATCCTATTCTTGTTTCTCCTTCCAAGTTTTCTTTTGTACATGCTAGCTGTAATTCAGAGAATAGAAGAAGGTTGTGGGCAAGTCTAAAAGCAGATAATGAAGATAAGGCTTCATGGATCATAGTGGGAGATTTCAATGTCATCACACAGGATGAGGAAAAGAAAGGGGGCAGGCCATTCCAATTGCAAGAGGCTCTTGATTTTCTCTTTTTCATGCAAAATTCTCAAGTGATTGATGTAGGCTATATAGGATCGCCCTTCACATGGTGCAATAACAGGTTTGGTCGTGCAAGGATTTGGAAACGGCTTGACAAGTTTCTGATGAACCAATTCTTTATTGGCATGAATGTCCATCTATCTGTCCAACATTTATCGAGGAGTCCATCTGACCAGGCACCCCTATTGTTGAAAGGGAAGTTGAAGGAAGTTGATAAACCAAAGGCATTCAGGTTTCTGAACTTTTGGGCAGCACATCCGAGCTTTCTTGATGTTGTTCGAGCTAGCTAGAATTCTGAGCTTGGTTCTTCTTTAAAAGCTTTAGCGGATAACTTGAAGCATTTGAAGAAGGTTTTATGTAGCTGGTTCAAGCAAACTGTTGGAGATATATTTATGAATGTAAAATGCTAGGAGGAGAAGGCAGCTACTGATGGAAGAAATTTTGATGAGGAAGGTTCAGCTGAAGCCTTAGAAACCATGTAGCAATCTAAAGACTATTTGAATCAAGCTTTAATCTTGGAAGAACATTATTGGAAGCAAAAAGCAAGAATAAAGTGGTGGAAGGAGGGGGAAAAAATTCAAAATATTTTCATGCTATTGTATCTGAACGGCGAACCAAATCAATTATCCATAGTGTGAAAAATGAATCGGGGGAATGGTTGCATGAGGAAGAAGATATTATGCATGAAGCTTGTAAGTATTTTTCTAGTCTTCTTTCACATGAAGATTCGGGTATGCATTATGAATTATCTAACATTCCGAAGCTTCTATCCTTAGAGGATGTTGATTATCCGGAGAATTTTCCTACAATGGAAGAGGTGCGAAATGTAGTCTTTAGTATGGATGGTGAAAGTGCACCTGGCCTGGATGGATTTGCTGGCAAGTTCTTTTCACAGGCTTGGGAGGTCATGCCTAACGATGTATATAATGCAGTACTAAGCTTTTTCTCTGGGGCAGATTTTCCAAAGTCCATCTCCTCAACTTTAATTGCCCTAATTCCTAAGACCACACATTCTCAGGACTTTTCCCAATTCAGGCCTATCAGTTTGTGCAACTTTCATAGCAAAGTCATATCAAGAGTTCTATCGAATAGACTGGCTCAAATCTTACCGAAGATCATCTTCCCTCAACAAAGTGGCTTTGTGCAAGGTCAATTAATGGCAGAAAATTTTCTACTTGCACAAGAGCTAATTGGTGGCATAAAAAAGAAGCAACGGGGAGGCAATGTTGTATTAAAACTTGACATGACAAAGGCGTAAGATAGAGTATCTCAGCAGTATTTGATTCGTGTTCTATGGGCTTTTGGTTTTGGTGAACGCTGGATCGATATGATTTGGAGATTAATCTCCAATTGTTGGTTCTCTGTCATTACTAATAGCACTCCCAAAGGCTTCTTTAGGTCATCCAGGTGTCTGCACCGGGGAGATCTAGTCTCTCCTGCTCTGTTTGTTATTGCTGCAGAAGGATTGTCTAAAGCCTTGAATCTTTTACCACAGCAACGGGGTTTTTCCACATTTAGTATGCCATCTAGATGCCCAATTACTACTCATTTTGTGACAGCCCCACCTTACCCAGAGGCGCACCAAAGGGCTTAGCGGACTGCCTGCCTAGCTCTCGCCAGGTCTCGATTCACACACTCACACAAATGTCCGAGCGTAATTAACTTAAAATAAAATAAACTAAAATAAAATGGAATAAATAAAATACACTCATTTTATTTATCATAAAGTACAATTCACATCAAAAGTTTACGTGTCATAATATACATGATTTTTCACAAAGATAGCCTAATACAGTTCGGCTATTACAATAACTAAAACATCTAGCATACTCAAAATCAGTCGTTCCAGCTTTAATTTTTTTTTTCAGGACACCTGAGTAAGGAAAACAAATAAAATGAAATGAGCTATAATAGCCCAGTGAATGTCCAAGTCATGCAATCAAATCAAGAACTCATTATTTTAGTAAATAAAATAATCGAGCAATAAATTAATAAATCAAGATATGAACAATTTAAGTTAACATGTAGTCAAAGGAGGATACAGGGCTCAACTACGGAAGCAAGCTTAACCGCAGAAAGAGCAAATACTGATCATGTAGTCATGATATTTGGACCGAGATAATAGCTCAGGTCTTTATCAAAGAACATATCAGTTTTATCAAGCACAAACCCTAACCGCCAATCACCTTATAACTTCCGTACAAGCTACCACATCCAGGGAGATATTCTCAACTCTGGAGGGCCAACAAGCAAACAGGTTCAATCCAGAGTTGGCCTCTTTGAGGATTCACAACTCGAAAGGGAAAGAACATCAAGCCCTAAAACACCCAACACCTTATGTCCTCCCACGTGCAGCCGGGTTGACCATCCGTGAAATAACGGTGAAGTTAGTCACGGTAGTCTCACGCACACACAAATAACACATTGGTCAATGAAAACAAGTAACACATTGCGGAATAGATGTGATAAAGTACACATCTTTCCTCAAGTAGCACAGGTATTCACATAGTAATTGCAAATTTTCGCATAATATTTATCAAATAAAATATCACATTTCATGCATCATGCACACATAAAGACACTCACCTTGAAAGCCTAAGAAAATATCTCGTGAAATGGTCGTGATGTGTTTTCGAACCCTGAAATTTAAAAGAAATAATAACATAAAAACTCAATTAAAATCCTAGTAAATTTAGTAAGAAAAATCAAGAAAAATACCCCACTTATTTATAGGGTTTTGGTTTTAGGGTTTCTAGGGTTTAGAGCTTACTTATTCTACGAAAGTCTAATCTATCACTAGATCATTTCTAAAAATTCCTACACTTAAATTTCCCTCAATTGAACACATTCTAAGCTTAAAATTTCACTTATCCATTTTTCTTCTTTTAATTCTACTGAAATTTCGGTAGCATTTCCCCTTAAATCGGACTAACCAAAAATTTTAAACCTGCAAGAAAATTCAACAGCCCAATCCATTCAACATGTATCACAACTTCTATGATCAATTTAAACTCAAATTCAATCAAGATTCCACTCAAATTCAAAATCCCTACTCCAAGAATCATCACCCAACTCTGCACAGGGTTGGTTTTCAGCCAACTTCATGTCATTGCTGGGGTCAATCCACTAAGAACTAGGGAATTGTGATTACATGGTTTGAAAGTACGTTTATAGGGCTACAACTTTCATGAAGATCATCAATCCAAATTCCAACTAGAACAAGTTCAAAATCAGCCCTCTAGTTGGCTCATCATCAAAACTGTTTCACGCAGAATCAAGTTTTCAGCCAACTTTGCAAACTTTCTGCGATTAATACACAATGAACCACAGTGCAAGCTTTACACCGTTGGAAAGCCCTATCAATCTAGTTTCCAAAACAACAAGAATCACTCGAATCCAAGTTATCTACATCAAGTTATGAAAGTTTTACTAAAACTGATCCAGCATGACTGTTATTCAAATACTACTAATATTCAAGGTTTAAATGGTATTTACTAGTCTATCTAACCAAGAAAACACTTAATCTGACAAGTAAAACTTCAATTCAAACTAAGTTCTTCAAGTAGTAATACCAAGAATCTAGTTTTATACTTGAACAAAAGACTAATTAAAACTTGAAATTAGTAGGAAAAGTTCATAGCACATACCTTGATCAAGCTTAGAAGGTTGCTTAGGAAGAAGAAAAACTAAATTTCTATGGTGAAATTGCCCTAATCTTGGAGAGAAAGCTTCAAGAAGTTGAGAGAAAATGAGAGGAAAAGAGAGAAAATAGAGGGCCGGCCAAGATAGCAAGGAAAAGAGAAGAAATAGGCTAGAAAAAAAAATAGAAAAGAAATAAAGAAAAAGGTAGGTAAAATGATAACCAATTAAAGTGTTACAAGAGTAAGATTAGAGTTTAGTCTTTTAATGCATTAGTGGCTAACTTGGTTTAATTTAATTGGTGGAAAATATTGGTCACTTATCTCCTAACAACTTGCAAGACTTTGGCACAAATTTTAAAGCAAAAAGAGAGAAAAATAAGAGAGAGAGAGAGAGCCAGATTTTAGAGAGAGAAAGCAAGGGAGATTAGTGAAAATTTTAGGTCAAAATTTTGAACTAAAGCTCACTTAATCAAAAGTCTTGAAAATGATAGAGTTAGTTAGTTAGTCAAAATTAAACACTATTATAAACTAATAGACCAATAAAATTAACCCAAGTTTGGTACTTAGGTGTACCACTTAATCATGAAAGAATCTCATTTACTTAACCTAATTAACTTGAGGAAAATTTCCAACTAATAAATCAAAGATTAACACTAACCCTAACTAAAGGAAATTCTCTTATTGAAGGCATTTGATCTTGACCTTTCTTTTTCCTTTTCTCACCATTTTATATATATCTTTCTATTAATAAATATAACATGAATTATATAATTTTTATACGAATTTCTGGGGCGTCACACATTTATCTTTTGCTGATGACATCATTATTTTTTTAGGAGCTTCTAGGAGATCTCTAAAGATGGTGATGGATGTCTTGTCAAAATATGAAGTTGCCTCGGGTCAAAAGGTGAATCCTCATAAAAGTGGTTTTTTGTGTCACGACAGCATGTCCAGAGCTCAAAGAAGGATTATAAAAGAGATCATGGGTTTCTCTGCCAAGGCATTTCCAGTTCGTTACTTGGGATGTCCTTTATTTCTGGGATGAGGTAGAAAAGAATGTTTTTCAAATTTGAAATAATTTATGCACTTTTCTTGAATATTTTCTACAAATATATGAAGAAATAGTCATTATGTGATTAGGAGTTTTGTTTTTAGGAAAGTATATCTTGTAAAATGGATGTAATTATGTCTTGGCTTGGCATGTTTGACTTTAAATTTCTTTTCTCTACTTAATTTTACATTCTTAAGTGGTAGATATGGACAAGAAGTATATGCATCATTTTGTGAATTAAGGGACAAATGTATTATGTGGAAAATTGACAAATATGTATCCATTTCTACTCCAATAATTCAAATTGCTTAGTAACTGGGAATCTTCATCACAAAATGTTGATTTTTGGGTCAAACGGAAATTGAATTAAGAGTATGCATAGCAAGTTTGATTCAAAGTGAATTGTTGAGTAATAGGAGGTCTTCATCACAAAATGTCGATCCTTTCATTAAAAGACAATTTCACTTCTCAAACTAAAGGTTGAAAAGAGGTTAAAATGATCAAAGTGTTGAGTAACCGGGGGTTTTCATCTACCAATGTCAACCTTCGCGTAAAAAGACACTTGCTATTATAAGGCGTAATGTGTCCCTATTATGTGTAAAGTGAATTGTATATGATTGTCCATATTGAATACTTAGTGTCTGAAATTTTGTAAGGCAAAGGATTTTGGTTGAATAATGCTTTAGTCTTTAGATAATTACTTCCCTTTGGTATGATTAGTAATGAAAGCATTACGAGGAATTGCATAATGCATATCACTTTATTTTGTGAAATTGCATTCAACAAAGAGGCATTGGTTATTTCAATACTTGAATCATGTTTTTGATCTCTTGATTTTCCAATTGCTTGAGGACAAGCAATGATTCAAGTGTGGCGGAGTTTGATAAGTAATAATTTGACCAAATATTATTATATAGTTTAGTATATGTTTTAGATATTATTTAAATATAATTATAGCATTTTTTTATTGCAAATGACTCATTTTCCAACTCTTTATGAGAATTAGGGCTTTTACCAAAAATTAGAGTTTTTGAGCCAAATATTTATTTGAGCAAATTAATTCACAATTCTTATGTATAATTGCAGGTTCACCATACTTAAATTTATTTTGGATCAACTGGAGTCAAAGAGAATCAAATTGAAAGGTGATTCAAAGAGCTATGGTTCGATGAACAACTTGAGGAAATAAATTGTGCAAAAATAATGGAAAATCCAATTCTTCATCAAAATGCATGGAAATACGTGGGAAATGCCTACACACAAGGAATCCAACTCAGCAAAAATCAAAAAATTAAATGGGGACCACAGGGTGTGATCCACGGGTTCAGATTCGCGAGTTGCCACCCACGGATTGCAAGTCGGCTGAACTTTTCTAGGGCATCAACTTGCATATTCTTCCAGCTATTTTTGCAAACATTTTCAGATGGTGTTAGGGTTTTGCAAGTAGGAGAATACATTGCAAGCATAAATGAAGACTTTTGTGCTCATTTGGAATCCCCAAGAAAATCTTCAACATTTCCATGCATTAATGATTCATGCAAGTTGGAAAATGACTTGAAGAACATTTGTCTATAAATAGAAGTTATTTGTAAATCGTAAAAAAAAAGTTGGAGGAGTAGAAAGTAGTGCTAGTCTAATTTTGTACTTAGTTGATAGAGAATTAATAGACTTCTTTTCATCCTTCAATAGAATAGTGAGGAACCTTGTAAGAGAACCTTTGTAGTGCAACTGTTGAAGATGAATAAGAAGAGAAGCTTATTCCAATATTAGTTGAAAAATTCCTAAACTCTATCTTTTTTGCTTTCAATTGTTGTCACGAATTCTTGCTTTGAAGTTGAACTTCTTGTAGTTTCATTAACTATGTTGAAGTAAAAGCTTCAACTAAATCATAGATGAAGCTAATGAATCAATAAACATGACTTAATTCACTTGCACTTGCTAAGCTTACATTTGTTTGTTTACTTGTTCAAGTTGATGGTCTTTCTAGTTTGAAACTTACAATAGAAAATTTGCAATAATCCATAAATAATGGAGAAAATTATAATTTCGGTACCAAATATTTGGGGCATCGATAGTTTTAGTTCTTAAATTTTGAACGAAAACAAATGTACTACCAAATTCATCAATTTTTCAGCACATTTAGCTCTATTGATGAGTTTTGCTAAAATCTTACCGAAATCCAGTCACGTAATACTTACGTGCTGGTGACCAAAATTTTTAAAAAATAGAAAAAAAGGAAAAAATTTTCAATAGCATAATTTGTAATTAAAAGCACTAATTTGAGTTTGCACAGGAAAAATAAGTAGATAAAAATGAAAGATACGCTTAGATAGTGCCTTTGTGTGTGTCTTTAATTACAAATTATAACAATTAAAAATTTTCTCCTGTTTCATTAATTATTTTTGAAAACTTAGTAACTGGCACATTTGTTTCATGGGACTGGATTCTTGTAAGTTTTTGATAAAACTGGTCGATAGAGCTAAATGTGTTGAAAATTTTGAAATATTTGGTACTAAATTTGTTTTCGTCAAAAATTTAGAGGCAAAAACTACTGATGCCTTAAACTTTTGGTTCCAAAAGTAGCAATTTTCTCTAAATATTGCAAGCAGCTCAAGTATTTTAGAAAGGAAACCGGAGTCAAAACAGTGCACTTTATTTAAACTAATCAGCCTACCATCTCAGAATGCATATCTGTGTTAACTTTCATTTGATTATGATGCGCTCGCGTCAATTATAAACAATGAGAATGAGGAATGACGTGGCAGATGTTTACATCCTATTCAGCCTGCCATCTCAGAATGCACATCTGTGTTGACATTCATTTGATTATGACACACTAGTGTCAATTATAAACAATGAGAATGAAGAATGACGTGGTGGATGTATCCAACCTATTCATGTATTTCCTTAAAGTGGTTCAGATTATAGTAGTGTTGACAAATTTTTTTTTTATCAACTTATATACTATTACATTTGAGGAGAGAGGAATGGTTGGTGGGATTCGAACTTCCGACTTCTAGAGTGGAGTCATAGAGTTTTAACAGTTCAACTCTCTATTCATTCCCAGTTTTGACAAATTGATTAGGTGCAATTTTTCCAAATAAAAAGTTTAAGGTGTAACCTGACAATATTTAGAAAATTTTGGGAGGAAAGAAAACCAAAAATAAGAGTTGAACTTGCAATGAGAAAATTGACAGAAACATGTGGATGCGAAGTGGTCTAGAAAGAAAATTATCAAGCAAATGTTCCTTGACATCTTGAAAATTAAAGTCATTTCCGTCACAAGTTCCCAATCGGATTTCTAGAAGTCAACATAAGAAGTGTTCTGATACCAAATATTTTTCTCACGCCAAAACTGACTATGAAACGCAACCAAATGGTTTGCACTTTGATTCACACAACTATTTCAGTCTATAAGTACCTTCTCTCATCCTCGGTTTGCGCCATCAACTTCTTCTGGAATTACTGAAAGCTTTCTTTTTTAATTACTTTTCCATCCCAATTACCAAATCAAGGCATCATGGAACCTATCACTTACGATCATGAGGTCACCTCCTCAATCTCACCTGCAAGATTGTTCAACGCCTTCATCCTGGATGACAATCACATTTGCAAGATCTTACCACAGGCAGTTAATAGTGTTGAAATCCTTGAAGGAGATGGAGGAGTGGGATCTATTAAGCTAATTACTTTTGGCGGAGGTTAATCCTAATCATAGATTACATGATTAGTTTCATACTTTTTCTGAGCCATTCATTCTTCTTTCATTTCATGCCGATGTAAATTATATTTTTCGATATTTATTTTGTTTAAAAACTAACAAATTTTTTTAATTCAATTTTAGGTAGCCAATATCAGAATGCCAAGCACAAAGTTGATGGACTTGACAAAGATAACTTCATTTACAATTATACTATAGTCGAAGGTGATGCATTGAAGGATGTGATTGAGAAAATCTCCTACGTTATCAAAATTGAAGCCTGTTGCGCCCCATTTTTTTTGAAAGACGGAAAAAGGGAAGTATTGTGGTGCTATCTTTTGAAAAAAAGTGTAGGTTTTTGTAAAATAATTTTTAGAAAATACTTTACAAAAAATGGTTTGATGAAAGATGTGATCTTTTAAGAAAAATGCTTTATTTTGCAAACAAAAAGAAAAGAGCCTAAAATGGGACTTTGAACATGCGACGGTTTTTGGGCCCGAAAATAGAGTCTAAAAAGGGTTTTTAGTGAAAAGGGAGTCGCCACTTGGCATCAAGTTTTGGTGTATCAAGTCACCAGAAAATATTTTATAGAGGTAAGTGTGACAGCCCCACCTTACCCAGAGGCGCACCAAAGGGCTTAGCGGACTGCCTGCCTAGCTCTCGCCAGGGCTCACTCAAGCACGCACTCAGAACATTCACGTACAGTTAACCCAAAATAGAATACATTCGCATAATTCAACTTAAGATACAAAAGTCACTAAAAGTTTACAAACCATGTACTAAAAGTTTACATGTCCAAAATATACATATTATTTGCAATAATAACCAACACAGCTTGGTTATCCAAAAATACAAGAACAAAAGTCTATTTTAATTACACTCGCCATGCCCAGCTTTAAGCGTTAGAAATACCTGAGTAAAGAAAAACAATTGAAGGAATGAGCTATAATAGCCCAGTGAGTGCCCCAGGTCATGCAAGCAGGCCAAAAATCCATTATTTCAAGAAAATAAAATAATTTAACAAGATATTTAATCAGCACATGAACAAATAAATAAACAATTAGTCAATGGAGGATATAGGGTTCAACTACGGGAGCAAGCTCGACCGCAGGAGAAACAAGTACCGATTATGTAAACAAGGCATTGGGACCGAGATAATAGCTCAGGTCCTTGCCAAGGGTCATATCGGTAATATCAAGCAAGACCCTAACCACCATACACCTTATAACCTCTGTACATGCTACCACATCCAGGGAGTAACCTCGACCTTGGAGGGCCAACACGCAAGAAAGTTCAATCCGGAGTTGGCCTCTTAGAGGATTAACAACTCACAAGGGAATGAACATCACGCCCTAAAACACCCAGCACCTTATATCCTCTCACGCACGTTCAAGTTGACTATCCGTGAAGTAACGGTGAAGTTAGTCACGGAAGTCTCAAACACAAGTAACACATTTAATCATGAAAACAAGTAGCACATTGTGGAATAGATGCGATAAAGTACACATCTTTCCTCAAGTAGCACATTTTATCGCATAATATTTGCAATCATAGCATAATATTTACAAATGGAAATATCACTGTTACATGCATCATGCACACATAAAGACACTCACCTGAAATGCCTACGAGAATATTTCGTAAAAAGGTCGGGTCTCGCTTTCGAGTCCTGAAATTTAAAAGAAATAATCTAATGAAAACTCGATTTAAACCCTAATTAACTTAGTAAGAAAATTCAAGAAACATCCCCTTTTTTTTCTAGGGTTTTTGTTTTAGGGTTTAGGGTTTCCATTCTAGGGTTTTCATTTTAGGGTTTTCTAACAAAATTTTGGCATTATTTCCCCTTAAATTTTGGCCTTTCCAATCTTGTTTTCCATCAAGATTTCAATCATCAAATCCATAATCCAACAAGTTCTACAACTTCCAAGTTCAATCCAAGCTCAAATTCAATCAAAATTCACTAAATTTCAAGAATTCAACTCCAAGAACCTTCAACCAAACAACATATACCTCATGAAATTTCAAGGTTTAAATGTCATTTACTACTCAATCTAACTAAGAAAACACTATCTCTAATAAGTAATACTTTAATTCAAGCATGAATCTTCAAGTTAAAAAAATCATAAGAACTCAAGATTAAACTAGTACAAAAGACTTAATTAAACTTGAAATTAATGGTTAAAGCTTGTAGTACATACCTACAACAAGCCTAGAACTTTGCTTAGAAGGAAGGGAAGCTCACTTTCTATGGTGAAATTTGCCCAAAGTTTGAAGAAAAGCTCCAAGAAGTTGAGAGAAATATGAGAGAAAGAGAGAGAGAGCAAGGCCGGCCAAATGAAAATGAAAAAGAGAAAGAAGTAGGCTAGGAAAATAGAAAAGAAATAATGAAAAGATGGGAGAAAGGATGACCAATAAAAATATTACAAGAATCAAGTTAGGGTTTAGGCTTTTTAAGCATTAGTTGTAAACTTGGTTTAATTTAATTGGTGACACAAAAAAGATCTCTTCCACCTAGTAATTAATAATATTATGACATAAATATTAAAGCAAAAAGAGAAGAAATAAAGAGAGGGAAATCCGGCCATGAGGGAGAGAAAAGAAGAGAGAAATTCGGCCAAGGAAGAAAAGAAAAAGAAAGAAGAATTTTCGGCCAATGGGAGAAGAAAAAGAGAGAAGAAAAATTCAGCCAAGAAAAGAAAATAAAGCAAGTGAATGAGTGAAATTTTTGAGAAAAATTGAGCTAAAGTTTAAGTAGTAAAAAAAAAACTAGAAAATAGTAATATAAGCTAGTTAAAATGAAACACTATGATAAACTAATGATCTAATGAATTTAATCCAAGTTTAATTCTTAGGTTTTCTACTCAATGAGGAAAGAAACTTAGTTAATTAACCTAATTAACTTAAGAAATCCTCCAACTAATAAATCAAGAGTAATACTATATTTCAAATGAAAGAATTTTCTTTTAAGTACATTTTAGGTTTTTTTTTTCTACTAGTATCATTATTATTTTAGCTACTAGTGGACATACATGAGTAAAATAGTTTCATATGAATTTCTAGGGTGTCACAATAAGAAAATCGAGAATGATTTAATTAGAAAAAATGATTCTTGAGAAAATATAAGAAAAACAAGAAAACCCTTTTTTAAGACAACTCCAAGTCTTTGAAAACAAGAGAAAAAGGTTCGGGAGTCACAGTTGAAGAAAGGGAAGGCAAAGGCTTACGCCTAAGGCACCCTTTCAACCTAGCCAAAACTAGTTGCGAGGTTTAGTCCAAATTTTCCTAACATAAGCCTAATATTCCATCACATTTGGATGCAACTATATGAATGCAAATCTAGTCCTTAAAAAATGGATATCGTTAAGGGACAAAATGCTCCATTGAGGTTTGGTCGAAATTATCGCATTAATTGCAAAACCTGAATATAGACCTCGATGGAGTCACGAGTATAGATGCAAAATGGAATGCAAAAGAAAAGGAAAATAGTAATATAGATAGTAAGTGAACAAAGAAAGTGGGAATGCGACATAACGGGTACGGGAGACTAATAGACTCGTGACTAGCTATTCCTACTCACGGAGGGGGGAACGGCATATACGCCACCGCTTCCCACGTGAGTAGATGACTAATTCTAGTTGAGTCACACAAATGGCCGAAGATTCTATGTGCAGTGAAATCTAAATGTTATGCACTAAACATATGTTTAAAATAGATAATAAGTGATAAAGTATATATAAAAATCATACAAAAATGGAAAAGGCCTAAAAAAGAGAAAATGTATGTGAAATGGCATGAAATGCACACGAGAAATGATTTTAATAATAAAATGACCTAAAGGCCTAGGATTGGACTAGCCTATTTTCTATAAATTCTCCGCTAGCGTTGAACTAGCGAAGAAATCGGAATTAACCACAACTAGCATTGGACTAGTGTGGCGACGATACACATATATTGTAACACCCTACAAAATGTACATATAAGAAGCATTTTTTTTTATTATTTAGGGTTAAGTGCTAATCTTAGAATTATTAGTTGGGAGATTTCTTGAGTTAATTATGTTAATTAGTTAAGATTTTCATTCTAAGCAAGAACACTTAGGTACTAAAGTTAGAATAATTTCTCTTGACCATTTAACTTATAGTAGTGTTTAAATTTTTACTAGTTCATTTCATTATTTTCTAGTCTTTTGACTACTTGAAATTTTGCTCAATTTTATTCAAAAGTTTCACTTATTTTTTTACCTTATTTTTTTTTTCCCTTGGCCGAAATTTTTCTCTCTCTTTTCTTTCTTTCTTGGCCGAAATTCTCTTTTCTTTTCTTTTCTTTTCTTTTCTTTTCTTTAGGCCGAAATTCTTCTTTTCTTTCTTTCTTATTGTGGCCGGCTTCTCTCTTTCTAATTTTGTTCTATTTTTCTTTAATAATTTATGTCTAATTATTGATTATATTAAGTGGTAAGAGTTATTAATCTTCACCAATTAAATTGATCCAAGTGGCTATTCTTGCATTAAAAGACTAACTATTTACTTTACTCTTGTAAGGATTTAATTGGACCACCATTTTCCCATCTTTTCTTCATTTCTTTGTCATTTTTCCTAGCCTAATTCTCTCTCCTTTTCTCTCCCCTTGGCCGGCCAAGCTCTTTCTTCTTCTTCCCTCATTTTGCTCTCAACTTCTTGGACTTTCATCTCTCAAATTGGAACAAATCCACCATAGGAAGTGGACTTCTATCTTTTCTAAGCAAAATTCTAAGCATATCTAAGGTATTTACCATGAACCTACCTTATTAATTTCATGTTTTAATTAGTTTTTATTCAAGTTTAATACCAAGTTCTTGTTAAGATTACTTGAAGAAATTAGTTAGAACTTGATATGTACTTGTTAGATAAAGTGTTCTTGTGGTTAAATAGACTAGTATGTGGTATTGGAACCTTGAAATTTCATGAAGAATATGTTATTTGGGTGAAAGTTCTTGGAGCTTAATCCTTGACATTTAGTGAGATTTTGATTGAATTTGAGTTTGGATTGAACTAAGAAGTTGTAGAACTTGATGAATTATGGGTTGGATGATTGAAATCTTGATGAAAAACAAGATTGGAAGGGCCGAAATTTAGGGGAAATAATGCCCAATTTTTGTTAGAAAAAACCCTAGAAAAACCCTAGAAAACCCTAAAATAAAAACCCTAGAATGAAAACCCTAAACCCTAAACCCTAAACCCTAGAAAAAAAAACCTAGAATTTAATGAGGTATTTCTTGCATTTTCTTACTAGGTTAATTAGGGTATAAATTGGGTTTTTCATTAGATTATTTCTTTCAATTTGCAGGATCCAATAGTGAGACCCGACCTTTCTACGAGATATTTTCTTAGGCACCAGGTGAGTGTCTTTATGTGTGCATGATGCATGGAATGTGATAATTTTATTTTTTGACCATTATGCTTAACTTGCAAATATTATGTGAGTACATGTGTTATTTGAGGAAAGATGTGTACTTTATCGCATCTATTCCACAATGTGTTACACGCTTTTATTATTGAAAATGTTATTTGTGTGTGAGACTACCGTGACTAACGTCACTGTTATTTCACGGTTAGTCAACCGGGCTGCAAGTGGGAGGACATAAGGTGCTGGGTGTTTTAGGGTGTGATGTTCTTTCCTTTTGAGTTGTGAATCCTCAAAGAGGCCAACTCCGGAATGAACTTTCTTGATTGTGTGTTGGCCCTCCAGGGTTGAGATTTTTCTCCCCCGGATGTGGTAGCTTGTACGGAGGTTATAAGGTGATTGGCGGTTAGGGCTTGTGATTGATAAAACTGATATGTTCCTTGATAAAGACCTGAGCTATTATCTCGGTCTAAATATCGTGGCTACATGATCAGTACCTGCTCCTCTACGGTTAAGCTTGCTTCCGTAGTTGAGCCCTGTATCTGCCAGTGACTACATGTGAATTAAATTGCTCATATATTGTTTATTTAATTTATTGATTATTTTAATGACCTGAAATCATGAGTGCTTGGTATGATTGCATGAATTGGACATTCACTGGGCTATTATAGCTCATTCCATTTTATTTGTTTTCCTTTACTTAGGTCAACTGAAAAATTAAAGCTGGACAAAATGGTTTCTGGGTTATTATAAGTGTTTTAGTTGTTGTAATAGTCACACTGTGTTAGGCTATTATTGTGAAGAATTATTTAAATTATGACTTGTAACTTTTTGATATGACTTGTAATTTTAAGTTAAATAATAGAAGTTTGTTTTATTTTATTCCATTTTATTTCATGTTATTTTTTTTTAAGTTAAGTACGTTTGGATTTCCACGTGAGTGCGTGCATCGAGTCCTGGCGAAAGCTAGGCAGGCGGTCCGCTAAGCCCTTTGGTGTGCCTCTGGGCAAGGTGGGGCTGTCACATATATTATAACAAGTAAGTAAATAAATAAATAAAACATAGATTAAAGCAATAATCACATAAAAGCAGATAATAGCACATAGGAGCACATAGCACACAAGCATAATATTCTAGATGCAAAGTCCTAGGGAAAGCGAATAAAACACATAAGCACATAGCACACAAGAGCCCTAACTATTACACCAGAGAAAAACCTAATTATAATCTAAAATGGAAAAAGATAAACAAAATAGCCTATCTAACCTATCTATTACATTTTCTATCTAAAATACAAAAGTTTTTGTTAATTAGATGAAAATATAAACTATCTATTACATTAACTATCTAAGTACAAAATTTTCGTTAAATAGAATATTACCTATCTATTACATTCCTTTGAATAATTAAAATTAAACTCAAATAAATAACATAACATAAATAAATGCTCACATATAAATAAAATAATAAACACTTGAAAATACATAAAGAAAAACACATAAAAAAAAAACCTAGGAGCACATAAAGAAAAATTAAAAGGATAACAAAGGTACCTCCCATCCAAAGACTTGGTATCAATACTAACAAAACGAATAAACACATCAAGGTGCCAATATTTTGGATAAACAAATCATAAAGTGAATAATGTAATATTAACCAGTATAATCGAAGGATAAAATGCAAGGGAATTATAATAATAACAACAAATAAAAGTTAAAAGCACTAACTAAGCATTTAAAAATATATATTTAATTTAAATAAAGAAAATACAATAATATGTAATTAAACTTTTAACACAATGTACAAAAACAGCAAAATAACATAAAGAGGTATAAAGAAACTAATATGATCATTAATTAAATAAATAAAATTTAAATCGTGTTATTGATTAAAGCTTAGAAACATAAAGGGTGTAATTGAAGGTATTAGGACCTTAATTAGATAAAAAAGAAAAGTTCTGAATCAAAAGTAAGATTTTTCTAAAAATTTTAGGTTAAAACACAAATATCCCAAAATTAGGGGAAAAATATAATTGAAGAAAAATTTTAGGAATTAAAACGTCAATTTTAACAAATCTAAAGTTAAAATATAAGTTCTAACAATATTCTATGGTAAAAAGTGAAAAGTCTAGCAAATTGGGGGACAAAAACATGAATTTCAACAAGTCTAGAGTAAAAAATGTATTTTCCAGCAATGTTCTAGGAACAAAAATGCTATTTACAGCAATCTTAAAGGATGAAAAATAAATTTCAGTAAATATGTGGAGTCAAAAATAAGAATTCCAGCAAGTTATGAGCAAAAATATAATTTCCAGCAAGATCGTAGGATAATAATGTAATTCCAGCAAAGTGTAATGGCAAAAATAAAATTTCAGCATGGTTGGGGGACAAGAATACAATTTCCAGCAACACTAGAGACCAAATTACAAATTCTCAGCAACTTTCAAGGGCTAAAATACAATTCCAGCAATATTCTAGGGCCAAAATACAATTCCAGCAATGCATGGGGGGTAAAAATGAAAACTAGAGCAAACTTAGGGGGGTGAAAACATAATTTCAGCAAGATTTGAGGACAAATTCACAATTTCAGCAAACTTAGAGGTATAAAATTGCAATTTCCAGACATATTAGAACAATATTGCAATTAATTTGGACATAATTGAAAGGAATTACAGAATTCTAGGGTCCACTAAAATAAATAAGGACTTAAATGAGGTAAACTAAAGTATTGAAGGGCATAATCAAACAATTAAGAACCTAAGGGGGCAAAATGTAAATATAAATAATCTGATGAAAATAATAAAAATAAATAACTAAAGAAAACTAACCAAAACTATGTCGTTTCATGCCAAAACGACATAGTTTTGCCTAAGACTTCTTCTTCTTCTTCTTCTTCTTCTTTTTTCTACTTCTCCGGCTCTTTCTCTCATTGGTCTCTCCTCAGTCTCTTCTCTCTTCGGTTTCTCTTTCTCTTCGGTTTTGTTCTCTCCTCGGCCTCTCCTCTCTTCGGTTTTGTTCTCTCTTCGGCCTTCCTCTGTTCGGTATCCCTCTCTTTGGTTTCTCTCTCTTCGGTATCTTTTCTTCTCACTCACTCTCTTCGGTTTCGTTCTCTCTTCCTCTCACTCACTCTCTTCGGTCCGCCTCTCTCTCTCGTCTTCACTCATTCTCTCCAAATCTATATTCAAATCCTAAATCCTCTAAACCCATAGCAAAGCTACTAATAGTTAAACACAATTTCAAGATAATAGAAAGAGAAAGTTATACCAAAAGAACAGGAAGAAGGCCGAGAGACAACTTGTTTGAATATGTGTCATATGTGACAAAAATTATGAAAAGAAAAATAAAAATACTAAATGACCATAAAAAATCACAAAATTTTTTACACAAAATATATTATCACACAAAAATATGTATACTAAAATTTTCACTCAGAAATTTTAACATTTCTGCATTCTTGGGTAACGTGCCCTTAACAAACAAAAAAGATAAAAATTAAATAAATACTAATTAACCTCCAAAATTTATGTAATTTTTATAAGAAATTTATGAATATACAAAATGCACATATAAAATTTTTCACTTGAAAATTCTTGTAAAAAGAGTGCATTGGAAAACGTGCCATTAAGTTTAAAATACTAAAATTTTAAATAAATAATAAATGACTCCCAAAAATCATTAAAATCATAAATAATGATAAAAATAGTAAAATTATGTATTTAGGAAATAAAACAAAATAGGATAATATTTACATGGTGAAATTACTATTTTGCCCCTGATGTGACGAATTAGACATAATATACACGAAAATTGTACTCGACCCCCGAAAAATGAAAATGCCCCCTAAATAAAGTAACATGCATATTTTTACAAAAGGTGTGTCAAAATTTGGTGTCTACAGCTTGCCCCTCTTTGTCAGAAGCTTAGAGAGGTTCTAGACAAAGACGTAGACGAAACCAAAATTTGACTCACCTATGAATGAAACACAAGTACATTGACTCCCGTACAAATGGATGTAAGAAAAGCAGAAAGAATGAACGGGCTCCCTAGAAGCTGCCTACGTATCTCAGTGAAGTGGAATCAGGTCAAACGTAGTTCGAATGATGAAAGTAAAAGGTTTGGGTTGCCCAACTTGAAAAAAATAAATTAGAATAAAATATGAAACGTCTAGTTTGCTGGAGAGGTGTGTGGCCTAGTTTGCTAGGATTGATGAAATGCAAAGAAATTAAATATGAAGGTTCAGTTTGTTGGACATGTACCCAACTTGTTGGGGGAAAATGCAATGTGAAGTCCGGTTTGCCAAACTTAAAAAAGTAAACGTGAAAGGTCTAGTTTGCTGGACATGCGCCCAGTTTGCTGGGGTGAAATGCAATGCAAAGTCCGGTTTGCCAGGCTTGAAAAAGTAAACGTGAAAAAGTCCAATTTGCTAGACATGCATCCAGTTTGCTGCGGTGAAATGCAGTACGAAGTCCAGTTTGCCAGACTTGGAAAAGTAAACATGAAAAGTCCAATTTGCTGGACATGCACCCAGTTTGCTGGGGTGAAATGCAGTACGAAGTTCGGTTTGCCAGACTTGGAAAAGTAAACGTGAAAGGTCTAGTTTGCTGGACATGCACCCAGTTTGCTGGGGTGAAATGCAGTGCGAAATTTGCTTTGCCAAACTCGAAAAAGTAAACGGGAAAGGTCCAATTTGCTGGACATGCACCCAATTTGCTCGGGTGAGTACAAGAAAATTAAACGTGAAGGTCCAATTTGTTGGACATGCACCCAGTTTACTGGGGTGAGATGCAATGCAAAGTTTGGTTTGCCAAACTTGAAAAATAAATGTGAAGGTCCAGTTTGTTGGACATGCACCCAGTTTGCTGGGGTGAAATGCAATGCAAAGTTTGGTTTGCCAAACTTGAAAAATAAATGTGATGGTTCAGTTTGCTGGACATGCACCCAATTTGCTAGGGTGAATGCAATGCAAAGTTTGGTTTGCCAAACTTGAAAAATAAACGTGAAGGTCCAGTTTGTTGGACATGCACCCAGTTTTCTACGGTGAATGCAATGCGAAGTTTGGTTTGCCAAACTTGAAAAACAAACATGAAGGACTAGTTTGCTGGACATGCATGAAAAGGATTTTTTTTTTTTTTATGTCGAAAAGCAGCCCACAAAGCAATGTGAAACGTCTAATTTGCTAGACAAGTTCGTGAAAAAGATTAAAAATGTTGAAAGCAGTCTACAAAACAAATTTTTTTTTTGCCCCAGTGTTTGCATTTGCATCAAGTATGAATCATCATTTCTCAGTGTTCAATCATTATCACAAATCAATCTTTTCAAATTTGACCTTGATAGTCAAACCAAGTTGAGATCATTTCAATCAAAATTTGGCATGGTGTAACGCATCAAAATCCCTTTTGAAATCAATCCTTCCAAAAAAAATTGCCCCAGTATAAATCCGTCTTTCTAAAATTCTATCTAAGGCATTAAGCCTTAAGATCATTTTGAAATCCAATTTTTCATTAAAAAATTTGCCCCAGTATATAAAAAACTCAAATCAATTAGAAATCATCCCTTTCAAACTTTGGCCTTGTGTAAATTTGAAATCAGTCCCTTCCAAAATATGTTCAAGCGTAAAGCACCAAAATCAATTTTTGAACTCAAATTTTCTCAAAAAACTTGCCCCAGTATATGACACTCAAATCAATTCCTTTCAAACTTTGTTTCTATATAAAATATAAAAATTTATTTGAAATCAGTCCTTCTAAAGACATGCACAGTATAAATCAAGTGAATTCTATTTGAAATCAATCCCTTAAAATCTGCCCCAATGTAAATTTGAAATTAGTCTTTTCCAAAATGTTTTCAACCATAAAGCATCAAAATTGATTTTTAAATCAAAACTTCACAAAAAATTTGCCCCAGTTTTCACTTCTAACGAAGGCTTCAAATGATGATGATGTTATAGCACCTGCAAAGAGAAAACAACTAGGATTGCAAAAGTATTACCACCACTTGGCAGTCCCTTAACTCCACTAGCACATATAAATATGAGGGCTGCCACCTTGAATCTCTGACATAGCCCTTTGCTTCACTTTCTGCAAAGTCCCAAACTTAATGCATTCTAGTTCACAATTTAGATCAAATATCCCAAATAATCTTTCCGTCCATGTATGACTTTGACTTCTAATAAATTTAGGATTGCCTTTGCTTTTATTTCAAATTTTAAATAAAGCAAATGTCAAAAAATTTTTTAAACATGAATTGGCTAAGAAAATGCTTCACATGCAATAATGTAAAAGAAATTATGTATAGTAAACCACACGAAACACACAAAGATTAAATGAAATACAATTAAATGAAATATTTTTTCAAAAAATTAATTTTGAAATGATAGCTTAAAAGATGCCTTTTGATCTTCAGATGTTATTCCTACTCGAATTCTGACATTGCCACAAACTGATCAACGTAGATGAGAAACTTCAAACAATTGTAGTCGCCAACTTTCAAAGAATCTAATGTCGGCATAGAGACTTTCTCACTTATGAAACTTCAATTGTCATCTTGACTCGATTGTAGTGCTCTTTCGGATTATCAACTTGGAAGGAAGAAGTGGGATGAACGGCAGCACCCAAATTTGAGATAGTCTTTCCCCTTTTTATTAAAACGGACTAACACTTAAAAATATTTGGCATCAGTAAGGCAATCCTCCCTTGATGAGTTGGGATAGATATATTAACATCATCTGCCAATGTGCTAGAATGCATCATTTTGACACTTGTTAATTCCCCCACACTTGAATCATTGTTTGTTTTCAACCATTCGAAAAATATGAGCTCAACTAGTGATTCAAGCATTGAAATCACACATGTACATTCTAAAATGTATTCCTCAAGACCAAGTAAACAACCATTATGCAATTTATCATCTTGTCTTTAATACTCATAATATCAAGCAAAAAGGAAGGAATTATATCACAATTAAGCAAGTTCAACCTAATTTCTTCGCCTTACTGAATTTTACATAGTAAACGAATCATATGATCAATCGGAGAACATCACATGTCTATGATCAATTTCATTTTTCACTTGAGGGATATTATTCTAGTGAACTAGTCACTCAAAATATGAGAGTGTCTTTTGACGCGAAAACCGACATTGGTTATGAAGGTTCCCGGTTACTCAACATCTCAATCTTAAGCAGAAACTGTATTCAAGAAGTAAAACTGCCTTTTTACGCAAGAATCGACATTGGTTAAATGAAGATCCCTGGTTACTCAATAATTTACTTGAATTTGCCATGCATTACTCATAATTCAAGTACTGTTTGACGCGAAAGTCGACATTTTTTTTATGAAGACTCCCGGTTACTAAGCACATGAACCATTGGAGTAGGAAAAACTATGTTATTTCTTTTCTTTTCTCCTCTCTTTTTTTTTTTTTTTTTGCAGCATAAAAATCCCTCATAATAGACTCTACATCACAAATCACATGCTTGCACCAATTGACCATAATCATAATTTGACATGTGAAATTAAGTAAAGAAGAGAAATTTTCATCAAACATACAAAATTTAGGCATAATTCCAACCACTTTACAAGATATATTTTCTATAAGAACAAAACTCCAAACCACATAATAATCATTTCTTAGTACTTGAAGAAAGTATTTGTCCAAACACATAAAGTAATTTCAACCAGTAGGGAATTAGACAAGAATTAGGATTGCAAGCCATAACTCACAAGCATGTGACATCCCTTATTTTAATCTTATAACAACTTATATAGCACATTTCAAAGGTGAATAAGAATTTTGGACATGAAACAACAAAACTCCCCTTGTAAATTGTTCAAAGGTATATCCCCTGCACGCTTATTCCTTTCGTTGTGCTTGAATTCTCCCAACATTCATTCCGAACTTGGCTTGACATTTTGTAGATTTTCGGAGCAAAAGTGCATTTTGACTTAACTCTCTGACCGATGTCTTGGTGTCACTGTTCGTAGTTTCTACCTCTTCCAAGTTAAGTTTGAATTTTCCTTTTGTACCATTCAGAATCCTTAACATGGAGTCCAAATTCCTTTTCAGCATCATTCTAATTCTCCCTTACAATTTGCATTATTTTGGAATCAGAAGATACCAAAGTGGCAATTATCAGCTTCAAATAAGACGATATTTGAATATCATGGGCATTTATTTTCACCATCAAAAGATACAAGAAAAATATTTTTCTTTTCATCCAATTTGAACTCATTAACTTATCAAAAGAGAAAACCTTACAATTACACAAACCTAGCATTAGGTTTTGAGAAAAATGTGATTTATTTTGAGGCCTCATCAAAGAATTATTTGCTCAATATAACAAAAAGATTTGAAGCAAAATCATTTTTTTAAAAACTAAATACAAAAAATATGAAGGGAAAATCAAATGCCACAGATAAATTTGAGAAAGCAACTTATTTAACACTTTTTCTGAGAAGAAAATTCTGAACACAAGGCAATCTTAAATTTATAGAAGGAGTGCAATTTATTAGCATCCAAATTATTACTATTCTTGTTACAATTATCTAGCTATGAAATACAATTTTATTTATCACATTGCTTATCCTAACCAACCTCACCTATCTAGGTTCTAGGTACTATCAATTAAAAAATCAGTCGTCCATGATCCTTCGAATAATTCAAAAGAGCCCTCACGTTTTTTGACGGCCTTATAGGTCTCGAACATGTGACGGTTTATTTGGAATTTGATCAAAATTTAAAATACTCGAACGTAAGACCAAATATGTATCAGATGTCTTTCTTATCTTACCGCCTCCGTTAGAGGACCTGTAAAAATGAAAAAAATCAAAATTAGTATAAATAAAACAAAAGTGGATGCATGTCCTAGGAGAGCCCTTATTATGCGAAGGGTAGGCCTAACATGAAATGCAATCCTTTTAGGGTGAGACCCCCCTTTTAACGAAGATACGCCAGATCTGCCAGAAAAAGATGCCTCCACTCTGCTCGTATTACCTTACCTAGGGTCTCACCCGTCAAGGATATATCCGAAAATATAAACTGTGCATGTCTTTTAGGGTTAAGTACTCGAGACAAAAGGATGGATTTCCTATCATGGGATTTCTGAAATGGCATTCCCTCTAGGGTTTATGCATGATGTCAGTTTATTAAAGCGAGTTAAATAAATATAAAAATACCAAATGTCCTAAAGACTTTATTCTAATAATTATATGTAATTTCTTCGAGAAAGATGGCAAATGAACTTGTACCAAGGATTATTGACTTCAAATTTGTTTGATTAAAAATCGAGCCTTCATGAGGTTGGGGATACAATATGAAAGAAAAATAAAATATAAAAAATCATGGCTTTACTTAGGAACCTACAAGTCAAAAAGGTCAATTTATTAAAGTGTGATGAAACATGTTTTAAAATCACTTTTTGTGCAATGTGGGATGGGAGGGTGGGGGATACGGAGAAAATGACATATAAATTCTTTGAAAACAAGGATAAAGGCCAACTGTGTAAAAATTTGACCACATGAGTGCATTTATTGACTTTGAGAAAATTTAGTTCAGATAAAACTAACAAGTACAACAAGGACGAATTAAACTTTTAAAAAAAGTCTAAAGCTACAAATCTTCGAAAAGGTACAAGTTAAAAAAATCAGATTTTTTAGGATTTTACAAAATTTACAATGATTAGACCCTTGGGGTGTCTTATTCACAGAAAAAAATAATTTATAAAATTTTATGAAAATCTCATTTCCATCTTTCTCAAAGAAATTATGAAAATGAAATTTAAACATGCCAAAAGAGGGTCGGCTTCCTACGAGAGCACCATGCCAAGGCTCTTTATTCTATGGTTGTGAATGCAATCAAAGAATAAGAAAGAGCATGTTAATTTATTCAACAAATAACACATAACACATTGGCAAAAACCAAATAATACACATAGATAACAGTAAATGGCATAACAAGAAAAATAAAGAGGTTGGTTCCCCCTCTCGTGCCTAGTGTGCCTAATAGGGTAAGGCTGACTCTACCCTAGGTTATTCTACATGGATGCATGAGGTTGGCTTACTAATGCATCTAGACTCGATAAGGCTGTCGGTTCCCAAGCCTTCAGACCTAAGGGTAAGGGTCATCAATCCCAAAACCCTTGGTCGATGGCTCGAGCGATCCCCCGGACACTGCTACGTGACACGTCAGGCCACGACCACATGTCCAAGTGGATCTTAAAGTCCCGAATTTCTAGACTTATGGACTTAAGCCGAGAGTTCGGGTGATCTCCTAAACATGATTACGTGCACATCGTGCCCCGCGCACATGCCTAAGTAGATCAATCCTATTCCTAACCAGGATGGGTGGGTGACAACCACCCAAAAGATAAAAAGGGTAAAATATATCGAATGCACGTATGGAGTGCTTCTTGTGAGAGGAAGAAGTAATAAAGCGTGGGCTCTAAGGGTGATTGACCTCCTCCCCAAATGCAAGCGCGATTCGAACATACATCACAAATAAATAAATTATCCATCACAAAAAGCGAGAAACAAAAAGGCGTATGTGAAATACCAAGCGAAATCCTAAAAAGAAAAATGCAATCCTAAGCATCCAAATGCGATAAAATGAAAGGGTTAGAAAAAGAAGAAGATGACTAAACCTAGTGCTCGGACTCACTAGTGATTCCCCAGTGGAGTCACCAGCTATTGCGCCCCATTTTTTCGAAAGACGAAAAAAGGGAATTAATTGTGGTGTTATTATTGAAAAAGAGTGTAGGTTTTGTAAAATAATTTTTAGAAAATACTTTACAAAATATGGTTTGATGAAAGATGTGATTTTTAGAAAATGCTTTATTTTGAAAACAAAAAGAAAAAGGCCTAAAATGGGACTTTGAAAATGCGACGGTTTTTGGGCCTAAAAATAGAGTCTAAAAAGGGTTTTTAGTGAAAAGGGAGTCGCCACTTGGTATCGAGTTTTGGTGTACCAAGTCACCAGAAAATATTTTATAGAGGTAAGAAAATCGAGAATGATTTATTTAGAAAATGATTTTGAGAAAAAATATAAGAAAACAAGAAAACCCTTTTTAAGACAACTCCAAGTCTTTGAAAACAAGAGAAAAAGGTTCGAGGAGTCACAGTTGAAGAAAGGGAAGGCAAAGGCTCGCGCCTAAGGCACCCTTTCAACCTAGCCGAAACTAGTTACGAGGATTTAGTCAAAATTTTCCTAAATAACCCTAAGATTTTATCACATTTGGATGCAACTATATGAATGCAAATCTAGTCCTAAAAATAGGATATCGTTAAGGGACAAAATATTCCATTGAGGTTTGGTCGGAATTATTGAATTAATTGTAAACCCGAATATAGACCTCGATGGAGTCACGAGTATAGATGCAAAATGGAATGCAAAAGAAAAGGAAAATAGTAATATAGATAGTAAGTGAACAAAGAAAGTAGGGAATGCAACATAACGGGTACGGGAGACTAATAGACTCCTGACTAGCTATTCCTACTCACGGAGGGGGGAACGGCATGTACACCACCGCTTCCCACGTGAGTAGATGACTATTTCTAGTCGAATCACACAAATGGCCTAAGATTCTATGGGTAGTGGAATCTAAATGTTATGCACTAAACATATGTTTAAAATAGATAATAAGTAATAAAGTATATATAAAAATCATACAAAAATGGAAAAGACCTAAAAAAGAGAAAATGTATGTGAAATGGCATGAAATGCACACGAGAAATGATTCTAATACTAAAATGACCTAAAGGCCTAGCATTGGACTAGCCTATTTTCTATAAATTCTCCGCTAGCGTTGAACTAGCGAAGAAATTGGAATTAACCACAACTAGCGTTGGACTAGTGTGGCGACAATACACATATAGTATAACAAGTAAGTAAATAAATAAATAAAACATAGATTAAAGCAATAATCATATAAAAGCAGATAATAGCACATAGGAGCACATAACACACAAGCAAAATATTCTAGATGCAAAGTCCTAGGGAAAGCGAATAAAACACATAAGCACATAGCACACAAGAGCCCTAACTATTACACCAGAGAAAACCTAATTACAATCTAAAATGGAAAAAGATAAACAAAATAGCCTATCTAACCTATCTATTACATTTTCTATCTAAAATACAAAAGCTTTTGTTAATTAGATGAAAATATAAACTATCTATTACATTAACTATCTAAGTACAAAATTTTCGTTAAATAGAATATTACCTATCTGTTACATTCCTTTGAATAATTAAAATTAAACTCAAATAAATAACATAACATAAATAAATGCTCACATATAAATAAAATAATAAACACTTGAAAATACATAAAGAAAAGCACATAAAAAAAAAACCTAGGAGCACATAAAGAGAAATTAAAAGGATAACAAAGGTACCTCCCATCCAAAGATTTGGTATCAATACTAACAAAACGAATAAACACGTCAAGGTGCCAATATTTTGGATAAACAAATCATAAAGTAAATAATGCAATATTAACCACTATAATCGAGGGATAAAATGCAAGGGAATTATAATAATAACAACAAATAAAAGTTAAAAGCACTAACTAAGCATTTAAAAATATATATTTAATTTAAATAAAGAAAATACAATAATATGTAATTAAACTTTTAACATAATGTACAAAAACACCAAAATAACATAAAGAGGTATAAAGAAACTAATATGATCATTAATTAAATAAATAAAATTTAAATCGGGTTATTGATTAAAGCTTAGAAACATAAAGGGCGTAATTGAAGGTATTAAGGACCTTAATTAGATAAAAAAAGAAAAGTTCCGAATCAAAAAGTAAGATTTTTCTAAAAATTTTAGGTTAAAACACAAATATCCCAAAATTAGGGGAAAAATATAATTTAAGAAAAAGTTTAGGAATTAAAATGTCAATTTTAACAAAGTCTAAAGTTAAAATATAAGTTCTAACAATATTCTATGGTAAAAAGTGAAAAGTCTAGCAAATTGGGGACAAAAACATGAATTTCAACAAGTCTAGAGTAAAAAATGTATTTTCCAGCAATGTTCTAGGAACAAAAATGCTATTTACAGCAAGCTTAAAGGATGAAAAATAAATTTCAGTAAATATGTGGAGTCAAAAATAAGAATTACAGCAAGTTATGAGCAAAAATATAATTTCCAGCAAGATTGTAGGATAATAATGTAATTCCAGCAAAGTATAATGGCAAAAATAAAATTTCAGCAAGGTTGGGGGACAAGAATACAATTTCCAGCAACACTAGAGACCAAATTACAAATTTTCAGCAACTTTCAAGGCTAAAATACAATTCCAGCAATATTCTAGGGCCAAAATACAATTCCAGCAATGCATGGAGGGTGAAAATGAAAACTAGAGCAAACGTAGGGGGCGAAAACATAATTTCAGCAAGATTTGAGGACAAATTCACAATTTCAGCAAACTTAGAGGTATAAAATTGCAATTTCCAGACATATTAGAACCATATTGCAATTAATTTGGACATAATTGAAAGGAATTACAGAATTCTAGGGTCCACTAAAATAAATAAGGACTTAAATGAAGTAAACTAAAGATTGAAGGGCATGATCAAACAATTAAGAACCTAAGGGGGCAAAATGTAAATATAGATAATCTGATGAAAATAATAAAAATAAATAACTAAAGAAAACTAACCAAAACTACGTCGCTTCATGCCAAAACGATGTAGTTTTGCCGAAGACTTCTTCTTCTACGTTTTTTTTTTTTTCTGCTTCTCCGGCTCTCTCTCTCGTCGGTCTCTCCTCGGTCTCTTCTCTCTTCGGTTTCTCTTTCTCTTCAGTTTTGTTCTCTCCTCCTCCTCTCCTCTCTTCGGTTTTGTTCTCTTCTCGGTTTTGTTCTCTCTTCGGCCTCCCTCTCTTCGGTCTCCCTCTCTTTAGTCTCCCTCTCTTCGTTCTCCCCCCTCTTCGGTATCTCTCTCTTCGGTATCTCTTCTTCTCACTCACTCTCTTCGGTTTCATTCTCTCTTCCTCTCACTCACTCTCTTCGGTCCACCTCTCTCTCTCGTCTTCACTCACTCTCTCCAAATCTATATTTAGATCCTAAATCCTCTAAACCCATAGCAAAGCTACTAATAGTTAAACACAATTTCAAGATAATAGAAAGAGAAAGTTATACCAAAAGAATAGGAAGAAGGCCGAGAGACTACCTGTTTGGCGAGGAGATGGCGGTGGTTCGGGGGAGACTTTGAATGCAGTGTGGAGTTGCTCTTGTTGAGGTAGCCGGCGGTGGGTGGTGGAGGTTCTGTGATGGTGCAAATAGGGGTGGTCCGAGGCTATTTGGACTGGTAGTTTTGGGTGCTTGATTCGTATGTGTATGTGTTTGTCTGTGTAGCTGGACGTGTGCATGTGTATGTAACTGACTGTGTGCGTGCAGGTATGTGTAATGCGTGTTGGTAGATGGTGTGTGAAGATGGTTTGTGAGTGAACTGGTGTGTGTGATGTGTGTGTTTGTGAACTGGTGAGGGAGATGTCTGTGTGAGAGTTGTGTATCGTTTGTGAGCTCAAGGCAAAAGGAGCTTGTGAGTGTGTGCTGATGTTGAGGGGTGCAACAGGAATGAAAATGGTCTGTGATTCTTGTGTATTGAAGGGAAGGTCGAGAGGGATAGGTAGAGGGAAATGTGTGTGTATGAGTTGGGAAGAAAATCTACCCAAGATCCCCTCAAATCTGGTTTTTGCAGGGGGAGTTGGTTTGATTTTCTCTACTGCTGCGTGCAATTGCTGTAGCAGCTTTTTTTTTTTTTAAATAATCCAAATAAATAGTAAATAGTGTTGAAAAATTATGAAATTTTATGAAAAATCTATAAATTCATAAAATGCATGTATAAAATTTTTGATACGAAAATTCTAATAATAAGAACATATTTGAATATGTGTCATATGTGACAAAAATTATGAAAAGAAAAATAAAAATACTAAATGACCATTAAAAATCACAAAATTTTTTACACAAAATATATTATCACACAAAAATATGTATACTAAAATTTTCACTCAGAAATTTTAACATTTATGCATTCTTGGGTAACGTGCCCTTAACAAACAAAAAAGATGAAAATTAAATAAATACTAAATGACCTCCAAAAATTATGTAATTTTTACAGAAAATTTATGAATATACAAAATGCACATATAAAATTTTTCACTTGAAAATTATCGTAAAAAGAGTGCATTGGAAAACGTGCCATTAAGTTTAAAATACTAAAATTTTAAATAAATAATAAATGACTCCAAAAATCATTAAAATCATAAATAATGATAAAAATAGTAAAATTATGTATTTAGGAAATAAACAAAATAGGATAATATTTACATGGTGAAATTACCATTTTTCCCCTGATGTGACGAATTAGACATAATATACACGAAAATTGTACTCGACCCCCGAAAAATGTAAATACCCCTTAAATAAAGTACCACGCATATTTTTACAAAAAGTGTGTCAAAATTTGATGTCTACAAAGCCTCTGCTGATGGAGGGTGAATCTGCAAAACTAGCAACACATACTACACCAAGGGGGATATCCAGCTTACAGAAGAACAAATTGAGGGAGGAAAAGAAAAAATTAAAGCAGGAAAAGAAAAGGCCTTGGCCATGTTCAAGGCTGTTGAGGCTTATCTCCTTGCAAATCCACATGTTTACAACTAATCAATGCCACTTCCTATGCTGCACATTATTTCATGATTAAAATTTACTTTCAGGCTTGTTACTTTAAAGCTTTATTTGAGTGAAGATGTTACATTGAATAAATGAGTTTCGGCCATCTTAATATGATATCGAAGTGTACTTTGCTTTTACTTTTTTAGAACCAACAAAAAATTTCTTTAAGACTGTTGTTTGATATTTGTCCGAAAACACCTACTGTAAATTCAACATTCTTAATATTTTTTTACAATAGATTCACAGTTCCTAACATGCATATATATGCATTTATGAGTTAACAAAAGAAAATAAATAAATATATATATAAACACATATGTGTGAGAGGCATATAATATCATTAACAATGTTTCATATCAATATCATTAACAATGTTCAGAGGACAAGCTCAAGGGTCCATTAAAGTATAATTAGCGAACGGAATTTGGTCCTAACTAGTATATCCAACTAGGAGTATCCAGATAATCAAAGTTCCTAACTATTATATATTTTGTCAAATTATATATAGGTTGGGAATTTTGGGACATTCTTATAATTGTTAAATTATATCTAAATTATATCTAGGTCATAGGGATTAAATATGTCTAACTTTCAGTTAGGAATGGAGGTGACGAAACTTTGGAACCTAAACTGTCCCTGTGTAACTGCGTTGAGATAAGTAGTTCTTGTCGTCCTCATAATTTTTAAAAGTTTGTTTGTTCGATAAATGACTTTTTGAATTGTATGTATATGTATATATATGTAAAATCCGTGAGAGAACATGTTACTTGAATTTTTGTTTTAGGAAAATTTGTGAGTGGTTGTTTGTTGGAAATGAATGTGAATGCATGTTGCTTGTATTATTAGTTTGATATTTGTTATTGTGCCTCATGGTTAAACTTTGGGTATATTAGTGAGAGGTATTCCCCTATTGTCTAATTGTACGGACCCATTCCTAGTGGAATATAAAAGTTAGAAAATAACAGTTAGAAACTTTGATTATCTGGACCCTCGTAGTTGGATATAATAGTTAGGACTGGTTAGCTGATTATACCTTAATGGACCCTTGAGCTTGTCCTTTGAACTCTTTGCTATGATATTGTTGATTTTAATAGTTTGATATTGATATGAAAAGTTCCTAAAGATATTGAATGCCTCGCACACGTGCGTGTGTCTATATATATATATATATAATCTTTTTCTTTTGTTAACTCATATATGCATATATATGTATGTTGGGAACTGCGAATCTATTTTAACAAAATATTAAGAATATTTAATTTACAGTAGGTGTTTTCGGACAAATATCTGAGAACAGTCTTAAAGAAAATTTTTGTTGGTTTTATTCATGAAAAGTTAAAAGCAAAGTACAATTCGATATCATATTACGACAGCCGAAACCCAATTATTTAATGTAACATTTTCATTCTAATAAAGCTTTAAAGTAAATTGCCTGAAAGTAAATTTTAATCATGAAATAATGTGCAGCACAGGAAGTGGCATTAATTAGTTGTAAGCATCTGGATTTGCAAGAAGATAAGCCCCAATAGCCTTGAACATGGCCAAGGCCTTTTCTTTTCCTGGCTTAATTTTTTCTTATCCTCCCTTAATTTGTTCTTCTGTAAACTGGATATCACCCTTGGTGTAGTATGTGCTGCTAGTTTTGCAGATTGACCCTCCATCAGTAGAAGCTTCAATTTTGATGACATAAGAGATTTTCTCGATCACATCCTTCAATGCATCACCTTCAACCACGGTATAACTGTAAGTGAAGTTTTGTTTGTCAAATCCATTAACTTAGTGCTTGGTTTTTAAATACTGGTTGTACTTGATATAAGTTCGGTTGTGTACTTTATCTCACCAGCAGTACTTGTACTTGTTAAATTCAAAGTGTGCTTGTGCATGTTATACTTATGCATGATTTGGTACCCGAACTTGGTAGTTGGTCTTGGCTGAGCCGACAGCAAGCTTGGTCACCAAGTTCTGACTACCTTGCTCTCTCGGCACCTTTCGGCCTACAAGGAGGTTTTGTAGGTTAAGGGGGTGTACGAGAAAAGTACTTGGGTAGAACTCGAGCTACCAAAATGGTGTAGTGCCGGAGGCAATAAAATTGGTGTAGGGCTGGAGGCCAACGTACTTGATTCACCCATGGGCAGTACTTGACATGACAATCCTGTATCCTTTTATGGTTCTTGAGTACATGTTATATGATTCAGTTATATTCTTGTATGCTATCAATACAAATGATTTTCTATTCAACCAAACAATTTTAAAAGATGTTTCCAACGTGGTTTTAAAATGGACCTCATTGGGCTATAAGCTCACTCTTCGTCAAATTTGTTTTCCTTACAAGTACTTAACCCTCGGGGAAAAGGCAAGAAGAGAGGAGAGAGAGTTCTATTTTGATTAAATAGTTGCTAAATAGGTGTAAGTTGGAGTCTAAGTGTCACAAATGTTGTAATTATTTTTGATAATATATGTAACGTTTAGTGTTGGATTACATTTTTAGCATATGACTATTTGTACTAGAGTCCTGGCGCAAGCTAGGCAAGCGTCCCGATCAGGGTTCTAGAGAGGGACTTGGTTGGGGGCGTCATACCTTTTCCTTCTTTAAACCTTCTATTCTATCATGTTTGGATGTCAGGATTGCATTTTTCTTTTGGGTTTTTAGGATTTTTTTTTGCATTTCACACACCTCGTCTCTCGTATATCTGTTGTATGTTTTAATTATCTTTATTTTTAGTCGTATCGGGCTTATATTCAGGAAAGGGGTCAGTCACCCTTAGAGTCCCTGCGTGTTAATATTATATTCCCTCCTCTCATAAGGAGCACCCCATATGTGCATTTGATATTTTACCCATTTTATCTTTTTGGTGGTTGACACCCGCCCATCTCTATTTAGGAGTAGGATTGATCTACTTGGCCACATGATCGTGGCATGATGTGCACGTGACCATGTCTTGGAGATCGCCTGAACTCTCAGCTTAAGTCCATAAATCTAGAGTTTTGGGACTTTAAGAATAGATTCACTTACACGTGGCCAGGGCAAAATGTGCACGTAGCAGTGTCCAGGGAACACTCGAGCCACCGATCAAGGGCTTTAGGATTGATGACCCTTACCCTTAGGTCTGAAGGCTTGGGAACCGGCAGCCTAATTGAGTCTAGATGCATTAGTGAACCCAACCTCATGCATCCATATAGAAAGAGTCTAGGATAGAGTCAGTTTTACCTTACTAGGTACATCAAGCACGAGAAGAGGGAACCACCCCCTTTTACGTTTCTTGTTGTACTGTTTACTGCTATTTGTTTTATCAATGTGTTATGTGATATAGTGGGTACCTAAAATTGAAACAAAAAGAAACTGTGATTTTTTAAACAAAATAAATGTCAAAGAAGATAATTTACATCGGGATGAACTGAAAGAACTCTGAATGGCTTGGAAATAATATGAAAATAATCACGTAATGTATGATTAGGATTAACCTTTGCCAAAAATAATTAGCTTAATAGATCCCACTCCTCCATCTCCTTCAAGGATTTCAACACTCTTAACTGCCTGTGGTAAGACCTTGCAGATGAGATTGTCATCCAGGATGAAGGATTTGGTAATTGGGATGGAAAAGTTATTAAAAAAGAAAGCTTTCAATAATTCCTGAAGAAGTTGATGGTTCAAACCTAGGGAGTGTTTCATGTTCAGTTTTGGCGTGAGAAAATATTTGGTATGAGAAGGCTTATTATGTTGACTTCTAGAAATCCGATTGGAACAGTGATGGAAATGACTTTAATTTTCAAGATGTCAAGGAACATTTGCTAGATAATTTTGTCTCTGAACCATTTCGCATCCACATGTTTCTGTCTATTTTCACATTGCAACTTCCACTTTTATTTTATCTTTTTTCTACCTTAATTTTGCTCAATATTGTCAGGTTGTGCCTTGAACTTTTTTTTTTTTTTTTTGTGGAAACATCGCACCTTAATTAATTTGTCATAATTACTGTAATCTGAACCACTTTAAGGAAATACATGAATAGTGTGTATATATATCCACCACGTCATTCTTCCTTCTCAATGTTAATAACTGACTTTTTAGTTAAACGTTTTTTTTTTTTTTTTTGCTGTGCTATATTTAATGATTGCAGTTTTTTTGAATTATTATTTCAAAGTTTTAGAAGGGGTGATGATTTAACAAAGATTAGTTTAGTTTTTAATGTAATCACAACATTAGTTAGTTGAGGAAGTTACCTGATCATAGTCTAGGATTATTACATTAATTTACTCATGAGTTAAATGTTGTTATGCAAGTATGCTATTACTTCTTGTTCAATTGTTAAAGGTGCTTATCATCACACATATAAGTGGTACAAAAAAACTTAAGAAGTACTCTAACCAAAATACAAATTAATATTCATCTCTCATCCCCGATGGAAGGTATAGGGTTCAATTAATGCACAATTAGATAGTAATCCTATAGTAGTTTTGAAAATTATTTTTATGATACGTGTATGTGATATAAAAAGGTGATTGAAATATGTGTTTCGAATTTTTAAAAAACATTTTGTGAAAAATCATTCCAAACAAGTGGAGTGTAAATTTTTTGAAAATTTCTTTTGTTTCACAAAAAGTTTTGCATTGTTATACTTTGTGATAGAAGGTTTAACGTAGGCACTTTGCATTCTTATCCCAATATATAAGGTTTAAATCCCCAAATTAGACCTAATCCCTGTTAGTATCAAATCATGTCCTTTAAAAACAAACATAGATTATCCAATTGCAAGTTGGAGCTAGAGACAAGCGTGGAAATTTATGAAATGACGTGCAGGTGAGTGTCTGAGTAGGAGACCTACACACTAACGTTAATTCCATAATTGTGCTTCTAAGTATCATTATTAATGACAATGTCGAACCAGCTATTTGGTGGAATAGAATTGGAACTTTTCTCATATAATTATTACGAATGGAAGTCAACATAGATGTGCATTCTGAGATGGCTGGCTGGCATTATTTTTGAATTATTGCAACTTTTCTCTATTGCAAGTTTTTAACTAAAAAGACCATCAATAAAATATAGAAGAAGCTAATTTTCTCTTTGGACAGCTACATATAGTAGTTTAATAATTTTCGCCAGAATTGATCTAATGATGGATAGAAACATTAACAGGAAACTGTACTTATTCCAACGGAGTCATCCATTGTTTGCTCAATCTTTTGCAAACACAGTGGATTCAATGCAATCGGAATTTCTTATATCAAGATGGGAATTGTGAAAATTAGATTTTTATGATGAATTATCAAGCACCAAAACCTTCCCAAGCATCGAAATTCTAATAGTTTTGCTCAATCTTTTGCAAACACAGTGGATTCAACGCAATTGGAATTTCTCACATCAAGATGGGAATTATGAAAATTAGATTTTTAAGATGAATTATCAACCACCAAAACCTTCACAAGCATCGAAATTCTAATAGTTTTGCTCAATTTTTTGCAAACACAGTGGATTCAACGCAATTGCAATTTCTTATATCAAGATGGGAATTGTGAAAATTAGATTTTTAAGATGAATTATAAACCGCCAAAACCTCCACAAGCATCAAAATTCTGATAGTATCACACGAACAAAACTTATAGAACCTCCAAGATTTGTTTAACTTTTGCTTTCTAGATGCTAGCTCCATTAAGATTGAATAATCATTTGATGGAGAATCAAAACCGAAAATTCCGCTTGAAAAATGCCGAAAATTCCCCTAACCAGGGTTCTCTTCAAAAGCCGTGACAAGAAGAGAGAAGATAGATAAATTTAACTATTTTCCTTCGCTCTCTAAAATCGTATTTGAACCTTTTTGTTTCCTCATATAACTCTTAGTATTATTTTGTATTCATTGTTTTGTAACTCAACAACAAAAGATTTGTGTTATTTGTAACTAATTAGACATTGTATAAGAATTACTATGTCCAATCCTTTAATAAAACAGATTACTTGTCTTCTAAAAATTAAAATAATTGCAATAAACCTTCATAGTTAATTTATCTTATTAACCCATAAATAAAATTTACGGATCATAATTATTACATTAAGAGTTATCCAAATTAGATACTTTAATTTGTCATGAATTAAACTCATTAATTCAAATTTATTGATCAAGATTAATATCTTACAATGTGTCATGAACCACCAGGTTTTGAGCTTGAAAAGTTTTTAAATTATGTTTCCAAATTTTCAAAGGTCTTATATGGTTTAAAACAATCTCCAAGAGCTTGATATCACTACAAGAAATTTAGTTTTTACCCACACATAAAATTGTTACACATAATATGTGTGGGTATTTAGCCACACATCTATTTTATATGTGTGGGTAAATATAATAAGAAGAATTACTAAATATTGGGCATTTATTAAGTGTAAGTAAATATCTATAGTTTCATATAAATTTGGTGGGAGTTTTTCCCTCCATAATTAGGAATTGGCTGCATTTTCAAAATTTTTATAATGCTGATGTGGCTTTTTTTTTTTATATATTATGTGTAGGTAAAAGTTTTCTATTACATATAAAATTGATGGGAAAATTTCCCTCAAAATTTTGAAATTGGCGGTATTATAAAAAATTTTGAAATGCTGACATGGTTTTTTTGTTATTCATATTAAATGTAGGTAAAAGTTTTTCGTTACACATAAAATTGGTGGGAGAATTTCCCCCCAAAATTTAGAAATTGGCGGTATTATTAAATTTTTTGAAATATTGACATGTCTTTTTTGTTAATTAAATTATGTGTGGATAAATGTTTGTCATTACACATAAAATTGGCGAAAATAATTGTCAAATTTTTTGGAATGCTAATGTGTTTTTTGGAATTTAATATTACCTACACATAAGTGAAAATGTCCCTTATGTGTGGGTAATACTATAATATTTTCAAGTTTTACAATGCTGATGTGGTTTTTCCTTTTTTTTATTATCCATATTACCCACACATAATTGGAAATGTTAAATATGTATAGGTAATAATGGGGTAGTAACATGATATGACTTTTTTATCCATGATTTTTAACAAAAATACAATTTTATACATTTAAATTGTAAATAGAAAATGGTTAGTATTGTAATTTGATCAAAATATGAAAACTTAATTAAAAAAGGTCAAAAAATCAATGTACTCCCCAAAAATCAATACTCTTTCAGTAGCCCCAAAAGAAAACATCCTTCCCACAAAAAGAACACATCCTTTTCCAAAATTCCTCTGCCCTAACTATGACTTATCGCCGGAGCACCCTCGGTTGTATGGCCCTACATCGCCGGAGCATCGTCTCGCCAGTCTTCGTCACCTCCACGCCGGCAACTGTATTTGCTTCTTCAAAGAGGTAAGACATTCTTTCTTATTGGGTGAATGTTGTTGTTTATTCATCTGGTTTTGAGTTCTATGACTAAGTAGTCATAGGCATTATTCAAAGAAAAACTTGTTGACACTTGTTCCCAAAAGTGATTCTTAGGCATTATGGATTCGTCATCTCTTCCAATTTTCCCAAATAAAGAAGAAGGAACAAAAAAAATAATAAATAAAAAAATAGAAAATTATACTCTATAATAGTATACTCTGTAATAGTAAGCATTAAGCAAAAGACAGCAAAGAGATGAGGAGTGTAACATTAATCAACGGCCTTCTTTTGCACTTTTTTTTTTTGTTAAATTTTGGAATCCAGATGCACATTTTTTAGGCTGAAGTTGCTTCAAGAGTTTATGCATCCCAAGACCCGAGAGGAGATTGAATACTTTCTTTTCTGAGGGAGAAAAGAAGAATACATATTCAAATAGGAGTAGGATAATATATTGGCACATATATAGTGCGTAAATCTGGACAATCACAATGTTCCAAAAAATTCAGATAGATCCCGTGTCATAAAAACACATGGTTTTGTTGACTGGAGCAGTACTGGCACAGCAGGCTAACAAAGACATTAAACTTACTTTCACTACTCAGCAGATTATGCTCTCTTTAAAGGGTAATAGAAATCTGCATCTTTTTCATGGCCTAGCTAACTACTACCAAGGAGTATCAGGTGACACAAGAAGGGCAATGAATCAAAGAATGCAAGGCAATAGCTACTATACTAGCGTTTGTTACGTAAAAGTTTTTTAACTCATCCTTGGGAGCAATGAGGTAGCGAAAATAAGTTAATTTTTTGGTGGCTAAAGAGTTTAATCTAAGAAATTCAACTAATAGGATTGTGCCTTTTGAATCAAAATTTCTTTTTGATCTCCAGGTTGGTCCACTACGATACTGGGCAAGTGGATTGTATGTTTCAAATTTAATTAGTGATACAGATGATGGAGAATTCATTATCGTAATTCATAATATTAAACAAGTGATGTAGTTGTTGATAGGAATGAGTTTTCTTCTCCTCTTTTAATATAATTAATACCACGAACTTCCTTTGGTTGTTAGCTTTCAAATACTGGAGGAAGATTTATAATCGCCTCTAATGGTATGTGGGATGCATTATTATATATCTGGCTACATAATTTTACTGAGGAGTGTCAATAGATTTTGCTAAAAAAGATAGTTGATAAGTTGATGAGAGGTGGGAGCTTTTTCTTGTTCATTTTCCAAGTTCCAGCCTCACTTTTTCAGTTTGTATGTAGTGGTTGTTGGTTAGTATGATCAAATAAAAATTCAGGACTGTTTGTATTTGTGCGTTAATATGATTGGTGTTTGTTTCATATAATTAATTGTTTCTCAAACAAAGTAGTATTCTAGACTATATATTTCTTGTTTGGGCGGTAATGGAATGCGTAAGTGATTCTCCATATTTTGGAGTTTGGCATGCTCATAATGATATAAGTGATTGTCTAATTCATTGTACTTAGCATGATGTTCAAAGTCTAATAAAACTCAACTGGACTTTAAGTAGTTTCAAATACTGTTCTAGTATCTAGCAATAACATTTTGGATCACATGTAGAGATTATAGGTCATTTCATGACTTTTGGTCTAAGAAGTAAAAGTGACAAAGAGCATAATTTTTTTTAAGAATAAAAATGTTAAATAACATGATGCTTCTTTGAGCTGAAATTTCATTTTCGGTGTATTATTTAATAATGTACTTGTCTCTTATTATTATTTTTTGGTGTAGGCTAATGTTTTCATTTTCCAAGTCTTGAATTGTTCTCTTGACTCTTTTTAGGACTCAAATTCATATAAAATAATCATGTTTTTTAGAAGTTACATATAACATAATATTACATATTTTAGGCTCGCAAAAGCGTTATTTGAATGGGAGCACCATATGACAAGCTATATGTGGACCAGATGCAAATAAATAAAGAGCCTAATCAATATTAGTATATTACCATAATGCAATTAACCGTTGAAATTTGTCAAAAGAGAACTTAACAATTGAAAAGGACTAATTAAGGTAACCAAATACCAAACTGAGAAAACTTCCAAGACCAAGATATGTTTTTTAGTCAATTTTTTGTCTAATCTTTCATACATATTGAAGGGTTGTATCCAATATTATTCATACTATGATGTTGTTGGCCTCTATGTTTAGTATTGATTGGCATTGTCCAATGGGGAACTCCATAAAGTTTTACTGCCTATTGCAGCAGTTGCCTACATGCAGCTGCAAGAATATGGTATGGCCTAAAAGGATGTGATAACTAGCTTAAGAAATTAGTATGTACTTATCGGATATAGGCCAATAATTCAAAGTTTTTGTTAAATATACAATGACCCTTTTGATAAGTGCTAAAGTGAACTAGTTTTTTTAGGTTAGGTTTTTAGGGTTTTCCATGAGTTTTTCTCTATTTCTTAGCTATTTCTTCTCTTTTATGATTTTAATGCCAAATTGTGTAAATGCATGATTTAAAAGTGTTTTTACACCATTTTGTAGGGTTTTGATACCTTCAACTCGATTTCAATTGATTGGAGTGCAATGAAGAAATAGGCGAAGAAGAATTGGAATGGAAACAGTTTGGCAGCTTGGACATATTTCAGTATTTTGGTCATATCTAGAGCTAGAGACATTGGATTGGGATGACTCTTGAGGTATTTTGAAGCTAAGACAATTTTTTACAATTCATACGCAGACATCAAAGTCTAGTTCTCACGTTTCAATGGTCAAAATCCCAAGTTACTGAAGCACATTTGCACTGCAAGGCTGTTCCGACCAGTTCTTAGTATTTTGAGTATATATCTGGCTACAAAGCTCTAAATGACATGATTTTTGATGTTTTTGAAAGCTATCTCAAGGGGCTACAACTTTTGTGTTGTAAGGAAAAGCTAATTCGGCTGCCTTTGAGGCCAAATCTGACGTAGACAAACCGCGTGACAACCCGCGCGCGATTTGTGCTGCGGTTTCCATTCAGAAATTAAGTGAACAAACCGCGCGACAACCCGCGCGCGGTTTATGCCGCGGTTTCTTCACAGAATCTGCAGCGTATTTAGCAGCTAAACTGGCCATTTGACGAAGAGAAGAACCCTAACTCGGGAGAAAACACACACACGCCGCAGACACCTCAAAAACACACATTTGGCACATCTAGAGTGATGTAGGGAGGAGAAAGCAAGAGTAGAGGGACAACTCAAGGGCTTCAATGGTGAAAGCAAGAAGATTTTATCAAGATGCAAGGGAGGATTCAAGGGGGCTGCATGAGAATGAGCTTTCTCTTTCTTTCTTGTCTTTTGTTAATTTTATTCTTGTAATTATGAATTGAGTTTATGATTTAGATGGGATGAACCCTAGATTCTTATGTCTATGATTTTATTCTTGGTTTAATGAAAGACCCACTTTGTTCTTAGATTTATTCATGAGTTTATTTGTGTTTTGGATTGGGATTTGCATGCATCCTTCAATTCAAGTATTGATTTTGTATGGGTATATCGAGAGATTGCACATATGATTAGATCACTTCATGAATAGAGAGAACTTGAATGAATTGCTAGAGATAGAATTACATGAGTTCTTCCTAAGTTGAGTTTTAGGATTAAAGCTCAACCACAAATGGAGTCCATTGATTAGAAATTGCATCTTTTAGGGGTTTTAATTGAGAAGAGATTCCAATTAATCAACCGAGAAGGTAGGAATTGTTTCACTTGAGAAAGGATATAATTCACATAAAGGACTCCAGGGTCTAAGCAATTGGGTTAATCATTAATCAAGTTAGAGTCTTGGCATGTTGGCTTAGGGGAATTCTTCATCTAAATTCACCTCTACTTTTGTCCATTCTCTCTACTATATTCTATATTGCCATTTAGTTAGATAATTAGTTTTAGCTAATTTGTATTTTCATTTAATTCGTCATTCACTTTGTGAGGTTAGATAATAGAAAGAAGGTTAATACTAGTACTCACATAGTCCCTGTGGGATACGACACTCGGTACTCCTGTACACTGTACTACTGGAAACGATAGGTGCACTTGCCTAAGTATCCTTAGTGTAGCTAAAGGATTATCACCTTTTCCCTTTAAAAAAATTAAAAGAATTCTCCCCGAAGTCACTAGGGGGTAAAGATACAATGCTAAAATTTCCCACGCAGAGTTACCATGTTGGGCTTGTTCCATTCCTCAAGCTTTGATCTCATGAATGATTGGAATTTGGGAATGGTAAAATAAATTTTTTGATGATTCGAAACTGAGTTCTTAACCAACTTTTGCTGCTCATCATGTTAGGGTGAACAGGGACCTAAGAATCAGATTTAAAAAATTTAAATAAAATGTTGTGGTAACAAAATATTGTAAAAAAAATTATAAAATCTTATTATTTTTTAATTGAGTTTGGTTCTATAAAAATACAAGCAGTTGGAAATGAATTTGAGGAGGGTACAATTGAGGTTTGACCAGTCCAGCTTTGGTTCTGTGAACTATAACAAACAGCAACAGGGATCAGGGAACAGTCATTTACAACTGATTAGAGTTGTTTGTGGTTTTCTTTAAAAACTGATTAAAAGTTGACAAGGGGAGGGAGAGTGTAGTTAAAATATTCTAGTTCAGGTGTAACCAACTTTGAGTTGCACCCACACGTGAGACACTCTAATTGGTCTCTGTGGTTTTCTTTTCTGCCTACTTGTTTGCTCGCTGATCTAGAGGGATGGATAGCTGGCCAGTACATGTTTTTTCATTGTTGAAATGATTCTTTGACCGGTTTTTGGCTTTAGCAATTGAAATGGAATTTTAATGCAAATTAAGTACAAAACCATTATAAGATAAAAAGGGCAAGGTTACAAATTTGGATATAGTACCTAGAAATTTTCAGTAATTAGGTACTAATACTACTAACAGAGATACTATCACATAAGGCATGTCCAGGAGAAGGAAGTAAAAGATCTTGTGCAGTTTAACAAACTCTCAACAAGGAATGTTATATTATTTAGAACTCTGTAATCATTTGTGGCAAGCTCTTCAGGAATTCAATTTTTTTTTTTTTTTGACATTTTGCTAAGGGAAATGTTTATATGTGCATGTATTTGTACTTTTGCTGATAATTAAATTTATAATATAACTACTCTGCTAACAAATCGAGTCCAAAGGGTTTGAAATTTACTATGATCTATTTAAGTGTTGTCAAATTCTAACATTGTAGGATATAGCGATTTATCATTTAGAATCTGTCAACGTGGCTAACTATACTCTTAGGAACTAGATTTACTAAGTTTGTTGATGATTTGCAAGCCACAAGAGACAATTGTACTCCTCATGTTCGAACATCTAATGCCATAGAACAAAAAAAGTCCCACAAGTTAGCCATCTAGGATGTTGAGAAACTGCCAGATTTATACCTCTTATTGCATGGATGGGAAATGGACCTCTTTTGTCTTGATTAGTAGTATGAAGTGGGTAAAGGGAATTGAATTAGCTTGAGTGACATTGTTTTTGACCTTGAGACAGCTTGCAATCAACCAAAAACTTTTTCCCAACACCATTATTGTTCTCCAAGGCTTGTTCATTTATTCAGTCAATCATATAGGGACACTAAGCTCCTAAACAGTAAACAATAACAGTAGAAATATGCATGTTTCAGACTTCAAAACCTCTGTGTGTGTGCGAGAGAGAGAGAGAGAGAGAGAGAGAGTGAAAAGGATTTCAGTCAAATTTAGTTATTGAAATATCACTTCAATCTACGCTTTTCATCAATTAGTTTTGTTGTTCATGTACTAAAATGATAGCAGCCAGCAAATTTCATTTATTACCATTTCTAGTGCTACCTTATTTCTTTTTTTTGGCCATTAATGATAATTTTGTGTTGTTAGACATGCATAATAAGAGAATCGCATTATGAGCAATAATTTCTACTCTTGTTTGGCTACTACTGTGGCTTTTTTTCTTCATATGTATATTTCCCATATATTTTCTTGCTCAAAATAACTTGGTTATGTCTACATGGCATTATATTTAAACTACTCATAAATAAAATACTTGGGAACCAAATTCAAGGGAAGGACTGGGTAAAGTGAAATATCATGCTTCCTTTAATCCAAAAGAGATTACTAATGAGTTCAAAAAGAGAATTTCGTTACAAAAACTCTCTTTTATAGATTGTTCAGAGGTAAAATTCAACAAGATTCAAGAACTTCATAGGTGTACGTGCAGATGTGGGATTTTTTGACAATCTCCTTTAGTGTAAAGAGATTTCTGTGCTGTAAATCCTGCTAAGTTTGTACATGTGTGCATTATATTCCCTTTAGTTATTTGCTTATGATGATAACTTGATGCTAGTGTAGTTTTACTACTGGCTAACTTGAAGTTAATAATGCAAAAGAAAGTAAAAGCATATGATAAAATTTATTACGCTAATTGGATATTGTTTCCAAAATAGGTTGACAGTTGCATATATATCGAAACCTAACAGAATGCTATTTGATAAGCTTGAGTTTGGTATTTTAGTCATAAAAGTTTCATTTTCTTTCTTATGTATGTTGTTCCTCTATTTTAATCAAATTTTATATGAAGTTGATCATGGCTTAGGACCATCTCAACCCAGCACAGAACACATTGATCCAACCTCTCACCATTCCGATCGCTCTCATTCTTGCAGCAGTAGCAATGAGTTTGCTGATACTAATTCAAGATTTAATGATGTTGTGTGACATTTTATGTATTGCTAATACTGGTTCTATGGCTTTAGTAAGCCATCTTTTGTGATATTTTTACTGTTTTCTATTTGAACATACTACTTTCTTACTTTTAAATTTGTGTTGGATGTTTAAATATTTGGATGTTTGGATGTTTGGATTGTGATATGGAAATCTGTTGGTTTGTCTGGTTCTTGTGTTTTATTAGGCATGAATGTAATTGAAATTTAAAATGCATACAGGTACATTTTATCTACACATACAAATGATTTTTGCCACATATGCAGGTAGCTTACATTTACATGCACATACTTTTACCCACACATATAAGGGTTTTACCTACACATACAAATGCTAACAAAAAAAAAAAAAAAAAAGCTACTTTATCTACACATGTAGATATTTTTACGCACGCATACGAAGTGTCTTGCTATATGTGTATGGAGATTTAGCCACACATTGGCCTATCTTTACCCACACATTGAGCAACTTTTACCCACACATTGAGTGATTTTTACCCATGCATACGAAGTGTATTGGAACATATGTATGAAGATTTAGCCACACATTGACCTCTTTTTACCCACACATTGTGCTCCATTTACACACACATATTGCTAAACGTTTATCTACACATAAAAGAAATGTCATGCCACGTAATATGACACATCACATGCCACGTCATCATACACGTCATACAAAACCTACCGACATGGAAGCATCGTCAGCAACCACGTCATCATAACACATTTGGCAACTAAATTATCTACACCTGTTATAAATATTTACTAACATATATATGTGTCGGTAAATGTATTATCTTTACCCACACATAAGAATATGTGTAGGTAAAAACATTTCTCTGCGGTTTTTTAGCTACACTTGATGACATTTAATTTATGTGTGGGTAAAGAGTTTTCCTTACACATAACAATGTTTTACCCAAACATATTGTGTGTGGATAAAACCTTAATTTCTTGTAGATGAAAAATTGAGTGATATTTTGATTGAAAACTATTTCAAAAGGGGAATTGTTGATACCGCTCTTTTCACAAACACTTGCAATAATCATCTTTTAGTTGTGCAAATATATATTGATGATATTATATTTATTGGTAGTAATGAGAAGTTGTGCAAAGAGTTTTCTAGCATGATGCAAAGAGAATTTAAAATGAACATGATGGGCGGAGTTAAAATTCTTCCTTGGGCTTCAAATTCTCCAAATGACATAAGGAACATTCATCAACCAATCTAAGTGTTCAAAACAAACGCTCAAAAGATTTGGCATGAAGGACTAAAAGCAAGGGGAACTCCAGCAGGCACATCAAAATTATTTGGCAAAGATGAAGAAGGAATTAACGTAGATTAAAAAAAGCTATAGAGGAATGATTGGTAGTTTGTTTTATTTAATCACCAATAAACCGAAAATTACATTTAATGGCCATAAAAAGGAAAGATATTCGAAAAGAACTATAGACCATGGTTTGTGGTATCCTTAGTCTAGTTATTTTGGCTTGATTTGTTGTTTGGATTCTAATTTGTAGAGTTGATAGGAAAAGCACTAGCAGTATGTACTGTAATTTTCTTGTGTCGCGTCCTAAAAAACCGTGAGTGAAGGGTGCTAGTGGGGTCATTAACTGTCGCGTCCGAAGAGATGGTCCGGTCTTGGTGACCCTTTCGAAAATAAAAGTTTTAGAAAAAACCGTGCGTGTGTGAGAAAAAATCAAATTTTAGTAAAAAAATGTATTTTAAGAAAAAATGGTATTTTTAAAAGAAAATAAGGCCAGGACTAAAAGTGGGACAGATTTGGCCAAATAATTTGAAAAAGGGTTTTATTTGAAAAATGGAGTGGCCACTTGGTACTGAGTTAGGGTGTACCAAGTCACCCGAAAATTGTTTAACAAAACTAAACTAAAAATAAAATTTATAAAATCATTTAAAACCCTTTTCCAACTCTGATCCACGAAAATGAGAGAAAAATGTCCGGGAGTCACATTTGAAGAAAGGGAAGGCAAAGGCTCACGCCTAAGGCACCCTTTCTACCTAGCCAAGGCTAGTTGCGAGGTTTAATCAAATTTTCCTAAATTAACCCTAAATTCTATCACGTTTAGATGTATCTATATGAATGCAAATCCTAAGTCTAAATGTGAGTATCGAGAGGGTCGAAATGTTCCGTCGAGGCTTCGTTGGAATTATCGCATTAATTGCGAAACCCGAGTCGAGACCTCGAGGGAGTCACAAGTTTTTATGCAAAATGTGATGCAAAAAGAAAAGCAAATAATAATATATAGTAAGTGAAGAAAGAAGGTGGGTATGCAACATGACGGGTACAGGGGACTAATAACTCATGACTGAATGTTTCTACTCACGGAGGGGGGAACGGCCTGTACGCCACTGCTTCCCGTGTGAGTAGGCAACTATTTCTAGTCGGATCACACAAATGTCCTAAAATCTAAGTGAAATGTAACCTAGATGTCATGCATTTGAAAAACGTGTCAATAATAATAATAATAATAATAATAATGGTAATAAATAGTAATAATAAAATCATGCCAAATAAAAAAAATTAAAAGTGTGTGAAATGAGACGAGAAATGCACACGAATGTACCTAATACTAAAATGTCCTAAGGGTCTAGCATTGGACTAGCCCGTTCTAAAAATCCCACTAGCATTGGACTAGCGAGGAAAGAAAGAAGCCACAACTAGCGTTGGACTAGTGTGGTGACGGAATACTATAAATCATGAATTAAACATTAAAGCATGAATTAAAAGCAAATTAAACATATAAAAAACATATGAGATCACATAGGAGCACATAACACATAAGCATAATATTCTAGATGCAAAAATCCTAAGGAAAGCGGTAAAAGAAATAAACACGTAAACACGCAAAAGCAAATAAAACCTAATTATTACACCGGGAGGCTTGATTTACAATTTAAAGGGGGAAATTAAAAATGCCATATCTATTACATTTTCTATCTAATTATACAATTTTTGCTAAAATTATGAGAAAAATAATCTAACTATTACATTGACTAGCTAAACACAAAAATATTACATTTTTCATCAATATAATAAAATTTAAAATTAAATAACACAAAATAAATAAATACGCAAAAAGTGTATAAGATAAGAAACGCATAAAAAATGCATAAAATATCACATTAGAGCACGTTGGAGCACATAAAGAAGCAATTAAAAGGTAACAAAAATACCTTTTTTAAGACCCGGTACAAAAGCTTAAAAATGAACACACAAATTAAAGGGACAACTATTTGATAAAATAAAGAATAAAATGCGAAATACTAACACATTAGAAGAATGTAAATTATAGCAAGTTAGAGGGGAAAAAAACAGAAGTAGAGCAAATTAGGGACCAAATCGTAGATTTAAACTAATTGGGACAAAATTTGAAATTTACTCAAGTCAAGGGGCAAATATGCAAATTAAACAAATTGAGGCAGCAAAACAATGAATTCTAGCAAAGTGCAAAAAATGTAAATTAAAGCTAAGCAAAAAGGGGAGACAAATAAAATTCCAGCAATATTAAGGGGAAAATTGCAAATTATGGGACCCAATTGAAAGAAATTGAACCTACAGGGGGCAATCTATAATTAGTAGGGACTAAATTGTAGAAATCAAAAGTATTAAAGGGGGCGCATTAATGCTACTAAAAAATGTTAAGGGCTGAAATATAAATAACTATCTTATAATAAAATGACAAGAAGAAAAAAAAATCCCAAACTAAATTAAAAAAAAACTAAATAAATTCACTAAATAAGTTAACTTAATGCAATCAATTAATTAAACTAAAACTAAATTAACTAGTTAAAATGCATTAATTAACAAAATTTAGAAATCCAAATCAAAACAAAATAATTGATTGATCAAACTACATAAAAAAAATAAACAACTCATAATCCAAAACCCAAAAATCGAAAATCCCCAATCCTAAATAATTTTCCCAGAAACTACTTTTCTCTCTCTCCTTTCTATTTTTCTTTCTTCTTTCCCGTTTTTCCCTCTTTCTTCACTGGTTCTTTCCTTATCCACTTCTCTTTTTCTTTCTTTGTTTCTTCCTGATTCTTTCTTCTTTCCGTCGCCCTTGCTCTCTCTCTACCTCTCTCTACCTCTCTCTCTCTCTCGCTCTCTCACACACACTCTCTTTCTTTCCTTCTTTCCTTCCCCTCTTCTCTGTACACGCCATCTGTTCTCTTTTTCTTCTTCAGCTTTCTCTCGTTTTTCTTTCTTCTCCCTCGCCGTTCTCTTACTCTCTCCCTCTCTGATTTCTCTTCTCCCTTCTTCTCACACACTTCTGTTTTCGTTCTCCACCAGAATCCAGTTCTCTTTTTATCTGATTCTTTTTTCTTTCTCTCACTTTTCTCTCCCCCGCTCTTTCTCTCATTCTTCCCCTCTATTTCTCCAATGTCTTTCTGCTAAAATCCAACCCCCAAGAAAGAACAAGACAGCTTTCTCACTGAAATTTCCCCAAATTTTTGTTTCCCAATAAAAATTTATCGAACCATTAATTCAAATCTAAGCCAAATTATCACAAAATCAACGAATACAGTTTCTGTGAAGAGAATTAAAGAAATGGTTACCTGAGTCAAGGGAACAGAAGCGATGGCCATGGCTGTGACTGCTTCAAGGGGATTTGAACTAATTGCGGGTGGATAATTGGTTGTTGGTTAGGCCGTAGGCTGAGGGGCCATGGGTTGAGTGGAGATGCTGGTGATGTTAGTGGTTGTCCGGTTGTGATGGCACCGGCTATACGATGGCGCGAGAGAGGTTCTTATGTTATTTGTGGACTAATTGAAGCTTAGGTGGTGGAATTCGGAGGAGGGACTGCTGCTGATGATGGTTGGTTTGTAACAGTGGCAATGATGAGCAAAATTTGATTGTCGTGTGAGTGATAGTTATATGTGATGGTTGGTTTAGTGGCGTGTCTGATTGTGAGTTGGGCGACCATGCTTGACTCCTGGTGGTGCCCTGGTAATGGAAATTGCTGATAGAGGACAGATGGCTTTGACTTTGGTAACATGCTGGGAGTGGTTAATGGTGGAGTGGCTCAAACTGGTGGAACTTTGGAATAAGGAGACAATGATGGAAAGGGGAGCCGAGATGGAGGGTAGGGGCTGGTGGTTATTTATTGGGGCTACCATTGATATTTGGGACTGTGGTTTTGGGTTTTTGCAGGTTATTTAGATGATGGTGTTGATTGTGAAATTGGATGGTTGGCGATTTTGGGAATGTACTGATTGTTTTTAGGACTGGATTGGGTGATTGTTGTGACTGATTCTGGGAGCTGATTTAGGTTGTTTCTTGTGAAGAATTGCAGAGGGTGCAGGGGTATGGTGGTAGAGAATAGTTGATGGAGGCCCTAATTGCATTGAGCTTATGGTTGTGGTGATGGAATTGCTACGGGTAGTTGTCTGGATTTTGTTTATTTGCAGGTTATAGGCGATTGGAGGGGATATTTTTAGGCTATAGGAAGTGGAAATTGGGTTGAGGTGTTGTGACTGGGAAGGCTTTGTGCATGAACCGTGACTGGCTTTAGTGGAGGAAATGGTGGTTGATTGGTTTTGTTATGGTTCTGTGAATTTGACTGTGGTGACTTGCGATTTTGTGACTAAATTTTATGATTTGGGAAGGGTTGACCTAGGCTTGGAAGATGGTGGAGTTGCTATATATTTGCAGGTTGAGGAGCTTGATTGTAGTAGACTGAATTTCTGGTGGTTGCTTGGGGAATATTGTGGCTATTTATGTCCTAGTTTTGTCAGAGAAATTGGTAGTTTTGGGCAAATGGAGATGGGCTGTGTTGAATTGGAATTTGATGTGTGTATATCCGTGTGCTTGGTATGTGCGTTCGTGACTGTGTGTGTTGTGCATGAATTTGAGTGTGTGTGATTGTGTGTTGTTTGTGTGTGTGATTGTGTGTGTAACAACTGTGTGTTTGTGTGTGAGTTAGTGTGAGTGCGTGTTAGTGTTTGATGTTGTGTGCGTGTATCTGTGTGATGTGAGTATGCGTGAGAAGTGTGTGTGTAGTGTGTGAGAGAGAGTGAGTAGTGCGTGTTATTGGTGTGGTGTGTGAAAATTTGAGGATGTGTGGTGTGTGTTCTTGGTGTTGTGTGTGAAAACTTGAAGATGTGTGGTGTGTGTTCTTGGTGTGGTGTGTAAAAACTTGAAGATCTGTGTAAAAAAAAAGTGTGTTCTTGGTGTTCTTGGTGAAATGGAATAACTAAAAACTAAAAATTCTCCCTAGAATTTTTATTTTTTCCCCCTTTTTTTAATCCCCAAGTGGAGATATTTTTAGTGCACAAGTTTTAACCTCCAAGAAATGATTAAAAGACCAAAATGCCCTTGACTACTAAAATTACAACTTTACCCTTAAAAAAGATAAAAATCTATATTCTCTCACAAAAATAGAAAAAATTAAGAAAAATGAAAATAATAAATTTATTAATAAAAATTCACCCTGAAAAAAAAAGTTAATAAAATTTAAAAACATGCTTGAAAACTTGAAAAATAAATTTGGTACACAAAAATGGGCGAAAGTGGTATTCGCGATGCGAAATTACCATTTTACCCCTGTGCTAGCGAAAATACATAAAAATACCAGCTGAATCCGAAAAAATCACAAAATTTAAAAATACGTATAAAAGTACAAAAAATTAATTTAAGCCCTCCAAAATTAATGAAAAATATTTACAATTAAAAAATTAATATTCTGCCCTCCAAAATTGTTGACTTCTTCATTTTTACCCAAAAATCAGGATTTGACTCCAAAAAATAGGAAAAAGGTCCCCCAATATTTGAAAATAAATGGTGTGTCAAAATTTAGTGTTTACATCTTGGAGATTACCAAATTTCTTAGTTTAATAAGAAACAAAGTTCTATTTCATTATCCACAGTGGAAGCGGAGTGTATAGCGGCCAGTAGTTGTTGTGCAAACTCTTGTGGATGAAGCACATTTTAGAAGTTTTTTTTGGTCTTCCATTTGATTTTGTGCCACTTTATTGTGATAAAACTAGTGCAATCAACCTTTCTAGGGCAAAGCACATAGATGTTAAGCACCACCTCATTAGAGTTTTAGTGCTCAAAAGTGAGATTCATTTAGAGTATATTCTCACTAAGGATCCAGTAGACAACATATTCACTAAGGCACTCCCAAAAGATAGGTTTATTTTCCTTAGAAGCAAGTTATGTGTTAGAAAAATGTTTTTCCAAGCTTCGTAAGCAAAACTCCACTTTTTAGCAGGATGCATTTGATAGCATGCGTTATGCGGACATCTAGATGACGTCCAGATGTACATCCGAATATCGACTATTAGAAATTCAGATTAACTTTCATCTAGACGCAAGATTCGAAGGCATAAGTATGTTACGAATGTCTGAATCGACAACGGATGTCCTCATTTTTACATACAAATCGCACGCTTTCACTTCTCTCTCTTCTAAAACAATTTTCTTCTCTTCAATCCTCAAGCCCACAAGAATTTTCCTTCAATTCTTCATCCCTATTTACCAAATCTTCATCATCTTCCATTCCTACACTAATCTAGTCATGTTTTTTTTTTCCCTTTCCTAGGGTTCTTGTCAACCTAGTTTTTCCCCATATGTATCCCTCTTTAATTTGGTCATCAAATCCAATTGTTTCTTCATTTAATGGCTAGTGCTCGATAAGGAGATCATAGAGGAGGCCATGGAGGTCTTGTAAGAGGCTAGGGTGTTGCCGTCAATGTCAATGAAGTCCAACACCTTCGTAAGAAATTTTTTGATAGAAAATCCCTTAAATTGTATAATGAATTGGAGAAGAAGAATGTCACTGGGCAAATATCCTATGCTTTTGATGAGTTTAATGGTGGATTAGAGGATATACCTACCATGTTAAAGGTATTAAAATGAGGTAGGGCGGGTGAAGTCAATGACACTGTGTATGTGGATTTAGTCAAGTAATTTATGCTAATTTGAGAATGGTTGCAGATCATGCTGAATCTATAGTAAATGGCATCCCCTTTGCTTTTGATGTTAGGGAAGTTAATGAGTTATTTTGAATGACAAAAGAGCGAAATAATTTTTGCAAGCCAAAAGCGCGAACCCCAATTTTTTACTATGATGAATTGGAGAGTTTCTTTCTTTGGAAACACTGATGGTAATAAATCATGCAATTTCAAGATGAATTATTTTGCTCTCCTGAATTGTGGGTTGAATCCCATTATGGTGTGCATGTTCACACCTACAAGTGGTCACAAAACAAATATGACTTGCATTGGTTTGCACTTATTTTTTTTGGGATTCTTAGAGCCATACCTATTAATGTAGGTGCTTTCGTGTTTAAGTATATGTTTCTATTCAAAGAAGACTCTACCAAAGGCCTTTGATGGGATAGTTGGAACTAAGCCTGGAGATAGGATTTATAGAAAGTTCTTTAAGTGACTTCACTTGGCATACAATGGGTACAAGTGATTGTATAGATAAAGAATGATAAAGTTAGGATATGCTCCAGGTTATTGAATAAGGGATTATATATATGATGGTATTGTAGATGCAGAGGATCCATAGCACATGGATGAAGACATTTGTACTTACGAGCCTCCATTTTAGTAGATTTCCCCTCATCCCCGGTGGGGACATGCTGTCGTCCAGCACCTTTGTCCCACCGCTTTAACTTTTTTTTTTTCACCATCTGCTTTATAAGTACCTCAATCGTCACCACATATGCCACCACAGCCTTGGGAGAGCAAACTAATAATTCTGTTGATGATCTATCTCTTAAGATGGACCAAATGAGGACAGATATTTGTAGCGTGCATAGCAGGAGGGATTAGATGCAAGGAGAGATTTCATTGGTCGGGACTCATATTTCTATCATCGAGAAGAGGTTAAGGTCTATAGAGCTAGCACACGAATATGATGTTGATTCAGATCAACTAGTAAATTTTCCATACTATTTGAGGACGCATCAATGAAAGCAAGAACAAAGATGTGAAGTTTATCTTGATAGGACTTCTTCCTTAGCTCAGTCAGGTTCTTCATCATCTCGAAGCATTTGATTTTCGTACTCCACTAGGACAGGGGCTTTTGAGCCTTTACAACTGAGTAGTTGATATGATAGCTCTTAGAGCACTTTGTACTATATATTTACATTAATCGAGGACTAGTATCTAGTTCTTTGAATGTTTTTAGTCTTGATTTATGTTTTTAGAGTTGTTTAAGTATTTGGATGTTTGAACTGTTTTTTATTTAAGTTAAACTCTTTTTTACATGTTGGAATACTTTTGTTTATAGTATATGTTTATGCTCATGGTTGGTTTATCATATTGTGTGCTTATGCATTGGTTTATGCTAACGAATTATCGTACTTCTCAGATAAGGGAGCAGACCCCCCATTTTTTCTCTCTTTTTATCATCTCACATTGTCATATGGTTCTAATAATGCCAAAAGAAGGAAAAATATAAATTCATTTACTTATGGGGAGTAGTGAAAACCAATTCTTTATCAAGCATATATTCAGAAAGAGCCTAAACCTGAAGTGTGTTTGTAAATAAAATGTTATTATGGCCATCCTTCATCACTAGTTTTTCACTAGTAAAGATGATTGTGGAATTGAAGAGGAGGAAGAAATTGCAAAGTATCACCATGCTGAAGATCATGCGGATACACTAGGAAGAGAAGCAGGCGTTCAGATTACTGGAAATGCGGTCAGTGAGTATACAGATGATGATGCTAACACATCATGTGGATGTCTGTGAATCCAACCAATTTGTATCCCAAAGCACATTTATTTGCATTACTTGAGTAATAATTGAAATCTCCTTATGTAATCTCCAGCAGATGCTGCCGATTGTTGATATATAAAATGCAATCATAATTTTTGATATCATGATTGAAATTTAGAAGAGTGAATGTACAATACGTATTTAGGACAAATATCAAACAATAGTTTTAAAAAAAATTTTGTTCGATTTATGCGAAGTACACTCGAATAAAGCTTTAAAGAAACAAGCCTGAAAGTAGATTTTAATTAATCACAAAATATTGCGCAGCCCCAAGAAGTGGCATTAATTAGTTGTAAGCATGAGGATTCGCAAGGAGATAAGCCTCAACAGCCTTGAACATGGCCAAGGCCTTTTCTTTTCCTGCCTTAATCTTTTCTTTTCCTCCCTAAATTTGTTCTTCTGTAAGCTGGACATCACCCTTGGCGTAATATGTGCTGCTAGTTTTGCAGATGACCCTCCATCAACGGAGGCTTCAATTTTGATAACATAAGAGATTTTCTCAATCACATCCTTTAATGCATCACCTTCAACTACGGTATAACTGTAAGTGAAGTTATCTTTGTCAACTTTGTGCTTGGCACTCTTATATTGACTACCTAAAATTAAAACAAAAAGAAACTGTTGGTTTTTGAACAAAATAAATGTCAAAAAATATAATTTACATTGGCAGAAAATGAAAAATTATGAAAATAATCACGTAATCTATGATTAGGATTAACCTTCGCCAAAAGTAATTAGCTTAATAGATCCCACTCCTCCATCTCCTTCAAGGATTTCAACACTCTTAACTGCCTCTGGTAAGACCTTGCAAATGAGATTGTCATCCAGGATGAAGGCGTTGAACAATCTTGCAGGAGGGATTGAGGAGGTGACCTCATGATCGTAAGTGATAGGTGCCATGATGCCTTGATTTGGTAATTGGGATGGAAAAGTTATTAAAAAAGAAAGCTTTCAGTAATTCCTGAAGAAGTTGATGGTTCAAACCGAGGGTGAGATCGTTGTGTGAATCGAAGTGCAAAATACTTGGGTGCGTTTCGTAGTCAGTTTTGGCGTGAGAAGAATATTTGGTATGAGAAGGCTTCTTATAGAAATCCGATTGGGACGGTGACGGAAGTGACTTTAATTTTCAAGATGTCAAGGAACATTTGCTGGATAATTTTCCCTCTGGACCATTTCACATCCACATGTTTCTGTCAATTTTCACATTGCAACTTCAACTTTCATTTTTGTTCTTTTTTCTCCCTAAATTTTCTAAATATTTTCAGGTTACACCTTAAACTTTTTATTTGGAAACATTGTACGCTAATCAATTTGTCAAAATTGCAGCACTGAAACCAAAAGTTTTTGGCATATGTAGTTTTAGTCCTAATAGTTTAGACAAAATTAAATTTAGTACAAAATGTTTTAATTTTTTAGCACATTTAGTCCTATTGATCTATTTTGCCACAAGCTTATCAGAATCCAATCACGTGACATAGACATGCCAGTGACTAAATTTTCAAAAAAATAGAAAAAAGGAGAAATTTTTAATTATCATAATTTGTAATTAGTGAAACACACAAAGGCATTGTCTAAGCGGATTTTTTTCAGTTTCATCTACTTATTTACCATGTGCGAACTTAAATTAGTGCTTTTAATTACAAATTATGTCAAATAAAATTTTTTCCTTTATGTCTAATTTTTTTTTAAAAATTTGGTCACCAGCGTTGAGTATCACGTGACCGGATTTCAGTAAAATTTTAGCAAAACAAGTCAATTGGACTAAAAGTGTTGTAAAATTGATAGATTTGGTACTACATTTGCTTTCGTTCAAAGTTTAGAAAGTAAAACTACTAATGCCCCAAACATTTGATAAATAAACTACAATTTTCTCCATTATTTATGGACTATTGCAACTTTTCTCTATTGCGAGTTTTAAACTAAAAAGACCATCAATAAATTATTGAAGAAACTATGCTACGTCCTCCTTCAACAGCTACATATAGTAGTTTAATAATTTTCACCAGAATTGGTCCAATCATGGATTGAAACGTTAGAAGGAAAATATATTTCAGCTTTATTCCAACGGTGCCATCCATTGTGTTTATTGAATATTTGATCCATCTTTTGCAAACATAATGGATTCAACGCAATCAGAATTTCTTAAATCAATATGGCAACTGTGAAAATTAAATTTTAAGATAGCAATATTTCAGCTTTATTCCAACGGTGCCATCCATTGTGTTTATTGAATATTTGATCCATCTTTTGCAAACATAACGGATTCAACGCAATCAGAATTTCTTAAATCAATATGGCAATTGTGAAAATTAAATTTTTAAGATAGCAAAAATGATAACGAGGTGGAAACATAAAATTTGATTAGTCTAACCACTAAGCATACACGTATATAAAACATAGATTTGCAGTAGTTCGTAGAATATATACCCCTCAAGTATACACCAATAGGAGACTACTTCACAAGCGTCAAGTCTCTAAAAGTATTCACACGAACAAAACATATAGAGAGCCTCCAAGAATTTAGCTATTGCTTTGTGGTTGCTAGCTACATTAAGATTGAATAATCAATTGCTGGAGAATAAAAACTAAAAATTCCCCCGCAGAAAAGCCAAAGATACTGCCAGATTTACGAATAGTTGGAATCAAACATCAATTTGGTTATTTAGTTGGTGATCGTGGGTCTTGAGTCATGGAGTGAAATTGGCAAGAATATGCGTTAGTTATGGTGATCCATTGGAACGATTAAGTATTAAACAGTTTTAAAGGATATTTCATTATGTTGAATTATTTTGTTTGTTCTTAAAAAATTGATTGTTTATTTAGTAAATTACTTTCAAAGTCTGAAGATGTGGTAATTTTAGTTTTATTAGATAATGAAACAGAGATAACAACGTTCTAGTAATAAAAAAATATTTTATGACTATCTTATTTCGTCAAATTATGTATAGGTTGGGAATTTTGGGGCATTTTTATAATCGTTAAATTATATACAGGTCAAAGGGGTTAAATTTGTCCAATTTCTCAATAGGGAAGGGAAATGATGAAACTTTGAAATCTTAAATTGTGTCTATGTAACTGTATTGAGGAAAGTGATTTTTGTCCTACCCATAATTTTTAAAATTTTTTTTGAATTGGATGTTTATCTAAAAAAATTGGCACGAGCACATGTTATGTGAATGTTTTATTTTGTGAAAATTTTTGGGTGGTTGTTTACTGGAAATAAATGTGAATGAATGTTGCCCTCATTACAATTCTTATAATTGCTATTGTGGCTTATGGCTAAACTTTGGATATATTGCCAAGAGCTAGTTCCCTTGTTTGGACCTTTCCTAGCCGGATATAATAGTTTGGAACTCTAATTATCTAGGCCCACCTAGTGAGATATAATAGTTCGGACTGGATCCAGTTAGTTGATTATGCCTTAATGGATCGTTTAGCCTGTTCTTTGAACTCTTGGCTATGATATTATTGATTTTGTTAGCTTTATATTGATATGAAAATTTGTTAATGATATTGAATGCCTCTCACACATATATATTTGTATGTATAAAATTGATTTCTTCTGTTAACTCATATATGTATATATATACATGTTGGGAATTGTGAATCTATTTTAGTAAAATATTATCTATAATGTGCTTGTCATTGTGGGTGAGGAAATGAGCTGTTTATTGAGCATTATTTATGATCATTATGTGCTTCATGTTATTTGTGCAGATTCAACTCATAACCTTGAGTACGAATGAAAGACCTAGTTAGTGGGCTTGTAGATTGCTCATGATCTTAGTTTGGACTTAGATTATTAGTTATTTAAATAATTATGGCATGCGTTTCCTGGACAATATTGGCTTTTACTTTTAAAATTTAATTTCTTTTAGTATTGACATTTTAATGCACGGTTGCAATTTCGTTGTATGGACTATTTAATTATTATAAGATATTTGAATAATTTGGCATATGGATGATTTAGTTATTATGGAATATTTGGATGGCTATAGAATATGTATTAATTGTTTTAAATTTTGCTCTTGTACTGAGCCTAGCATCTTGAGATAAAATTCAAGGAACGACATGTTGTATCCCCAATTTTGAGCTGTGACATTTAGTGGTATCAGAGCTCAGGTTTGAATTCTACATCTATTGCTAAGATTGGCTTGTCTATATGGTTCAAAATGGGAGTGAGTTTTGGTTTGAATTCTGTATCAGGTACTAAGATTGGCTTGTGTATTTAGCAAGAAATTAGAGTGAGTTTAGGTTTGAATCCATTGTCTAGTGTTGAGATTGACTAGTATGTTAGGCAAGAAAATGGGGTTGGGTCAATTTACTCTTTGATTGGCTAACTTAAGTTGTGAGTTGACATTATTTCAATTCTAGTGCTTAAGAACATATGTGAATGTGTTTGAAAATGAATTTGGTTAATTTTATCAGTTTGACTGTTATAGTTTGCAGCTAACTATAAGTATTTGTTTATTTAGAATGTGTCACCTAACAAGTGAAAGCTAGTTGAGAAAGGGTATCAATAGGAAGAAGACAAACCTTATAGAATATGGACACCAGGAGATAAAATTATTGAGTCGAAAATAATGTAGAGTAGTTGTCAAAGTGGTCATTGGGATAAGAACCTTAGAGCCAATTTACTAAGAATAATGATGTTAGACCTTGATATAATATTAGGAATGAACTGGCTAACTCATAATTATGCCTATTTAATTGTAGAAAAAAGTAAGTTAGATTTTGCCCACGTGAGTGAGAGGATTTTGTTTTCCAAGGGTGCACTGAAAGAAAGTATAGACAGGTGACTTTGATATTATCTACTTTAAAGACCTAGAAGGAACTTAAAAAGAGGTGTGATGAATACCTAGTTTATGTGATATACTCGAAGAAGAAAAGATAAAAGTTAAAGAATTTTCTTGTGGTAAGAGATTTCCTTGAAAAGCTACTAGGACTGCATCCAGAGTGAGAAATTGAGTTCAAGATCAATCAATGCCATGAGCCACTTCTAGCTCAAGGAACCCTAAAAAATATTAGTTTCAGCATAACTCAAGAAATTAAAGGCACAATTGCAATATTTGCTATAAAAAATTTTCTATCTTAGCGTATGACCACAAGAGCTATAAAGATGTACGTGAAAAAGAAGGATAGTAGTCTTAGATATATCAACTACCGAGAGTTGAACAAGATTACAATCAAGAACAAGTATTCGTTAGCAAGAATAGCTTTTCTCAAACATTGATTTGTAGTCAGGATACCATTAGCCAAGTGTAAAAACCAATAACATTTCAAAAAGTGCATTTTGAACTAGGTATGACCACTATAAATTTTTGGTGATGTCATTTGGCTTGAATAATAGTTCTGCAACTTTCATGGACTTACTATACAGGGCATTTATACTCCAATTAAATAAATTAATAGTGGTCTTCATTGATGACACACTTGTTTCCTCTCTAAACGATATGAAGCATGAGAAGCACCTAAGAGTTGTGCTATAGACGTTGAGGTAGGAGAAGTTGCACACAAAATTTAGCAAGCCTGAATTTTGGTTATTATTTTTATGCCATATGATGGGTACCAGTTGATCTCTCACCAAAAAAAAAAAAATGAATGACTAATAGTTACTAAGAGTGTTGATAGGTGTTAGAACAGAGAGTAGGAATAGAGTCAAAAGTAGGGATTTATGGTAGATTTTTTCTCGTATGTGTTGTATGTTGCCCCATCTGAGTGCAATGTTTTTGTTTGTTGTGTTTCTTGATTTAGTGCTAATTTATGCAGTTAATTGGCTTGTGTAGATGCTTTGAGGCTAAGGCATTGTCAATTGAAAGGTCTATGAAAAGTTTCTAACGAGATTGGTAATGAAGTAAAGTGGGATGAATGATACAAGTCAAGTTGGAGGAGAATTAGTCAAGTGCCAAGTGAAGAGTGAACAAAGAAATGCTGAAGTTGAGTTGCAGGACAATCGCCTGCGAATGTTGTTGCCAATGCTATGCAGAGTGAAGCTGTGAGAGAAAAAGCGAGCATTTAGTCCTACGGTTTCGAGACAGAAACTTTGTTCAACGAGAATCCGGGCGCGGTTGCTTAGCAAGCAAGTCCCTAGATTCTAGGCAGAAGGACTAAACACGAGTTTTGGTGAGTGAAGCCACGAGTAGTTTTTGGGAAAAATGTTTAACAGGTTTTTGGCAGCTTTAAACAATTTTTAACGGACCCTTTTGGGAGAAGCAAGACTCCTGAGGATAGGAAGCCTCTCATACATCAGTTTTAAGATGAATATATATATAGGAGGTTAGGGCTTAGAAAATCATGCACTTGACAGTTAAAAAACATATAGCATAAGAGATAGCAAGAGCGAGGATCTTTTGTAATCAGCTCAAGAAACAAAGATTTGTGATTGTGGTGTCGCGTCCTCAAAAATCGTGAAAGTAAAAGGGTGCTAGTAGGGTCGTTGACTGTCGTGTCCAAAAAGACAGTCCGATTTCAGTGACCCTTTTGAAAATAAAAGTTTTTAGCAAAACCGTGCATTTGCAAGAAAAATCAAATTTTAGTAAAAAAGTATATTTTAAGAAAAATGGTATTTTAAAAAAAAACAAGGTCGGGACTAAAAGTGCGACAGATTTGGCCAAATCATTTTTGAAAAAGGGTTTTATTTTGAAAAATGGAGTTGCCACTTGGTATTGAGTTAGGGTGTACCAAGTCACCCAAAAAATCGTTTAACAAAACAAAAACAAAAATTTTAGAAAAATCATTTAAAACCCTTTTCTGACTCCGGTCTACGAAAAAAACGAGAGAAAAAGGTCCGGGAGTCACATTTGAAGAAAGGGAAGGCAAAGGCTTGCGCCTAAGGCACCCTTTCAACCTAGCCAAGGCTTGTTGCGAGGTTTAATCAAGTTTTCCTACATTAACCCTAGATTCTATCGCGTTTGGATGTATCTAAATGAATGCAAATCCTAAATCTAAGTGTGGGTATCGAGAGGGTCGGAATGTTCCGTCGAGGCTTGGTCGGAATTATCGCATTAATTGCGTCACCCGAGTCGAGACCTCGAGAGAGTCACGAGTTTTATGCAAAATGTGATGCAAAAGAGAAAGAAAATAATAATATATAGTAAGTGATTGAAGGTGGGTATGCAACATGACGGGTATGGGGGACTAATAACTCGTGACTGGATGTTTCTACTCACGGAGGGGGGAACGGCATGTACGCCACCGCTTCCCACGTGAGTAGGCGACTATTTCTAGTCGAATCACGGAAATGTCCTAATTTCTAAGTGAGATGCAACCTAAATATCATGCATTTGAAGATGCGTTAAAATAAGTAAATAAATAATAGTAATAATAATAAAAATCACGCAGAATGGAAAGAAAACTAAAGTGTGTGAAATGTAAAATGCACACGAATGCACCTAACACTAAAATGCCCTAAGGGTCTAGCGTTGGACTAGCCCGTTCTAAAAATTCCACTAGCGTTGGACTAGCGGGAAAAGAATGAGGCCACAACTAGCGTTGGACTAGTGTGGTGACGGAATACCATAAATCATGAATTTAAACATTAAAGTATGAACTAAAAGCAATTTAAACATATAAAAACATATAAGATCACATAGGAGCACATAACACATAAGCATAATATTCTAGATGCAAAAATCCTAAGAAAAGCGGTAAAAGAAATAAACATGTAAACACGCAAAAGCAAATAAATCCTAACTATTACATTGGGGGACTTCATTTACAATTTAAGGGGAAAAAAATTTAAAATGCCCTATCTATTACATTTTTCTATCTAATTACACAATCCTTAATAAAATACGAGAAAAATAAACTAACTATTACATTGACTAGCTAAATACAAAAATATTGTATTTTTCAAAATAATAATAATAAAAATTCAAAATTAAATCAATTAACTACATAAATACGCAACAAGTATATAAAATAAGAAATAAACAAATAACAATAAAAATAAAAAAAAATCACATTGGAGCATATTGGAGCACATAAAGAGGAAATTAATAAGAAATAGGGATACCTCTCGAAGACCCAGTACAAAGCTTAAAAATGAATACACATGTTAATGTACCACTTATTTAATAAAATAAATTGCAAAAATATAAAAATTCTTAACAAATTGAACGTAAAATGCAAATACTGTTAGACTAAGGGATTAAAACAAACTCAAACAAACCTAGGAGTCAAAGGGTAAAGTTGGAAATTTAAACTAATTGAGGGGCATAACTAAAAGTTTACGCAAATATAGAGAGGCAAAAATGCAAATTAAATCAAATTGGGCAAAAATAGTAAAGCATGTGAATGTAAGATAAATTGCAAATTGAAGGACTTAATTGAAATTAAAGTAAAATTTGGGGGGGCAAATAGTAAATTCTAACAACTAAGGGGACTAAGAATAAAATTCTATAAGATTTGAAGGGTAAAATAAAACAAATAAATCTGATGGGGTAGCAATGCAAAGTTAAAGTAAATCGGGTGGACAAAACCATAAATTTTAACAAGATTGGGGCAAAACATTAAATTCCAGCAAGTATAAGACAAAATTACAATCAAGTAAGACTCACTCGAAAACAAACTAAACCTAAAAGGGTCGATCTAAGATTACCATGGACTTAATGGTAGAAAACAAAAGTCTTTTGGGCATTTAAATAACAATTAAGAAAAAACAAAGACTAAAGCATAAATATTATTTTATAATAAAACACCAAACGAAAATATCAAGTTCAAATTAGAAGTCTAAAACTGAATTAATTAACTAAATTAACTTAGTTGACTAAAGTTAATCAAAAATTATATTTGACTAAATTAAAACAAATTAAGAACAATTAAAAGAGGCTAAATAAGATAAAGAAAACTAAAACTAATTCCCTAAAATTGTTAACCAAATTAGACATAAAACAGAACAAACAAAACCTAAAACCCACTACCCAAAATTCCCCAATACTCTTTCCCGGTTTCTCTCTGTTTTTCCATCTTTTCTTGTTTTCTCTGTTTCCTAATCCCTTTCTGATTTTGCTCCTCTATTCTCTCCAAACTTCTCTTTCTCTTCACTTTCACAACTTCTCTCTGCCTTCTCTCTTTCTCTCGCCTCCAATCTTTCTCTGTTTCTTCTGCTCTCTCTATCTATTCTCCTTCTTCTCATCTATTTTCTCTAATTCTCTCTGATTCCCTCCGATTTTTCTTTTTCTGCGTTCTTCGCTTCCTTGGTTTTCTCTCAATTCCTCACTGTTTCGGTCCAATTTCAAAATCAACAGAAGGGGGAAGGGCTGCGGATAGCTATTCTTCACAGGTGGGGCTTGGAGGATGGTGGTGATTTGAACAGTTCGGTGAAGCTCATGGGATGTTCTGAATTTGGGGCTGTTGTGTTGCGCTAGTGGGCTTAGGGATTGTTTGTGGTTGCTGACAGTGGAGGGCGTGAGTGATGGGGTGGTGTTGGTGGAGTGGTGATGTGAAGCTTGGCCATGGGTTTGAGGTTGTTACAGGGGAAATTGCTGGTGGTAGGGGGTGAATTTTGGAGTTGGGTGTGGAATTTGTGAAATGGAATGGTGTGGGTTTGAAAATAGATTCAGATGATGGTGATTGGTGGTTCAAAGGGTTAGGATTGATGATTGGGGGAACAGCAGTGGCAGGGGAGGCTTGCTGGTGGTATCAGGGGGTCGTCCAGTGGTGAGTGTTTAATTTCTAGGTCTATTTTGGCTTGGTGGGCAGTGGCTTTGTGAGGCAATTGCCCCTGTCATGGCGTTGCTGGTGGTTGTGCTATAATTTGGTGTTTCTGTTTTCTTTGCAGGTTGTCAATGATGGAGGTTACAGTGGTATCTTGGTGAATTGGGTTGTGAATGTGAAGAATTAGGTAGTTGTTAAGTAGCTATGGCACGATGGAGTTGGTTTCTTGTGTTCTGAGTGTTAATGGTTGTGGAATTGTATCTGCAGATGGTTTGGTAGAAGTTGGAATTGGGCGTGGGGTTGAGAGTTGTATTTCCTGTTTTGTGTGTTTTTGCAAATGGGAAACATTGCTGTGGGTGGTCTAACAGATGAGGGATTGAGAGGGAAGAGAGATGACTGTGGGCGGTGGCTCAAAAAGGCTTGATGTTCTAATTGATAATGATGTGGGAATTTTTCCTGTGAGAGTTGCTGTTAGAATCTGGTGGTGGAATTAGGTAGCAGGTGATGGTGGATTAGAAAGAGATGAAAACGTTGAATATGAATTCCAAAGCAACCCAGAAACAGAACAAAACAAAACCCAGAAAATACATCCCATACCCAGAAACAAAGAGGAAAGAAAAACCAGAAATAAAACAGATTGAACTAAAATCTCAAATGGATTAATACAAACAAGTAGACTCAGAGAAGAAAAATTGCAAAAAAAAAAATGAATCAAACAAATAGACAAACTAAGAACTCACCTTTCAAAATTTAGAAACAAATATGATGATGAATAGCGAACTAATGAACAGTGCCAAGACCGATGAACAGTAATTCGCTCTTGATGTTGAAGATGAATAGTAACCAGAAAAAAAGAAAAAAAACGGTGAGCTTGTGTGTGTTTTTTTTAGGTGTTTTGATGTGTGATTTGATCTAAAAATACAAAAGCAAAAGTGTTTGTAGGGTTTTCTATTTTTTTTCCTCTTTTTTTCTGCTGATTAGGGAGAGTATTTATAGGTCACTTGTCTTGCTGGCCAAGAATGCTGTAAAATAACGAGAATGCCACCGGTATTAAAAATGCTAATTTTATTAAAAAAAATATTTTTCTGAACCTAAAATTAAAATTAATACAAGAAATACGACAGCGATCTCTAAATTTTCAAAAAGAATTCACAGTAGATTTCAAAATAAAAACTAGAGCTCAAAAACTGATAAAAACATGCTCGGGATGTAAAATGACGATTTTGTTCCTAGACAACGAAAATACACAAAAAATAGCTATTAACCTCAGAAAATTATCAAAAAATTAAAAATAAGATTAAAACATTAGAAAATGCCTTTTTGACTCAAAATTTGGTGAAAAATGAATTTAATTTGTAAAATGACGATTTTACTCTTGGACAATGAAAATTCACAGAAAAAATTGTAATCGTTTCTGAAAAATTAAGAAAATTCAGAAACATGCCTAAAGAATTAGAAAAATGAATTTGGAACAAAAAATGAGCTAAAATAGTACTCGCGGGGCGAAATTACCATTTTGCCCTTGTGCTGGTAAAAATATAAAGAATACCAATTAAATCCAGAAAAATCATAAAAAATTAACAAATTCACATAAAAATATAAATATGAATTTAAAACCCCCCAAAAGCTGATAAACAAATATTTACAGATAAAATTACTATTTTTCCCCTCAAATTATTGAAAAATTAAAATTTGTCCTAACAAGTGCAAACATGCCCCCCAGTGTTTGAAAATAAATAGTGTGTCAAAATTTGGTGTCTACATGTGGAGCAGACTATTGCAACAAAGACTAAGCTTTCTCATCTCTTGTCTTTTGTTTTTGACTGATTATGAATTCTTTGTGCAAAGTTTTGATTTTTATTATGATTCCTTCCATGGGTAACTAATCTTCATGTATAGGATGAAATGCTTTGTGGCCTAAGTTTTCTTGTTTTCGTGTTTTTAGTTTGCACTTTAATTCTGCTTTGTATGTTTATTTGGTTAGATTAAGTAATTATATCTTGTATCTAGGTTGTTTAACTCTATCTATTGCAATCTGTCCTAGAAGTTTTCTTGTGTTTTTTTATCATTGCTTGGATGATTTTCAATTTAATTTATGTGATTTTTCATGCATTAATACTTGTTCTAGGGTTTATATAATTGTTTATGCATTTTGCACTATGCATTCTATTGTCTTAGCTTGTGATAATGATTCTTTGTTGCATCATATAGATTATTCAAGTTTGTTAGCTAGTGGTGAAGTTCATGATCTAGACTTTAACTTGCATGATCCATGCAGTACTTTTATTTCTGTAGGTAGGTTTATTCATTCTCTTGATAATATTCTTTACTTTGTCATTAGTCCTCACGTGCTCATTCTTTTACATGTTTTTAAGGATGCTACTCATCTTGACATGTTTGTTGTCTTTAAATTTCAAACTGTTTTTACATTATTTATGTGTGTTTTTGAGTTTTATTTTGTTTTATCTTACAAGAGTAATGAGTCGTTAACTACTTGTGTTTATTCTTGCAATAGGCCATCAGATTTTTATGTGCTTAATATTCTTGATAGTTATACTTGCTCATCTATCAATACTTTAGTTACTAATAGTAGTTTACTTGAACTCGCAGATTCGAGGACGAATCTTTTTGAGGAAGGAGGGATTGATGTGATCCAAGGAGCGCATACATTTGTTGGACTTGGACTTATACTTGGTGGAGTTGAAGAGGCCATTTATATGGATCAAAAAGAGCTTGAAGAAGTGATAATCATACATGGAAGGTTTGAACATGGTGGCTAGATTGTAAAGTTACATGATTTTGAATTTAGTCACAAGCTTGAAATTTGCATTGTTCAAGCTATCACATTGGGCCAAGAATTTAAGCATTGGTTGTGAATCAAGTTCATCTACAAAGAAGACCCAAAAGAAGATACTCCAAAACAATCTTACAAGATGCTGGTCACTTGGACTTGCTTGGAGGGCCCTTGAAGTTGCTAAATGGAGGCCCAATGGAACTTAATGAAGGATGTCCAGCCCGTGATCAAGTCTTGGATGAATTTTTATGTTTTTTATTAGTTTCCTAAGTCTTACAAGTTGTAACTTTTAGTTAGTTACCCAATTGTGATAGGTTACAATTAGTTTTAGTAGTTTACTTTATTTTAAGGTTCTAGACTTTTCTTTATAAGCCTATAAATAGGCATGTTACTGTTCATACATTTTTTAACAAGAATTATTCAGAAATTTAGTGTGTTTTCTCTATTGTGAGAATCTTCTTGGTTCTTTCTCGATTAAGAACTACTCTTGGTCTTATCAAGCTTGCTTGTGGTGATCACCAACTTCACTTAGAGTTTTTCTTGTGTTTTTGATCAAGTTTTAGAGTTAATTAGGTTAGACGATTGAACTTGCTCAACTTGGTCTTGTTTAGTTGTTCTTAGGCGTGTTTCATTTTCTCAAGGGAGATTCAAGGCAAAACAACTCCACGTCAAGAGTTTCTTGGTTCACGAATCAAATAAGGTCTTGAGTTCAACGAGTTGCATACCTGAAATCCAAGACTTTCTCGGCAATGCAACCGTGCGCACATCAGTACATCAAACCATTCTCTATGGTATGAACTCTATTATCCTATACTACTCCACGATTTGTACACTTGTAGTACATAGGCTAGTTAGGTTTGAAACTTGATTCTTTGTGCAAATTAAGAGGATTATTTGTTATATTCTTTACCTAATTGTGCACCTATCAAGAGTTTCCAAAAATTGAAGTAGAAATTAGTTTTAACACCAGTCTTAACTTTTCCTTCCAAGATAGGTGAATTTACCAGTTGTAGTTACGTTTCGAAAGATGGGTTAAGCTATGTTTTGATGTAGAACAAGAAGGTGATTGCGTATGCGTCCAAGTAGTTGAAACCATACAAGTGAAATTATCTGACATATAACTTGGAGCTAGCAATAGTAGTCTCTACCCCAAAAATTTGGAGACATTACTGTTGTGGGTATTAGTGTGAGCTTTTTACATACCAAAAGGACCTCAAATATTTGTTCACACAAAAAGAGCTGAATATGAGATAGAGGAGATAGCTCGAATTACTAAATAATTAGGTCCTCAAGATTAGCTATCACCTTGAAAAAAGCCAATAAAGTAGTTGATGCTCTAAGCTCCCATGTAACATTGCTACCATGCTAGAGAGACATTGGAGCAATTGAGCTTGGAACTCATGGACTGCATAAAAAGTATTTTAGCAGAATTTGTGTTTCAATCACCATTAATGGATCGAATTAAGAAAATCATGTTAAAGATGGTGAATGGGGGAAGATATGGAACAAGATACATAAAGGAGAGCAAAATGAGTTCCAAATATACGAGGATAGTAGTTTGTGGCATTGTTTTATATGCCTAACGATGTAGAACTGATGAAAGAATTTTTGCAAGAAGCTCGCAACTCGAGATTTTTTTGGTAAAACAAAAATGCATTGAGTCTTAAAAAGAAGTTTGGTTGAATGGTATCAAGAGCTCTATAGCAGAATTTGTGTCTACTTCGTTTGCCAATTGATTAAAATAGAACACTAAAAGGCTTAGTGGGTTGCTCAAACTGCTAGAGATCTTGATATGGAAGTTGGGAGGATCACATTATCTTGATGAAGTTCTAGTACAATAATAGTTATCATAGTAGTATTGGAATACTAACATTTGAGACTTTATATGGAAGGAGGTGTAAATCGCCCCTTTATTGGATGACGTTGGGGACAATGTTATCACTAGCCTAGAGATTGTCCAGTTGGCCGTGAATAAGATTGCATTGGTATGTCATAAATTAAAAGTAGCTCAGGTTTGAGAGAAGAGTTGGGGTGACTTGAAGAATAGGCCAAGTGAATTTCGGTTGGTGAAAAAAGTGTATCGAAAAGTTTCTCCGAAATGAGAAATTGAGTCTAAAGTATGTCGAGCCATTTGAGATTTTGAAACGAGTTTGAAATTTAGCATACTAATTAGCATTACCTCTTGAATGATCGAAGGTTCACAATAATTTTGACATTTCCCAACTCATAATGTAATATTAGGGCCCTTCATGGGCACACCTGTAATTCTGATCATTTGGGTCAATTAGTAGATTAGAAAACTTTGAAGGGATTGAATGCAAATTTCTAAACTTAATTTTTCTCCAAAAGACTAGGGTTTTTTGCTCTCTCTTCTATTCTTTTCTTCTTCTTTTTCTTCTTAGCCTTTTTCTCTCTCTATCTCTTTAAAGTTTCCATTCTAAAAGGAAGTAGTAAAGGGTTTAATCACCAAGAGGAGGCAAGTAGTGGGAATCTTGAAATTTATAATCAAGATAACTTCTTCCTCAAAGCCAACCTTGTTTCCTTGCTTTTGGTTTATGCTAGAATCTAGTGGGTTAGTGGGTGATTGGTGAGCTTTGGGTTGTTTATGTCATCTAGCTCTTGTATCTTGAGTTCTTGATGTGTGTGTGTGTAATGTGGCTTCTTGGCATGGATGAAATATCGTTTGAATCCTTGAGGGCAATGTGTGACTCATGATATATGTTGTATACGGTGTTAATGTAGTGTTTCTTTGTCATATTATGCCTTTTTTGAAGTTGTTTTGGTGGTTGGGTTGGGTTTGGAAGGTTGGATTTGGTTTTGGGATGTTGCAGTGGTTGCAGGTCACGTTGCTTGGGCTTATCTGCGGTGCCATCCGCGTCGTGGATGAAGCTGTGACTTATTAGGACCACCTCTCTAGGATCATCCGCGGTGCCAGCCATGCCCAGATGACATTGCGGATGGGAGGCCCTAAGGGTTTGACTCGAGCCGCGACTGGGTACTGTAGTTAAGCTGCGGCATGAGTCGCTCGCGGCTGATGCCGTAGGTCAAGGCAATTATGCCTCTTCTTTTCGTTTTGCATGCTAAGTTAAGTATAAGCCTCCTTTATAATTTCTTGATAGAATTAGTATATGATACTAGTGTTATTTGTATGTTATAGGCGAGGATGGTGATTTCTCCTACTTGGATTACTTGAATTAGTCTTCATTCGAGGTAAGTAGTACTAGTATCTCTTTCCTATTTGAAAAGTAATTTTTACAACTTTAATAATTTGAAATGCTAATTTATCTATAAGTGAGCTTGAGTTTCATTACTAGTGAGAAAGTATCTAGCTTCGGTAAGCCCCCTCTCGATGCTGCTACATAAAACCCCATGGATCAACAAAGGCTTGTTCATACATTGATTTTACTATAAAATGACACATGTGGTGTAATTGTTATGCAAATGACTTTGGGTATGAGCTCTTGTATGTGAAATGGATTATCATAGGACTAGTTCCTTAACTTGGGTGTTTGTAGTAAATCTTTGAACCGTACTAACCGGGTGATAGTTAGTTGTAGACACCAAATTTTGACACACCATTTATTTTCAAACACTAGGGGGCATGTTTGCACTTTTTGGAACAAATTTTAATTTTAAAATTTTCAATAATCTGGGGGGGTAAAATAGTAATTTTATCTATAGATATTTTTTTATCAGTTTTTGGGGGCTTTAAATTCATATTTTTACTTTTATGTGAATTTGTTAATTTCTTATGATTTTTCTAGATTTAATTGGTATTCTTTATATTTGTACCAGCATAAGGGCAAAATCGTAATTTCACCTCGCGAATACCACTTTAGCTCAATTTTAAGTTCCAGATTCATGTTTCTAATTCTTTAAGCATGCTTGTGAATATTCTTGATTTTTTTAGAGACGATTACTATTTTTTCAGTGAATTTTCATTGCCCAAGGGCAAAATCGTCATTTTATGAATTAAATTCATTTTTCACCAATTTTTGAATCAAAAATGCATTTTCTAGTGTTTTAAGCTTATTTGTAATTTTTGATAATTTTTTGATGACAATAACTATGTTTTTGTGAATTTTCATAGTCCAAGGGCAAAATCGTCATTTTACAATTTAAATTCATTTTTCATCAATTTTGTGTCAAAAATGTATTTTCTAGTGTTTTAAGCTTATTTTTAATTTTTAATAATTTTTCGAGATCAATAGCTATTTTTCTGTAAATTTTCATTGTCTAAGGGCAAAATCGTCATTTTACAACTTAAATTCATTTTTTGTCGAATTTTGAGTCAAAAAGGCATTTTCTAATGTTTTAAGCTTATTTTTAATTTTTTTATAATTTTTTGAGGCTAATATCTATTTTTTGTGTATTTCCATTGTCTAGGGGCAAAATCGTCATTTTACACCCCGAGCGCGTTTTTTTTTTAGTTTTGAGCTCTAGTTTTTTATTTTGAAATCTACTATGAATTCTTTTAAAAAATTTAGAGATTGTTGTCAGATTCTTTGTATTAATTTTTTTAAATTTTGGGGTTAAAAAATATATTTTTTTTAATAAAATTAACATTTTTATTGCCGGTAGCGTTTTCGTCATTTTATAGTATTCTTGGCCAACAAGACAAGGGGCCTATAAATACCTCTTTTAATCAGCAGAAAAAAGGATGAAAAATAGAAAACCCTACAAACACTTTGATTTTTGTGCTTTAAGAATCAAACACACACATTTCACACTCAAAAAACACACACTAGCCGTCACCTCTTTTTCTCAGCTATTGTTCATCGGAATAGTACCAGACCATCTTCAAGCTTAAACAGATTCTACTGTTCATCTTTTTCCTTCATCATCAATCATCAAGTTTAACAGGTAACATCTCAATTAAATTTTCTATGTTTGTTTGGGTCCATCTTTCTTTTACTTTTCATGTGAATTTTTTGTGTAAATTTGATTAATTAGTTGAGATATTAGTGAAGTTCTGATGTTTTCTTTCTTTTCTATTTCGTTTCTGTCTTCTTCTCTCCTATTTGTTTATGGGTTTTATCTTTCAATGTTTGCTGTTCTTATTTTTTATTCTGGATTTTGTTGCTGAACTTTCTTCTGTTTTGCTCTTGTTCATGGGATTATAGTTTTCTGAGTTTAGTCTTCTTGTTTTTGGTTTCTTCTCTCCTTCTTCAATTCTTCCTCCATCGCCACCTTCAAACCTACAGAAAGCCCAACTCCAGATGCCCCATGGTTCATTACCACAGTCACAGACCCAATTCCTCCCAACACCACCAATTCACCAAGCTCCACCACTAAGCTCCATCTGAATCCACCACCGACCACCAGCTAGCCACCTCCGCCACCATTGCCCAAATACCTATAAATTGCAATCCCAAACCCATAGTTCAATTTCACCAAGATAGCCCCCCATCCTCACCAATCGATCTATCAGCAATCCACCAATCACTCGCAAAAGCAACAAAATAACACACCATCACCTAAACCTCCACCATGAACCACTAAAATCACAATTGAACCAGAATCCACTGCTCCCGTTCACCTCCAAATACCACAATCTGCAGAAACACATCAAAACAATTTGCAAATTCATCCTCCCATCACCACACCACCATCCGATACCAGCAAGAAAATAAACCTAGAACCACTGCCTGTACATAATCAGCAATATACGTGCCTCTCCTCTCACCAATCATCCCTTCCAATTGACCAATACCACCACCCATTGCAACCTCACCTGCAAGCAAAACCAACCGCTCAAAGCTCAATAATCCACCACCAATTGCCCTGCCCAAATTAAAGACCTCCACAATTAGTCAGAAACAGACCCAAATTGTTACCCAATATCACGCCAGTTGCAAAGAAATGGTCCATTGGAAAAATTGATCCAGATTATGTCCGATTGAAAACAGAATAGAGAGAGAGACGGGGAGAGAAGAGTGAGCGACAAAAAAAAAAGAAAAGAAATAGAAAGGGAAAAAGAGTGTAATCGGAGAAGAAGAAAGTGAAAGAGAGAGGCCAGGAGACGAGGGGAGAACAGAGAGAATGGAGAAGCGAGAGAAAGCAGAAGAGAGAAGAGAGACTAGAGAGACAAAAACCAGAGAATAGCGAGGGATCGGAGGAGAAGAAGTTTGAAAGAAAAATTAGAAGGAGAGAGAAGGGAGAAAGGAGGATAACTGAAGGAGAGAAAACTAGAAGAGACGGAGCAGATCAAAGGGAAGAAGAGAGAGAAACCGGAGAAGAAGAAGAAGAAGAATTAGAGAGAGATCGAGGATTTTTGTAGAGAGAAAGATAGAAATCGGAGAGTTGGGGAGAAGAGAGAGAATCAGGGAAGAAGATGAAGGAAGAAAAAGAGAATAAGAGAGAAAGAAATCTGGAAAAGAAAGAAGAAAATGAAAAGAAAGAAGAAAAGAAAAAGAGAGAGAGAGAGAGAACGAGATCGAGGAGAGGTCAAAGAGAGAGACCGAAGAAAGAGAGACCGAAGAGAGGGAGACCGAAGAGATGGAGACTGCAGAGAGGGAGACCGAAGAGATGGAGACTGCAGAGAGGGAGACCGAAGAGAGACCGAAGAGAGGGATACCGAAGAGAGGAGGGGCTGAAGAGATAGACCGAAGAGAGAAGAGGCCGAAGAGAGAGACCGAGCCGAAGAGAGACCGAAGAGAGGAGAGGCTACAGAGAGAGACCGAAGAGAGAAGAGGCCGAAGAGAGAGACCGAGCCGAAGAGAGGAGAGGCCGAGGAGATAATTTGGTTCATTAGTTTAGTGTTATTTAGTTAATATTTTGTCTTTTGGATTATTTTATAATAGGCAAGTATTTTAATTAAAATTCCTGTTTTGTTACATATTTTCAATTGGCCTCGAAATTGTTATATGGCATGCAATTAGGTCCTCATAATTTTTTTATTGACCCCCCTTACTTTTAGTTTCTTCCAATTAAGTCTTGACTAATTATAATAAAGTTCTAGTGGCTACCAGAAATTATAGTTTGTCCCCCTGAGTTACTTAATTTGTGCAATTGTACCCTTTAGACTTACGAAAATTTTAGTTTTATCCCTTCAAGTTTTATAGAGTTTTATTTTAGCCCTTTAGTTGCTTGAATTTATTTTTTTTTCTCAAATTGCCAATAGTTTTGTATTTTAGGTTTTGTTTGTTTATATCGAGGTGCCTTGACTTTGTTTGTTTATTTTGATTAGTATTAGTACCGGGTCTTCAAAGAGGTATTCCGATCTCTTATTATTTTTCTTTTATGTGCTCCAACGTGCTCTAGTGTGATATTTTATGCATTTTTTTATGCGTTTATATTTTTATACACTTTTTGCATATTTATTTATTTTGCGTTATTTAATTTTAAATTTTATTATTTTTGACGAAAAATGTAATATTCTTGTATTTAGTTAGTCAATGTAGTAGTTAGATTATTTTTCTCGTATTTTAGTAAAAATTGTGTAATTAGATAGAAAGTGTAATAGATAGTACATTTTTAATTTCCCCCCTTAAATTGTAAATCAAGCCCCCCCAGTGTAATAGTTAGGATTTATTTATTTTTGTGTGCTTACATGCTTATTTGTTTTACCACTTTCATTAGGATTTTGCATCTAGATATCATGTTTATGTGTTATGTGCTCCTATGTGATCTTATATGTTCTTTTTTTATGTTTTATTTGCTTTTAATTCATGCTTTAATATTTAATTCATGATTTATGGTATTCCGTCACCACACTAGTCCAACGCTAGTTGTGGCTTCATTCTTTTTCTGCTAGTCTAACGCTAGTGGGATTTTTAGAAAGGGTTAGTCCAACGCTAGACCCTTAGGACATTTTAGTGTTAGGTGCATTCATATGCATTTCATATTTCACACACTTCTAGTTTTCTTTCCATGTGGCATGATTTTATTATTACTATCATTATTATTATTATTATTATTATTATTATTATTATTATTATTATTTTGACACATTTTTAAAATGCATGACATCTAGGTTGCATTTCACTTAGACTTTAGGACATTTGTGTGATTCGACTAGAAATAGTCGCCTACTCACGTGGAAAGCGGTGGCGTACATGCCGTTCTCCCCTCCGTGAGTAGGAATATTCAGTCACGAGATATTAGTCCCCCGCACCCGTCATGTTGCATTCCCACTTTCTTCGGCCACTTATTATCTTATTATTATTTTTCTTTTCTTTTTTGCATTTCATTTTGCATTCATAGTCATGACTCCCTCGAGGTCTCGATTCGGGTTTTGCAATTAATGCGATAATTCTGACCAAGCCTCGACGGGACATTTTTGACCCTCTCGATATTCACATTTAGATTTAGGATTTGCATTCATATAGACACATCCAAAACGCGATAGAATTTAGGGTTAATTGAGGAAATTTTGATTAAACCTCGCAACTAGCCTCGGCTAGGTTGAAAGGGTGCCTTAGGCGCAAGCCTTTGCCTTCCCTTTCTTCAAATGTGACTCCCGGACCTTTTTCTCTCGTTTTTCGTAGACCGGAGTCGAAAAAGGGTTTTAAATGATTTTTCTAAAATTTTTATTTTTATTTTGTTAAACGATTTTTCGGGTGACTTGGTACACCCTAACTCAGTACCAAGTGACGACTCCATTTTTCAAATAAAACCCTTTTTCAAAATTAGTTGGCCGAAACTGTCGCATTTTTTTAGTCTCGGCCTTACTTTCTTTAAAATACCATTTTTTCTAAAAATACATTTTTTAACTAAAAAATCTATTTTTATCACACACACACCATTTTTCCAAAATCTATCTTTTAAAAAGGGATCTCAGACCGGACCATCCTTTTATGGACGCGACAGTCAACGACCCCACTAGCACCCTTCACTCACGATTTTTAGGACGCGACATTAGTTTTGAACCGGACCAATCGAGTGGCAATTGATTTTGAACCGTGTTAACCGGGTTGTAGTTAACAACTGGATATTCAGGGTTATTTGTCCACTAACTACTTGAGCTCTTCTTGAAATGATTTTTGATTATGCTTTGAATTGTACCTGTATATGATTTGACTACATAGCTTTACAATAATTATAAACTATGGGTTTGTAATGAAAACTATATATGTATGTGTAACCATCTTAAGCCCTAAAGAGATCTTTTACTACTTGTTGGGTGAATTATCACTCACCCCATTGTTTAGCGTCGCAGGTGATGATTTTGTAGAAGCAGATTGGGATAACTTTTGGGCCTCATAGTCATCGTTTAGCAGAGACTGGGATGAGGTTATTTTTGCCCATTGATGTATAGCCATACTTTTGGTATAGATTAGGTTATACATGTGAACCCCTATTATTTTGGTTATAGGGAAATGGAAATGTAAATGGATGTTAAATATTATGAATGAATGATCTTCTTTTAAGCAATGAATTGTGTATTCATTAAGTTATGATTTATATTATTCTTTGGTATGTATCGATTTAGCCTTATGTTCTAGCATAGTTTAGGACAGGGCGGATGCCACGTCTCGAGACACGGGACGTGACACACAATGTATATGTTAGATCCCAGCTACGCATTGCATTATGAATTCTTGACAAATTGGTAAGAATTGATATATGATAAAGTCCCTTTGCAAATAATAGATTGAAAGGATCAAGTCTTGCACTATATAACCATCTCATAGGCTAAAGTGCAAAGGTTGGATCGTACTATCCGAGGTGAAATTTAGTAAGAAATGTGCAAGAACTATCCTCTTTTGTTCAATAAGCAAGGTACATTAGTTTCAAGGACAAAAATTTTTATAAGGGGATAGAATGTAATACTCCAAAAAAGAAAAAAATCATAAATACTTAATTTTTGTTATTAACTGATAACCCTTAAAATAGGGGCTAAGTGTACAAATATTTAGAATTGTTGGAATATGATCACAATTACGAAACAATTAGATAATTATTAATAGAGTTTTCTACTTCTAGTGAACCTTTATACAATCGTTAGTTCATATCAGACAACTCAAGAGAAAAAGAGGAAGAGAATGCCATACAAAGAGGAAGAGAACGCCGCACATGAAGGAGTAGAAAGAGATAAAGTGGACCATTACTAGTTGTGAATAAAGTAATCTTCAGATTTTCTCTTAATTTTGGTTTCACATAGCTAGTATTATATTGGAGTAATTCCGAATTAAAGAAATACTGTACAATTTTAATGAGTAAAATTAGATAGAAGTTTATAGGTAAAAAAAAGGAAGAGTGGAATTGCAAACTGGCGGTTATTTTGATTGGCTTAGTCAACAGAGGTTCTGTCTTCTAGTTATGCTACAATGGAAAAGCAAAAATACTGCAAGGTTTATGAATGGATGGAATCAAACATCATTTTGGTTATTTAGTTGGTCATCGTGGGTCTTGAATCATGGAGATTGGCAGGAATATGGGTTAGTCATGGCGATCAGTAGTAAGTATTAAGTATTAAACAGTTTTAAAGGATATTTCATTAAGCTAATTTATTTTGTTGGTTCAGTCAGAAGGTGTGCTAGTTTTAGTTCTATTTGATAATTAAATACAGATATCTAAGTTGTCCTAACAACATGAATAGTTTATAACTATCTTATTTCTACAAATTATGTATAGGTTCGGAATTTTGGGTTGTTCTTATAATTGTTAAATTATATATAGGTCATAGGGATTAAATTTGTCTAATTTTTCAATAGGAAAGGGAGGTGACAAAACTTTGAAATCTTGAATTGTCCCTATGTATATGTGTTAAGGTAAGTAGTTCTTTTCCTCTCAATAATTTTTAAAAGTTGTTGCTCAAATGAAGTGATTTTCGGATTGTATGTTTATATATATATATATATATATAAAAATCAGTGCGAGCACATATCATGTGAATGTTTTATTAAATGAAAATTTTTGACTGTTTGTTTATTGGAAATAATTATGAATGCATGTTGCCTGTATTACTAGTTTGATTTTGTTATTGTGGCTCATAAATGCTTTGGGTATATTGAAGGCAGCTAGTTTCCTATTCTCTGATTGTTTAGACCCTATTGTAACGGGATATAATAGTTAAGAACTATGACTATCTGGACCCTCTTGGTGGGATATAATAGTTATGGCCGGATTCAATTAGCTGATTATACCTTAATGGACCCTTGAGCCTGTCCTTTGAGCTCTTAACTATGATATTATTGATTTTGTTAGTTTGATATTGATATGAAAATTTGTTAATCATATTGAATGTCACTCACGCATATGTATCTATATGCACAAAATTGTTTTCTTTTGTTGACTCATATATATATATATATATATATATATATATATATATGCACGTTGGGAGCTGTGAATTTATTTTAACAAAATATTATTTATACTGTGCTTGTCTCGGTGGGCGAGGACATAAGCTGCAAACTAAGCATTATTTATGCTCATCCCACGCTTAATATTATTTTTGCAGATTTAACTCATAACCTTATGTATGAACTACCCAGTCAGCAGGCTGGTGGATTGCTCATGATCTTGGCTTGGACTTAAATTATTAGTGATTTAAATAATTGTCGCACGTGTTACCTAGATACTGTTGGCTTTTACTTTTGAAATTTAATTTCTTTTAGTATGGACCTCTTTAAGCAGGATTGGAGTTTCGTTGTACGGACTATTTAATTATTATAGGATATTTGAATAGTTTGATTTATGGATGACTTAGATATTTTGGAATACTTGGATGGTTATAGAATATGTAATTAATTGTTTTAAATTTTCCTCTCGTACTGTATCTTGAGATAAAATGCAAAGTGCAGCTTGGCTCTATCCCTGATTTTGGGGTGTGACACTTAGTGCTAAAAGGCGAGATTAATTTACAGTATATTCTTACTAAGGATCAAGTAGTCGATATATTCACTAAGGCACTCCTTGATGATAGGTTCATTTTCTTTAGAAGCAAGTTAGGCGTGCTAGAAAAGCGATTTCCAAACTTCCTTAGCAAAATTTCACTTTTCTATAGGATGCTGACCAACGCATGCGTTTTGCAGACGTCCGGATAACATCTGGTCGCACGTCGGGGATAGGTATAATATGTAAAGTCTACGATATAGATTTCTTTTAATAAACTTTCTCCAAGTACTTCTTCAATTGAAAGTCACTATTATTTAAGCATATGACTTTTTGAACTTTTTGGTGCTTTCTTAAGCTGTTTCAATCTTTTGAACATGCCGGATGATTGCTGTATCTTTAATAGAAAAGCAATAAATTATATACAAGACATGATCAAAAATCACGTCAATTCATGCAGTCTTATTTTGAGTTATAATTGTCAGTCAATTAGATTTCTTTTCAATGACGTAATAATCTTTTATTATAAAGTTGCCTTAGTGTTTGAATTTTAAAAAGCTAAAAAGTAATCTGCACATGACATTTACATAGTTTTTTGAAATTTTGATACGTTTATTTGCAAACATTTGTCAAATTTCCTTCACTTATCAAAATATATCTATTATACTATATAATATATTCATGTTTCTTCCCTTTTTTGTGATTCCTAATCTACCCTTATCTAATCACTTATCCTCTAAAAGTTATGTACTTGAAATTGGAAATCTAAATCCTAACTAATTACACATAATCTGCTTCATCAGTTATATTTGTAACACTCAACTAATTCTAATAAAATCCAAATTGAAAACAATTACTCTAACTAATTACACATAACACGTTGTAATCACAGCTAATGTGCCATAGTAACACTCCAAGACTAGAAAATTTAAAATAATTTAATTTGTTTTTCATTTTTTTGTCATAAAGTATTTAATTTTCTACCTAATCTCTAGCATGACATAATGAAAACAATGAAAAAAATGTTAGTCTATGACCCTTGATGAGCACTCTGCCTTCTTTATTATACAAGGTTTATATAAACAACTATTCAAATTAAAATCCTAATTGAAAACAATCACTCTAACTAATTACACATGACACTGCTTCTTTAGATTTGTAAACTCCAACCGGAAACTGAATCTCAACGTGCTCCACTATGGCAAGTCATAAAACATAAGTAATTTCAAGATTTTAAAGATTTCGATAGCCAATTTTAGACCAAATCTGGATATTTGGACATCCAATTGAAAACTTAGTAAATTATATACCAAACGAATTTCAATTTTGGCTAGTAAGTTAAAACTAAAATTTAATTCAACAATAAGAGTGAAAATTCCAGAAATTTCAGGACTCCTAGAATTCCTAAACAATTTGCAAAAAACAGCTCTAACACATAAGGAAATTCCCTTTAGTTGGTGAATATTGATATCGTGATTGATAGCTTTTTTTTTCCGGTTTTTATCACTTTACTCTAAACTACATGCCAACTATTAGTTTAGTACCTAACGTTAATTTTGAGTCACTTAAGTCCATTGATTAAGTCAAAGCACATAATTAACTATCTTATGACAAAAATATCCTCTCCATGTAAAACAACTTCTTTCCTCTATTTTTTAAAATTGTTTATAGCCTCTCTTATTTTGCGCACTACTGAAATTTTATCAACAATTTGTGTGTCACAAAGATAATCCTAGAAGGAAAATTATATGTCTGCTCTTTTATAAGATCTACTTTTCTCAATTCTCAACTTTTGTGTTAGTAAAATTTTTTTCCTCAATAATTATTTTCTTTTCGTAATTTTCAGGCTATGAGAACACGCTTGCTTTCTTTAATGTATGAACACTTCAATTTTCTGCTAGGATAAAAGCTCTTGGGAAAATAATACTATCAAGAAAAGTGGTTATGTCGTTCAATTTTTTCTTTTTTTTTTGTATTTTTCTTTTTTTTTTTTGTCCCGCACTTCATAGAGGGCATTTTTGGAGTGAAATTTCTTTTTTTAAGGTTTTATGGGCATATTTGTCCCTTCATAATTCAATTAGATCTAAATATATCTTTTCACATAACTGTTACTTTGACAATCAATCTAGGAGTTAAATGACTTAAAGTTAACTTTAGGGACTAAATTGATAGTTAGGGTATAGTTTAAGGAGGTAAAGTGATAGAAATCCCATAATTAAATGGGACCTAAACATGTCTTTTCACATGACCGTCAAATTGACTGTTAGGCCAGGGACTCAAGTGACTAAAAATTAATATAAAGGACTAAACTAATAGTTTGGGTATAGTTTAACGGGATTAATTGATAAAGATTTTTTTTTTATAAAGATAGAAACTTTGTAGAATTAAGGGGTGTTTGGATAGAATAGTTAAGATTTTTCAAGGCAAAGGCAAGGGTTGGGAATTTTGTTTTCGACATGGCTAAGAAATTGGAGAATGATGGTTTCACTCACGCAAGATGTAATTTGAAACTTAAAGGAGTGGAACAAAAATCTTCGCTTTTGTTTGAGTCTTGACGCAAATGAGAATTGAAAAAATAAATAAATAAAGGAACCTACTAAAATACTCAAAAATAATAACAAAAAAAGTATTTAAACCTGAACTGAGTGTACAATTTTGCAAGCAAACTCAGTATTATATATAATTAAGCTACAATAATTCTTATTTTTTGAATGACAAAAAGATTTAAAAACAGAAAATAATACAATAGGAGAGAGGGCAAAAATTGATAATGGTACTCCAAAACAATACAATTTAAATGATACAAAAAGGTTATAAGGTGTCTTTTGTTAGTTTTGAGATTATATCTTGAAGTACTACCTTATTAGCCTATGCAATCTTTAATTGTTGATTTCAAATTTCTTATATACAAGCAATTATAGTTTTTCCTAAGATTTAATTTTTGGACAATAGAGTTGAATGTTTGTTTGATAGGCATAGTCCATATTTATTCATTTTCCAAATTTATGTCATCTACCTTAGATACTGCTCTAATAATTTTAATACATGTTTCGTTTAACTCATTTAAGAAGGCTCGTTCATCTTACTTCCACTTCCATAAATCGTCCTTCCTAATTATTTCCCCTTTGTCCCTGTCAAGAGTCAACCAATGAAACACTACCATTCAAAAAAAGAGTCCTAAAATTCTAAAATAATTTATATTCCCTTGGTATGTTTAATTACACATTTCTAATTATAATTTTCAAACATGTTTTCAATTAATTTTGTATTTTGCAAACACGCTTATTCAAAAAATATTTTGGTACTAACTTGAATACCTTATCTTTAGACGGCCAACCAGACGGTGAGTGTGGTTCATAATTGTAGCAAATAACAAAGAACATTTAACTGTCTCAACAAAATTGAATATCACATGGACAAATTTGAAGAGAACTTACCAAAGCAAACTATTGTTAAAAAAATAATTTGCAATTAATCATTCTCATGCCTTTAGAATGACTTAAGTTTATGAAAATAATTCTGCAATTTCCTTCACATAAAAATGTAGAAAAGCAAGATTTGTGAAAAATATGTAAGCTAAATAGCTATTAGAATTTGATATTTTAAGCATAAGCATTTTTTTAAAATTTACTTTTGTTTGATCTAATAAAGTTATCATTCCTTTCTCATCTTTTTTTTTTATTGATTTGACAAATGAAACAAAGAATGTTCATCACCAAATTTAAAGTGTGATTTTTTCATCTTTTTTTAATGAGTGAATTAGAATAAACTAAAGGGCCGTTTGGTTCAAATTCCTCAATCATTATCACTATGAGTATCATTAACCCTATTATGAATATAGGTTTTGATGATTCTCCCCAACATGTTTGGTTTAATAATGGAATTGGTATCGCTATAAAAATACTTGTTTGGTTTATTGGAATGACTTTCAAGTAAATTTTTAAAATTTTTTAATCTTTATTTGTGATATACATATTTTTTAGATTTCTTTTTTATTTTGTATCTTTTTAAAGAAAATTTTTAAAAAGATTTCTTCAATTTTAAATATTGCCATCCTCTAATTTGAGTTTTATACAAATGATAACCTTAAAAAAATCATTTTTATTTTATTAACAGAGAGTACTATATAACTTTGATTTTTAATTCAATTTTTATAAAAAAATTGAAGGTAAAAAAAATTATTAAAAAAAATTTATAAAAAAATTTAAAAAGTACTAATAGAAAATATTCAAAATCAAAAGACAAAACAAGGAGAGAGAGAAAGAGAGTCTATTGGGGGTGGGTAGCTCAAAAGATATGTATTTTTTTAGTGGGTGTGTTTTTGCCCTTAATCATAAGGGTGAATGGGTTTGATAGAATAATATTTTGAGGAGAATCATTAACACTCCAATTAATCACTATCATTTCCATTGAATGATAGTGATAGTTGTTTAACAAACATCAACAATGGGTGACATTACATATGATACCCATTCCCCTCCTTGATTCTCCTAAACCAAACAACCCCTAAGTTTTTTCCTTTACATGGATTTGGATAATCTTTTACTCACAAGAGTTGATGAATTTATAATTTATGAGCCAATTCTTTTGGACTTCATTATTATTAGATCATCCAATACTTTTCTCTAGAAAAGGTAGAGAAGAATTTTATATCTTTCTTGCCATATACCACCGTGTGTTTGATCAAGATCAAGAAAAAAATTGTAAAAGAATTTGAATAAAATATAAATTTAACTAAAGCTTTCTAATTTTGTGTGTAAATATTACTAACCATTCGTGTTGTCTATGTAAGATTATGGTCATGTTACTATAACTGGTTTGCTTAATTTGCACAAGTAAATATATGAGTTATAATATTTTAAATTTTTATATAGAGATACGAATTTAAATAATAATGACTTTTTGTCCTGAAAAGGATGAAAAATGAAGTGTATGAATTAAGATGTAAAGTATATTGATTACATCTCTTTTTTTTTTTTTTCTAGAGTGGCTAATAAACATTTTGTTAGGCTATTCTTCACTTCAAGACGCTCTTCTCTATTCATTTAGTTATCAAACTTTCCCTAAGAAATTTTTTACATAAATTTTGAGTGAAAAATATACCATCCATGGTTAAGAATTACTCATATTTTAGACAACTTTTAATTTAAAAAACATTATGATCTAATAAAGCTTTAAATATAAGATGCATCAAACACAAGTATACAATACTACGGATCATAATATATAGGATGAAAATCAAGACTGTCTAAAGCAACGGTTATGGCTCTATAAATATAGTAAAAAAACCAAGAATGAAAACTTTGTCATGATAAACTTTTCATTGTGTTATTAATTTATAAAAACTACTGAATATAATATTGAAAAACTAAAGTTATGAGTTATTTATTAAGTATCCACAAAGAGGTTGGACATAAATACACAGTAATTGAAGTTGATATTACCATATTGCTCTAGAAAAAAATAGACATATTAAGTGTTATTTTGTAAAAATATTTTTAAGTAACAAAGTAACTAAATGATGTAGACATAGCTCTAATTTTATTATTACAATTTTAAATTTTAAAAAATCTTTGATGCACATGCAAAACACAATCAATAATTAGTGCTCGATATGGTCGTCATTTTTTGCTTCTACATACTTCTAAAATAACAACAAAATATTTTATATTTTGGATCAAATGAAAAACCATAAAATCATCATTCTACAACAAAGTTACAAATGTCTCTCTTTAGAATTTTGAAGCATAATATACCTACATAAATAATTCTTCAAAATTTAGATTAAGAAAAGTAAGAATAAAACTTATTGAATTAAAAGAACACAACATACAATTGACAAAAGAATTGATATTGAATTTTTTTAATTATTTTTTGCATTAAACATCTAAAATAACACCAAGATAAAAGAATCCATTTTTTCTTATGCAGTAAACATTAAAAATAACACAATCCTTACCAACATGCTATAGCATTTATTATCTATTCTTTGCCAATTTCTTTTTTTTTTTCAATTTGGTGTATCTTATATTAATATTCTTTTTTTTTGAGAATAGTTGTCATGTAAGTTGAGAAAATAAAAATAGAAAGAAATTATAGCTTCAATATTTGTACATTGATATTTTAGTGTACATAGAATTTCCAAATATTTACACAAAATAGATAATAGGACTTAGTGTACAAAGTGAAATTTTATATCAACAATATGATTCATCTATCATAAAATATTTTCATAAAGAGAAAAAATTTGTTTGTTTTTTGTGATAAGAAATCAATATAAGTCTTAACATTGGGGAAAAAAATGAAGACAAAGATTGTTTTAAAACTAAAACGAATCGAAAAGAAAACCAAAAATAAAACAGCAAAAATTTTAAATCATTAATCAAGGTAATACCTCATCCTAAAAAGCAATATCTAAAGTCTAGATTGTATATGTTAGTCTTGAATAATAATTTGTATACTTTACTTTTGATTCTAATACTTCAGTTAGACAATATCCTCATGAATTACAACACTTCAGATTTTCACACAAAAATAGTAAGCCCCTTTAAAAATAAAAAGTACAGTGTATGAATCAAACAATGGAGTGTATAAATCATTTCTCTTAATCTTTTAGTATCTCTTAATTCTAATTTAGTCCATTATATTACCTTTAAAATCTAAATTAGTTTTATACAAGAGAAAAATATTCAAAGATAATAATGAGTACAAAAATTATACAGCGATTGAAATGATCTAGAGTCAACTAAAAATACTTAAAGAAAGTAGTAAGAGCAAAGAAAAAACAAAGATAATCAGAAGACACACTTTAAAAAATATTAGTAGTTTATATATTTTGTATATTTAACTAATTATTTAATTACTTTTACATCAAGTCATAAAGGTTTAAAAAATCAAATAATTCTAAATTTTAGTTTCACTAGAACACTTCATCAGAACACGTGCAAAGCACGTTCTCCTTCATAGTATATATATATAAAATTGACGATCCAACTGTAATGAAGCAAATGAGTCAATACGAATTGAAGTAAATGGGTCAATACGAATTGTAGATAAACCTAAGTAAAAGTCATTGAACATCAATAAAACTGATGATAAATTGATTTGTTGTGGCAAACTTATAGCTTAATAATTAAGGCGATGCCGTTTTCATAGTATGCTGACTTTAGAGTTATTAAAGACGGCTTTATTGGATGGCCGTGAATGCCACCAATTTCGTCCCCAAGTACATTTATTTGCATTACTTGTATAATAATGAAAATCCATATGGAATCTCCAACAGATGCCACTGATCATTAATTTACAATGCAATCAGAATTTTAAAAGCCACGATTGGAATTACGAGTATTGAATTTACAATAGGTGTTTTAAGACAAACATCAAACAACAATTTTAAAGAAATTTTTTTGTTGGTTTTATTCACGAAAAAGCAAAAGCAAAGTACACTTCGACATCATATTACGACTCAAATAAAGCTTTAAAGAAACAAGCCTGAAAGAAAATTTTAATCACGAAACATTGTGGAGGCCAAAAAGTGGCATTAATTAGTTGTAAGCATGAGGATTCGCAAGGAGATAAGCCTCAACTGCCTTGAACATGGCCAAGGCCTTTTCTTTTCCTGCCTTAATCTTTTCTTTTCCACCCTCAATTTGTTCTTCTGTAAGCTGGACATCACCCTTGGTGTAGTATGTGCTGCTAGTTTTGCAGATTGACCCTCCATCAACGGAGGCTTCAATTTTGATAACATAAGAGATTTTCTCAATCACATCCTTCAATGCATCACCTTCAACTACGGTATAACTATAAGTGAAGTTATCTTTGTCAAGCCCGTCAACTTTGTGCTTGGCACTCTTATATTGGCTACCTAAAATTGAAACAAAAAAGAAACTGTTGGTTTTTAAGCAAAATAAATGTCAGAAAATATAATTTACATCGGCATGAAATGAAAAGGTACAAAATTAATCACATAATCTATGATTAGAATTAACCTTCGCCAAAAGTAACTAACTTAATAGATCCCACTCCTCCATCTCCTTCAAGGATTTCAACACTCTTAACTGCCTGTGGTAAGACCTTGCAAATGAGATTGTCATCCAGGATGAAGGCGTTGAACAATCTTGCAGGAGGGATTGAGGAGGTGACCTCGTGATCGTAAGTGATAGGTGCCATGATGCCTTGATTTGGTAATTGGGATGGAAAAGTTATTGAAAAAAAAAAAGCTTTCAGTAATTCCTGAAGAAGTTGATGGTTCAAACCGAGGGTTGAGAGAAGGTACTTATAGACTGAAATCGTTGTGTGAATCGAAGTGCAAAATGCTTGGGTGCGTTTCATGGTCAGTTTTGGCGTGAGAAAAATATTTGGTATCAGAAGGCTTCTTATGTTGACTTCTAGAATTCCGATTGGGACAGTGACGGAAATGACTTTAATTTTCAAATTGCAACTTCCCTCGGAACATTTGCTAGATAATTTTCCCTCGGGACCATTTCGCATTTACATGTCTGTGTCAATTTTCAAATTGCAACTTCAACTTTTATTTTTGTTCTTTTTTCTCCCTAAATTGTCTAAATATTGTCAGGTTACACCTTAAAACTTTTTATTTGGAAACATTGCACCTTAATCGATTTGTCAAAATTCCTATTATCTGAACCAATTTAAGGAAACACATGAATAGGGTGTACACATCCGCCCCGTTATTCTTCCTTCTCAAATGTTAATAATCCAATGACCTTTTATTACGACTCCCACTGAAAGTCAACTTAGATGTGCATTCTGAGATGGCAGGCTGGCATTATTTATGAATTATTGCAACTTTTGTCTATTGCAAATTTTTGACTAAAAAGACCATCAATAAAATATTGAAGAAACTATGCTACGTTCTCCTTCGACAGCTACACATAGTTCTGTCACAAAAAATAAAATGGAATAGTTGTAGATTTCTTCTAGCGCTCAACTCTAGCTCATTTTTAGTCAACATGGGAAAAAATGTTTGTACATGTGCTGCTAAATGTAGTAATTCCATTTAAATTTACTAAATACATATTAAATTTATATGAATTCAATATTCTTGTCTTGGAAATATGTTAAATTGCACAATAAAGTTCAGATTTTACAAAACTCATGAGGAATTCAATTTGGTAATTCACTATTATAGAAACGATACTAACTTTATTATCCTGTCACAAAATTGGTCATGTAAATGACCAATGTTTAAATATCGGAAAACATTTAACTATTTCTTTTACCGCTCGGCTATTGTGTATTATAAGTCAAAATCATCAAATGTGTACTTCTTGTTGAAGAAAGCATTCCATTTTAAATTTGCTAAATACTTGGCAATTTTAGATTACTTCTTTGGACTTTTATTGTAAATATTTTAAACTGCCAAACCTTTAGATTTAGGAAGATTAAATGCAAGAGTGAGTGAAATTAAGCTGTTGAGGAAATAATTTGGATAATTCCATCTTGAAAAATATACTCATATCACTATTGTGTCCTAAAATTGGTCTTGTAGTGACTAACATTCAAATATCATGAGTGCTTAATTATGAACAATGTCTGGAAAAATATTTTTGCCATCAAAATTAAGAATTCTGCATAAGCTTGAAAAAATTATACTTTTTTTTAAATAAAATAATTTCGTTTCTGATTTCAGGAAGAAAATTTGTGAATCTTGGAACCTCTAAATTAGTTCGAAGAATATTAAAGTTGTCTTCATGTTTTAATATTAATTTTGATTTTTCTTGGCCATTATAAAATTAATTGAATATCCTTAACGCATCCCAAACTCATATGATTTCAAACCTATATCTTTCAGACTATCTTTTAATTATATCAAATTTTATCCATTTGTATTGATTCCTTTATTGCTGCTTGATTATAATCTTATCAAAAAAGTAATAACAATAAAGCACATGCTAATTGCTCCATTTAGTGCTACATTTGTTATGGTTAATTATAGTAACATTGTGCAGACTTATTATTAGTTATAATTTCTGTACGAGTTATTATTATTTGTAATTTTGGTATGTAATATTATAATGCATGCACTTGTGACTTTCCAGTAAAAAATATATATATATTTGCACTAACCTTAATATACTTTGTTACTCAAAAGAAAAAGATAATCAATACACACTAATTTTATGTGCATAAAATCTATACGAAATAAGGTCTTTTCAAGATAAAGGTGACTGTAAATTGCCTCTCTCGTTTTCTAGAAAAATGCACTTGCTCACTCTTAGTCCCTCCAAAAAGTATGTTTCTCTTATGCCATTTACCACATTTCATCTTCCCAACTCTCATTCCATTAACGATAAGTCCATCCCCCGAAATTGAAAATTTTGCTTTACCATAACTGCCTAGCTTTGTTATGTTTTTCTCTTTATATGCAGACCTGCATACAAATACTCATTTTCTAGCTTTTTTAATCTTTTACAAATTTATTACACGTATTTCTTTAAGAAGAATTTTAGCCACTCCTACGTGAGTCCATCTTCCTTAAAAAAAAAAGTTATTTATTTATAGGTTAAACCAGTTCAATTAGCCGGGTTAATTGGCATTTGTTTATTAAATAAAATGAAATAACTACATTGATAAAACAATAAGAGTATAAAAATGTGTCAAGTACATTAATTTCATTCATTTGAAATAATAGTGTAACGAAGTATTTTTATATTTTTATGCACATAGTTTATACACCAATAATTGTTTAAACTACTTGAAAAATTAAAGTAGCTTGTCAAAGATAAAAAATAATAAAATCTAAATATTGGCTCAACTGGTTGACTGATTCTCAAGTTTCTATCGAGTTTGACCACTTTTGTGATCACATTGTACTTTGTGGCTGGCCAACCAATTCTCAGTATAATTGGTTGAACTGGTTGATTTGGTTTAATTTTAAAACAATGTATTTTAGTAGTTATATGTAACAAGGAATTTAAGACTATGAAATTAAAACAAAATATCAAAGGAATGTATTGTTACACAATAGAAAATAAAAAGTACATAATTTTCTTTAATAAAATCAAAATAAAAGTACCTAATTTTGTTTCTCTCAAAGCATTAATTCCAAATCGTAGTCATCAGCTTTTTCATTTGGTTTGTCATCAAATGGAGGTTGATGAGTCCATTGATCTTGATGTTGTCAGCTAAGCTTTGCTTCATCTACATTTGGAGCCTCCATTTCTTGATTAGGGGTCACTGAACTTGGTGTAGACAATGAAATTTTAGTCCAATTAAAATTATCATTTATTTATAAAAAGTTAAATGGCATATTTATTATCCAGTTAGAGATTGCTATATGTCATTCAAATATTCGAAGGTAGCCAATGAATATCATTCACGTGTCAAAGATGAGGTGGTTCAACCAATACAAAAATTTATTGGGGCGGCTTCTCCAATTAAACAGAGTCATGTTACATGTCTATTAGACTTGACCAATTAAAGATTTATCTCTTTATTTAAAATAAGGATATAATATTTGAAACCTATACTTCTTTTATCCCTTTATTAATAACAAATAAGGAGATAATATTTTGAAATATTTGACTCCTTATATTTATCTCTTATAAAATAAAAAGATAATATTTGAGGTAGTGTGGTCTCTATATAATTTCATCTCTTTAAAGGAATTAGGTGTAGACACCAACATATGATGCACCATTTGGATTTTCGAATTTTTTAAGATACTTTTTATTTTTTGGGGTCAATTGTAATTTTCATGTAAAATGTAATAGATTAGGTTAGCCAAGAGGCAAAATGGTACTTCCACTAGAACTCGATTGGGTTGCGAAATGCATAGTACGGCAGACCGGCAAAAGGCATGGGTTTGCGTTACTCAAAATACAAGATTGAGTCTCGAGAGAGTGCAATCTATGATTTCTGTGGTCCAGATCATCTTGTGATCAAAGATCCTGAGTCTATAAAAGCATTGGGTTACTGCAAGTCCAAGGTGTATTATTTGGACTAGCCAAATGTGACAATTAATACGGGAAGGTTCAGGAACACACTTCTTGAAGCAATGAGACTAATTGGACGCTCACCAACAAATGCTCCAAATTGAAGAAGAAAATAGTTTCTGAATAGTTCTTTTTATTTTTTATTTTTGGTCTTTTGCTAATAGCTTTTTGTTTGTTATTCTTTGGGTTATCTTCTAATGTAAATGGCATATCCCAGTAGACAATTTCTTTCCTCAATCAAAGCTCTGGTTGTGGGCGTCACAAAAATTTTTGGACTTTTTTCTTTCCTTTTTCTCTCTAATTTCATTCCTCAATGTCACTGGTCAATTATATTTCATATGCATGGTACTAAGAGCTATTAATAGCACTTCATCGTCAAAAACCAGAAATTGAGTTTGATCTGCATGGAGAAAGCAATTTTAGAACAAAGCTGTAAGATGCCAGAGTAAAACATGCAAAACTATTGGCAATTGAAAGAGACTTCTGAAGCAAAAAACTGCAATAAGATGGCTCAAGCAAAGGGGATGCTAACACGGCATTTTATCATGCCTCTTTTAGGCAGAGAAAAAACTCCAATTATATTGCTAGAATCAAAGAGGAAACTGGAGAATGGATAGAGACAGTGGAGGAGATCAAGGATTCAGTATCTAATTTCTATGAGACTCTCTTCGGCTATGATTTGGGGGTGCAAAGGCTTCAGAATCTTCCATTCCAAGTGCCCTAAATTTCAGATGAATAAAGGACATTGGAATCTATGGTTGGGGTCAAATTACCTTTGATAATTTGGTCCAAATCTGCGGGTGGGTTTGGATTGATTTACACTTTGATCTTCAAGACGATCTTTTTGGGGAAGATTCCTGCGCAAAGATTCAAGGGTTTTAGGAATGTCGCCATCCTAGGGTCCCTGTTTCTCCATCAAGTTTTGGATTTTGGATTGATGTGATTTGTGTAATTGCAGGTTGTATATGGGCTAATTAGGGCTATGATTGTGTGTGAGCTAATGGCTTGGTATTATTTGTGTTTGTGACTGTTATTGAAGCTGTTGTGCTGTGAGTGTGGCAGTGGATAGGTAGTGCGTAGGTTGCTCGGTGGATCTCTGTGTGTTTGTGTGTGCGTAACATATGTATGTGTTTAATTTACTAATTGTGCGTATATGTGTGTGGCCATGTGTGTGTGTTCCAATGGCAGGGGATTGAATGTTTGGTGGAGATGTGGTAGCTTGTTGCAATGGAAACGGAGGAAATTTGGCTAGTAGAGGTTAGTTGAAGGTGGAGCTATGGATGATTATGGATTGGACTTGCTAATGAATGTTGGTTATTGGCTATGGTAAGGGACATCTGTTTTTGAATGGTTTTGGGTAGCTATTTTGGGCTTCAGATGATAGATTGGTGGTGAGGGTGGCTACTTTGGGTTGAGAGAAGAAGGTTGCATTGAGGGTGGAAATTGGAGTTGGCTAAGTAGGTGGTGGAGAGGAATTGAAGATGGTGGTGGAGGGAATCGAAGGTGATAAATTGTCCATTATGAGATTAGAATTGAGCGGTGAAAGTGGGAGAAGAATTCAGAAATCAAACCCAAACCCATAAACGTAAAAAACAAAACCCAGAAGAGCAAATCTTCAAGAAAACCAAAAGGAAAATCAAGCAATAAAATGAAAAACTCAGAAAACAAGAACAAGAAGACCATCTGATGATTTGACTAAAATTTCCAACAAATATACAATTAATCCATTAATCAAATTTGCTTGGAAGAATGAAAGAAAATGGATCAAACAAGGAAAATAATTTACCTTTCGAACTTTCAAAAAATGTGATGGCGAAACGTTGCTTTGAATTGAAGCTGATGATGAACAGTGCCGGTATGATGAACAGTAACTGAGATTTTCCTTAAAACGACTGATGTGTGAGTTTGTGGGGTTTTTCTAGGTGTTTTGATCTTTTCAATAGATAAAAGTGTATTGTTTAGGGTTTTTTCATTTTCTCCTTTTCTTTTTCTAATTTTAATGGGGGATATTTATCGAGCAAGTTGTCTTGGTCACCAAGAATATTACAAAATAACAAAAATGCCACCGGTAATAAGAATTCTATTTTTATTTTAAAAGAATATTTTTAACCCAAAAAAATAAAAAATTTGTACAAAGAAATGACAGTAATCTCCAAAATTTTCTAAAAAATTCAAAGTAAATTTCAAAATAAAGGTTAGAGCTTAAAACTGATCAAAAACGCATTTAGGGTGTGAAATGACGATTTTGTCCCTAAACAACGAAAATGCACAGAAAATAACTATTGGCCTTGAAAAAATTATCAAAAATTAAAAGTAAGCTTAAAACCCTAGAAAATACATTTATGACTCAAAAATTGATAAAAAATGCATCAACAATGTGAAATAACGATTTTGCCCCTGGACAACGAAAATACACAGAAAAATAGCTACTAGCCTAGAAAAAATTATCAAAAATTAAAGTATGGTTAAAACCCTAGAAAATGCATTTATGACTCAAACATTGATAAAAAATATGTTTAAAATGTGAAATGACGATTTTGCTATTGCATGCAATATTTACAGGAAAAATAGCAATCGTCTTCGAAAAAATGAAAAAAATTTACAAACATACTTAAAGAATTAGAAAAATAAATTTGGGACCTAAAATGTGCGAAAATGGTGTTCGCGAGGCGAAATTACTATTTTGCTCTTGTGCTGGTAGAATATAAAAAGAATACCAATCAAATCCGAAAAAATCATAGAAAATAAAAAATACGTATGAAAGCAAAAATATGAATTTAAAACCCCCCAAGCTAATGAAAAAATATTTACAAATAAAAATTACTATTTTACCCCTCCGAGATTATTGATTTTCTTATTTTTATCCAAAAATTAGGATTTGACTCCAAATAGTAGGAAAAGGTCCCCAATGTTAGAACACGAGCGATGTGTCAAAATTTGGTGCTACAGACTAGTAGGAGGAACATGTTAGGTACCAAAACTCAAGTGACGATGTACCAGACAAGAGCCCCGCACTATCTGCCTTTCTTTCGTTTCAACAGGAGTAAGGTTGGCAACATTAGGGATCAAGTAAAACCAGTGGGAAGCGAATCGTCAACTCTAAACAATAGCAAAGTCTGGGGAATGGCTGTCTTCGTAAAAGATCCAAAAATAATCTGAAAACTTCAATGGTGGGGTTGGTTGATTTGCAAAAGAAAGACCAAGGATTGGAAGATTATCTGCAATGACAAGTCTAGGCAAGCGGATAGCAGGGAAATAACATCGCAACCAGCTTTGGAAAAACCAGAGAGGACCTTTTGGGCATGGCAGGGTACATAGTTTAGAAAGACCACGATAAATGCAAGACAAGACTACAAGAGTAAGTGCCAGTTCTTCGCCAGCAGCTAGGGCCGAAGCCATATGAAGGTATTCCTGTGTGACTCGAAGCGACGAGGATCCAAAAATATACTTGCAGAGCCAAAAGAGGAGGAAGTTCTTGTGCTCTACATCATTAGCAGACTATTTTGAGCGGAAGGTGAAAGAAAGATCAAGGAAGCGGCCATATGATTTTGAACCGCAGCAATTTGGGCCAAAGTCTACAAGGTCCTGAACTCTGACAAGTGAGAAATCAATAGTGGTCCGATGCAAATGAAAGCTACTGATAAGTGATAATTTTACCTATTTTTTACATAGTATTTTACACATATTTTTAGTGTGTTTTAAGTATGTTCTAAGTGTTTTTAATCTAAAAATGGCTCAAATTCATAATTGTTCTTCCATTTGAAAATTTTTCAAAAAATTAGAGTTTTTACCTAATTTTTATGGTGTTGAAGCAAAATTTATATTTCAAGCAAATTAATGCACAATGTTTGTACAATCCTTTAGTTTTTATACAATCAATCATAATTTGGATGAATTGGAGTAAAGGTCATCCCATTCTTAGTGGATTCAAGGATGATTGGATTGGGAATTTCAGTAGAACAACTTTTATATTCAAATTTGGAGGATTGTTTTGCTTAACTTTTGGAAAATTCTCATCAAAAAATTCATCAAAGAATTAGAATATCAACATCACAAAAAGGTCTCAAGGGCATAAGAGGCATAACAAGCAAAAGAGAAATGCAAAGAAGCAATAGAAGTGAAGAATTGGAGAAAACTAGGCGTCAGTAACAATAATACATTTCTGTATTTTAGTAATAACTTGAGCTAAAAATATTAGATTGAGATGATTTTTGTGAAATTTTAAATCTAAAAGGATACTCTACAAATTTTATGAAGATATCCAAATCCAGTTCTTACATCTTCATAGCCAAAAATCCAAATTACTGAAGAACAAAGCTCTCCCATCCACGTCTCAGTATTTTTCCCACATCTTTGCATCTAGAACTCTAAATGACCTGATTCTTGCAGCGTTGGATAGATAATTCAAAGATACACAACTTTCATGTTTTGAGAAAAAGCTAATTTTGCCTTCTTTTGGGAGCTATATGCGGATCAAGATATGCAGACCAACTATCCGCGTATCTACTCGTGGATCATGCATGTCAGTTTGAAAACGATGGCTTCAACTTGCAGTTTATCTTCTAGCCCCTTTTGATGACTTTTTGAAGATTCCTTGCACCTGCAAAACCCAAGGACACATTGCTAAATTCAATGAAAATCTTTTTGTGATTTCAAGAAAACTTTTCTTGCAAATTGTCATGCAAATTGTCTAGATGATTAGGGTGAAAACTTTTAAAAAGAAGTCTTGAAGGGAGAAGCACTCCCTAGTAGCATATAGTAGTAGTTTGGAAAAATTTTCATTACTTGTAAGAAAACTCTTAGAGGATTCATGTGTATCAATTTCTATCGATAATAATGAAGCTTTGGAGCCATATTTAACCAACAAATGAGCATTTCTTACCTTAACTCTTTAATTTCTTACTTGTTTATTAATTGTTTCTGTTATATGTTATTCATACAAGTTATGTTTAACTAAATACATGTCTTAGGATTAGATGAAGCTAATTATATGATTTGAATGTTATTATACTTGCGATAACTTGTATTTGCTTGTTCATCTATTAAGGTTTAACATTTGTAGTAGCTTGATCAACTATTGCAAATCATTTAGATGTTATTTGACATTAAGAAATGCTTATAACATTGGAAAATAGTAGATGAAGCCTATGTTGTACACACATGCAAACAGTGGTATAGGTAGGTGGATTGAAGTTGTTTAATACCACAATTCATGCATTTCACAAGAGTTCATCATGAATATAGTTGAACTCTAGTCAATTTATTGTAAAAACAAGTCTTGATTTCATATGGAGTTGCAATCCTAAGCAAGACAAGATTAACATAACAAGGTATTAATTCATTTAATTATATTAGTGGCAATTAGTGGATTCTAAACCCTTTTACTTATATTTGTAAATTTCTTCCATTTGTTTTACTTCAAGTATATGAATTTTCTTAGCCTTACACACCACATGTTTGATAATTTGTCTAGATTATAGAGTAAGTTAGCAGCTTTGGTACTTGCTAAGTCTTGTTTCCTCGTGAGATTGACTCTAATACTTCCCCTACAATATTTGACCTGTCGCATGCTTTTAAATGTGCCTATATTGTTAAAATTTTTTGTATAAAATTTTTATACATAAAAATTTTGTGATTTTTAAATGATTGTGTGATATAATTTTAATTTTTCAAAAAAAATACAAAGAGGGCAACAAGGCGTATGCTGCTCTCCTTTTAACTATTCGTTTACCTATCTAATCATCAATCACCAACACCTTCACCACCATCAGCACAACCGCTCCACCACAACGCCATAACCGTCGGATCACACCACTACTTCAACCAAACCTATCCAACCCACTGCCACAACCCAACTACCACAAACCACTGTTCCGCGTGCCACTAGCCAAGCCTCATCTCGAACATCACAGTCCACTAGTCACCACCAACTTCATCTCCTTCCCTTTTACCACCATCGGCTGCCACCACTTCCTTCTCTTGTCCTCCACCACACGTGCCACTAGACAACCCCTTACTTTACCACTATCACCATTTCACCACTACAACCAACGCTTAGCTAATCAAACGCAACAGCCCAACTGGGGCACAAGCTCGACCAAAAACAGCACTGCTGCGCCACCTCAATGAGCCACCACTACTTGCCAACACCGCCACTAAAACACCCTCGTTCTCCACCAAAAGAGGTAGAAATCTGTGAGCTTTCCTTTAATTGCTTAGTATATTGTATGATCCAAGAAGATATTGTGTAGATCTTGTTGAATTGTGGTGGTATTTGAGCTTGAGGAAGATTTGGGAATTTGGGATTGAATGGGAAGAACTGTATCTTTAGGAAAAATGAATTTTTTGGGTACCCCCGATGAGGGGGAAGGGAGCTTTTTGGACAAAAAGACTTCTCCAAAACTATGCTATTTTGACAACATATCCATAAAAAAATTACGTCATTTTGGGCTTTTATTTTCTGGTTTTTTATTACAAAGTAGATATTTATGTTTTAGCCCCTAGGATTTTAGGTAGCATTATTGTGTCCCGGTTATTCTTGATTTTTGCATTCAAGGCCTTAATAATTATAGAATGACACCTAGATTTTAATTTCTTTTCAATAAAGTTTTGGACTTTTACATTTTTTGCCCTTATGTTTATTGATATTACAATATTTCCTTTTGCTAGCTTGCATTTACAATTTTGAGCTTATGCTTGCTTGAAATTACAATTTTGCCTTTAAGCTTGCAAACCTTCAATTTGCTAAAATTAGCATTTTACCACTTAACTTTTTAAAATTTGCAATTTTAACACTTAGCTTGTTATTAACTTACAATTTTAATCCCCCAAGTTTGTTAAAATTATAATTTTGCACCAAGACTTTCTAAAAATTGCATTCTGACTCCAAACGTTAAAAAATATCTCTTTTACCCCCAAAAATATTTCTTGGATAATTAAGTCCCTAAAATTTTCAATTATGCACTTTTTAGTTTTTCCTTGTTTAATTAATGCTCTAGTTAGCTTTCTTTGGTTTTTTTTACCCCTTTTTTTTTTTGCTTTTGTTTTAATTGTATGTTATCATATATAATCTCGATTAAAAATGTTTTGTTTTTCCTAAATGCTCAATCCTCATTTAAGTTTGTCTTTTAATCATCTTGTTCTATAGTTGCATGTCAAAGTGATTATTGCTATTTATTTTTATGTTATTTATCCCAAAAATAGTGGTACCTTGATGTGTTGTTTGGTTTTATTTACTTTTGAGTATTTATTAATTTTATGTTTATTTAGTTACTCAATTTTAATTTTGCTATTATTTGGAAGAACGTAATAGATAGGCTATAAAATTTTCTTTTATTTAGCAAGAAATTTGTAATTAGATTGGCAAATGTAATCGAATAGGTTATTTTTCTCACGTTTCGGTAATTTAGCAAAATTTGTATTTAGATAGGCAAGTGGAATAGATAGGTTAGATTTACTTCATTTTATTTTATTTATGTGCTATGCGTTTACTTCATTTTACTATTATGCTTATGTGCTATGTATCCTTTGTGCTCCTAGGTGCTCACTTGTTTTCAGTATTGCTTTATTTGCTTTATTATGATATATGTGCAATGTCGTCATACTAGTACAATACTAGTTTTGATTTCTCTTTAGTTTTCTCGATAGTCCAATGCTGGTGAGGATTAGTAGAAATGAGCTAGTCCGTTGAGATTGATCAAATAGCCAAAAAACTCTCTCTTCTTTCTCTCTCTACAATTCCCTCCTGACCTTTTTTTGAATTTTAGGGTTTCATGACTGCCCTTTAACCTTTGGTTGAAGGCAACCTACGACTGCTGCATTTCATTCTTTTGCTAAAGTTTTAATGCACAAATCTCCCTCCCTATTAAAGATCAAACCTCCGTCGATTTATAGAGGAGAGCCTGCAATATGTTTTTATAAGGAAGAGATCGAGAAGCTTGTAGTTCCGTTCAGATTTGCTCTTGTGGGAAAGTTCTCCCAAGGCCGTCCAAATATAGAGATCTTGCGAAAATTTTTTACTGGTATTGGTTTTGCAGGAACATACTCGTTAGGACTATTAGATTTCATGCATGTTTTGATTTGATTTCATCAAGAAGAAGATTATCTACGCTGTTGGTTGCGAAGTATATGGATGATCAACGAATTTCCCATGTGGGTTTTCAAATGGAGCTCGGAATTTCGATTGGATATTAAGCCTTCTCGTGCGCCTGTATGGTTGTTGTTGAAAGGCCTTCCTATTCACTGCTTTGATAAGTCTGCTATCTTCATGATAGCTAATATAGTTGGGACTCCTCTAAAGCTGGATGTTGCTACTATCCAATTATCTTGACCGAATGTTGTAAGAGTTTGCGTAGAGATGAAACTAAACAAGGATCTTCCACAAAGAATATGGATTGCAAGGGGTCAGGAAGATTTTTGGTAACGCGCGATATATGAAGATTTTCTTTCTTACTGCAGTTACTACCATAAACAAGGTCTTGGTGAGGCAAATTGTAGAGTTTTAAATTTGAAAGGAAAAGAGCCGAAGGATCTAAACGAGCCAGTTATTTTAAAGAAAAGGAATAAACTTCAAAACTAGGAACAAAAGTAGTATGTTCCAAAGAAGCAGCAATCCGTGAAATTTGAGAATAGAGGAGAGTCTTCTAAATTGCAGAATAATCAGGGTGATTCTTTAAAAGGAATTCAGGTCGCACAGGATAATGATGTTGTTCTCGAGAAGGAATCTTTACCTAAGAACACTACAAATCAATCTGTGATTCAGATGCTTAATCAGTTTCCTCCTAGAAACCAAATGACTGTATGTATTTCTGCAGATGCTAAAACGCATGATGTTAAGACTGATGAAGTGATTATTGAAGGTAATGATCCACATAATATTGCTCTTCATGCTGCTGAAGTAGAGATGCAAGACGAGGATAATTTTGGTGATGTACGAGATACTTGACCTGATCATCCTCCTGAAACTGATGTTGAGCAACTGGTGGAGGAAGATAATGAGTAACTCTTGCTTAATACAAACCTTATTACTGAAGCTGAATGTATTACAAGAAATCTATCGCCTAGAGGAGGAAGCACACAAGCTGACATTGGTGTTGTTATGTCTATTGGGAAATGACTGAATTTTTGCAACTTGAAGACATTAAATCGATTGGAAGAGGTGCTTCAACAAGCCTAGAACATTCCAGACCTTCGGCATCCAGGTAAATAGAAAGGAATTGTCATCGCTTCGGATAGGGTTCTTCGCTCTAGAACCAAATCAGTAGCTTCTCTTCGTTCCCTTTAAATGTTTAACGTTCTTTTCTGGAATATTCGAGGTGTTGCTAAAACCTCAAATCTAAGAAGACTAATGTTAATAAAATCTCATAAAGTGCTGTTAGTGGCTTTGTGTGAACCTAAAGTAGGTGTAGATAAATTTGATGAAATAAGGTTGAAGCTTGAAATGGATAAAGGGTGCCATAATGCTACGGGATCTCTTTAGATGTTTTTTATGCATTCTATTTCATGTAGTTTAATTGGGGAGAGTGAGCAACATATTTCTGTTGATATCCAGCATCCTATTTTTGTTTCTCCTTGCAAGTTTTCTTTTGTACATGCTAGCTGTAATTCGGAGGACATAAGAAGGTTGTGGGTATGTTTAAAAGAAAATAATGAAGATAAGGCTTCATGGATCATACGAGGAGATTTCAATGTCATCACACAGGCTGAGGAAAAAAGGGGGCAAGCCATTCCAATGGCAAGAGGCTCTTGATTTTCTCTCTTTCATGCAAGATGCTCAAGTGATTAATGTAGGCTATATATAGGATCGCCCTTCACATGGTGCAATAACAGGTTTGGTTGTGCAAGGATTTGGAAATGGTTTGACAAGTTTCTAATGAGCCAATCCTTCATTGGAATGAATGTCCATCTATCTGTCCAACATTTATCGAGGGGTCCACCTGACCATGAACCCCTGTTGTTGAAAGGGAAGTTGAAGAAAGTTGATAAATCAAAGGCATTCAGGTTTCTGAACTTCTGGGCAGCACATCCGAGCTTTTTGGATGTTGTTCAAGCTAGCTAGAATTCTGAGCTTGGTGGCTCTCCTTTAAAATCTTTAGCAAATAACATGAAGCATTTGAAGAAGGTGATACGTAGCTAGTCCAAGCAGACTTTTGGAGACATATTTGTGAATGTAAAATACTAGGAGGAGAAGGCAGCTACTGATGAAAGAAATTTTGATGAGGAAGGTTTAGCTCAAGCCTTAGAAACCATGCAGCAATCTAGAGACTCTTTGAATGAAGCTTTAATCTTGGAAGAACATTATTGGAACCAAAAAGCAAGGATAAAGTCGTGAAAGGAGGGGGAAAAATTCAAAATACTTTCATGCTATTGTATCTGAATGGCGAGCCAAATCAATTATCCATAGTGCGAAAAATGAATCGGGTGAATGGTTGCATGAGAAAGAAGATATTATGCATGAAGCATGTAAGTATTTTTCTAGTCTTCTTTCACATGAAGATTCGGATGTGCATTATGAATTATCTCACATTCCGAAGCTTCTATCCTTAGAGGATGTTGATTATCTGGAGAATTTTCCTAGAATGGAAGAGGTGCGAAATGTAGTCTTTAGTATGGATGGTGAAAGTGCACTTGGCCCGAATAGATTTACTAGCAAGTTTTTTTCACAGGCTTGGGAGCTCGTGGCTAATGATGTACATAATGCAGTACTAAGCTTTTTCTGTGGGGCAGATTTTCCAAAGTCCATCTCCTCAACTTTAATTGCCCTAATTCCTAAGACCACACATCCTCAGGACTTTTCCCAATTCAGTCCTATCAGTTTGTGCAACTTTCTTAGCAAAGTCATATCAAGAGTTCTATCGGATAGACTGGTTCAAATCTTATAGAAGATCATCTCCCCTCAACAAAGTGGCTTTGTACAAGGTCGATTAATGGCAGAAAATTTTCTACTTGCATCGGAGCTGATTGGTGGCATAGAAAATAAGCAACGGAGAGGCAATGTTGTATTAAAACTTGACATGTCAAAGGCATATGATAGAGTATCTTGGCAATATTTGATTCGCGTTCTAGGGGCATTTGGTTTTGGTGAACGCTAGATCGATATGATCTCCAATTGTTGGTTCTCTGTCATTATTAATGGCACTCCCAAAGGCTTCTTTAGGTCATCTAGGGGTCGGTGCCAGGGAGATCTAATCTCTCCTGTTGTGTTTGTTATTGCTGCAGAAGGATTGTCTAGAGCTTTGAATCTTTTACCACAGCAACGGGGTTTTTCCACATTTAGTACGCCACCTAGATGCCCTATTACTACTCGTTTATCTTTTGCTGATGACATCATTATTTTTTCAAGAGCTTCTAGGAGATCACTAAAGATGGTGATGGATGTCTTGTCAAAATATGAAGTTGCCTCCGTTCAAAAGGTGAATCCTCATAAAAGTGACTTTTTTGTGTCATGACAGCATGTCTAGAGCTCGAAGAAGGATTATAAAAGAGATCACGGGTTTCTCTGCCAAGGCATTTCTAGTTCGTTACTTGGGATGTCCTTTATTTATGAGATGAGGTCAAAAAGAATATTTTTCAAATTTAAAATAATTTATGCACTGTGATAGAATATTTTCTACAAATATATGAAGAAATAGTCATTATGTGATTAGGAGTTTTGTTTTAGGAAAGTATATCTTGTAAAATGGATGTAATTATGTCCTGGCTTGGCATGTTTGACTTTAAATTTCTTTTCTCTACTTAATTTTACATTCTTAAGTGGTAGATATAGACAAGAAGTATATGCATGCATTTTGTGAATTAAGGGACAAATGTATTATGTGGAAAATTGACGAATATTATCTAATTCTACTCCACTGATTCAAATTACTTAGTAACCGGGCGGCACATGTGGGCCCACCCTTGTTACGTGGCGTCATCCTGGCCGTTCTTGATTGGTTCCATATGTCCTGTAGGTGAATAGGATTCTTGGTGCAACTGGTGCCAATTCCCTGTTCATATGGCACTGTATAACTTTAGAAAATTGCACTCTAGCCCCAATTACTTGGCAAATTTTCACCCGAGTACAAATGTATACTTTAAAAAATTGCACTTTGCCCCCGTTTACTTAGCAATTTTTTCACCTGATTACAGTTAGTAGGAAATGTGATGGCCAACGGCTTAAGTAACGCTGACGTCCTTATTGCCTTGGTGAAGGTTTCAACTTTTAACTAGTTAATAATCAAGATTATCTGCTAATAATCACATATTAAACACGTTGTAATCAATGATCAGATGCTAATAATCAAAGATTATTCAATTAATAGTCGAGCTTTAGCTCTTAATAATCACGATAATCTGCTGATAATCACATATTAAACTACTAATAATTAAGCTTTAGCTTTTAGTAATCAAGATTTATATATTAATAATCAAGCGTTAGCTGTTAATAATCAAAGATTAAACCCAATTAATTAAGCTTTAGCTATTAATAATCAAAGATTATATGCTTATAATCACAGATTAATCACCAAATAATTAAGCTTTAGCTGTTAATAATAAATATTAGCTGCAATTAATCACAGATTAATTGCCTAACAATCAAGGATTAGATGCTTCTAATCACAGATTAGTCACTTAATAATCGAGATCTAGCTCTTAATAAGCAAGCTTTAGCTTTAATAATCAAAGATTATATACTTATAATCACATATTAATCACACAATAATCATGGATTAGCATTTAATAATCGCATATTAATAACTCAACAATAGAGCTTTAGCTCTTAATAATCCAGCTTTAGTTGTTCATAATCAAGATCATATCTTAATAATCATAGATTATCTGCTAATAATCAATATTATCTGTTGATAATCACATATTGTCCTGCAACTCAACTTGGGCATTTCTTTCTTCACTCTTCACCTTGGCACTTGACTAATTCTCCTCCAACTTGACTTGTATCATTTGCCCCACTTTACTTCATTACCAATCTCGTTAGAAACTTTTCATAGACCTTTCAATTGACAATGCCTTAGCCTCAAGGCATCTATACAAGCCAATTAACAGCATAAATTAGCACTAAATCAACAAACACAACAAAAAAATACATTGCACTTAGATGAGGAAAAATACAACACATACGAGAAAAAATCTACCATAAATCTCTAACTTTTGACTCTATTCCTACTCTCTATTCTAGCACCTATCAACACTCTTGGCAACTATTAGTCATTCATTGTTTTTTTTTTTTTTTTTGTGAGAGATCAACTGCTACCCTTCATATGGCATAAAAATAATAGCCAAAATTCAGGCTTGCTAAATTTTTGTGCAACTTCTCCTACCTCAAAGTCTATAGCACAACTCTTAGGTGCCTCTCATGCTTCATATCATTTAGAGAGGAAACAAGTATGTCATCAATGAAGACCACTATTAATTCATTTAACTGGAGTATGAATGCCCTGTATAGTAAGTCAATGAAAGTTGCAGAACTATTAGTCAAGCCAAATGACATCACCAAAAATTTATAGTTGTCATACCTAGTTCAAAATGAACTTTTTGAAATGTTATTGGTTCTTACACTTGGCTAATGGTATCCTGATTACAAATCAATGTTTGAGAAAAGCTATTCTCGCTAACGGATACTTGTTCTTGATTGTAATCTTATTCAACTCTCAGTAGTTGATATATCTAAGACTGCTATCCTTTTTTTTCACGTACATCTTTATAGCTCTCGTGGTCATACACTAAGATAGATAATTTTTTATAACAAGTATTGCAATTGTGCCTATAATTTCTTGAGTTATGCCGAAACTATTTTTTTTAGGGGTTCCTTGAGCTAGAAGTGGCTCATGGCACTGATTGATCTCGAACTCAATTTCTCACTCTGGATGTAGTCCTAGTAGCTTTTCGAGGAAAATATCCTGGTAATCTCTTACCACAAGAAAATTCTTTAACTTTTATCTTTTCTTCTTCGAGTATATCACATAAACTAGGTATTCATCACACCTCTTTTTAAGTTCCTTCTAGGTCTTTAAAATGATTCATATCAAAGTCACCTGTCTATACTTTCTTTCAATGCACCCTTGGAAAACAAAATCCTCTCACTCAAGTAGGCAAAATCTAACTTACTTTTTTCAACAATAAAATAAGCATAATTATGAGTTAACCAATTCATTCCTAATATTACATCAAGGTCTGACATCGTTATTCTCAGTAAATTGGCTCTAAGGTTCTTATCCCAGTGACCACTTTGACAACTACTCTACATTATTTTCAACTCAATAATTTTATCTCCTGGTGTCCATATTCTATAAGGTTTCTCTTCTTCCTATCCATACCCTTTCTCAACTAGCTTTCACTTGTTAGGTGACATATTCTAAATAAACAAATACTTATAGTTAGCTACAAACAATAAAAGCCAAACTTATAAAATTAACCAAATTCATTTTCAAACACATTCACATATGTTCTCAAGCACTAGAATTGAAATAATGTCAACTCACAACTAAAGTTGGCCAGTCAAAGAGTAAATTGAGTCAAGAAAGTGCACTTTATTTAAACAAATCAGCCTGCCATCTCAGAATGCATATCTGTGTTAACTTTCATTTGATTATGACGCACTCGCGTCAATTATAAACAATGAGAATGAAGAATGACCTGGCGGATGTATACACCCTATTCATGTATTACTTTAAAGTGGTTCAGATTATAGTAGTTTTGACAACTTTTTTTTTTTATCAACCTATATACTATTACATTTGAGGAGGGAGAAATGGTTGGTGGGATTCGAACTTCCAATTTTTAGAATAGAGTCGTAAAGCTTTAACCGCTTGACTCTCTATTTATTCTCAGTTTTGACAAATTGATTAGGTGCAATTTTTCCAAATAAAAAGTTTAAGGTGTAACCTGACAATATTTAGAAAACTTTGGGACAAAAAAAAAAACAAAAATAATCGTCACTGTCCCAAATATTTTCCTCACGCCAAAACTGACTCTGAAACGCAACCAAGTGGTTTGCACTTCGATTCACACAACGATTTCAGTCTACAAGTACCTTCTCTCGTCCTCGGTTTGCGCCATCAACTTCTTCATGAATTACTGAAAGCTTTCTTTTTTAATTACTTTTCCATCCCAATTACCAAATCAAGGCATCGTGGCACCTATCACTTACGATCATGAGGTCACCTCCTCAACCCCACCTGCAAGATTGTTCAACGCCTTCATCCTGGATGACAATCTCATTTGCAAGGTCTTACCACAGGCAGTTAAGAGTGTTGAAATCCTTGAAGAAGATGGAGGAGTGGGATATATTAAGCTAATTACTTTTGGCGAAGGTTAATCCTAATCATAGGTTACGTGATTAGTTTCATACTTTTTCAGAGCCATTCATTCTTCTTTCATTTCATGCCTTTATTTTGTTTAAAAACTAACAATTTTTAACTGTTATATATTTTGTCAAATTATATATAGGTTGGGAATTTTGGAACATTCTTATACTTGTTAAATTGTATCTAAATTATATCTAGGTCATAGAGATTAAATTTGTCTAACTTTCAGTTAGGAATGGAGGTGACGAAACTTTGGAACCTAAACTATCCCTGTGTAACTATGTTGAGATAAGTGATTCTTGTTCACCCCATAATTTTTAAAACCTTGTTTGTTGAATAAATGGCTTTTTGAATTGTATGTATATGTATATATATGTAAAATCTGTGGAGGACATGTTATGTGAATTTTTATTTTAGGAAAATTTGTGAGTGGTTGTTTATTGGAAATGAATGTGAATGCATGTTGCTTGTATTATTAGTTTGATAATTGTTATTGTGCCTCATGGTTAAACTTTGGGTATATTAGTGAGAGGTATTCCCCTATTGTGTAATTGTACAGACCTATTCCTAGTGGAATATAACAGTTAGAAACTCTGATTATCTGGACCCTCGTAGTTGGATAAAATAGTTAGGACCGGTTAGCATATTATACCTTAATGGACCCTTGAGCTTGTCCTCTGAACTCTTAGCTATGATATTGTTGATTTTAATAGTTTGATATTGATATGAGAAGTTGTTAATGATATTGAATGCCTCGCACACGTCTGTCTATATATAATCTTTTTCTTTTGTTAACTCATATATGCATATATACGTATGTTGGGAACTGCGAATCTATTTTAACAAAATATTAAGAATATTGAATTTATAGTAGGCGTTTTCGGACAAATATCTGAGAACAGTCTTAAAGAAAATTTTTGTTGGTTTTATTCATGAAAAGTTAAAAGCAAAGTACGATTCGATATCATATTACGATGGCTGAAACCCAATTATTTAATGTAACATTTTCAGTCAAATAAAGCTTTAAAGTAAATTGCCTTAAAGTAAATTTTAATCGTGAAATAATGTGCAGCACAGGAAGTGGCATTAATTAGTTGTAAGCATGAGGATTCGCAAGGAGATAAGCCTCAACATCCTTGATCATGGCCAAGGCCTTTTTTTTTTCCTGCCTTAATTTTTTCTTATCCTCCCTTAATTTGTTCTTCTATAAGCTGGATATCACCCTTGGTGTAGTATGTGCTGCTAGTTTTGCAGATTGACCCTCCATCAACAGAGGCTTCAATTTTGCTATGTTTTCAGACTCGGACCGGATATCGAACCGGCTGAGCTCAGGGGTCAGGGGTCAATGGGTTCGACCGGGGGTCGATTCGGGGTCGAACCGGATGACGTCATAAATATTTTATATATATATATATATATATATATAAACACACACATATATACACTTACTAATTTTTTTCTTAATTTTAGTTGTTAGTCCAAAAAAATTATAGCCAAAATACCCTCAATAACCATTCTGATATCTTGGTATTAATAGTTAAAAAAGCATTGAATTGAAAAAATTATAAATAAATATAATAGACTCAAATTATTTACTTTTTAATATAATTGGTATAAAGAAGTAAAAGTAAAGCAACACTAATATTTTGTAATTGGTCAAAGAAGTTGGTTGCTTTTGGATTTGATAACTAGCCCAAGCAAATAAAAATCATGTGTTGATTTAGCATTGATGTTCATTTGTTTGATTTATGTCAATGGGCTCATGTCATTGTCAAAATTCAAAGACAAATAATTGTTGTAATCTATTTTCTTTAGACAATGAATATAGAAGCCCACAAAGATGTATAAGGTCCCATATCTGATTAAGTATGGAGCATTAATGGGGTTGGGTTTATTTTTGACTTTTGACCAAAAAAAAAAAAAAAAAAAAAAAAAAAAACTGGCCGGTTTCCGGTTTCCGGTTTCCGGTTTCCGGTTTTTCCCGGTCAAACCCGGTTTTTGACCGAGTTTGACCGGGTTTTTAAAAACCGGTTTTTTACACTAACTCGGACCGGACACTTGGCCGGTTCCCGGTCCGACCGGTCCGACCGGCCGGTCCGGTCCGAGTTTAAAAACACAGCAATTTTGACGACATAAGAGATTTTCTCGATCACATCCTTCAATGCATTACCTTCAACTACGGTATAACTGTAAGTAAAGTTTTCTTTGTCAAGTCCATCGACTTTGTGTTTGGCACTCTTATATTGGATACCTATAATTGAAACAAAAAGAAACTGTGAGTTTTTAAACAAAATAAATGTCAAAGAAGATAATTTACATCGGGATGAACTGAGTTACCCTATGTCATTTTGAATCATAAAGAAAAAGCAAAAAGAATAAGTATATTTTGTGTCAAATTTTAGGTGAAGGGCCTTTGTTAGCCTAGCTTATTAGTACAATTAGCAAGTGACACGTAAAAAGAAGTACATAGGTGAATAAGCTCAACTGCTGCAGTCTTCTTCCACGTAACACGCAATTCTCGGCTAGTTTACCACGTAACAGATGTGCATTCTGAGATGGCAGGCTGAATAGGATGTAAACATCCGCCACGTCATTCCTCATTCTCATTGTTTATAATGAGTGAGGATTGCGTGCACCACGCGCGCCACGTGGCGTGTCACGTGGTGCACTAGAACCAATCACACATCGCCAAATAATAAAAGGTATGACCCACTATTGACACATGACAATAAATTATTGGTTCTAGTACACCACGTGGCAATGCACGTGGTGTATTGTATATTTTTCCGTTTATAATTGACCCGAGTGCATCATAATCAAATGAAAGTTATCACAGATATGCATTCTGAGATGGCAGGCTGATTAGTTTAAATAAAGTGCACTGTTTTGACTCCGGTTTCCTTTCTAAAATACTTGAGCTGCTTGCATTATTTAGAGAAAATTGCTACTTTGGAACCAAAATTTTAAGGCATCTGTAGTTTTTGCCTCTAAATTTTTTATGAAAACAAATTTAATACCAAATGTTTCAAAATTTTTAGCATATTTAGCCCTATTGATCAGTTTTACCAAAAACTTACAAGAATCCAGTCCCGTGAAACAAATGTGCTAGTGACCAAGTTTTCAAAAATAATTAATAAAACAAGAAAAAAAATTTAATTGTTATAATTTGTAGTTAAAGACACATACAAAGGCACTATCTAAGCGTATTTTTTAGTTTTATCTACTTATTTTTCCTGTGCGAACCCAAATTAGTACTTTTAATTACAAATTATGCCTATTGAAAAAATTTTTTCCTCTGTTTCTATTTTTTAAAAATTTTGGTCACCAGCACTAAGTACTAGATTTTAGTAAGATTTTAGCAAAACTAATCAATAGGGCTAAATGTGCTGAAAATTTGATAAATTTGGTACTACATTTGTTTTGGTTCAAAATTTAGGGACTAAAATTATTGATGCCCCAAATATTTGATACCAAAATTATAATTTTCTCCATTATTTATGGATTACTGCAAATTTTCTATTATAAGTTTCAAACTAGAAAGACCATCAACTTGAACAAGTAAACAAACAAATGTAAGCTTAGCAAGTGCAAGTGAATTAAGTTATGTTTATTGATTCATTAGCTTCATCTATGATCTAGTTGAAGCTTTTAGTTCAACATGGTTAATGAAACAACAAGAAGTTCAACTTCAAAGCAAGAATTCATAACAACAATTGAAAGCAAAAAAGATAGAGTTTAGGAATTGCTCAACTAATATTGGAATAAGCTTGTCTTCTTATTCACCTTCAAAAGTTGCACTACAAAGGTTCTCTTACAAGGTTCCTCACTATTCTATTGAAGGATGAAGAGAAGTCTATTAATTCTCTATCAACTAAGTACAAATTAGACTAACACTACTTTCTACTCCAACTTTTTTTTATGGTTTACAAATAACTTCTATTTATAGACAAATGTTCTTCAAGTCATTTTCCAACTTGCATGAATCATTAATGCATGGAAATGTTGAAGATTTGCTTAGGAATTCCAAATGAGCACAAAAGTCTTCATTTATGCTTCCAATGTATTCTCCTACTTGCAAAACCCTATCCCCATCCAAAAATGTCTACAAAATAGCTGGAAGAATATGCAAGTTGATGCCCTAGAAAAGTTTAGCCGACCTACAATCCGTGGGTGGCAACTTGCAGATCTGAACCTGTGGATCACACCTTGTGGTCCCCACTTAATCTTTTGATTTTTGCTGAGTTGGATTCCTTGTGTGCAGGCATTTCTCACGTATTGCCATGCATTTTGGTGAAGAACTAGATTTTCCATTATTTTTGCACAATTTATTTTCTCAATATCTAAAACATATACTAAACTATATAATAATATTTGGACAAATTATTACTTTTCAAACTCCCCCACACTTGAATCATTGATTGTCCTCACGCAATTAGAAAGTCAAGAGATCAAAAACATGATTCAAGTTTTGAAATAACCAATGCCTCTTTGTTGAATGCAATTTCATAAAATAAAGTAATATGCATTATGCAATTCCTTGTAATGTTTTCATTATTAATCATACCAAGTAAAAGGGAAGTAATTATCTAAAGGTTGAAGCATTATTCAACCAAATTCCTTTGCCTTACAAAATTTCACATACTAAGTATTCAATATGGACAATCATATACAATTCATTTTACACATAATAGGGATATATTACACTTTATAATAGCAAGCGTCTTTTTACGCGAATATTGACATTGGTAAATGAAAACCCCCCGTTACTCAACACTTTGATCATTTTAACCTCTTTTCAACCTTTAGTTTGAGAATTGTGATTTCCCCCTCTCGCCTGTTGTTTCCAAATCCTCTTCCTCATCTTTTTAACCAAAGTCCTTCTTGGTTGGTACTCTGCACCTTTTTATGACAGTTTACAATTCTCCGAAGAAAATTAGACCAAATGAACAAAACACCATAGAATACAGATGTATCTTACCCAACACAAAAATGGATGTGGGATAATTTTTGCACGCATTCTTAATGAACCATCTATAACTAAATTTCACCGACACTAATTTGTTCAACTTTTGACTCCGTAATAAATTTTTGAATTTTTTTCAGTTCTCAATTGTTTACTTCCCCTTTGACTCAATTTGTTGATGGTTAATAAAGCAAAGATATTAGCAAATTTGATTAACGTAATAATGACACGTCGCTGGTTTATTTTCGTTCGATGGAAGTCATGATCAATCCTACTACAAAGGCATCTATGTCTAGACGAAATTATATTCTAAATTGGTTAAAACTAGAAGCTAATAAGGAAATATAAAAATACTTTGCTTCGATTGCAATTGTAATTATTAAATATTTTCCTTAGAAAATGCAGCATGAGTAGTTGAAGGAAGTTATAGTCCAAAAGGAAATTAATTAAAAGCATAAAAAAGAGGAATTGGAGGCCCCACCTCATATGATCATAACAGTAATTGTAGGTACTACCTAATGAAATTATACCATAATAAAGTGAAAGAAAGGACCACTTGTATTAATTTACTCATGAGTTAAATGTTGTTATGCAAGTATGCTATTACTTCTTGTTCAATTGTTAAACGTGCTTATCATTACACACATATAAGTGGTACAAAAGAACTTAAGAAGTACTCTAACCAAAATACAAATTAATATTCATCTCTCATCCCCGATGGAAGGTATGGGGTTCAATTAATGCACAATTAGACAGTAATCCTATAGTAGTTTTGAAATTACTTTTACGATACATGTATTTTATATAAAAAGGTGATTGAAATATGTGTTTTGAATTTTTAAAAAACGTTTTGTGAAAAATCATTCCAAACAGGTAGAGTGTAAATTTTTTGAAAATTTCTTTTGTTTCACACAAAAGTTTAGCATTGTTATACTTTGTGATAGAAGGTTTAACGCAGGCACTTTGCATTCTTACCCCAACATATAAGTTTTAAATCCCTAAATTAGAGCTAACCCCTGTTAGTATCAAATCATGTCCTTTAAAAACAAACATAGATTATCCAATTGCAAGTTGGAGCTAGAGACAAGCGTGGAAATTTGTGAAATGACGTGCAGGTGAATGTCTGAGTGGGAGACCTATACACTAACGTTAATTCCATAATTGTGCTTCTAAGTATCCTTATTGATGACAAGGTCGAACCAACTATTTGGTGGAATAGAATTGGAAGTCAACATAGATGTGCATTCTGAGATGGCTGGCTGGCATTATTTATGAATTATTGCAACTTTTCTCTATTGCAAGTTTTTAACTAAAAAGACCATCAATAAAATATAGAAGAAGCTATTTTTCTCTTTGGACAGCTACACATAGTAGTTTAATAATTTTCGCCAGAATTGATCTAATGATGGATAGAAACATTAACAGGAAACTGTACTTATTCCAACGGAGTCATCCATTGTTTGCTCAATCTTTTGCAAACACAGTGGATTCGACGCGATCGGAATTTCTTATATCAAGATGGGAATTGTGAAAATTAGATTTTTATGATGAATTATCAAGCACCAAAACCTTCCCAAGCATCGAAATTCTAATAGTTTTGCTCAATCTTTTGCAAACACAGTGGATTCAACGCAATTGGAATTTCTCACTGTTAGTGTATGCCCTAAAACCAAGTTGGTTTTTGGGATTTTTATTACGCTTATTTCGTGTTATACTTATATATGTGGCATTTTCTTTGTCATTTAATACTTGTTATCAATATTACTTGTTTATTTGATAAAGTCCATAGAATATTAACTGTGTATAAGAGATTGTAAGAGTTACAATGATGAGACTCTTATTACACATTAAGTTATATTCTTAAATATCCCTAGTCGTAGTATTAATGAGATTGGACATCATTAATATGGGAAGACTAGCACATACTTTGCCTCTACTTATGGTAAGTAGTAGTTGAGCTCGTCAACTATGGTGTGCGACACCTAAGCTGGTATGTGGATGCTTGTTAGAGAACAAGTTCATTGGATTGATCCGCCAAGAGTTACTATTCATAGTGCTAATGAATTATACTCTTAATGGCAATGGTGTAAGTGATCCTTAGACTTGAGATTACCATGGTATCTTGAGTGTGAATTACTATGCTTTGACTCTATTGCTCGGTGCTCGTAAAAGAGTAGCCCATACGGTAGAGATTGGGTATAGTATGAAGCATGGAAGGATAGTGAGTAATCGATATAGGATTCACCACTCCTTATTATAGGAGAGTATATCTCGGATTGGCCACTTGTTGAAATATGACTTAAAGAATCTTTTGCGCAAAAGTGAAAGTATGACTTGAAAGAGTTTCAAGGTTATACTTTTATGAAAGTTGTATTTCGGGAACAAGAAATCATTAATTAGTCATTTAAAGAGTGCGCACTACACTCTTAGACTAATTGGGATATAGTGTGGTGAAAGGATATTAATTACACGGTAACATTGTCATTGATAGGTGTAGTCTACCATATGACTTTCCTATTCACTTGGGTGGTCATGATGCATTGCTAGACGCCACTCATGATCTATAAGTGCAAATTAATTAATTAGGGAATTAATGATAAATTAAAGTGTTAATTTATCTGGCTCTTAATTAATTAATTAATGAGTTATAATTTGTACTTATTACCAACGTGAATGGAACCTAATGGGTCACACACAATAAGAACATGGTCTTTGGGTTAAATTGTTATTAAGATAAGTATATGATACTTATGGGGTTAATTTATGTGATAAATTAACTTAAATGACTTAATTATAAATATTCTAAGTCTTGATGGAAATTAGTTTCCTAAAAGGAATTAAGAAGCTATTTGGTTTCCTTTTGGAATTGGTTTCCTAAAGGAATAGGATTAGCTTAAGGTAAGCTTCCTAAACCTTCTTGGTTTCCAATTTCTCTTGTTTCCTTAAAGACTAGGATACTACATCTATAAATAAGTCCATGCCTTGACTCTTGAGTTGATGATAAAACACAAGATAAAAATTTAGAGAGAGAAAAATTAAGAGAGGCGTGTTTTCTCCCAAGAAAAACGCCACATCTCTTCTCCCTAATTATTAGGGTTTTGTCTTCTTTCTCTTCTTGTTCTTGTGTTCTTCATGAAATTCAAGGGAGCTAGCACTCAAAAGGCAAGGCAAGGAAGCCCAAAGGTTCCTAAAGATCATGTTCGTGTGGATACCGTTGGAGGCTCGACACTTGGAGGGCTTTTCATGGTAGATCAACACCTTCATCGAATAGGATCTTGCCCTTTGAAGCATAGAAACCTTCTATGCTTGAGGTATTTGTGCTAAACACCCTTTAATCGTATAGATTACATCAAAGAGATCCATAGCTAAGGTAATAAATTTTTAAATTTTCCGCTGCGTTACTCCCCTTATTACCTTACACTCACATCAAGATGGGAATTATGAAAATTAGATTTTTAGGATGAATTATCAACCACCAAAACCTTCACAAGCATCGAAATTCTAATAGTTTTGCTCAATTTTTTGCAAACACAGTGGATTCAACGCAATCGCAATTTCTTATATCAAGATGGGAATTGTGAAAATTAGATTTTTAAGATGAATTATCAACCGCCAAAACCTCCACAAGCATCAAAATTCTGATAGTATCACACGAACAAAACTTATAGAACCTCCAAGATTTGTTTAACTTTTGCTTTCTAGATGCTAGCTCCATTAAGATTGAATAATCATTTGATGGAGAATCAAAACCGAAAATTCCGCTTGAAAAATGCCGAAAATTCCCCTAACCAGGGTTCTCTTCAAAAGCCGTGACAAGAAGAGAGAAGATAGATAAATTTAAATATTTTCCTTCGCTCTCTAAAATCGTATTTGAACCTTTTTGTTTCCTCATATAACTCTTAGTATTATTTTGTATTCATTGTTTTGTAACTCAACAGCTAAAGATTTGTGATATTTGTAACTAATTAGACATTGTATAATAAGAATTACTATGTCCAATCCTTTAATAAAACTGATTACTTATCTTCTAAAAATTAAAATAATTGCAACAAACCTTTATAGTTAATTTATCTTATTAACCCATAAATAAAATTTATGGATCATAATTATTACATTAAGAGTTATCCAAATTAGATACTTTAATTTGTCATGAATTAAACTAATTAATTCAAATTTATTGATCAAGATTAATATCTAACAATGTGTCATGAACCATCAGGTTTTGAGCTTGAAAAGTTTTTAAATTATGTTTTCAAATTTTCAAAGGTCTTATATGGTTTAAAACAATCTCCAAGAGCTTGATATGAAAAATTGAGTGATTTTTTTATTGAAAACTATTTTAAAAGAGGAATTGTTGATACCGTTCTTTTCACAAACACTTGCAATAATCATCTTTTAGTTGTGCAAATATATATTGATGATATTATATTTATTGGTAGTAATAAGAAATTGTGCAAAGAGTTTTCTAGCATGATGCAAAGAGAATTTAAAATGAACATGATGGGTGAGTTAAAATTCTTCCTTGGGCTTCAAATTCTCCAAATGACGTAAGGAACATTTATCAATGAATATAAGTGTACAAAACAAAGGCTCAAAAGATTTGGCATGAAGGACTCAAAGCAAGTGGGAACTCTAGCAGGCACATCAAAATAATTTGGCAAAAATGAAGAAGGAATTAAAATAGATAAAAAAAAAAACGATAGAGGAATGATTGGTAGTTTGTTTTATTTAATCAGCAGTAGACCAAAAATTACATTCAATGGCCATAAAAAGGAAAGATATTTGAAAAGAACTATAGACCATGGTTTGTGGTGTCCTTAGTCTAGTTATTTTGGCTTGATTAGTTATTTGGATTCCAATTTGTAGAGTTGATAGGAAAAGCACTAGCTGTATGTACTGTAATTTTCTTGGAGATTACTCAATTTCTTAGTTTAATAAGAAACAAAGTTCTATTTCATTATCCACAGTGGAAGCGGAGTGTATAGCTGCCGGTAGTTGTTGTGCAAACTCTTGTGGATGAAGCACACTTTAGAAGTTTTTTTTGGTCTTCCATTTGATTTTGTGCCACTTTATTGTGATAAAACTAGTGCAATCAACCTTTCTAGAAATCCAATTCAACACTTTAGGGCAAAGCAGATAGATGTTAAACACCACCTCATTAGGGTTTTAGTGCTCAAAAGTGAGATTCATTTAGAGTATATTCTCACTAAGAATCCAGTAGATAACATATTCACTAAGTCACTCCCAAAGGATAGGTTTATTTTCCTTAGAAGCAAGTTAGACGTGTTAGAAAAATGTTTTTCCAAGATTCGTAAGCAAAACTCCACTTTTTTGCAGGATGCATTTGATAGCATGCGTTATGCGGACATCTAGATGACGTCCAGATGTACATCCGAATATCGACCATTAGAAATTCAGATTAACCTCCATCTAGACGCAAGATTTGAAGGCATAAGTGTGTTACGAACATCCGAATCGACAACGGATGTCCTCATTTTTACATACAAATCGCACGCTTTCACTTCTCTCTCTTCTAAAACAATTTTCTTCTCTTCAATCCTCAAGCCCACAAGAATTTTCCTTCAATTCTTCATCACTATTTACCAAATCTTCATCATTCTTCCATTCCTACACTAATATAGTGATTTTTTTTCCTTTCCTAGGGTTCTTGTCAACCTAGTTTTTTTCCATATGTATCCCTCTTTAATTTGGTCATCAAATCTGATTTTTTCTTCATTTAATGGCTAGTGCTCGATAAGGAGATCATAGAGGAGGCCATGGAGGTCTTGTAAGAGGCTAGGGTGTAGCCCTCAACGTCAATGAAGTCCAACACCTTCGTAAGCAATTTGTTGATAGAAAATCCCTTAAATTGTATAATGAATTGGAGAACAAGAATGTCACTGGGCAAATATCCTATGCTTTTGATGAGTTTGACGGTGGATTAGAGGATATACCTGCCATGTTAAAGGTATTAAAATGGGGTAGGGCGGGTGAAGTCAATGACACTGTGTATGTGGATTTAGTCAAGTAATTTATGCTAATTTGAGAATGGTTGCAGATCATGCTGAATCTTTAGTAAATGGCATCCCCTTTGCTTTTGATGTTAGGGAAGTTAATGAGTTATTTTGAATGACAAAAGAGGGAAATAATTTTTGCTAGCCAAAAGCATGAACCTCAATTGCAAGCCATACTTATTAATGTAGGTGCTTTGGTGTTTCAGTATATGTTTATACTCAAAGAAGAATCCACCAAATGGGTTTGATGGGATAGTTGGAACTAAGCCTAGAGATAGGATTTACAGAGAGTTCTTTAAGTGACTTCACTGGGCATACAATGGGTACAAGTGATTGTATAGATAAAGAAAGATAAAGTTAGGATATGCTCCAGGTTATTGAATAAGGGATTATATATATGATGGTATTGTAGATGCGGAGGATCCATAGCACATGGATGAAGACATTCGTACTCACGAGCCTCCATTTCAGTAGATTTCCCCTCATCCCTGGTGGTGACATGCTGTTGTCCAGCACCTTTGTCCCACCATTTTCACTTTTTTTTTTCACCATCTACTTTATAAGTGCCTCAATCGTCACCACGTATGCCACCACAGCCTTGGGAGAGCAAACCAATAATGTTGTTGATGATCTGTCTCTTAAGATGGACCAAATGAGGACAGATTTTTGTGGCGTGCATAGCAGGAGGAATTAGATGCAAGGAGAGATTTCATTGGTCGGGACTCATATTTCCACCATCGAGAAGAGGTTAAGGTCTATAGGGCTAGCACACGAATATGATGTGGATTCAGATCAGCTAGTAAATTTTCCATAGTATTTGAGGACGCATCAATGAAAGCAAGAACAAAGATGTGAAGTTTATCTTGATAGGACTTCTTCCTTAGCTCAGTCAGGTTCTTCATCATCTCGAGGGATTTGATTTTCGTACTCCACAAGGACAGGGGCTTTTGAGCCTTTACAACAGAGTAGTTAATATGATAGCTCTTAGAGCACTTTGTACTATATATTTACATTAATTGAGGACTATTATCTAGTTCCTTGAATGTTTTCAGTCTTGATTTTTGTTTTTAGAGTTGTTTAAGTATTTGGATGTTTGGACTGTATTTGATTTAAGTTAAACTCTTTTTTACATGTTGGAATATTTTTGTTTATAGTATATGTTTATGCTCGTGGTTGGTTTATCATATTGTGTGCTTATGCATTGGTTTATGCTAATGAATTATCGTACTTCACAGATAAGGGAGCAAACCCCCCATTTTTTTCTCTTGTTTTATCATCTCACATTGTCATATGGTTCTGATAATGCCAAAAGAAGGAAAAATATAAATTCATTTACTTATGGGGAGTAGTGAGAACCAATTCTTTATCAAGCATATATTGAGAGAGAGCCTAAACATGAAGTGTGTTTGTAAATAAAATGTTATTACGGCCATCCTTCATCACTAGTTTTTCACTAGTAAGGATGATTGAGGAATTGAAGAGGGGGAAGAAATTGCAAAATATCACCATGTTGAAGATCATGCGGATACACTAGGAAGAGAAGTAGACATTCGGATTACTGGAAATGCGGTCAGTGAGCATACAGATGACGATGCTAACACATCATGTGGATATCTAGATCATGGTCAAAGAGTATGTGACACGGTCCAGACCTCTAGAACTACTCAAAATGAATTGGTCAAAAGGAGTCCAAATTCGAGGATCTAGATGCAAGAAGCCGATGCCCGAAAGACAAAATTTACTATCTAATAGTTAGTTTGTATAGTTATTATTTTTTTCAATTTGACTATTAGAAGCCAAATATAGCTATTATTTCACCCCCTTTACATACCATTAAATGTAAATATAGCTATTATTCCACCCCCTATACATACCATTAAGTGTAAAATAAAGTAGATCTTTTGCCTACATTAATTATGGGCATTTCAGAGTGATTTGTTGAGAAAAAGACTCGCCTTTTTTGTAAACTTGTAATAGTGTGAGGCAATTGGTAGGATTTTATAGTCTTTTCATTGTTGTGTAAGTACACTACAATTGTAACTTTGTGAGTGTTGAAATTGAGTGCATTTGTGAAACTTTTGGCTCAATAGTGTGTGTTAGTGTGAGCAAGAATGATCACTCAAGCTATACTATTGGTCATGCTTTACCAATTGGGAGAAGCCTACAACTGGATTTAAATTCCAAGTGGACAATTTCAGAGTGGAAGTCGGCATCAAGTTTGGTGCCAAACCAATGCGAATTGGTTGTGTTTCTTTCTTTCTTTTAGCTATTGTTTATTTTAAATTCCTATTTACTTTATCATTATCTTGGTATATTGCTAAGTGTTTACTTAGAGAAATTTGCTAAGCTTAAAAGGACTCTATTGTGTTGTTTTGGTGCACAAAACAATTCATTAGCTTTAGAGAAATTTTGTACTAATATATAAATGCTATCTTGTGAATCTTCATTCAGAAGTACAAGGTTTAATTAAAATTATATACTTCATTTAGTTCTAGAGGAATTTGCCAAGTCTTGATTGTAAATAATAAAAAAATAATTTAGCCAAAAGAAAAGTGAATTTATTTCACAATTTGAAGTTATTTTCTCTTTTATTATATTGCTCCAACATCATTAATTTCTCCATTTTTTCCATTGTGGCATCAAAAGATAAATGTCAAAATCATTAACAAAAGAATCACATTCCTTTTGTGGTATTTGAATATTTTAAAAAGCTACAAAGTAATTTCCACGTAACATTTATATAGTCTTTTGAAATTTGGCTACTTACACTCCCTGACATTTGTCAAATTTCCTTCACTTGTCGAGAATGAAAAAATTGAGGATCAAAATTATTTTTTGCAACCCCAAAGAAGGAAATGAGTGTTAATACACCAATTATAGATAAACCTAAGTAAAACTCATTGAACATAAATTAGTATAAAAATATGATTGGACTAAACGTGCTGTAAAATTGATAGATTTGGTACTACATTTATTGTTGTTCAAAGTTTAGGAACTAAAACTACTGATACCCCAAACATTTGGTAAATAAACTACAATTTTCTCCATTATTTACGGATTATTGCAACTTTTCTCTATTGCGAGTTTTAAACTAAAAAGACCATCAATAAATTATTGAAGAAACTATGCTATGTCCTTCTTCGAGAGCTACATATAGTAGTTTAATAATTTTCACCAAAATTGATCCAATCATGGATTGAAACATTAGAAGGAAAATATATCTCAGCTTTATTCCAATGGTGCCATCCATTGTGTTTATTGAATATTTGATCCATCTTTTGCAAACCTAATGGATTCAACGCAATCAGAATTTCTTAAATCAATATGGCAATTGTGAAAATTAAATTTTTAAGATAGCAAAAATGATAACAAGGTGGAAACATAAAATTTGATTACTCTAACCACTAAGCATACACGTATATAAAACATAGATTTGAAGTAATTCACAAAATATATACCCCTCAAGTATACACCAATAGGAGACTGCTTCACAAGTGTCAAGTCTCTAAAAGTATTCACACGAACAAAACATATAGAGCCTCCAAGAATTTAGCTATTGCTTTTTGGTTGCTAGCTACATTAAGATTGAATAATCAATTGCTAGAGAATAAAAACTAAAAATTCCCCTGCGGAAAAGCCAAAAATACTGCTAGGTTTACGAATAGTTGGAATCAAACATCAATTTGGTTATTTAGTTGGTGATCATGGGTCTTGAGTCATGGAGTGAAATTGGCAGGAATATGCGTTAGTTATGGTGATTTATTATAAGGATAAAGTATTAAATAGTTTTAAAGGATATTTCATTATGTTGAATTATTTTGTTTGTTCTTAAAAAATTGATTGTTTATTTAGTAAATTACTTTTGGAGTCAGAAGATGTGGTAATTTTAGTTTTATCAGATAATGAAATAGAGATAACAACGTTCTAGTAATAACGAAAATATTTCATGACTATCTTATGTCATCAAATTATGTATAGGTTGGGAATTTTGGGGCATTCTTATAATCCTTAAATTATATACAGGTCATGGGGGTTAAATTTGTCCAATTTCTCAATAAGGAAGGGAAATGACGAAACTTTGAAATCTTAAACTGTGTCTATGTAACTATATTGAGGAAAGTGATTTTTGTCATACCCATAATTTTTAAAATTTTTCTTTTGAATAAATGACTTTTTGAATTGGATGTTTATCTAAAAAAAATTGGTGCGAGCACATGTTATGTGATTGTTTTAGTTTGTGAAAATTTTTGGGTGGTTGTTTGCTGGAAATAAATGTGAATGAATGTCGCCCGCATTACAATTCTTATAGTTGCTATTGTGGCTTATGGCTAAACTTTGGATATATTGCCAGGAGCTAGTTCCCTATTCTCTAATTGTTTGGACCTTTCCTAGCCGGATATAATAGTTAGGAACTCTGATTATCTAGACCTACCTTGCGGGATATAACAGTTAGAACTGGATCCAGTTCGTTGATTATACCTTAATGGATTGTTTAGCCTATTCTCTAAACTCTTAGCTACGATATTATTGATTTTGTTAGTTTTATATTGATATGAAAATTTGTTAATGATATTGAATGCCTCTCACACATATATATCTGTATGTATAAAATTGATTTCTTCTGTTAACTCATATATGTATATGTATGCATGTTGGGAACTGTGAATCTATTTTCGTAAAATATTATCTATAATGTGCTTGTCATTGTGGGTGAGGAAATGAGCTATTTATTGAGCATTATTTATGATCATCATGTGCTTCACGTTGTTTATGCAGATTCAACTCATAACCTTGAGTACGAATGAAAGACCTAGTTGGTGGGCTTGTAGATTGCTCATGATCTTAGTTTGGACTTAGATTATTAGTTATTTAAATAATTATGGCATGCGTTTCTTGGACAATATTGGCTTTTACTTTTAAAATTTAATTTCTTTTAGTATTGACATTTTAAAGCACGGTTGCAGTTTCGTTTTATGGACTATTTAATTATTATAAGATATTTGAATAATTTGGCATATGGATGATTTAGTTATTATGGAATATTTGGATGGCTATAGAATATGTGATTAATTATTTTAAATTTTGCTTTTGTACTGAGCCTAGCATTTTGAGATAAAGTTCAAGGAACGGCATGTTGTATCCCAATTTTGGGCTGTGACATTTAGTGGTGTCCGAGCTCAGGCTTGAATTCTACATCTATTGCTAAGATTGGCTTTCTATATGGTTCAAAATGGGAGTGAGTTTTGGTTTGAATTATGTATCAAGTACTAAGATTGGCTTGTATATTTGGCAAGAAATTAGAGTGAGTTTAGGTTTGAATCCATTGTCTAGTGTTGAGATTGACTAGTATGTTAGGCAAGAAAATGGGGTTGGGTCAATTTACTCTTTGACTGGCCAACTTAAGTTGTGAGTTGACATTATTTCAATTCTAGTGCCTGAGAACATATGTGAATGTGTTTGAAAATGAATTTGGTTAATTTTATAAGTTTGGCTTTTATTGTTTGTAGCTAACTATAAGTATTTGTTTATTTAGAATATGTCACCTAACAAGTGAAAGCTAGTTGAGAAAGGGTATGGATAGGAAGAAGAGAAACCTTATAGAATATGGACACCAGGAGATAAAATTATTGAGTTGAAAATAATGTAGAGTAGTTGTCAAAGTGGTCACTGGGATAAGAACCTTAGAGCCAATTTACTGAGAATAACGATGTCAGACCTTGATGTAATATTAGGAATGAATTGGTTAACTCATAATTATGCTTATTTTATTGTAGAAAAAAGTAAGTTAGATTTTGCCTACTTGAGTGAGAGGATTTTGTTTTCCAAGGGTGCATTGAAAGAAAGTATAGACGGGTGGCTTTGATATTAACTATTTTAAAGACCTAGAAGGAACTTAAAAAGAGGTGTGATGAATACCTAGTTTATGTGATATACTCGAAGAAGAAAAGATAAAAGTTAAAGAATTTTCTTGTGGTAAGAGATTACTAGGATATTTTCCTCGAAAAGCTACTAGGACTACATCCAGACTGAGAAATTGAGTTCGAGATCAATCAGTGCCATGAGCCACTTCTAGCTCAAGGAACCCCTAAAAAAAATTAGTTTCGGCATAACTCAAGAAATTATAGGCACAATTGCATTATTTGTTATAAAAAATTATCTATCTTAGTGTATGACCACGAGAGCTATAAAGATGTACGTGAAAAAAAAGGATAGCAGTCTTAGATATATCAACTATGGAGAGTTGAATAAGATTACAATCAAGAACAAGTATCCGTTAGCGAGAATAGCTTTTCTCAAACATTGATTTGTAATCAGGATACCATTAGCCAAGTGTAAGAACCAATAACATTTCAAAAAGTGCATTTTGAACTAGGTATGACCACTATAAATTTTTGGTGATGTCATTTGGCTTGACTAATAGTTCTGCAACTTTCATGGACTTACTATACAGGGCATTCATACTCCAGTTAAATAAATTAATAGTGGTCTTCATTGATGACATACTTGTTTCCTCTCTAAATGATATGAAGCATGAGAGGCACCTAAGAGTTGTGCTACAGACTTTGAGGTAGGAGAAGTTGCACAAAAATTTAGCAAGCCTGAATTTTGGCTATTATTTTTATGCCATATGATGGGTAGCAGTTGATCTCTCACAAAAAAAAAATTAAAAATGAATGACTAATAGTTTCCAAGAGTGTTGATAGGTGCTAGAATAGAGAGTAGGAATAGAGTCAAAAGTTAGAGATTTATGGTAGATTTTTTCTCGTATGTGTTGTATTTTTCCCCATCTAAGTGCAATGTATTTTTTTGTTGTGTTTGTTGATTTAGTGCTAATTTATGCTGTTAATTGGCTTGTATAGATGCCTTGAGGCTAAGGCATTGTCAATTGAAAGGTCTATGAAAAGTTTCTAACGAGATTGGCAATGAAGTAAAGTAGGACGAATGATACAAGTCAAGTTGGAGAAGAATTTGTCAAGTGCCAAGGTGAAGAGTGAAGAAAGAAATGCCCAAGTTGAGTTGCAGGACAATTGCCAGCAGATGTTGTTCCGGATGCTATGCAGAGTGAAGTTGTGAGAGAAAACGCAAGCATTTAGTCCTTTGTTTTCGAGATAGAAGCTTTGTTCAATGAGAATCCGAGCACGGTTGCTTAGTGGGCAAGTCCCCAGATTCTAGGCAGAAGGACTAAATGCGGGCTTTGGTGAGCGAAGCCACGGGTAGTTTCGAGGAAAAATGTTTAACGGGTTTTTAGTAGCTTCAAACAATTTTTTACGAGCCCTTTCGGGAGAAGCAAGACTCCTGAGGATAAGGAGCCTCTTATACATCAGTTTTTAGATGAATATATATATATATATATATACACACATATATATATAGGAGGTTAGGGCTTAGAAAAACACACACTTGACAGTTAAAAAACACATATCATAAGAGATAGCAAGAGGGAGGATCTTTTGTAATCAGCTCAAGAAACAAAGATTTGTGATTGTGGAGCAGATTATTGCAACAAAAACTAAGCTTTCTCATCTCCCTTTTTTTTTTTTTTTGAGTGATTATGAATTCTTTATGCAAAGTTTTGATTTTTATTATGATTCCTTCCATGGGTAACTAATCTTCATGTCTAGGATTTAGAGGAAACAAATGGAATGCAGACTATGTGTTAATTGCTATGAAAATCACACCTTTTCTTGCTGTGTTTATACATTATTCTGTTAAGAATGATTTATGATTGACTAGCCATTAGTTATGAACACTAAATCATTGTTACACAACCAAAGTTGGTGATAATGGTGGAAAAGGAATAGATGAAGCTTAGGTTGCATGGCACACAATAGTAGTGGTGCACTTAGGTGGGTCTTTTGATCAATTCATGTTAGCACAAACCAAGACTAGTATCTTTACCGTGAAAGTAGGAGATAGCTAGTGATTTGGTAATCATTAACTTATCACGAGAGTGAAGGTTAAATACAAAATGAATTGGACTCTAAACAAGGCAAGAGATAGGTTTGAATTGAAGCAATCAATTATAACCTGAATTCATTAGCAGAATCTAAATCCTAAATACTTTGCACACACAGTTCTTTCACTGCTACTATTCCAAGATTCAATTTTTTTGTTCTATTTTCCTTTTAAAATTTCTAGTCTAGGTTAGAGTAGTCTCATTTGATTTCGTTGCCTAAATAATAGAGTGAATTCAAAAGTTTTAGTACATGATGTGATCCAAGGAGCGCATACATTTGTTGGACTTGGACTTATACTTGGTGGACTTGAAGAGGCCATTTATATGGATCAAGAAGAGTTTGAAAAAGTGATAATCATACATGGAAGGTTTGAGCATGGTGGCTAGATTGTAAAGTTACATGATTTTGAATTTAGTCATAAGCTTGAAATTTGCAATGTTTAAGCTATCACATTGAGCCAAGGATTCAAGTATTAGTTGTGGATCAAGTTCACCTATAAAGAAGGCCCAAAAGAAGATATTAAGCTATTCAAAACAATCTTACAAGAGGTTGGTTACTTGGACTTTGATATTCCTTTAGCTACACTAGGGATACTTCGGCAAGTGCACCTATCGTTTCCTGTAGTACAGTGTATAGGAGTATCGAGTGTCGATCCCACAGGGACTATGTGAGTACTAGTACTAACCTTCCTTTTATTATCTAACCTCACAAAGCGAATGATGAATTTATTGGAAATACAAATTAACTAAACTAATTACCTAATTAAAGCACAATCTAGAATTCAGTAAAGAGAATGGACAAAAGTAGAGGCGAATCTAGATGAAGAATACCCTAGACCAAGTATGCTAAGACTATACCTTGATTAATGAATAACCCAATCCCTTAGACCCTAGAATCCCTTAATTAGGTTTAATCTTTCTCAAGTATTAACCCCTATCCCCTTGGTTGATTGATTGGAATCTCTTCTCGATCAAAACCCCAAAGAGAAGCATTAAGGTTCTATGGATTCTATGGTTTTGGCTAGGTTTGAATCTAACCGGGAGACTCATGTTGTTCTATCTCTAGCAACTCATGCAAGCCTCTTTATTCACGAGATGATCTAATCAAATAGGTGATTTCTCAATCTACCTATATGAAATCAATATTGAATCTAAGGATGCTAGCGATTCCCAATTCAATAACATTAAAACTTCATGAATAAATCTAAGAAAAAAGTTAGAATTTTCATTAATCAAAAATAAAATCAATAGCACAATAGTGTAAGATTCATCCGTCTAAATCTTTCAACTCAAATCATAAGTACAAGAATAAACCCAACAAAATACAAGAAAAGAATGGAAAAACTCATTCTCATGTAGATTCTCTTTATTCATCCCTTGCATCTTGAAGAAGCCTTCTTGCTTTGCGCCATGAAAGCCCTTGAGTTTCTCCTCTACCCTTGCTTTCTTCTCTCTACATCCCTCTAGATGTGTGTAAAAGTGTTTTTTTTTGGGTTTTAGAACCCAAAGAAACCACCTTTTCCCTTCTCCAAAGAGATAGGGTTCTCCCTTCAAAAGATTCGCCTAAAAGTGCTTAAAAACGCGACATTCCGTAACTAGGCCGTGGCTAAGGCCATGGCACGGCCTTACCCGCGGCCTTGTGTCCTCCTTTTCTGACCAAGGCCGCACCCCAGGCCGTGGCAAGGCCTTACCCGCCGCCTTGGTTAGAATGTTTCACTTCTCTTCTATGCAAAATTTCACCTTGAAAACGGCCGAACTAGCTTTTCTTCAAAACATAAAAGTTTTAGCCCTTTAAATAAGCTTTCCAAATCAACAAAAGTCATATCATTTAAAGCTCTGTGCGCTGAGATATAGCTAAAATATTAAGAACTGGTCAGAACAGTACTGCAGTACAAATATGCTTCAATAACTTGGAATTTTGACCTTTGAAACTTAAGAACTGGACTTTGATGTCTCATATGAATTGTAGATCATTGTCTTAGCTTCAAAATGCTTCATGAATCACTAATCCAATATCTCTAACTCAAGTTATTTCGAAATCACTGAAATATGTCCAAGCTGCCAAACCGTTTCTTTTCCAATTCTTCTTCGACTGTTGCTTCTTTGCATCACTTTGAGGGTTTCTTGACTTTAACTCATCACCAACTTCAAATCACCTCAAAATATCATCCAATTGCCATCCAAATTGATCCAAATTGGTGATGCAATGTGCAAATCCTACGAAAATGACACAAATCACATGTAAATCACACCTTTATACAATTTGGCATTCAAATCAGAAATGAGAAGAAATAGCTAAGAAATAGAGGAAAACTCATAAAAAAACCCTAAAAACCTACCCTAAAATCTACTAAAAACTAATGTACTTTAGCACTTATTGTTAGTGTATGCCCTAAAACCAAGATGGTTTAAGGTGTTTTATATTTACACTTATTTATGTTATATTTATTCATGTGGTATTTTTCTTTATCATCTATACTTGTATTTCCATGTTACTTGTTTAATTGATAAAGTCCTTAGAATATTGATTATGTATTAGAGATTGTAAGGGGTTACAATTATGGGACTCTAATACATAAAGTCATATTCTTAAATATCCCTAGTCATAGTATTAATGAGATTGGACATCATTAATACGGATAGACTAGCACATACTTTGCCTCTACTTATGGTAAGTAGTAGTTGATCTCATTGACTATGGTGTGCGTGACACTTAAGCTGGTATGTGGATGCTTGTTTGAGAACAAGTTCATTGGATTGATCCGCCAAGAGTTTCAACTATAGTGCCAATAGTTGAACTCTTAATGGCAATGGTGTAAGTGATCCTTTGACTTGAGATTACCATAGTATCTTGAGTGTGGATTGCTATACTTTGACTCTATTCCTCGGTGCCCGTAAAAGGGTAACTCATAGGTTAGAGATTGGGTATAGTTTGAAGCATGGAAAGATAGTGAGTAATCAATATAGGATTCACCACTCCTTAATAGGAGAGTATATCCCTATATGGCCACTTGTTGGAAATGTTAACTCATAAATCTTCTGCAGAAGTGATAGTATAACTTGGAAGTAGTTTCAAGGTTTTACATCATGGAGAGTTATATTTCCGGAACAAGAGAATATATATTAGTCATTATTAAAGTATGCACTATACTTTTAGACTAATTGGGATATAGTGTGGTGAAAGGATATTAATTACACGATAACATTGTCATTGAAGGGTATGGTCTACCATATGACTTTCCTATTCACTTGGGTGGTCATGATGCATTGCTAGACGCCACTCATGATCTATAAGTATGAATTGATTAATTAGTGAATTAATGATAAATTAAAAGTGTTTAATTTATCTAGCTCAATTAATGAGTTATAATTTATACTTATTGCCAACGTGAATGGAACCTAATGGGTCACACACATAAAGAACAAAATCTTTGGGTTAAAATGTAATTAAGATAAGTATGAGATACTTATGGGGTTAATTTATGAGATAAATTAACTAAAGGACTTATTTATAAATATTCTAAGTCTTGCAGGAAATTTGTTTCCTAAAAGAAATAAAGTAACTAATTAGTTTCCTTATGGAATAGATTTCCTAAAGGAGAAGGATTAGCTTAAAGTAAGTTACCTAAACCTTCTTGGTTTCTAATTAGCCTTATTTCCTAAAAGACTAGAATACTACCTCTATAAATAGGTTTATGCTTTGACTCTTGAATTGTTGTTGCAACACAAAAAAGAAAAATTAGTGAGAGAAAATTATTGAAAGATAAGCACGCCTCTTTCTCTCTCTCTTGGCGTCTCTCTCTCTCTCTCCTAAGGGTTAGGGTTTTTCTTCTTCTTGTGTTCTTAAATAATTCAAGGGAGCTAGCACTCAAAAGTAAAAGCAAGCAAGCCTACAAGGTTCCCAAAGAAGTTGTTCGTGTGGATATCGTTAGAGGCTCTACGCTTGGAGGGCTTTTCGTGGTAGATCAAACATCTTCTTCCAAGGATCTTTGCCTAGAAGCATAGAAATCTTCTGTGCTTAAGGTAATCTTCATGCAAACCCCCTTGTAAATCATATAGATATGTCAAAGAGATCCATGGTTAAGGTAATAAATTTTTATTTTTCCGCTGCGTTACCTATGCTATTACCTTACACTTATCAATTCCCTCACACTTAAGCCATTGCTTATCCTCAAGCAATGAACCATACAAAACTCAAAACAATGACATAACCAAAGTAAAAGCAAAACATACATCTCCAAGAACAACTTCTTAACAACCATGAAACACAATTATGCAATCATCCATCTTATTTTAAATACTCATCATATCAAGCAAAGGAGAAAGAATTATACGTCAATTAAACAAGTTCGGTTCCATTTCTCTACTGCATTTGAAACTCATAAGTAAGCAGATCGTAAGCTAACAAGTACAACTATACACCCATGATCCATTCATTTTTCACAACTAGGGACTTTTTCTTCTTAAGCTTAGCCTTTACTTAGAACATGAAGTTGCCCTTTTATGCGAATATCGACATTGGTCAGATGAAGATCCCCGATTACTCAGTACTTCATCTGTCTAAGCTACTATGCATACTCATAATTCTAGAACCTTTTTACGCGAAAATCGACATTGACTAGATGAAGACCTCCGGTTACTCAGTACTAAAACTAGCGGAGTAGAACCTAAGCTTAATTACTCTTTTTTTTCTTTTCAACAAAATTTTTTTCAAAATTTTTTTTTCAAATAAGCTCATTTAGTCCCTTTTCCCTAACACATTACCAATCATAGGCATAATTCATACCAAAAAGCTAATTCACTACTTAACTAATGACGAAAAACAAATGAAGCGGAGAAACTTCACTAAACTCAAAAAAATTCAGCATAATTCAATCTACTTTATCTAATATACTTTCTTCAAAATAAACTTCAAAATCACACAATCACATCTCCCTAGTCAATTAAGAAGAAGCTTCTCAAGAATGCACATAATTACTCTACTTAGGAAGGGAAAATTAACAACTAATGAGTTAATTATATAATTACTTTCATAGAACTCAAAATAAAAATATTAAAGCACCTAAGTTGGAAAATTTCTGGAAAAAAGAAAAAAAAAACTGATAGAAAATCAACAACTACATCAAACAATCAATTTCCAGCAAACTGACCAACAAGTAGCACACACACCACGACAAAACTAAACTCGCCCCCCACACTTAAATCACACATTGTCCCCAATGTGTGAAAAAGCAAGGAAAAGAAGGAAAGAAACGTTAGAACCAATACTCCCCTAGTCGTAGTAGTGGCCACCCTAATTACGATTCAGCTACAAGAAATGAGATCCAGAATGTAGGAATCACTGCAGCTCATCAAAAGAAAGATAACTACACTATTTAGCTCATTAGATGCATGCCAAAATGTAATAAAAATTCTGAAAATAAAAATAATACCCACAGACCCAAAAAGAACTAAATAAAGAAAAAGAAAGGAGAATGACATAAAGTATTTAAAAACCATCGGTGCCTATGCATCGTCTCCACTCTTGTCTTAGCACTATTCAATGATTTACTTCGTACTTTTTCCATTGTACTTACACTCAAAGAAAATGAAATATCAAACCAAGGTGTAATGGAAGTCATTTCCTTAACCAATGAAAGTACGTAAGAAGCTCACAACACCCATGTAAAGCTAAAAGTACACCCCCACACTTAATTAGTTGTAATCCCATAAACTATGTAGTAGCATAGTCAAAAAGACCACTAAATACACACGCAAGTTGCTATTAAAACCATACAAGCATATTGCAAATTACCAAGCACATGAACAACGATGTTCAAACATAATGCAATTCACTTAATAATAGTAATTCTTCCTCAAATAGCAACTTAACAAATATAAATTAGGTGTCATTAATGTCTACTATGACAACTTTTAAAACATGAATTACCACTAACAAAGGAGTAATCAATAAAGTATACGAATAAGAGGTGGGGATGTAAGGGTTGGGGGAAAAAATGATGCTTCAAATACAAAAAATCAACTCCCAAACAACCTAAGCACTTCAAAACTAAGCAAAAGGGAAATTTTTACATGAAAATCACACAAGACAAGCAATGGAATACAAAAATCAAAGAAAAACTCCCTCTTGCTCAAGTTATTTTCAATTGCCATGGTTGTAAGCTTCACGCCTTTTCTTGAGGTCTGCAAAACAAAAATCAAACAAACTAATTAAAATAATCCTACTAAACTTGAAAACAACTTAAAGTACTAAAATACTAAAGTAAAAGTTGGGTTGCCTCCCAACAAGCGCTTGTTTAACGTCGTTAGCTTGACGCCATCAAGTGGTATCATGTGACCCCCTGATGAAAAACCTCTTCGGTCCACTCCTTCCTCCTTTTGGGCCGTTGGATCTCAATCATTGGATGTCTGTCATATTTAGCCCTTTGCAACTCGTAATTTTCTAGCTTTGGCGGTGGCACCAGCATGATAAAACGGCATTCTTCCATTGTGGCCTTGCCCTCAAATTCCTCTAGTCTCCTCTTACATGCAATATTATTATCATGAATTCCATAGTAAGAGGGAACCTACAAAATGTTAGTACCACAAAGAAGATTTATGTATAAAGGCTTAAAATTATACACATGAGGTGCTTCCTGTGGAATGGAAAGAGCAATTGAAAGTGAAGATGTTCCCATTTCAAATGTTTCACTAAGTATCTCAGCCTCACTTACAACCTCTACCTCACTCTCTTTTACTACTTCAACACACTCGTGTTCTTCCCTCTTAATCACTATCGGAGGTACACTCAATTGATCACCATAATCATTATGAATCACTTCTACCTGTCCACTAGGATAAAATTCATTATCACTCGATAGCTCATTTGGATTCCTAATGTTCATAGCTTCAGTAAATTGGCCTACAAGACGCTCAACTGCTTTAGTGATAGTAATAAGTTGTTCCCCCGTTTTTTCTATTTCAACCTCTATTCTATCCATCCTATCATTTGATGCTTTCATAAAATTCACAATGGCCACTTCTAGCTTAGGATTAGACTCTACAAGGGGAGGATAATATTGAAACCTAAAATTATCTACTCTATCATTGGCTAACTCCCAAGCATGGTTTTGTGGGTTCCCTTGTTCCTCCCATCCAAAAGATGAATGATCCCACCACCCCGAGTTATAAGTATTGGGATAGGGGTCATAAGAAGGTGGATAGTTGTTAGTGTTATCACAAGATACTTGTCTACTATAAAAATACTCATAAGAGCTATGGTTTCCTCCACAACAAGTACAAATAACAACACTAGCTTGGGAAAAAGAAAAACTACTTCCAACTTGTTCATTGTTTTTATGAACAATATCATCTATTAGCCTCTCAAGAGCACTTAATTTATCCATACCTGTAGACTCCATAGTATTACCTCGTTCATTGGCCCAATTGTAATAGTACTTAGTCATCTTCAAGCAAAGTCACAAAATGAGATCCCAAAAAATGCCGACTACAAAGAAAAATCAAATAAAAATTAAGTAACAAAAATTAAACAAAATAACAAGAATATGCATAAAGAGAAACAAAATGGTTAGAGTAATAAAAACACGGTGTTCCTAATACCCTAGTCCCCGGCAACGACGCCAAAAACTTGATATTCCTTTGTCTATACTAGGGATACTTAAGCAAGTGCACCTATCGTTTCCAGTAGTACAGTGTACAGGAGTACCGAGTGTCGATCCCATAGGGACTATGTGAGTACTAGTACTAACCTTCGTTCTATTATCTAACCTCACAAAGCGAATGGTGAATTAATTGGAAAATACAAATTAACTACACTAATTGCCTAATTAAACCACAATCTAGAAGTCAGTAGAGAGAATGGACAAAAGTAGAGGCGAATCTAGATGAAAAATACCCTAGACCAAGTATGCTAAGACTATACCTTGATTAATGAATAACCCAATCGCTTAGACCCTAGAATCCCTTAATTAGGTTTAATCTTTCTCAAGTATTAACCCCTATCCCCTTGGTTAATTGAATGGAGTCTCTTCTCGATCAAAACCCCAAAGAGAAGCATTAAAATTCTATGGATTCTATAGTTTTGGCTAAGTTTGAGTCTAACCGGGAGACTCATGTTATTCTATCTCTAGCAACTCATGCAAGTCTCTTTATTCAAGAAATGATCTAATCAAATAGGTGATTTCTCAATCTACCTATATGAAATCAATATTGAATCTAAGGATGCTAGCAATTCCCAATTCAATAACATTAAAACTCATGAATAAATATAAGAAAAAAGTTGAAATTTTCATTAATCAAAAATAAAATCAATAGCACAATAGTGTAGGATTCATCCGTCTAAATCTTTCAACTCAAATCATAAGTACAAGAATAAACCCAACAAAATACAAGAAAAGAATGGAAAAACTCATTCTCATGTAGATTCTCTTTATTCATCCCTTGCATCTTGAAGAAGCCTTCTTGCTTTGCGCCATGAAAGCCCTTGAGTTTCTCCTCTACCCTTGCTTTCTTCTCTCTACATCCCTCTAGATGTGTGTAAAAGTGTTTTTTTTTTGTGTTTTAGAACCCAAAGAAACCACCTTTTCCCTTCTCCAAAGAGATAGGGTTCTCCCTTCAAAAGATTCGCCTAAAAGTGCTTAAAAACGTGACATTCCGTAACTAGGCCGTAGCTAAGGCCATGGCACGGCCTTACCCGCGGCCTTGTGTCCTCCTTTTCTGACCAAGGCCGCACCCCAGGCCGTGGCAAGGCCTTATCCGCGGCCTTGGTCAGAATATTTTACTTCTCTTCTATGCAAAATTTAATCTTGACAACGGCCGAACTAGCTTTTCCTCAAAACATAAAAGTTTTAGCCCTTTGAATAAGCTTTCCAAATCAACAAGAATAACATCATTTGAAGCTCTGTACGCTGAGATATAGCTGTAATACTAAGAACTGGTCGGAACAGTACTGCAGTACAAATATGCTTCAATAACTTAGAATTTTGACCTTCGAAACTTAAGAACTGGACTTTGATGTCTTCATATGAATTGTAGATCATTGTCTTAGCTTCAAAATGTTTCATGAATCACCTTAATCCAATATCTCTAACTCAAGTTATTTCGAAACCACTGAAATATGTCCAGGCTGCCAAACCGTTTCTTTTCCAATTCTTCTTCGCCTATTGCTTCTTTGCATCACTTTGAGGGTTTCTTGACTTTAACTCATCACCAACTTCAAATCACCTCAAAATATCATCCAATTGCCATCCAAATTGGTGATGCAATGTGCAAATCCTATGAAAATGACACAAATCACATGTAAATCACACCTTTATACAATTTGGCATTCAAATCAGAAATGAGAAGAAATAGCTAAGAAATAGAGGAAAACTCATAGAAAAACCCTAAAAATCTACTAAAAACTAATGTACTTTAGAACTTATCAGACTTGCTTGGAGGGTTCTTGAAGTTGCTAAATGGAGGCCCAATGGAGCTTAATGAAGGATGTCCAGCCCATGACCAAGTCTTGGACGAGTTTTTATGCTTTTTATTAGTTTTCCTAAGTCTTACAAGTTGTAACTTTTAATTAGTTACCCAATTGTGATAGATTATAACTAGTTTTAGTAGTTTACTTTATTTTAAGCTTCTAGACTTTTCTTTGTAAGCCTATAAATAGGCATGTTACTGTTCATATGGTTTTTAACAAGAATTATCTAGAAATTTAGAGTGTTTTCTCTATTGTGGGAATCTTCTTGGTTCTTTGTCAATTAAGAACTACTCTTGATCTTATCAAACTTGCTTTTGGCAACCACCAACTTCGTTTAGAGTTTTTCTTGTGTTTTTGATCAAGTCTTAGAGTTAATTAAGTTAGAAGATTAAACTCGCTCAACTTGGTCTAGTTTAGTTGTTCTTAGGCGTGTTTCATCTTCTGAAGGGAGATTCAAGGCAAAATGGCTCCACGTCAAGAGTTCCATGGTTCATGAATCAAATGAAATCTTGAGTTCAACGAGTTGCATACCTGAAATCCAAGACTTTCTTGGCAATGCAACCATTGCACACATCAAGTGGTATCAGAGCCATCTTCTTGGATTTTTTTTAGGTTTTTCCAATCCAATTTTTTCCTTTGGAAAAATTTGAATATATCTCTTTTTTTTTTTTTTTGTTTATCAAAGAGCTTCGAGCCTGGTTAAGAAACTTGTGTTTTATTTTTTTTCTTTCTTTGAGTCGTTGTCAAAGAGCTTTGAGCCTGGACAACAAGTTGTTTTCTCATGTCTTTACTTTCGTTTCTTGACAAAAAAATTCTGCCATAATTGTTTCGTTGCTTTCTTTGTTAAAAATTGTGCCCTAGGCTTGTTTAGAGTCGTTGTTGGTTGCTTTTCAATTAAGAATTCTAGGTCTAGTGTGGTATTTTATGAATCTTGACTATTTTGGTGTTTTCTTGATTTTATTGTGTTAAAAACTCTCAAGTAAAGGAGAGTCTTGAATTTAAAACATTCACAAATCAACTTTCTTGAAGGTTTAAGTCATTTCTTGTGGTTTCTTGAAGTTAAAAAAAAAAGAAAAAAAATGCAAAAAATTCGTGTGCAAAAAAAGAAAAAGCCAATAGCACAAAGAAAAAGAAGGAAAAAGAGAATAAAAAGGAGTGCACATCAAAGAAAAAACCATGCACAACAATTTTTCAAAGTTTCTTGAAGTTTCTTGGTGTTTAGATACAAGTTCTTCAAGTTCTTGAACTTACTTAGTTTCGTGAATTTGCACCAACTTGATCTTGAGTTTCTTGAAGTCTTGTGTTGCTGGAGATTACTTGACTAATTTCTTGAAGTTCTTGGCTGATTTCTTGGACTTCTTGTCAAATCTTGAAGTTCTTGAAGCCTTGAAGTGTTGGTCAAAGGGTCTTCTTCATAAACTAGAGTTTTGTTAGGGTTTTCTTGCATATTTGGTTGCTGAGATTCATTCCTAATTTTGGAAGAATTTTTGTTATGATTTTTTCAGAAATTTTGGTGTTAAAAGGAGTCTAAAAGGTGTATTTGGGTTTATATAGAAGTTATTTGTTAAAGCGAAACCAATTGGGAAAGGGAAAGTAGTTACAAAGAAGATTTGGAAATTTATTTTACAAAACAAGTAGTTTCCTTTTCTTTTTAGCAAGTGGCGGCTAGGGTCTTCTTTCCTTTTCACTTTTTTGTGTTTTGTAGCTGCTTGGGGAGTGTGTGTCCATGTTTTCACACTACGAAGGGCTGCTTGTCCGTGATTTTTATGTTTCTTAATTGATTGTGTTGCTATTTGTTCAAGAATTCTTTCTGGAAAGTGAAATTGGAGTTGGAGTTTTACTTTTTTGCACAAGAATATTATTATTTTTCAAGAGAACATTAAAAATCAAGGATTTTTACACAATTATACCACACATTAGGTTGTCTATTTTGTGCTAATTCTTGATTCTCATCCATTCTTTGATTTATTCTCTTAATCATAAACACTCTATGCTAATTTTTCTTAACCTCTACACTTACTCTTTACAAGTTGAGGTTGCTATTGGTACTTGGTGGGATTGATTGAGCTAGTTCTTCATCAAGAAGCCTACAAGAACATTCTTTGAGTGGAAAAAGGCTTAATGGTGAGCTCATTCAAGGGAAGAAGCCAAACAACTTGTCGGAATCGAGTACAAACACTAAGGGAGTGTACCACATATTCTTGTCTATTTTTCTTTGTTATTTTTGATGATTTTTCTTACAGGTTTTTAGAGCATAATGGCGACTCCACAAGACTCAAACAATGATCTTAAATTGCTTAGGGAAGCCATTGTTGGTGATTTGAAAGAAAGATACGCACAATGAGAGAAGAGATCTATGAAGAGATGGATAGGCGTTCATACTCATCAAATGTAATAGCCTCTGCATCCAAAAATCCATTTGATGAACATCATTATACTTCAAGGAAGGAGAAGAAGAAGCAATTGCCATCATTGAGTTCTAAAGTTAAATTTCATGACATTACAAGATCAAAGGAAGATATTTCTTTTCCTAAATTTGATGACTTGATCAATAGGTTTTTGAGACATGAAGAAAAGAAGAAGTCCATCAATTTGACTCCTATAGTTGTTGAAGAAAAGATTGTTTGTGAAAAGAAAGTGCAACAAGTTGAATTCTATACTGGATGCACTGTGAAAAACAAGGTACATAGTATGCACATTAATCATGTTAGTTGCACTAATTTGGTGAGTACTATGTGTGTTGGGAAGCTAGTATTACCCTTGTTGAAGCATCCAAATCCATACAAAAGGTTGACTGATAGTGGAGAATTTGAAGTAACCAATCAAGTGGAGTTAAAGTTTTTACTTACCAAGTATCATGATAAGGTTCTTTATGACGTGGTACCAATAGAGACTTGTCACATGCTCTTGGGTCATCCATGGCACCTTAAGAATGAAGCCAAATATGATGAGGCAAAAAATAACTACTCTTTCAAATGGAATAGGAGGGATGTCAAGCTAATTCCTTTGCCTTCACTTGAGGTAGATAAGGATAAAGAGAAAATTTCAAGAGATTACAAAGAGTGAGAAATTTTTTTAAAAGCACAAGCAAAGGAGGAGACGTGTGAGGATGCTACTCCACCATGCAAAGTTGATCTTAAAGCATCCTTGGAAACAACAAAGATTGAAACATCACCCTTGGAAGCAAAGCTAAAGAATGCACTCGAAGAAGAAAGTGAGGATAATCCAAAAGAAGAGAGTGTGCAAGAGAAGAGTGAGGATAGCGTAGGAGCACACATTGACAAGGAAAATTCTGAGAAAGAAGAAGAAAATGCGAGAGTGGAAGTGGAAGCTAGCAAAAGTGAGAAAAAGAGTGCTTTGATTGGAAGGCCTAAACTTCTTGTTCCTATGCACAAAGAAGTAAATTATTTTGCTAACTATCCTAACGCTTGTTTTCCTAGTGTTTATGTTTCTCCTTTGCAACAACTTGGAAGTCAAGACAAAGTGACACCACCTACAAATTGCTTATTCAATGGTGTTAAGTTGCAAGTTTCTAGATTTTTATCACCAAGCAAGAAGATGCAAGTGTTAGAGAAGATGTTCTGAGACGAAAATTTGGTTTCATGCCATCAGCATCAATTGGTTGATCAAATACATGTTTGATTGGTGGCATGGTGTCAATTGGGTTGAATCACAAAGCCCAAACTTTCCAATTGAATTGAACAACTTGCTGGATTGAAATGCTTTGTGGCCTAAGTTTTCTTGTTTTCGTGTTTTTAGTTTACACTTTAATTCTGCTTTGTATGTTTATTTGGTTATATTAAGTAATTATATCTTGCATCTAGGTTGTTTAACTCTATCTATTGCAATCTGTCTTAGAAGTTTTCTTGTGTTTTTTTTATCATTGCTTGGACGATTTTCAATTTAATTTATGTGATTTTTCATGCATTAATACTTGTTCTAGGGTTTATATAATTGTTTATGCATTCTGCACTATGCATTCTATTGTCTTAGTTTGTGATAATCATTCTTTGTTGCATCATATAGATTATTCAAGTTTGTTAGCTAGTAGTGAAGTTCATGATCTAGACTTTAACTTGCATGATCCATGCAGTACTTTTATTTCTGTAGGTAGGTTTATTCATTCTCTTGATAATGTTCTTTACTTTGTCATTAGTCCTCACGTGCTCATTCTTTTACATGTTTTTAAGGATGCTTCTTGACATGTTTGTTGTCTTTAAATTTCAAACTGTTTTTACATTATTTATGTGTGTTTTTGAGTTTTATTTTGTTTTATCTTACAAGAGTAATGAGTCATTAACTACTTGTGTTTATTCTTGTAATAGGCCATCAGATTTTTATGTGCTTAATATTCTTGGTGGTTATACTTGCTCATCTATCAATACTTTAGTTACTAATAGTAGTTTACTTGAACTCGCAGATTCGAGGACGAATCTTTTTGAGGAAGGAGGGATTGATATGATCCAAGGAGCGCATACATTTGTTGGATTTGGACTTATACTTGGTGGACTTGAAGAGGCCATTTATATGGATAAAAAAGAGCTTGAAGAAGTGATAATCATACATGGAAGGTTTGAACATGGTGGCTAGATTGTAAAGTTACATGATTTTGAATTTAGTCACAAGCTTGAAATTTGCAATGTTCAAGCTATCACATTGGGCCAAGAATTTAAGCATTGGCTCTGGATCAAGTTCATCTACAAAGAAGACCCAAAAGAAGATACTCCAAAACAATCTTACAAGATGCTGGTCACTTGGACTTGCTTGGAGGGCCCTTGAAGTTGCTAAATGGAGGCCCAATGGAACTTAATGAAGGATGTCCAGCCCATGATCAAGTCTTGGATGAATTTTTATGTTTTTTATTAGTTTCCTAAGTCTTACAAGTTGTAACTTTTAGTTAGTTACCCAATTGTGATAGGTTACAATTAATTTTAGTAGTTTACTTTATTTTAAGCTTCTAGACTTTTCTTTATAAGCCTATAAATAGGCATGTTACTGTTCATACAATTTTTAACAATAATTATTCAGAAATTTAGTGTGTTTTCTCTATTGTGAGAATCTTCTTGGTTCTTTCTCGATTAAGAACTACTCTTGGTCTTATCAAGCTTGCTTGTGGCGACCACCAACTTCACTTAGAGTTTTTCTTGTGTTTTTTTATCAAGTCTTAGAGTTAATTAGGTTAGATGATTGAACTTGCTCAACTTGGTCTAGTCTAGCTGTTCTTAGGCGTGTTTCATTTTCTCAAGGGAGATTCAAGGCAAAACAACTCCACGTTAAGGGTTCCTTGGTTCACGAATCAAATGAGGTCTTGAGTTCAACGAGTTGCATACCTGAAATCCAAGACTTTCTCGGCAATGTAACCGTGCGCACATCAGTACATCAAACCATTCTCTATGGTATCAACTCTATTATCCTATACTACTCCACGATTTGTACACTTGCAGTACATAGGCTAGTTAGGTTTGAAACTGGATTCTTTGTGCAAATTAAGAGGATTATTTGTTATGTTCTTTACTTAATTGTGCACCTATCAAGAGTTTCCAAAAATTGAAGTAGAAATTAGTTTTAACACCAGTCTTAACTTTTCCTTCCAAGATAGGTGAATTTACCAGTTGTAGTTACGTTTCGAAAGATGGGTTAAGCTATGTTTTGATGTAGAACAAGAAGGTGATTGCGTATGCGTCCAAGTAGTTGAAACCATACAAGTGAAATTATCTGACATATAACTTGGAGATAGCAATAGTAGTCTCTACCCCAAAAATTTGGAGACATTACTATTGTGGGTATTAGTGTGAGGTATTTACATATCAAAAGGACCTCAAATATTTGTTCACACAAAAAGAGCTGAATATGAGATAGAGGAGATAGCTCGAATTACTAAATAATTAGGTCCTCAAGATTAGCTATCACCTTGAAAAAAGCCAATAAAGTAGTTGATGCTCTAAGCTCCCATGTAACATTGCTACCATGCTAGAGAGACATTGGAGCAATTGAGCTTGGAACTCATGGACTGCATAAAAAGTATTTTAGCAGAATTTGTGTTTCAATCACCATTAATGGATCGAATTAAGCAAATCATGTTAAAGATGGTGAATGGGGGAAGATATGGAACAAGATACATAAAGGAGAGCAAAATGAGTTCCAAATATACGAGGATAGTAGTTTGTGGCATTGTTTTGTATGCCTAACGATGTAGAACTGATGAAAGAATTTTTGCAAGAAGCTCGCAACTCGAGATTTTTTTGGTAAAACAAAAATGCATTGAGTCTTAAAAAGAAGTTTGGTTGAATGGTATCAAGAGCTCTATAGCAGAATTTGTGTCTACTTAGTTTGCCAATTGATTAAAATAGAACACTAAAAGGCTTAGTGGGTTGCTCAAACTGCTAGAGATCTTGATATGGAAGTTGAGAAGATCACATTATCTTGATGAAGTTCTAGTACAATAATAGTTATCATAGTAGTATTGGAATACTAACATTTGAGACTTTATACGGAAGGAGGTGTAAATCGCCCCTTTACTGGATGACGTTGGGGACAATGTTATCACTAGCCTAGAGATTGTCCAGTTGGCCGTGAATAAGATTGCATTGGTATGTCATAAATTAAAAGTAGCTCAGGTTTGAGAGAAGAGTTGGGGTGACTTGAAGAATAGGCCACGTGAATTTTGGTTGGTGAAAAAAGTGTATCGAAAAGTTTCTCCGAAATGAGAAATTGAGTCTAAAGTATGTCGAGCCATTTGAGATTTTGAAACGAGTTTGAAATTTAGCATACTAATTAGCATTACCTCTTGAATGATCGAAGGTTCACAATATTTTTGACATTTCCCAACTCATAATGTAATATTAGGGCCCTTCATGGGCATACCTGTAATTCTGATCATTTGGGTCAATTAGTAGATTAGAAAACTTTGAAGGGATTGAATGCAAATTTCTAAACTTAATTTTTCTCCAAAAGACTAGGGTTTTTTGCTCTCTCTTCTATTCTTTTCTTCTTCTTTTTTTTCTTAGCCTTTTTCTCTCTCTATCTCTTTAAAGTTTCCATTCTAAAAGGAAGTAGTAAAGGGTTTAATCACCAAGAGGAGGCAAGTAGTGGGAATCTTGAAATTTATAATCAAGATAACTTCTTCCTCAAAGCCAACCTTGTTTCCTTGCTTTTGGTTTATGCTAGAATCTAGTGGGTTAGTGGGTGATTGGTGAGCTTTGGGTTGTTTATGTCATCTAGCTCTTGTATCTTGAGTTCTTGATGTGTGTGTCTGTAATGTGGCTTCTTGGCATGGATGAAATATGGTTTGAATCCTTGAGGGCAATGTGTGACTCATGATATATGTTGTATGTGGTGTTAATGTAGTGTTTCTTTGTCATATTATGCCTTTTTTGAAGTTGTTTTGGTAGTTGGGTTGGGTTTGGAAGGTTGGATTTGGTTTTGGGATGTTGCAGTGGTTGCAGGTCGCGTTGCTTGGGCTTATCTGCGGTGTCATCCGCGCCGTGGATGAAGCTGCGACTCGTTAGGACCACCTCTCTAGGATCATCCGCGGTGCCAGCCATTCCCAGATGACATTGCGGATGGGAGGCCCTAAGGGTTTGACTCGAGCCGCGACTGGGTACTGTAGTTAAGCTGCGGCATGAGTCGCTCGTGGCTGATGCCGCAGGTCAAGGCAATTATGCCTCTTCTCTTCGTTTTCCATGCTAAGTTAAGTATAAGCCTCCTTTATAATTTCTTGATAGAATTAGTATATGATACTAGTGTTATTTGTATGTTATAGGCGAGGATGGTGATTTCTCCTACTTGGATTACTTGAATTAGTCTTCATTCGAGGTAAGTAGTACTAGTATCTCTTTCCTATTTGAAAAGTAATTTTTACAACTTTAATAATTTGAAATGCTAATTTATCTATAAGTGAGCTTGAGTTTCATTACTAGTGAGGAAGTATCTAGCTTCGGTAAGCCCCCTCTCGATGCTGCTACATAAAACCCCATGGATCAGCAAAGGCTTGTTCATACATTGATTTTACTATGAAATGACACATGTGGTGTAATTGTTGTGCAAATGACTTTGGGTATGAGCTCTTGTATGTGAAATGGATTATCACAGGACTAATTCCTTAACTTGGGTGTTTGTAGTAAATCTTTGAACCGTACTAACCGGGTGATAGTTAGTTGTAGATACCAAATTTTGACACACCATTTATTTTCAAACACTACGGGGCATCTTTGCACTTTTTGGAACAAATTTTAATTTTTAAAATTTTCAATAATCTGGGGGGGTAAAATAGTAATTTTATTTGTAGATATTTTTTTATCAGCTTTTGGGGGCTTTAAATTCATATTTTTACTTTTATGTGAATTTGTTAATTTCTTATGATTTTTCTAGATTTAATTGGTATTCTTTATATTTGTACCAGCATAAGGGCAAAATCGTAATTTCACCTTGCGAATATCACTTTAGCTCAATTTTAAGTTCCAAATTCATGTTCCTAATTCTTTAAGTATGCTTCTTTTATTCTTGATTTTTTTAGAGACGATTACTATTTTTTCTGTGAATTTTCATTGCCCAAGGGCAAAATCGTCATTTTATGAATTAAATTCATTTTTCACTAATTTTTGAATCAAAAATGCATTTTCTAGTGTTTTAAGCTTATTTGTAATTTTTGATAATTTTTTGATGACAATAACTATGTTTTTGTGAATTTTCATTGTCCAAGGGCAAAATCGTCATTTTACAATTTAAATTCATTTTTAATCAATTTTGTGTCAAAAATGTATTTTCTAGTGTTTTAAGCTTATTTTTAATTTTTGATAATTTTTCGAGATCAATAGCTATTTTTCTGTAAATTTTCATTGTCTAAGGGCAAAATCGTCATTTTACAGCTTAAATTCATTTTTTGTCGAATTTTTAGTCAAAAAGGCATTTTCTAATGTTTTAAGCTTATTTTTAATTTTTTTTATAATTTTTGGAGGTTAATATCTATTTTTTGTGTATTTCCATTGTCCAGGGGCAAAATCGTCATTTTACACCCCGAGCATGTTTTTTTTTAGTTTTGAGCTCTAGTTTTTTATTTTGAAATCTACTGTGAATTATTTTAAAAAATTTAGAGATTGTTGTCAGATTCTTTGTATTAATTTTTTTAAATTTTGGAGTTAAAAAAATATATTTTTTTAAAAAAATTAACATTTTTATTGCCGGTAGCGTTTTCATCATTTTATAATATTCTTGGCCAACAAGACAAGGGGCCTATAAATACCCCTTTTAATCAGCAGAAAAAAGGATAAAAAATAGAAAACCCTACAAACACTTTGATTTTTGTGCTTTAAGAATCAAACACACACATTTCACACTCAAAAAACACACACTAGCCGTCACCTCTTTTCCTCAGCTATTGTTCATCGGAATAGTACCAGACCATCTTCAAGCTTAAACAGATTCTACTGTTCATCTTTTTCCTTCATCATCAATCATCAAGTTTAACAGGTAACATCTCAATTAAATTTTCTATGTTTGTTTGGGTCCATCTTTCTTTTACTTTTCATATGAATTTTTTGTGTAAATTTGATTAATTAGTTGAGATATTAGTGAAGTTCTGATGTTTTCTTTCTTTTCTATTTCGTTTCTGTCTTCTTCTCTCCTATTTGTTTATGGGTTTTATCTTTCAATGTTTGCTGTTCTTATTTTTTATTCTGGATTTTGTTGCTGAACTTTTCTTCTGTTTTGCTCTTGTTCATGGGATTATAGTTTTCTGGGTTTAGTCTTCTTGTTTTTGGTTTCCTCACTCCTTCTTCAATTCTTCCTCCACCGCCACCTTCAAACCTGCAGAAAGCCCAACTCCAGATGCCCCATGGTTCACTACCACAGTCACAGACCCAATTCCTCCCAACACCACCAATTCACCAAGCTCCACCACTAAGCTCCATCTGAATCCACCACCGACCACCAGCTAGCCACCTCCACCACCATTGCCCAAATACCTATAAATCGCAATCCCAAACCCATCAGTTCAATTTCACCAAGATAGCCCCCATCCTCACCAATCGATCTATCAGCAATCCACTAATCACTCGCAAAAGCAACAAAATAACACACCATCACCTAAACCTCCACCATGAACCACTAAAATCACAATTGAACCAGAATCCACTGCTCCCGTTCACCTCCAAATACCACAATCTGCAGAAACACATCAAAACAATTTGCAAATTCATCCTCCCATCACCACACCACCATCCGATACCAGCAAGAAAATAAACCCAGAACCACTGCCGGTACATAATCAACAATGTACGTGCCTCTCCTCTCACCAATCATCCCTTCCAATTGACCAATACCACCACCCATTGCAACCTCACCTGCAAGCAAAACCAACCGCTCAAAGCTCAATAATCCACCACCAATTGCCCTACCCAAATTAAAGACCTCCACAATTAGTTAGAAACAGACCCAAATTGTTACCCAATATCACGCCAGTTGCAAAGAAATGGTCCATTGGAAAAATTGATCCAGATTATGTCCGATTGAAAACAGAACAGAGAGAGAGACGGGGAGAGAAGAGTGAGCGACAAAAAAAAAAGAAAAGAAATAGAAAGGGAAAAAGAGTGTAATCGGAGAAGAAGAAAGTGAAAGAGAGAGGCCAGGAGACGAGGGGAGAACAGAGAGAACGAAGAAGTGAGAGAAAGCAGAAGAGAGAAGAGAGACTAGAGAGACAAAAACCAGAGAATAGCGAGGGATCGGAGGAGAAGAAGTTTGAAAGAAAAATTAGAAGGAGAGAGAAGGGAGAAAGGAGGATAACTGAAGGAGAGAAAACTAGAAGAGACGGAGCAGATCAAAGGGAAGAAGAGAGAGAAACTGGAGAAGAAGAAGAAGAAGAAGAAGAAGAAGAATTAGAGAGAGATCGAGGATTTTGTAGAGAGAAAGATAGAAATCAGAGAGTTGGGGGGAAGAGAGAGAATCAGGGAAGAAGATGAAGGAAGAAAAAGAGAATAAGAGAGAAAGAAATCTGGAAAAGAAAGAAGAAAATGAAAAGAAAGAAGAAAAGAAAAAAAGAAAAGAAAAGAGAGAGAGAGAGAGAGAGAGAATGAGATCGAGGAGAGGCTGCAGAGAGAGACCGAAGAAAGAGAGACCGAAGAGAGGGAGACCGAAGAGAGGGAGACCGAAGAGATGGAGACTGCAGAGAGGGAGACCGAAGAGAGACCAAAGAGAGGAGGGGTCGAAGAGAGAGACCGAAGAGAGAAGAGGCCGAAGAGAGAGACCGAGCCGAAGAGAGACCGAAGATAGGAGAGGCCGAAGAGAGAGACCGAAGAGAGAAGAAGCCGAAGAGAGAGACTGAGCCGAAGAGAGACCGAAGAGAGGAGAGGCTGAAGAGAAAGACCGAAGAGAGGAGAGGCCGAGGAGATAATTTGGTTCATTAGTTTAGTGTTATTTAGTTAATATTTTGTCTTTTGGATTATTTTATAATAGGCAAGTATTTTAATTAAAATTCCTGTTTTGTTACATATTTTCAATTGGCCCCGAAATTGTTATATGGCATGCAATTAGGTCCTCATAATTTTTTTATTGACCCCCCTTAGTTTTAGTTTCTTCCAATTAAGTCTTGACTAATTATAATAAAGTTCTAGTGGCTACCAGAAATTATTGCTTGTCCCCCTGAGTTACTTAATTTGTGCAATTGTACCCTTTAGACTTACGAAAATTTTAGTTTTATCCCTTCAAGTTTTATAGAGTTTTATTTTAACCCTTTAGTTGCTAGAATTTATTTTTTTGTCTCAAATTGTCAATAGTTTTGTATTTTAGGTTTTGTTTGTTTATATCGAGGTGCCTTGACTTTGTTTGTTTATTTTGATTAGTATTAGTACCGGGTCTTCAAAGAGGTATTCCGATCTCTCATTATTTTTCTTTTATGTGCTCCAACGTGCTCTAATGTGATATTTTATGCATTTTTTTAATGCGTTTATATTTTATACACTTTTTGCATATTTATTTATTTTGCGTTATTTAATTTTAAATTTTATTATTTTTGACGAAAAATGTAATATTCTTGTATTTAGTTAGTCAATGTAGTAGTTAGATTATTTTTCTCGTATTTTAGTAAAAATTGTGTAATTAGATAGAAAGTGTAATAGATAGTACATTTTTAATTTCCCCCCTTAAATTGTAAATCAAGCCCCCCAGTGTAATAGTTAGGATTTATTTATTTTTGTGTGCTTACATGCTTATTCGTTTTACCGCTTTCATTAGGATTTTGCATCTAGATATCATGTTTATGTGTTATGTGCTCCTATGTGATCTTATATGTTCTTTTTTATGTTTTATTTGCTTTTAATTCATGCTTTAATATTTAATTCATGATTTATGGTATTCCGTCACCACACTAGTCCAACGCTAGTTGTGGCTTCATTCTTTTCCCGCTAGTCTAACGCTAGTGGGATTTTTAGAAAGGGCTAGTCCAACGCTAGACTCTTAGGACATTTTAGTGTTAGGTGCATTCGTATGCATTTCATATTTCACACACTTCTAGTTTTCTTTCCATGTGGCATGATTTTATTATTACTATTATTATTATTATTATTATTATTATTATTATTATTATTATTTTGACACATTTTTAAAATGCATGACATCTAGGTTGTATTTCACTTAGACTTTAGGACATTTGTGTGATTCGACTAGAAATAGTTGCCTACTCACGTGGGAAGCGGTGGCGTACATGCCGTTCTCCCCTCCGTGAGTAGGAATATTCAGTCACGAGATATTAGTCCCCCGCACCCGTCATGTTGCATTCCCACTTTCTTCGGCCACTTATTATCTTATTATTATTTTTCTTTTCTTTTTTGTATTTCATTTTGCATTCACAGTCGTGACTCCCTCGAGGTCTCGATTCGGGTTTTGCAATTAATGCGATAATTCCGACCAAGCCTCGACGGGACATTTTGACCCTCTCGATATTCACATTTAGACTTAAGATTTGCATTCATATAGACACATCCAAAACGCGATAGAATTTAGGGTTAATTGAGGAAATTTTGATTAAACCTCACAACTAGCCTCGGCTAGGTTGAAAGAGTGCCTTAGGCGCAAGCCTTTGCCTTCCCTTTCTTCAAATGTGACTCCCAGACCTTTTTCTCTCGTTTTTCGTAAACCGGAGTAGAAAAAGGGTTTTAAATGATTTTTCTAAAATTTTTATTTTTATTTTGTTAAACGATTTTTCGGGTGACTTGGTACACCCTAACTCAGTACCAAGTGGCGACTCCATTTTTCAAATAAAACCCTTTTTCAAAATTAGTTGGCCGAAACTGTCGCATTTTTTTAGTCTCGGCCTTACTTTCTTTAAAATACCATTTTTTCTAAAAATACATTTTTTAACCAAAAAATCTATTTTTATCACACACACACCATTTTTCCAAAATCTATCTTTTAAAAAGGGATCTCAGATCGGACCATCCTTTTCGGGACGTGACAGTCAACGACCCACTACATCCTTCACTCACGATTTTTAGGACGCGACATTAGTTTTGAACCGAACCAATCGAGTGGTAATTGATTTTGAACTGTGTTAACCGGGTTGTAGTTAACAACTGGATATTCAGGGTTACGTGTCCACTAACTACTTGAGCTCTTCTTGAAATGATTTGTGATTATGCTTTGAATTGTACCTGTATATGATTTGACTACATAGCTTTACAATAATTATAAACTATGGGTTTGTAATGAAAACTATATATGTATGTGTAACCATCTTAAGCCCCAAAGAGATCTTTTACTACTTGTTGGGTGAATTATCACTCACCCCATTGTTTAGCCTCGCAGGTGATGATTTTGTAGAAGCAGATTGGGATAACTTTTGGGCCTCATAGTCATCGTTTAGTAGAGACTGGGATGAGATTATTTTTGCCCATTGATGTATGGCCATACTTTTGGTATAGATTAGGTTATACATGTGAACCCCTATTATTTTGGTTATAGGGAAATGGAAATGTAAATGGATGCTAAATATTATGAATGAATGATCTTCTTTTAAGCAATGAATTGTGTATTCATTAAGTTATGATTTATATTATTCTTTGGTATGTATCGATTTAGCCTTATGTTCTAGCATAGTCTAGGATAGGGCGGATGTCAAGTCTCGAGACACGGGACGTGACACACAATGTATATGTTTGATCCCAGCTACGCATTGCATTATGAATTCTTGACAAATTGGTAAGAATTGATATATGAGAAAGTCCAGTTGCAAATAATAGATTGAAAGGATCAAGTCTTGCACTATATAACCATCTCATAGGCTAAAGTGCAAAGGTTGGATCGTACTGTCCGAGGTGAAATTTAGTAAGAAATGTGCAAGAACTATCCTCTTTTGTTCAATAAGCAAGGTACATTAGTTTCAAGGACAAAAATTTTTGTAAGGGGATAGAATGTAATACTCCAAAAAAGAAAAAAATCATAAATACTTAATTTTTGTTATTAACTGATAACCATTAAAATAGGGGCTAAGTGTACAAATATTTAGACTTGTTGGAATATGATCACAATTACGAAACAATTAGATAATTATTAATAGAGTTTTCTACTTCTAGTGAACCTTTATACAATCGTTAGTTCATATCAGACAACTCAAGAGAAAAAGAGGAAGAGAATGCCATACAAAGAGGAAGAGAACGCCGCACATGAAGGAGTAGAAAGAGATAAAGTGGATCATTACGAGTTGTGAATAAAGTAATCTTCAGATTTTCTCTTAATTTTGGTTTCACATATTATATTGGAGTAATTCCGAATTAAAGAAATACTGTACAATTTTAATGAGTAAAATTAGATAGAAGTTTATAGGTAAAAAAAAAGGAAGAGTGGAATTGCAAACTGGCGGTTTTTTTGATTGGCTTAGTCAACAGAGGTTCTGTCTTCTAGTTATGCTACAATGGAAAAGCAAAAATACTGCAAGGTTTATGAATGGTTGGAATCAAACATCATTTTGGTTATTTAGTTGGCCATCGTGGGTCTTGAATCATGGAGATTGGAGGATATGGGTTAGTCATGGCAATCAGTAGTAAGGATTAAGTATTAAATAGTTTTAAAGGATATTTCATTAAGCTAATTTATTTTGTTGGTTCAGTCAGAAGGTGTGCTAGTTTTAGTTCTATTTGATAATTAAATACAGATATCTAAGTTGTCCTAACAACATGAATAGTTTATAACTATCTTATATCTACAAATTATGTATAGGTTCGGAATTTTGGGTTGTTCTTATAATTGTTAAATTATATATAGGTCATAGGGATTAAATTTGTCTAATTTTTCAATAGGAAAGGGAGGTGACAAAACTTTGAAATCTTGAATTGTCCCTATGTATATGTGTTAAGGTAAGTAGTTCTTTTCCTCTCGATAATTTTTAAAAGTTGTTGCTCAAATGAAGTGATTTTCGGATTGTATGTTTATATATATATATATAAAAAAAAAATCAGTGTGAGCACATATCATGTGAATGTTTTATTAAATGAAAATTTTTGACTGTTTGTTTATTGGAAATAATTATGAATGCATGTTGCCTGTATTACTAGTTTGATTTTGTTATTGTGGCTCATAAATGCTTTGGGTATATTGAAGGGAGCTAGTTTCCTATTTTCTGATTGTTTAGACCCTATTGTAACGGGATATAATAGTTAAGAACTATGACTATCTGGACCCTCTTGGCGGGATATAATAGTTATGGCCGAATTCAATTAGCTGATTATACCTTAATGGACCCTTGAGCCTATCCTTTGAGCTCTTAACTATGATATTATTGATTTTGTTAGTTTGATATTGATATGAAAATTTGTTAATCATATTGAATGTCACTCATGCATATGTATCTATATGTACAAAATTGTTTTCTTTTGTTGACTCATATATATATATATATATATATATATATGTGCACGTGGGGAGCTGTGAATTTATTTTAACAAAATATTATTTATACTGTGCTTGCTCGGTGGGCGAGGACATAAGCTGCAAACTAAGCATTATTTATGCTCATCCCACGCTTAATATTATTTTTACAGATTTAACTCATAACCTTATGTATGAACTACCCAGTCAGCAGGCTGGTGGATTGCTCATGATCTTGGCTTGGAATTAAATTATTAGTGATTTAAATAATTGTCGCACGTGTTACCTAGATACTGTTGGCTTTTACTTTTGAAATTTAATTTCTTTTAGTATGGACCTCTTTAAGCAGGATTGGAGTTTCGTTGTACGGACTATTTAATTATTATAGGATATTTGAATAGTTTGATTTATGGATGACTTAGATATTTTGGAATACTTGGATGGTTATAGAATATGTAATTAATTGTTTTAAATTTTCCTCTCGTACTGTATCTTGAGATAAAATGCAAAGTGCAGCATGGTCTATCCCTGATTTTGGGGTGTGACACTTAGTGCTAAAAGGCGAGATTAATTTACAGTATATTCTTACTAAGGATCAAGTAGTCGATATATTCACTAAGGCACTCTTTGAGGATAGGTTCATTTTCTTTAGAAGCAAGTTAGGCGTGCTAGAAAAGCGATTTCCAAACTTCCTTAGCAAAATTTCACTTTTCTATAGGATGCAGACCAACGCATGCGTTTTGCAGACGTCCGGATAACATCTGGTCGCACGTCGGGGATAAGTATAATATGTAATGTCTACCATATAGATTTCTTTTAATAAACTTTCCCCAAGTACTTCTTCAATTGAAAGTCACTATTATTTAAGCATATGACTTTTTGAACTTTTTGGTGCTTTCTTAAGCTGTTTCAATCTTTTGAACATGCCGGATGATTGCTGTATCTTTTATAGAAAAGCAATAAATTATATACAAGACATGATCAAAAATCACGTCAATTCATGCAGTCTTATTTTGAGTTATAATTGTCAGTCAATTAGATTTCTTTTCAATGACGTAATAATCTTTTATTATAAAGTTGCCTTAGTGTTTGAATTTTAAAAAGCTAAAAAGTAATCTCCACATGACATTTACATAGTTTTTTGAAATTTTGATACGTTTATTTGCAAACATTTGTCAAATTTCCTTCACTTATCAAATATATATATATATATATATATATATATATATATATAAAATTGACGATCCAACTGTAATGAAGCAAATGAGTCAATACGAATTGAAGTAAATGGGTCAATACGAATTGTAGATAAACCTAAGTAAAAGTCATTGAACATCAATAAAACTGATGATAAATTGATTTGTTGTGGCAAACTTATAGCTTAATAATTAAGGCGATGCCGTTTTCATAGTATGCTGACTTTAGAGTTATTAAAGACGGCTTTATTGGATGGCCGTGAATGCCACCAATTTCGTCCCCAAGTACATTTATTTGCATTACTTGTATAATAATGAAAATCCATATGGAATCTCCAACAGATGCCACTGATCATTAATTTACAATGCAATCAGAATTTTAAAAGCCACGATTGGAATTACGAGTATTGAATTTACAATAGGTGTTTTAAGACAAACATCAAACAACAATTTTAAAGAAATTTTTTTGTTGGTTTTATTCACGAAAAAGCAAAAGCAAAGTACACTTCGACATCATATTACGACTCAAATAAAGCTTTAAAGAAACAAGCCTGAAAGAAAATTTTAATCACGAAACATTGTGGAGGCCAAAAAGTGGCATTAATTAGTTGTAAGCATGAGGATTCGCAAGGAGATAAGCCTCAACTGCCTTGAACATGGCCAAGGCCTTTTCTTTTCCTGCCTTAATCTTTTCTTTTCCACCCTCAATTTGTTCTTCTGTAAGCTGGACATCACCCTTGGTGTAGTATGTGCTGCTAGTTTTGCAGATTGACCCTCCATCAACGGAGGCTTCAATTTTGATAACATAAGAGATTTTCTCAATCACATCCTTCAATGCATCACCTTCAACTACGGTATAACTATAAGTGAAGTTATCTTTGTCAAGCCCGTCAACTTTGTGCTTGGCACTCTTATATTGGCTACCTAAAATTGAAACAAAAAAGAAACTGTTGGTTTTTAAGCAAAATAAATGTCAGAAAATATAATTTACATCGGCATGAAATGAAAAGGTACAAAATTAATCACATAATCTATGATTAGAATTAACCTTCGCCAAAAGTAACTAACTTAATAGATCCCACTCCTCCATCTCCTTCAAGGATTTCAACACTCTTAACTGCCTGTGGTAAGACCTTGCAAATGAGATTGTCATCCAGGATGAAGGCGTTGAACAATCTTGCAGGAGGGATTGAGGAGGTGACCTCGTGATCGTAAGTGATAGGTGCCATGATGCCTTGATTTGGTAATTGGGATGGAAAAGTTATTGAAAAAAAAAAAGCTTTCAGTAATTCCTGAAGAAGTTGATGGTTCAAACCGAGGGTTGAGAGAAGGTACTTATAGACTGAAATCGTTGTGTGAATCGAAGTGCAAAATGCTTGGGTGCGTTTCATGGTCAGTTTTGGCGTGAGAAAAATATTTGGTATCAGAAGGCTTCTTATGTTGACTTCTAGAATTCCGATTGGGACAGTGACGGAAATGACTTTAATTTTCAAATTGCAACTTCCCTCGGAACATTTGCTAGATAATTTTCCCTCGGGACCATTTCGCATTTACATGTCTGTGTCAATTTTCAAATTGCAACTTCAACTTTTATTTTTGTTCTTTTTTCTCCCTAAATTGTCTAAATATTGTCAGGTTACACCTTAAAACTTTTTATTTGGAAACATTGCACCTTAATCGATTTGTCAAAATTCCTATTATCTGAACCAATTTAAGGAAACACATGAATAGGGTGTACACATCCGCCCCGTTATTCTTCCTTCTCAAATGTTAATAATCCAATGACCTTTTATTACGACTCCCACTGAAAGTCAACTTAGATGTGCATTCTGAGATGGCAGGCTGGCATTATTTATGAATTATTGCAACTCTTCAATATTGAATAAAATATTGAAGAAACTATGCTACGTTCTCCTTCGACAGCTACACAGTTCTATCACAAGAAATAAAATGGAATAGTTGTAGATTTCTTCTAGCGCTCAACTCTAGCTCATTTTTAGTCAACATGGGAAAAAATGTTTGTACATGTGCTGCTAAATGTAGTAATTCCATTTAAATTTACTAAATACATATTAAATTTATATGAATTCAATATTCTTGACTTGGAAATATGTTAAATTGCACAATAAAGTTCAGATTTTACAAAACTCATGAGGAATTCAATTTGGTAATTCACTATTATAGAAAAGATACTAACTTTATTATCCTGTCACAAAATTGGTCATGTAAATGACCAACGTTTAAATATCGGAAAACATTTAACTATTTCTTTTACTGCTCAGCTATTGTGTATTATAAGTCAAAATAATCATATGTGTACTTTTTGTTGAAGAAAGCATTCCATTTTAAATTTGCTCAATACTTGGCAATTTTATATTACTTCTTTGGACTTTTATTGTAAATATTTTAAACTGCCAAACCTTTAGATTTAGGAAGATTAAATGCAAGAGTGAGTGAAATTAACCTTTAGATTTTAAACTGCCAAACCTTTTATTCAGTTTTATTGTTTTACATATTTTAGTTGTTAAAATTTTTTTTCATAAGGGGGAGACTACGAATTGACATGTAACAACCTTTTATTCAGTTTATTATTGAGAACATTTTAGCAATGTTTTCAAACAGACTTGGCTAGTGAACTGGCCACCGGACCAGTTTGGATTATAGGTTAAACCAGTTCAATTGGCCAGGTTAATTGGCATTTGTTTATTAAATAAAATGAAATAACTAAATTGATAAAACTATAAGAGTAAAAAAATGTGTCAAGTACGTTAATTTCGTTCATTTGAAATACTAGTGTAACGAAGTATTTTTATATTTGATGCACATATTTTATGCACCAATAATTGTTAAAACTACTTGAAAAATTAAAGTAGCTTATTAAAGACAAAAAATAATAAAATCTAAAAATTGGCTCAACTGGTTGACTGATTCTCAAGTTTCTATCGAGTTTGACCAGTTTTGTGATCACATTGGACTTTATGGCTAGCCAACCAATTCTCAGTATAACTGGTTGAACTGGTTGATTCGGTTTAATTTTAAAACAATGTATTTTAGTAGTTATATGTAACAAGGAATTTAAGACTATGAAATTAAAACAAAATATCAAAGGAATGTATTATTACTAGGGGTGGGCAAAAATAACCGAAAAACCGCAATAACCGGTCCATTCCGAACCGAAAAATGAGGGTAACCGAACCGAATTTTGAAAGCGGTTTGGTTAACCGAACCTCATTTGTAAAAGCGATTCCGGTTCCGGGTATCAATTTTCAAAAACTGCGGTTAACCGAACCGGTCCATATATACGTCTTAAAGGCTAATATTTGTAATTTTATAGAGGAATTGAGGAATATTAATTCATTTCATTTTCAAGTTTAAAATTATTTTAAAACGTAAATATCGTATTTAATTTTTCTTTCAATTTAATTTCTTGATGCTAACTGAAAAATTATTTTCATATAATTGAAATACATAAATTTTTTACTCTTAAAAAGAGCAATCTTTTTTAACCTTTTTTACTTTTAAAAAGAGTGGATGCAAGAGTTTCAATTGTAATCTTATTGCTTGTTTTTTAAAGTAATTGAAATTGTATAAGCATTTTTTTAATTTGAGCAAAGGTTTATGTTATAATATTTTGATCTATTTTGTCAAATTAACTTAAACTATACGGTTCCGGTTACCCGAGATACCTGACCCTCTTTAACCGGGTAACCGATAAGCGGTTAACCGATTAATGAGGGTCGGATACGGTTTATAAATTAGGCAAACCGGTACAAGCGGTTCCGGTTCGAATATTAGGTGTGTGGACCGGTTAACCGGTCCATGCCCACCCCTAATTATTACACAATAGAAAATAAAAAGTACATAATTTTCTTTAATAAAATCATAATAAAAGTACATAATTGTGTTTCTCTCAAAGCATTAATTCCAAATTGTAGTCATCAGCTTTTTCATTTGGTTTGCCATCAAATGGAGGTCGATGAGTCCATTGATCTTGATATTGTCAGCTAAGGTTTGCTTCATCTACATTTGGAGCCTCCATTTCTTGATTACGGGTCACTGAACTTGGTGTAGACAATGAAATTTTAGTCCAATTAAAATTATCATTTATCTATAAAAAGTTAAATGGCATATTTATTATCCAGTTAAAGATTGCTACATGTCATTCAAATATTTGAAGAATTGGTAGCCAGTGAATATCACCCACGTTTCAAAGATGAGGTGGTTCAACCAATACAAAAATGTATTGGGATCACTACAAAAAACGGAGCCTATGGAGGCATTTTTTATCCCCTATAGAGGCGGTTATAATCGCCTCTACAGTGCTTTGGGGCGGTTTTAAAAACTGCCTCTAAACCGCCTCCGTTGCGACCGGCTCTACAAAATAGAGACGGTTTTGTCAAGCATCGGGGTAGCCTAAATACTAGAGGCGGTTTTGTTTTTAAGTATAGGGGCGGTTAAAACCGCCCCTACTAAGTTATTTTTGGTAAAAAATAATCCATCTAGGGGCGTTTGCAACCGCCTCTACGATTTGTTTGAAACGCCCCTACGTTTACCCAACAACAAAACTAGAGGCGTGTTATACTGCCTTTTAATGGCTTATTTGTGCCAAAAAAATCCACCTAGGGGCGTTTAAAACTGCCCCTACAAGCGATCTGAACTGTGCCTACATTTTGTTTTACCCACACTACAGAACAAAGGACATCTAGAACCGCCACTATAATTTTTGTAAACTTTCAAAGCTCTATCAATAAAATGTAGCGTTTAAAACCATTTTTATATTTATTTTTTGACTAAGCTATTTTTCGATTATTTAAAACCAACCCATATGTTTCACATATTGCCGATCTGTTAAAAATTTGGTCAACAAATAATAAAGCCAATTACGCTATATATATATATATATGAGAAAAAGAATACCAAATTAACTATGTACTTTCATTACGATCTTAAAATTTGTACAAAAAAATCATGTCATATCACCCTTTAGAATGTTTACAATAATAACAAATCTTAATATGTCTATTAATAATACTCTAGCATCAACAAAAAGACACATATTACTGATATATTTTTCATTGGTGATATCTTCTGGATTTTGCTTGTACCCATGCACAAAAAGAATCAAACTTGTAATCAATTAAGGAGATTGATTATCCGGCCTCTCCTCTTCAACTTGATAAAAAAAATGAAAATCAAATATACAGTCAAAACTGTACTAAACAAATAAAAACAAAGCATCCAAAATATATGAATCTAACCATGACATATGCACAAGAAATAAATATTCGTTTTAAACATATAGTCAAGATGAACAAAGAAAGGTCCCTTGTTTTTCTTCTTTTCCTATTTTCAATTGTGAGTTAAAAGGAGAATTTGGTCACTGGTCCATTTTTTTCTAATCCTGAGTAAATGAGCCTCAGTAAACCACAATTTTAAATGAGCCTCAGTAACCTTTAAGAACCAAATAAAAAACAAATAATGAGATACAAACATGGACAAATGGAGATACACAAGCTATCACATGCACACAAATAACGAGACATAAAAACACTTTGAAACAACCAAGTACTTTACCACTCACCACATGCACTCACACTTCTCTCTGTTCCCTTTTTATTTTTCCGGCAAGTAACAATTGTAATGTATTTAGCTACTGCATTGTATTTAGCTACTTGCAAATCTAAAAGAGGCATAAAACAGAAAGCATTATATTTGAGACAACATAAAAGGATGAATTATTCATATTAATCACCATTCATCATATCTTGTCCAACTGAATTTTTAGAACTAATTGAGAAAAGAAACAATAAAATTGCAAAATCTGACATACAAAAGGGAGTCCAACTTATTGCTTTCTTAAAATTGGAGAAATAGTTAACTACTGTACATTTAGTTCTCTTAATTACGGTTAAGCTTTATGACTTTGCTAGCTATTTTTAGGTTGGTTCCAATGCCTAATAGTCTCTTCTGATTGATACAGCAAAGTCTTTAATATAACAGTCCAATATCTTTCCTCAATGATGTAAAATTAATCAAATAACCCGGTGTAGTATGCAACAATCTTGGCCATAGCTTTTTCCTATTCTAAACTCTGGAGAAAGCAGCTAGATCTAGAAGGTCTTATAAAAGTATGAGGAATTAGAAAATGAGGAAGTGAACACAACACTCCATATAATAACAAGGCCAATCCCAACACAATCATGAGTTGTCTCTAGCGTGGAATAAGCTATCCTTTCAAGCAACCAGTTCAATATCTACACATGGAAATTACAAGTAGAATCAAGTGAATGGTCCAAGTCCTAAAACATCTACCTAACTACCCAGGTGTCATATTATTTCTGGGACAGATTGTCCATATGTTCGAACTTTTACTACAAAGACTAATTTGAACAACTACAAACTTAAGTAGGAAAACTTCCCAAGAGTAATAGTAATGCAAGAACAATAATATAAACATTAATAAAATTTCAAAATAGAGTAAGAGATGTCTAAAGAACAAATTCATTAAAGAATAACTGTAATAATTTCAACAATAAAAAATAAATATATAAACTAAAAAGAAAGTGCAAAAAAGTACTCAGATTAGCAAAAATATGACAAAGGATGTCTAGCTGAGTCGATTGAGACTAGCTATACAACATTATACTCTTTTTCAAATATCTGTTACTCCTGCACTTTGGAATAATATGCTCGTCTATGTTAGGTGGGAATTACTAATTTCCTATTTTCTTTGGGGCTTTACAAAAGTTGCTATTTGGTCGAAAGGTTGGGACTATATTTTTACTTATGAAATCACATAATTCATGCCATGACCTGAATGCATTAGACACAAGATGAATTTAAAACTGTTTGCATTGATTTTCAGGCCAGGAAACTGTATCCATGGTGCTCTTCAAAAACAAGATAGACACTACCATGAGCCTTCAAGGGGATGTGCACATTGAAAATGAATCTAGCGAAAACACATTTAAATTATGTCTATAGTGATGTTCAAAATGGATAACTAATGAATGGCTGATGCCAAAAAATAATATAACTAATTGAGAATTCCATCATTGAGATTAATTCTTTATTACAGGTTTGAAGTTAAGTTGAGTTTCGAATTGGCACCAATATTGTAAGGAAACTCCCTACTATGCATTAAGTCAACAACTGTGGCTTCCCCTTCAAAATGCCATATGAGACAATATTCAGCTTGTTTCTTTGAAGAACTCTAGATCCAATTTGCAAAAGTATAGTTATGTACTTATGGCTGTCTTGTTTTCTTTACGATAATCATACTTAGAACATTAAACAAATAGATTGCACCTCAAGAAAGCCATAAACAAAATCAAGACAGCTACTTGCACAAGCCCTTCACTCACATTCATTCATTCACATCTACACTGCTCCATATTCAGTAGCCTTTTGCAAGACTAAATCTCCTCCATTTGAGCATCAATCAATAGCAACTACTATCATTTTTTTTAAAAGCTACTAGCAACAATTACTACTTCATATTGTTTCAATTGGGGAAACAGTTAAAGTTTTGGACTTTTAGCTTTCTTTATGAACTAGTTACAAAATGTTACATTTATTGTTCATTGACAAAAAATTTCAGAAAAAATCAGATTGTAAATAACATCTGAGTACTTGAGCCATAGAATGGAAGAAAATATTCCATCAAGTTCAATTTGTTACCAACATAAACTAAACAATATCCCTATCATACACACAAGAGATAGAAAAAGGGAAAAAATGCAAAAGAACTGGAATAACATAAACAAAATCTAAACTTTGAAACTTACTATCCTGCCACCACAAAACAATCTCAAATCATGCAAATTCCAAGAATTCATCCTTAAAACATTAAAAAATAAAAAAAATCAGACAATTAATTAGCCTTCTACAAGTAGTTGTAAATAGACTTTCAACAAATGCAAAGCACAAACATATAAAAAATACCGGGGTTTAAAACCAAGAATAGCCCACAAATAAGACAAATTACTCAATGATAAAATCACCCCAGTTACTATAATTGTAAGGCCATTTGATCTTGGAAGTGTACTAATAATCAACTCTAAGCACACAGAATCTTTGTTCTGGGATCCGTTCCTATTACTACAAACAATTTACTCTCTTCTGCAAAGGAAAAGGAATAATTGAAGTAATGCACATGAACTATCTCAAAAATATCTCAATTACCGGTGAGTTAACTCAAAAATATCTCAATCAAACTCAAAAAGGAAAATCTTCGTACCAATATCGATGATGAAAATGAAAAGAAAAAAAGGAAATTAGAAATTACCCCCAACTTTGGCGGCTAACAGCGATGGGAAAAAGGATGGCAACCAGAGACCCAATCTAGGGTGAACAATTGAGAAAAGAAAGAAGAGGATACCAGAGAGTGCTTGCAGCAGGAAGATAGTTTTTTTTTTTTTTTTTTTTTTTTTTTGAGAAAGAGTGAAAAATCAGAAGGAGATTAGGGCTCGCGAGGGAGATGAGGGCGCGGGAGAGAAAATGGGGAAAATTTTTGGATTTACCGCGTAAGTTAGGGCCTGTATTATTAAACTCCCCTAATAAACTGCCTCAATTATAAGAATGACTGATGCGGTTTTAAAAAATGCCTCAAGATAGAGGCGGAATTTTCCTTCCATGTTTTTGTAAGGGCAGTTTTAAAAACCCCCTCTATAAAACCGCCTCCGTAATCTTCTTTTTTTGTAGTGGATGGCTTCTCCAATTAAACAGTGTCATGTTACATGTCGATTAGACTTGACCAATTGAAGATTTATCTCTTTATTTAAAATAAGGATATAATATTTGAAACCTATACCTCTTTTATCCCTTCATTAATAACAAATAAGGAGATAACATTTTGAAACATTTGACTCCTTATATTTATCTCTTATAAAATAAAAAGATAATATTTGAGGTAGTGTGGTCTCTATATAATTTCATCTCTTTAAAGAGATTAGGTGTAGATACCAAAATATGACACACCATTTAGATTTTCTAATATTTTGAGATACTTTTTGTTTTTTGTGGTCAATTGTAATTTTCATTTAAAATGTAATAGATTAGGTCAGCTAAGGGGCAAAATGGTACTTCCACCAGAACTCGATTGGGTTGCGAATGCATAGTATGGCGGACTGGCAAAGGGCTTGGGTTTGCATTACTCAGAATACAAGATTGGGACTCGAGAGAGTGCACTCTATGATTTCTATGGTCCAGATCATCTTGTGATCAAAGATCTTGAGTCTATAAAAGCATTGGGTTACTGCAGGTCCAGGGTGTATTATTTGGACTAGCCAAATTTGACAATTAATATGGAGAGATTCAGGAACACACTTCTTGAAGCAATGAGACTAATTGGACGCTCACCAACAAATGCTCCAAATTGAAGAAGAAAATAGTTTTTGAATAGTTCATTTTTTTTTTTTTTTTTTGGTTTTTGGCTAATAGCTTTTTGTTTGTTATTCTTTGGGTTATCTTCTAATGTAAATGGCATATCCCAGTAGACAATTTCTTCCTGGGGGTTTTTTGGTTGGGGGAAGAGGGAGGGAGGGGGGCTTGGTATGAATTATTGGCTGCAAAGTAAGCAAACCATGATATGTGATGAGTAATAACTAGCACCCTCTAATTCTTTAAGTTCTTCAAGATCTTTGAAATCCTCTCTTCAACTCTTCTCAAAATCAAGATTTTAATAGGTCAAATTCTTTTTCTTCAAGTCTCCATATCAAGGTTTGAAGAAGTCATCTATTTCAAAGGCGTGATTAGGGAGTCCTGATGAGAGTTAGGCAGGCATCTCGATCAGATTTCTAGTGCAAGACCTAGTTGTGGGCATCACAGAAATTTCTGGACCTTTTTCTTTCCTTTTTCTCTCTAATTTCATTCCTCAAAGTCTCTGGTCAATTATATTTCATAAGCATGGTACTATGAGCTATTAATAGCACTTCATCGTCAAAAACTAGAAATTGACTTTGATCTGCATGGAGAAAGCAATTTTAGAACAAAGTTGTAAGATGCCAGAGCAAAACATGCAAGACTATTGGCAATTGAAAGAGACTTCTGGAAGCCAAAAAGCTACAGTAAGATGGCTCAAGCAAGGGGATGCTAACACGACATTTCGTCATGCCTCATTTAGGCAGAGAAGAAACTCCAATTATATTGCTAGAATCAAAGAGGAAACTAGAGAATGGTGAGACTCTCTTCGGCTATGATTTGGGGTGCAAAGGCTTCAAAATCTTCCATTCCAAGTGCCCCAAATTTCAGATGAAGAAAGAAGGACATTGGAATCTATGCCTAAGGAAAAGGAGATCAGGTATGTGGTTTTCTCACTAGATGTCAATAGTGTAGTGGGACCTGATGGGTTTTTAGCTTATTTCTACCAGCATTGTTGGACCTAAATTAAACATGATCTTATAGCGGCTATTGAAGATTTATTTTTAGGAGAATCTCAGCCTAAGGGATTCATCTCCACTATGATTTTGTTGATTCCTAAACAAAAAGGAGTAGTTCGTTAGAAGGATTTTAGACCAATTAGCTTGTGTAATGTCAGTTTCAAAATTTTATCAAAAGTACTAGCTGATCAATTGAACCAAATCCTACCATCAATCATATCTTAGTAACAAGCAGGGTTTGTTCCAATGAGACACATTGAAGACAATATCTTCTTAGCATAGGAGTTGATGAACAGTATAAATGTGAAAAGGAAGGAATCAAATTTGATTTTGAAGTTGGATATGGAAAAGCCGTATGACAAGTTAGATTGGTCATTTCTCTTGAATATTTTGAGGTATTTTGGGTTTGGGAATTTGTTTGTGGATTTGGTATATCATACTCTGTCAAACAACTAGTTTTCAATTTTGGTGAATGAAAAAAAGGAAAGTTTTTTAAGATCTTATCGTGGGGTGAAGCAAGGTGATCCCTTATCACCATCTTATTCATAAGCAAGGTGATCCCTTATCACCATCTTATTCATCATTACTACTGAATACCTGACTCAGGGTCTGTAGGAGAGATTTAAAAAAAGGGCTTGGATGTATTATTAGTCAAAAGGAGAAAACATTCTTGTTCTTGCATTTGCAGATGATACAGTGATCTTTACCGTTCTCACTAAAGCTTGCATGAGAGATCAAGTCCTTCTTACTTGAATATCAAGCCATTTCTAGTCAGAGGGTGAACATTGCCAAGAATTCTACAATTTTACCATCTTTTCACTCTCGGGCACATAAAAAATGGGTTTCGGATATCCTTGGATTCAAAATTGAAAAGCTCTTTTTTAGTACCTAGGAATACCTTTGGATGTTGGAAGAAGGACAATGATGTTTGAAGGGTTATTGAAGAAGATACGGTCAACAATTCAAGGTTAGAGTACCAATTTTTTTATCTCCGAGGGAAGATAACCTGATTAAAGTATGTACTTTCATCTATCCTAATGTATTTGATGCAGGTTATGTCTCCCCCAAAAACTTTCTTAAGCAAACTAGGGAGGTTGTTGAATGGGTTTCTATGGGATGCATCTATTAACTCTAAAAGAGTTCATTGGAGAGCTTGGGAGAAATTATGCTTTCCTGTTGAAGAATGGGGATTAAGTTTTAAATCCTTCTACTCTAAAATGGAGGCATTTGCTATGAAGCTGTGGTGGAGATTTAGAGCTAAGAAGTCATTGTGGGCACAATTCATGCACAAGAAATACACTATGGGGATCCATCTGATTCAAGCAAAGGCAGAAGGCTTGGATATTTGGAGAAGGATGTGTGCAATTCGAGACAAAGCAGAAGAGCAAGTCTATTGGAAGATAGGAAAGGGAATGTGAGCTTTTAGGAGGATAAATGGGTTTCATTTTCCCCTCTTCTGCAAGAGAATCCGAGAGAAACAACATCAATTTGGTAGGTTAAAGATTTTTTCAAGGAAAATACTTAGGGTGAAGAAAAGCTCATTGAAAATGTTCCAAGGAAGTATGTACAAATGGTTAAAGCAATACCGGTTGGGAAAATGGAGGAAGACCGAATTGTTTGGAATGCATCTCCTTCAGGGGAATTCACTACTAAATCAGCCTATGACCTTGTAAGAAATAAGAAAGTTTTTTCACAAGTTTATAGCTTGATTTGGAGCACATTAATTCCTATAAAATTCTCTTTCTTGGCATGGAGAGTGGTAAATAACTTATTGTCCTTGGAAGATAACTTGAAAATGAAGGGGATAATGCTGACTTCTAAATGTGGTTTCTGTATGAACAATGAGGGAGATAACCATGTGTTTCTTCACTGTCCGTTTTGATGGAAAATCTGGATGCATTTCCATACGGCGTTTGGAACTCCAATGCTAAAGCATAGGTCATTTGGTGGTATGATGATGCATTGGTTAGTGACCATTCCTAATGGTGATAACAAGAATATAAGAAGTGTTATGCCACTAATTATTCTATGGTTTAAATGGAATGCAAGAAACGAAGTCAAGATTCAAGGGGAATTTGAAGATTGCGATCGGGTCCTACTTATGATAGAGGATTTTGTGCAACTTATGATAAGGAGCAATACAATTTTCCACATCTAACTGTAAAGGTGACAATGGAGTATACTTGTTACAGAATGCCTAGAAAATTGCAACCAAAAAAAGAACTGCAAAGGCTATCCAATGTCCTCTTCGGTCAAACTAAAGCTCAACACTCGCGCTTCGGCCATGACAGGTCAAGCAAGAGTGGGTGGAATACTACGGGATTATGACGGGAACGTGATATTTGCATTTTGCAAAAACTTGAGTTGTAATTATGTAGTCGAGGCAGAGGCTTTGGCACTAAACTTTGGTCTGAAATTGTGCTTAGATAGGGGATATTATGGGATTGAGGCTAAATTTTGGTGTTTTCATACATTCCTAAATTTATGAAAAAGCAAACAGATGTTACTTATTATTTTAAAGTTTATTTTATTGCTTCAATTGTGGATCAAATTACTACTGGATCTCAGGAGTAGGATATTTTTACTCAGTTTTTTATTTCTTCGACTCTGCTTATTTGTGATGTTCCGAACAGAGTCTACTTCCCTCACTTTATTTTTGTTTTTCAAGTTACAATACACGACATTATTAGAATTATAACTATGTATGCCTTTCCCAATTCACTTCACTGTGTATTATCTTAATTACACAATTTTTATGACTTCTCTAATTTGGAAGATAAATCGATTTGGAAACAATTACTAGAAACTAAACTGGGAGGATCCCATGACATCAGGGACTATTAGTGAAATTAAATAGCGAATATACGCAGACTACTAGAACTGCTATTTTTAAAGCATAAAACGATGAAAATTAGGATCTCTTCCAATTTAGCAAATCGCATATGTAAAACTCAGTTTGAAATTATTATCAATATTGTTACCATCCTATCCAAATTTCTTCTCCAACGTGATAATGTACAACGAAAACTAAAATGCCTAAGAAGAAAGCCTGAAAAACTTCAATAAGCATGATTATTTACCCTACTTTAACTACTACTACACCCTATACTCCAACTTCTCAGCTTTGCACACAGGATTTTGCTCCGCTAAACTGAGGCGAGCAACACTTTTGAAGTCAAACTTGCACGCATGCTCCTCCGGATACCGATGAACGCCGCAGAACACTCCCCCACAACACTGACACCTATTCTTGAACGTAGATGAAGAACTGGAATTGACGACATCACTGCAGTTCTTCCCAGCTTCACAGCCTGGGAATTTATTGTTTCTTGAAGGAACGGGCAAAGCTAGGACGTAATTATTGGTGGCTTCGGATTTCTCTTCTTTTTCTTTGAGATAATCTTTATAGCACTTCGAACAAAGATTCCGAGCTGCTGAACTTCCAAAGAATTTACAACCTCTGGCACATAATGGTGGATCCATATTTTCTACCTCTTCTTTTTTATCTTCTTCTTTGTTTCTTTCTTCTTTTCTTCTCTTCTTCTTCTTCTTCTTCTTCGATGATAGTGGTTGACTTCTTTAGGATGTTAAGACTACAATCTTTTGGTTGTTTATATATAAAATTTGACAACTCTGTCAGAAAATGGCGGTGTTTAGGAGTCTAGAATTTTTATGTTAATTACTTAGTCGATTTGGTGGTTAATCCTTTTTTTATTCGGTGATAATCCTGGTTCTACTTGTATTAAGTATTTTTTTTTTTTTTGGAACTTTCTAATTTTCTTATGATATATAATGTAACTATCCTTGTAATAATGTCCAGAGATAAAAATAAATAATTAAGTAAATAGGTCCTTCTACTGATAATTTAGCTGAATAGACAGGAAATTTTAGTAATTTTTTAAGGCAAAAACAAAATAAAAAAGAAAGAAAAGGTGAAGCGTTGAGTTTTCGCAGTAAAGATCCAACATTCAACTGCCAAACAAATTCTATACGGAGCTTTCTTCAAAAGCAAGGCCAAACATCCAGCAGCTTCAGTATGGCTCCAACAGTCGGCCAAAATTTATGTTTAATCCATGAAATCATGGCTGCAAGCAAACATGAGCAAATCCCTTCTCATGCAACTCGAGTGTTCATTTATATTGTTGAAATATATACCTTAGAAGTGATAGGAAATCAACATGCCAATAACACTATGCGAATAACACTTTGACGCAGCGGAATTTAAAATTGATTTTTAAGTAAGATCATTGATTATCTATACAAAATCGAAAGCGTACCTCTTTTTTTTTTTTGCGATGTAAATAAAAATTAATCTAACCTAAGATAGCGATGACAATTACATACCGCACAAGTGTCCGGCCTCTAAAGTATCCACACGAACACCTTCTTAGGATCCTCTTCAGGATTGATCAACACCAAGTTAATATGCCAGATCCATTTGACATATCGCCAACGTGAAGAAAGCTGTATAAAAGAAAAACTATTTTTTCTCTCTCTAATTTTCTCACGTATGTTAGGAAATATTTTACGTTGTATCAAGTCTTGGTGTTTGAGACTTATTTATAGAGCAATAATTGAGTTATCTTGTCCAACAAGAATTCGGTAATAGGTAACCCTTACCTATTAAGATATCTTACCAAATAAGATATTTAGTAGGTTTTAATTTCCTTAAAAAGGAAATTCTTCCACTACCATAATTACTCTATTTATCAATAAGTCTTTAGGATTAATTATCTCACAAATTAATCCCTTAATTATCACATAATTATTTAAATCAATTTAACCCAAGAATTAGTTCTATTGTGTGTGACCCTTTAGGTTCCTAATCACTTGGCAATAAATATAAATTATAATCCTAGAATTAATTGGCTTTAGTACAAAACCAACAAGAAGCCAAGCTGTAAAGAAATCGAATCAAATTTAATTCTCTTCGGTCGGCATCAGTTTTATTTTTATATTAGGCTAGTATTCAAGGTCAAATTCTATATGCAACCGAATTTTTTCGTTTGAACTCAGTTGGACTAAATATTGTCTAGCTTAGAACTCTTCTAACTAGCAACACCACCATTCAACGTGAACACAAGTATAGATTATAATCTATTATCATTCTTAAATAATTAAATGTTTACATCTATAAACCCACACACTTCTAAAGTGTGAACTCCATAAATCAAGAATAATCCATTAGTTTCTTTTAAGCACTTCAGGATATTCTTGACAAATATTTAGTGACATTCACTAGAATTAGGTTGATATTTGCTCATAACACTTTGAGCATAGGAGACATCGATCTCGTACATAGCATAGCTCAAAAGGGTAATACCGTGTTCCACAGAAACCCTTCCTTTGATTGCTCCATGCTAAACTTCTTTAGCATCTTGTCTATATACATTAATTGAGAGACTAAGCAACCTCTTAGATCTAAATTTCAAAATAGGTTGTTTATCTCCTAATGTTTCATGCACAAATTCTTGGACAGTCACTTCTTTTACCGTTTTAAAGCATATATATATGATTTCTCAATCCTAATATGTCATGCATATAAAGTGTTAAGAAAAATCAGTGCTCCCACTCACTTTCTTGTATACACAAGGCTCATCTTCATTTTTAAGAAAAATCAAACTCTTTGACCATCCCACCAAAACGAATATTCTAACTCCTTGATTTGTAAGTAATCATATTACTATCCATGTCAATCTTCCTTTTAAAGATCCTCTTGCACCGTATGAGTTTTACCCCTTTGGGTGGTTCGACCAAGGTCCATACCTTGTTGTCAGACATGGAATTTATTTTGGATTTTATGACTTTACGCCACTCCAAAAAGTTTACACATAACATGGCCTCTTCATAGCAAGTAAAACCCGTCATCAATTATGACTAGCACATCATTACTCTCATTTATGAGAACTCTATATCTCTAAAGAGAATGATGTACTTTACTAAAACAATGAAGATTTTGTGTAACTCGAGCTTCCGTTTGCACCTCATTAATATATGGCTTAAGCTCAGGTTCCAACTGTTATTTTTGTTAATTTGCAGTTCTTAAATTTCTTTAAATTCTACTTTACTCCCACTGCCTCTTTCAAGAATAAACACTTTTTCTAGAAAGATAGCATGTCTTGAGATAAACAATTTTGCTCAAGACAATTGTAGAAGTAGCATTCTAAACTTTCTTTAGAATACACCACAAATAAACATTTATAAGACTTAGTCTCAAACTTGTCTGATGTGATGCTTCACATAAGCAAAACATCTTCAAATTCTCATGTGACTAAGAATTAGTTTCTTACCATACCATATCTTATATGAAGTGATATCAATCAATTGTAGTTGGAACTCATTTGAGTGTATGGGAGACAATTTTAAGGCAAATTTCTAAAACTAGATTAGAAGTCTAACATGGCTTATCAAGGAATGTACCATATCGAATAGTGTACAATTCTCCTCTTGCATACACACCATTCAATTATGGTGTATATAATGGAGTCCATTGAGGAAGAATCTTATTCTCCTCTAGGTATTTCGAAACTTGTTATTCAAGTATTCTCTACCTAGATCAAATCTCAGTGCTTTAATACTTTTGTCAACTTGTTTCTCTACTTCAACTCTGAAGGTCTTGAACTTTTCAAAGATCACAAATTTGTATCTCGTAAGATACACATAACCATATCTAAAATGGTTATTCATGAAAGTGATGAAGTATAAGAAACTACCTTTAGCATGGATTGATATTGGACTACAAAATAAGCCCAAGAAAAATCACTAGCACATTCACCTTTCATTTTCAATAAAAGGTGTCTTGGTCATTTAAACAAGTAAATAAGATTCGCATGTCTCATAGAATTCATAATCGAATGAGTCCAAATATACATCTTTATGTAACTTGGATATACACTTCTTATTTATATGACCAAGTCTAAAATGCCAAAGATAAAATTGCTTTAAAATATCAAGTTTTGTCTCTTGATGTCTATATTGAGAATGGACTTATCCAAACATAGAATATTTAAGCCATTGTTTAATAAACTAGTACTACTTAGAATGCCATCACGCAAAAAGAACAACATTTATTCTTTTGAGTAATGATAAATCTATCCACATCTAATGCAAATATAGATATTATGTTCTTGGTAAGCACTAGAATATATTAGCAATCCTTTAATTCTAGACTAAGTCCAGTTGGCAAAGAGAGTGTATTAGTTCTTACTATTAATGTAGCAACTTTTGCTCCATTCTTCACATGTAGTTTAACTCTTTCCTTTGCCAAAAATCTACTATTCTCAAGATCTTGCATATTTGTGTAAATACGAGATCCAAATCTAGTATCTAATACCCAAAATCTTGATTAGTAGATTACTTTATCTCAATCATAAACATGTCAAAAGTCAAAGTTTCACCAAACCTCATTGACTTCTAAGTCTTGAGATAAGCCATACAATTTCCTTTTTAATACTAGTTGTTTCTAAATTGGAAACACATGCCTATAGTCTTGCCCACTTTGATCACACCTTTATACTTTGTCATGGCTATTTAGGCCTTCTCAAGACTAGCCTTGGATATCCCCTTGACAAGTAATAAAGTGTCCCTTGATTCCTATACAAATTGCTCTTTAGATATATCATATCTATTGGTCCTAAATTCTGTATCAAACAACTTTTTGCGATGCACAATCATGGACTAAGCATTCATCATATTATGCTACTTTTATAGCTTAGGAGTTATATACAATATCATAATACAAGCAACAATATCATTATTGTATTTATGCATCTGGTATGCATTTTTATTTCCTAGCTATAATTGTCACTCAAACAAGTAGAATCAAGGTATCAAGGACAATCTAATATTTGTATACTTAAGAACTATTCTCAAACTTTATCCTAGTCCAAGAAATTCAATTAAAATGGAGTCCTTAAAGGTGGGTTATGTGTTCACGTGACTATACATTCTACAACTAGAAAATAAAGATAGAATATGACTTTATATTTATGCAATAAACAAAATCAAAATAAAATTATATATGGACATAAAAATTTTTGGTTTTGCTCCCACTATTCCATTCAAATTAATATCCCTCATAATTAATTCAAGAATTTTCATAAAATTCTTAGTGGGCTAGGGTCCCATTTTAATTAGTTTTAATCTTGAGTTAGCTCAACAAATCAAAAATAATTTCCACAGGTAGGTAACAATTACCAATTACAACTTTTGTAACTCCTAGATAGTTAGGTATCAACTTTTGATACACATCACATATGTCTCCTAACTCCTTGCCTCAAAGACACATGACCTTGAGTTAGCTCAACAAGCCACGAGCCTTTGTTAAATCAGACTCATTATTCAAAGATCACATCTAATAGTATAAACATATTCTAGGTAGAACAACCTTGAGTTAGCTCAACAAGTCATCCGAAAAAGAACTGTTTAAACTATAATAATGGAAGGCAACTATTCATGATTTAATATTTTTAATTGAATCAAAATTATTATTTAGAGATCATATCTCATCCTAAGCATATTCGAGGTAGAACAACCTTGAGTTAGCTCAACAAGTTATTCTAACAAGAATTGTTTAAATTATAATAATAGTTATAATATATTTCTTTTATTTAAATCAAAACTATTATTCGGAGATCATATCTCATAGTAAAAAATATTCCTGGTAGAATAACCTTGAGTTAGCTCAACAAGTTATCCTAACAGGAATTATTTATACTATAATAATAGAAGTGATCTATTTTTTTATTGAGGGATAAATTATAGCCTCATCGTATAGATATATCATATATGAAAACAAACATTTGATAAAATAAAGCATACAATATGCAATAAAATAAACCACATTATGTTATCAAATATAAAAAATCACATATGATATATCATGCAAATAAAATAAATCTCATTATGTTATAAAATATAAATCACATATAATAAAACATTCAAATAATCACATTAAAAGAATATATAAAATTTTATTCATGAATCTATATGTATAATAATTCTAATCGTATTAGAATTGATTTAATTGAATAATTTGAGAAGTTTTTGGGTCAAAATTAATCAAACAAAATTATTGGGCCATCAAACGAAAAAGGAAAGAAAACCAAGGGCCCTTTTGCAAAAGGAAAACATTTTCCTTGTTAGCAGTCAGATCCATCTGTCGCGTCCTAAAAAATCGTGAATAAAGGGTACTAGTGGGGTCGTTGACTGTCGCGTCCCAAAAAGATGGTCCGGTCTCAGTGACCCTTTTGAAAATAAAGGTTTTTGGAAAAACCGTGCGTGTGTGAGAAAAATCAAATTTTAGTAGAAAAAGTGTATTTTAAGAAAAATGGTATTTTAAAAGAAAACAAGGCCGGGACTAAAAGTGCGACAGATTTGGCCAAATAATTTTTGAAAAAGGGTTTTATTTTAAAAAATGGAGTCGCCACTTGGTACTGAGTTGGGGTGTACCAAGTCATCCGAAAAAATTGTTTAAACAAAAACAAAAATTAAAATTTTAGAAAAATAATTTAAAACCCTTTTCAGACTTCAATCTACGAAAAACGAGAGAAAAAGGTCCGGGAGTCACATTTGAAGAAAGGGAAGGCAAAGACTTGCGCCTAAAGCACCCTTTCAACCTAGCCAAGGCTAGTTGTGAGGTTTAATCAAATTTTCTTAAATTAACCCTAGATTCTATCACGTTTTGGATGTATCTAAATGAATGCCAATCCTAAGTCTAAATCTGAATATCGGAAGGGCCGAAATGTTCCATCGAGGCTTGGTCGGAATTATTGCATTAATTGTGAAACCCGAATCGAGACCTCGAGGGAGTCACGAGTTTTTATGCAAAGTGTGATGCAAAAAGAAAAAAAAATAATATATAGTAAGTGAAGAAAGAAAGTGGGTATGGAACATGACGGGTACGGGAGAATAATAACTCGTGATTGAATGTTTCTACTCATGGAGGGGGAACGGCCTGTACGCCACCGCTTCTCACGTGAGTAGATGACTATTTCTAGTCGAATCATACAAATGTTCTAATTTCTTAGTGAGATGCAGCATAAATGTCATGCATTTTAAAAACATGTCAAAAATAATAATAATAATAATAATAATAATAATAATAATAATAATAATAATAATAAAATCATGCCAAATAGAAAGAAAACTAGAAGTGTGTGAAATGAGATGTGAAACTCACACAAACGTACCTAATACTAAATGTCTTAAGAGTCTAGCGTTAGACTAGCCCGTTCTAAAAAAGTCCCACTAGCGTTGGACTAGTGGGAAAAGAAAGAAGCCACAACTAGCGTTGGACTAGTGTGGTGACGAAATACCATAGGTCATGAATTAAATATTAAATCATGAATTAAAAACAAATAAAACATATAAAAACATACAAGATCACATAGGAGTACATAACACATAAACATGATATTTAGATGCAGAAATCCTAAGGAAAGCGGTAAAAGAAATAAACTCATAAGCACGCAAAAGCAAATAAACCCTAACTATTACACCGGGGGGCTTTGATTTACAATTTAAGGGGGAAAATAAAAATGCCCTATCCATTACATTTTTCTATCTAATTACACAATTTTTGCTAAAATATGAGAAAAATAATCTAACTATTACATTGACTAGCTAAATACAAAATATTATATTTTTATCAAAATAATAATAAAGAAATAATAAAATTTAAAATGAAATCGCATGAAAGAAATAAATACACAAAGAGCATACTAAATAGGAAATATGTGCATAAAAATCACATAAGACACATTGGAGCACGTAAAAGAAATTAAGAAGTAATTAGGGATACCCCTTGAAGAGCTGGTATTTAAATGCTAAGAACATGAACAAATGCATTAAAGGTACGACTATTTAATAAAATAAATCACAAAATATACAAATTCTAACAAATTGAATGTAAAATGCAAATACTATTAAACTAAGGGATTAAACAAACTCAAACAAACCTAGGAGTCAAATAGTGAATGTAAGTAAGTATAGGGACGTAATTAAAAAAATAAAAATAAAATAAAATAAAATAAAAAAATGAGTAAAGGGGGCAAAACATAAATTCAAGGTGAAATTGCAAACTATAGTACTTAATTGAAAGATAACAAAACTTGGGGGGGCCAATTTATAAATAACAGGGATTAAATTGCACAAATTGAAAACCTGAAAGTGGTACAATAACACTACCTAATATCATAGAGGGCCCAAAACACAAATTATTGCTCTTTAGTAAATGAATAAATTAAAAAAACTAAATCAAATAAATTAACTTAAGTATTCAGATTAATTAAACCAAAATACCTTGATTAACTAACTTAATTATTGATAAACAAGACTCAATTAATTATTAGTAAAATAATAAATCCACCCTAAATATCCCCACTTTCCCAATCAGTTCATTTTTTTTTCTTTTTCTTTTCTTTTCTCTCTCTTCTCCCCTTTTCCATCTCTGATTCATCGACCTTCTTTTTCTTTTTCTTCCCTCTTTCTCTCCTGATTTTCTTTTCTCTTTCCCCTCTTACCCTTTTCTTTCTCTCTTCTTCTTCTCTGATTTTGTTCTCTCCTCCAGTGTTCCCTTTTGTTTCCCTCTGTCATCTTTTCCCCCTTCCATTCTCTGCTCACTCTTTCTGGTCCCTCTCTCAGTCGTGCTCTCCTTTTTCCTTTTGTGTTTCTCCATCTTCTCTCTCAGTTCTTCTCACCGTTCTTTGTGGTGTTGCAGTTGTCATGACTGTGTGGTAGGGTATTGTCTTGTACAGGTGAAATTCGGTTACTATGGAAGTGGGTGACTGGACAGTGGTGGGTTGGAGAGAACTGATTTTGTGTGTGCGTGAGATTGTGGTGATTGGAATTTTGCTATGACTTTGGTTAATGGGGTCATTGCTGATTGTGTATGTACGCCTGTGTGTGGTCGATTGTGCGGTGAACAAGTGATGGCTCTAAAGATGGTGGTAGTGGTGCGCGATTCAGAAAGGAGAAGTGGCTATGGGATTTGTGGCTGTGGTTGTGTGTGTTGTTGAAAGTGGTGAGTGGCTGCTTGGGCTGATTGTGGGTTGAGCAATGGTGGAGATTGAGCTGTGATTTGTGAGACCGGGATAGTGATGGAGGTAGCTTATTGTGAGTTAAATGTGGGATTGTCGTGGTGAGCTGAGAGTATGTGTTGCTATTTGTTGACTGGTTTTTGTGTGTGGGGTGGTGGTGGTGGTGATTTTTATTTGGGCTGTGATTTTGACTGAAATTTGGGAATTTTGTTGTGATTTTTGTGTGACGATGAGGGGTGATCTGATTTGTTATGATGAATTTTCTTTGTAGGTGGTTTTTCGATGGATGTGGAGACTGACTTTTTGTTTGTTGTGGATGGTATTGGTGGAGTTTGGGTTGGTAATTGTCTGATTGTGGTAATTGTTCTGATAATCAACAATGGTAGTGATGATGATGAAGGGCGATTTTGTGCAGATATTGCAGATTAGGTGGTCTTCAGTGGTTGAGGTAAGTTTGGGAGGCAGCGAATGGTTGTGACAGTTGGATGGTGGTGGGGTGTGGAGGAGATGTCACGGGGGACTAGTGAGTTTATGACCAGTAGCTGCCGGCTAGGGGACTGAATCTATGAGCAGCTTTGTGATGGCTGTGGGCAGTTAGGGAGCTATTTTCTGGGGTTGGGCAGTGGGCTTTTTGGTGGCTGTCTTGCAGGTGAACTAGGTGGTTTTGGGGCTAATTGGGTTGATGAAGGTGGTTCTTTGGAGTAGCAGAGAGGGAGAGAGCTTGACACGGTTGATGTTGTTGAAAACAGATGGTTAGGGTTAGTTATTGTCTAACGGTGGAGGGAAGATTATAAGCAGTTGAAGGAGAAAGAAGAAGAAATTCAAACCCAGAAAAGGAACTAAAACCAAAACTAAATTGAATAAGAAAATCACTAAAACAAAAACTCAACCCAAAATTCCAAGAGATTAGCACACACAATCAGATTTTCAAAAAATATGAACAAAATGGATCAGAAAAATCAAGAGAAAAGCTAAGAATTGACCTTTTTGAAGCTTGTAGCTTCTAGCGATGAACTGTAATGCCTCTTGAGTGATGATGAATAGTACCCAAAATTGAGGTTGAATAGACGTTGTGAGTGTTTTAGGTGTTTTGTTATGTGTTTTGATCTTCTTTTGGATAAAATCAAATGTGTGTTTAGGGCTTCTAATTTTTTTTTCTTCTTTTTTCTGCTGATTAAAAGGGGTATTTATAGGTCACTTGTCTTGTTGGCCAAGAATGCTATAAAATAACGAAAACGCCACCAATATTAAAAAAATGCTAATTTTATTAAAAAAATATTTTTTAACCCTAAAATTAAAAATTAATAGAAAAAATCTGACAAAAATCTCTAAATTTTCAAAAATAATTCACAGTAGATTTCAAAAATAAAAACTAGAGATCAAAACTGATAGGAACGCGCTCGGGGTGTAAAATGACAATTTTGCCCCTGAACAACGAAAATACACAAAAAATAGATATTAGCCTTAAAAAAATTATCAAAAATCACAAGTAAGCTTAAAACATAAAAAAAATGCCTTTATGACTCAAAATTTGACAAAAAAATGAATTTAAATTGTAAAATGACGATTTTATCCTTGGACAATGAAAATTTGGAGAAAAATAGCTATTGATCTCGAAAAATTATAAAAAATTAAAAAAAAGCTTAAAACACTAGGAAATGCATTTCTAACTCAAAATTGGTGAAAAATGAATTTAAACTGTAAAATGACGATTTTGCCATCGGACAATGAAAATTCACAGAAAAATAGTTATTGTCCTAAAAAAATTATCAAAAATTACAAATAAGTTTAAAACACTAGAAAATGCATTTTTGACTCAAATTGGTGAAAAATAAATTTAATTTGTAAAATAACGATTTTGCCCTTGGGCAATGAAAATTCATAGAATAAATAATAATCGTCTCTAAAAATTCAGAAACATGCTTAAAGAATTAGAAAAAGTGAATTTGAACTAAAAATGAGCTCAAATGGTATTCGCGATGCGAAATTACCATTTTGCCTTGTGCTGGTAAAAATATAAAGAATACCAATTAAATCCAGAAAAATCATAAGAAATTAACAAATTCACATAAAAGTAAAAATATGAATTTAAAACCCCCAAAAACTTATAGAAAAATATTTACAGATAAAATTACTATTTTGCCCCCCAGATTATTAAAAAATTAAAATTTGTCTCAAAAAGTGCAAACATGCCCTTCCAATGTTTGAAAATAAATGGTGTGTCAAAATTTGGTGTCTACACCATCTTTGTCCTTTTCAGGCTTCTAAACGACGCCGTTTGTTGTTCTGATGTGGTCAAACCATGCTAGTTGACCCAATCAAAGAAACCCAGTTTTCTTTCTTTGTTTTTTTTTTAAAACCAGGCGTCGTCAAATGACGACGTTTTAGGGGCTAGGGTTTTTGGCCAAAAATTCCCACTGCCACCTTCATCTTCTTCTCTGTCTTCCGACGACGTTTTTTCGGCCACAAAATCTTGGCCGTTCCTCGGTCCTCCGCAATCAGAACTCTTCTGGTGGTTAGGAGAGGGATCATCGGAAGGTGGAGACGTGCAGCCTTCCTTGTCGCTTGTCTGTCTTCTCCTTTTCCGCAGCTCTCTTGCCGTGGCCAAGATTCCATCTGCCCATGTCCATATCTGGCAATTTCCGGTTGAATCTTCATACTAATTCCACAACCAGATCAAATCTAGTCTAGTGGGTCTCCGCCATGCTGTGCGACCAAACCGGAGAAGACGGTGTGCAGCTGAATTTGTTGCTTCGGTCGCTGCCAGACGCGTTCTGGTTGCAGGCCATGAGCCTCACCAACCGCCTCCACTATTTGCACTGCTAGAGCCTTTTCCGGTTATTATGCCCAATACTTCTGTTTGATTGTACCGCCAGAGCAATTTCCGGCAGTCTAACCCATCTTTTTTTTTTAATATTGAACCGCATCCGAAATTTTAAAAAAAAGTTCAGAAAATAAAATTTCAATTATGAATAGTAGCAGAAACAATTACCAGAATTTAGAAAACTACTTTTCATTCGGACAAAAATTTTAAAGAACAAAATTTCCAAAAATTTTTGTTGAACCATGCCCGAAATTTCTTTTTTTTTTTTTAAGAAAACAAGTTTTCGTACAAATTTTCGGCGCAACAAATCCTGAAAGCACCATTCAATTATTTTGAAACAAATTTTCAAAATTAACTTCTCAAATTCATCAAGTAAATCGTTTACACATATCAACAATTATTCATGATAGCATATAACGTACAGATAATCAAAACACATTGCTCTGATACCACTGATAGGAAATCAACATGCTAATAACACTTTGACGCAGCAGAATTTAAAATTGATTTCTAAGTAGGATCATTGATTATCTATACAAAATCAAAAGCGAACCTTTTTTTTTGTGATGTAAATAAAAATTAATCTGACCTAAGATAGCGATGACAATCACAAGTCGCACAAGTGTCAGGCCTCTAAGGTATCCACACGAACACCTTCTTAGGATCCTCTTCAGGATTGATCAACACCAAGTTAATATGCCAGATCCACTTGACACATCGCCAACGTGAAGAAAATTGTATAAAAGAAAAACTATTTTTTCTCTCTCTAATTTTCTCACGTATGTTATGTAATATTTTACGTTGTATCAAGTCTTGGTGTTTGAGACTTATTTATAGAGCAATAATTGAGTTATCTTGTCCGACAAGAATTTGGTAATAGGTAACCCTTACCTATTAAGATATCTTACCAAATAAGATATTTAGTAGGTTTTAATTTCTTTAAAAAAGAAATTTATCCACTACCATAATTACTCTATTTATCAATAAGTCTTTAGGATTAATTATCTCACAAATTAATCCCTTAATTATCACATAATTATTTAAATCAATTTAACCCAAGAATTAGTTCTATTGTGTGTGACCCTTTAGGTTCCTAATCACTTGGCAATAAATATAAATTATAATCTTAGAATTAATTGGCTTTAGTACAAAACCAACAAGAAGCCAAGCTGTAAAGAAATCGAATCAAATTTAATTCTCTTCGGTCGGCATCAGTTTTATTTTTATATTAGGCTAGTATTCAAGGTCAAATTCTATATGCAACCGAATTTTTTCGTTTGAACTCAGTTGGACTAAATATTGGCTAGCTTCGAATTTGGCTCAAAAATTAAAATTTTCTTTTTTATTCTAAGTTTTTCTATTTTTCAAGTTTTTATTTATTCAAAATTTTTCCAAATTTTAGATTTATACCAAATATGTTTAATTAAAGATTTGCATAAATTACGAATACAATTCATATTAGCACATATTGACCAATAAAAAACATATTTATATTTAACAAATATTATTTGAAATAAAAAGTTCTTATATGTCTAACAAAAAGATTAAAAATATCTTCCAACATGGTTTGCAAACTTCTAAATTCCATATTTACGAGTTTGAACTTGATTCATTTCCATAATCAACTTTTAAATGTTGCGGAATTTGATTCAAAGCCAAGCATTTTTTGAATTCAAATCCTGCCTTTAATTAAATCATGTTCGAACTATTTGTTAAAAGCTTAAATTTGAATCGAGCTTTGAAGACATCGTGCCCAAAGTCATTGCTAAGAGATCAATCCGTTTACAGTCTCATACGAAATGAATCACAATATTGTCACGCCCCTAATCTGAAAGTCAAGAACCTGACAACGCCACACACTTATGCTTGAACATAAGTATGCAAGGCTAATTACACAAAACTAAAAATAAAATGAATAAAACTTCATTGCATAAAATCCAATACTTGAATTATGTTCTAAAAATAATCATGAACAACAACCAGTAATCCTCAAAATGAGGTAAACAATTCAAAGAGAGTTTCCATAAATTTAAATTGTAATAGTCTACTAAACTACTAGCGCACTTCCCAAATGCCACTCGTCATGTTCACACTTCTTCCTCTGATAAAAATATATAATAATGGGGTGAGTAAATATGCCCAGTAAGTAGATCAACCCAACTAGAGGATCAAACAAAACAAAACATTTTGTCACAAAATAAATTTTCATAATAAAATCCATATTTATACTCAAACAATTTCAAATCCTAATATTGTGTCCTTAAGGCCGTATATACAAACTCATATTCACATTCACAAGGATCCCGAGTCCACACAATTGCCATAGTTAACCCCCTGAGTCAAGGTCCAGACAATGCAGCCCAAAGAACATAAATCATTTGATTTAACAGTCAATAATCAATAATACTCAAATCGAAACACATGCTTTCTTCATAATTTGAAATAGAAGTTTTATTCAAAAAGTAAAAGGGGCATCTTGTGCATCAAATATTCATTGCAACAACTAAGTGCGGTGGAAATCAAATATTTCAAAGCATGTTATGTTGCTTTTTTGTGTTTATTTGCTATTCAAACATATTCTAACATAGAATTTGAGCTTGTGTGTGGTTTGAAATAAGGTTGGTGAGCAAGAAAGGACCAAAGTGAGACCATGTTGAAGCATTGCAAAATGGAACTCTACAAAGCCCAGTAGACATCAAAGGACAACAACAACATTCTTTTTAGATCTTTAACCAATCAAGGGGAGTACTATTGTTTTAATTTTCATACTATCTACTTTTTCTTTATACATTAAAGACATTTTTAATGTGGTGGAACGTGTAAGGACTATGATTGGTTAAGAATGAGGATACTTGTAAAATATAATTTTTGGTAAAATATGGCCAAAAGTTTTCAAAATTTGCCTCTTTATCATGTTTTTATGCCATGAACTTGTTAAATTTTCTTAATTTTTGAAATAATTTATACAACTTTGATTAAATGTAATTTACAAATATATGAGGAAATAGTTATTATGTGATTAGGAGTTTCATTTTAAGAAAGTATATCTTGTAAAATGGATGTAATTATATCTTGATTTGGCATGTTTGATTTTAAATTTCTTTTTATTATTTATTTTATATTATTAAGTGGTAGATACGGACAAAAAGTGTGTAGACACCAAATTTTGACACACCACTCATTTTCTAATATCAGGGGACCTTTTTCTACTATTTGGAGTCAAATCTTGATTTTGGGGTAAAATATGAGCAAAATCAGCATTTTCGGGGGGGGCAAAACAATAATTTTTAGCTGTAAATATTTTCATTGGTTTTGGGGTTTTAAATTCATATTTTTGTACTTTCATACATATTTTTAAATTTTTTGTGATTTTGTCAATTTTAATTGATATTTTTCTGTACATTTCGTCAATATAAGGGCAAAGTGATAATTTTGCCTCACGAATACCATTTTCGCCCACTTTTGTGTACCAAATTTATTTTTCAAGTTTTCAAGCATGTTTCTAAATTTTTTTTATTTTTTTGGGGACGATCGCTATTTTTCCTGTAAATACTGCGTTCAAGGGCAAAATTGTCATTTCACATTCCAAATGCATTTTCACAAATTTTTGAATGTTAAATTCATTTTCTAAGATTTTAAGTCATTTTTAATTTTTGATAATTTTTCAAGGCTAATTGATATTCTTCATATATTTTGACAATGCAGGGACAAAACAGTAATTTTGCCTACTAAATTTTTTTTTTTCGCCATCCTTGGGTCTCAAATTCATTTTTAGGTTTTTAAGCATGTTTTTAAGTTTTTCTAACTTTTTTTCGGGGTGAATTTCTATTAACAAATTTATTATTTATGTTTTTCTTAATTTTTTTTTCATTTTTGTGAGAGAACATTAATTTTTTTTTATTTTTTATTTTTGTAAGGATAAGGTTGTAAGTTTGGTAGTTAAGGTCGTTTTGGTGTTTTAATCATTTCTTGGAGGTTAAAACTTGTGCACTATAAAAATCCCCACTTGGGGATTTAAGAAAAGGGAGGGAAAAAATAAGAAACCTAGAGAGGGTTTTTAGTTTTTAGTTTTTTAATTTTATCTCTTACACCAAGAACACAAAAAACACACACTTTTTTCTACATGTATCTTGAAGTTTTCACCAAGAACGCCAAGAACACCTACTAGGTTTTCGTACATCTTCAAACTTACAACTAGAACACCTAGAACACACACTAGAACTTCACATTCATCTTCATGCAAACACACACAACATCAAGAACACACACCACATTCCAAGCACATTTTCAAACAAACAAACACACACACACACACACCAAGAATACACACCATATCCCAAGCACATCTTCAAACAAACACACACACACACACACCCCAAGAACACACACCATACTTCAAGCACATCTTCATACAAACACACATCATACCAAGAACACACATCACACATCTTCATACAAAAACACACACCACACCAAGAATACACACTTCCCTAAATAACACAATCACACACACAAACAAATTCACCCACTGTTATATCCATAGCTCGCGCACTACACACACTGCTCACATCTTCACACACTAACACATGTTTACACACACCTGTTTCTAGACACACACGACACACACAGTTCAGACAAACTTCACAGACACACACAATTTCAAACACTTCAGCTCATAACACATATACTCAAATTCAAACATCAAAACTCCACCCAAAACCAACACAATTCAGCCACTGTTTAGTCATCTTCCATCCAAACCATACCACCACTACAACCACCATGAACCGAATCACCACTATCAACAACCAGCAAGTTACCCCTTACCTCGCAACCACCATTTCATGCCTATAGTCCCACTTGAACAGCCCTCAAAAACCAATCAATCAGTCCCCAGAACACCATAAACAACCAACCAAGATCACCAATCGCAGCCCCCACAACCCTTACATCACCACCGAAATTCAAACATCACAATTCCATCATCTGCCATTGCCAAAACCTGCAAAGAACAAATTAATCACAACAACCCAAGCATCAGAACCAACAATCCAAAACCTTTTTGCTAAACAACCATCCAATCAAATCCCAAAAATCAGCCCCAATTCCAAAGTCCATAACCTAGCCAACCATCTCAAGTCTGCAAAAACAGGCCATTCAGAATCATACCAAGCCAATCACAGCCCAAAATCATTCATTCCACCACCACCAAAAGATCCATCACAACTTGTAAAACATCCCATAAGTTCATCCAAGGTCCTGCAAGTCACAATCCCAAATTCCTACCCAAAATCAGCCCAAAACACTACCCATCGCCCACCAATTCCCACCTTTTGCAGCCCCAATTTACATCCAAAATTAGCCTTAAAATTTGTCGCGCCCTAAAAAATCGTGAGCAAAGTGGTACTAGGAAAAAAGGGTGCTAGTGGGGTCGTTGACTGTCGCGTCCTAAAAGACGGTCTGGTCTTGATGATCCTTTTTGAAAATAAAGATTTTTTGGAAAAACCGTGCGTGTGTGAGAAAAATCAAATTTTATTAAAAAAAGTGTATTTAAAAAAAATGGTATTTTAAAAGAAAACAAGGCCGGGACTAAAAGTGCGACAGGTTTGGCCAAATAACTTTTAAAAAAGGGTTTTATTTGAAAAATGAAGTCGCCACTTGGTATTGAGTTAGGGTGTACCAAGTCACCCGAAAAATCGTTTAACAAAACAAAAATAAAATTTTAGAAAAATATTTAAAAACCCTTTTTCGACTCTGGTCTACGAAAAAATGAGAGAAAAAGGTCCGGGAGTCACATTTGAAGAAAGGGAAGGCAAAGGCTTGCGTCTAAGGCACCCTTTCAACCTAGTCGAGGCTAGTTGCGAGGTTTAATCAAATTTTCCTAAATTAACCCTATATTCTATTGCATTCGGATGTATTCAAATGAATGCGAATCCTAAGTCTAAATGTGGGTATCGGGAGGATAGTCTAAATGTGAGTATCGGGAGGATCAAATTGTTCCATCGAGGCTTGGTCGGAATTATCGCATTAATTGCGAAACCCGAGTCGAGACCTCGAGGGAGTCACGAGTGTGAATGCAAAAAATGAAATGCAAAAAGAAAAGAAAATAATAATATAGATAATAAATGGCCGAAGAAAGTGGGAATGCAACATGATGGGTACGGAGAACTAATAACTCGTGACTAGATGTTTCTACTCACGGAGGGGGGAACGGCATGTACACCACCACTTCCCATGTGAGTAGACGACTATTTCTAATCGAATCACACAAATGTCCTAAAGTCTAAGTGAAATGCAACCTAGATGTCATGCATTTTAAAAAATGTGTCAAAATAATAATAATAATAATAATAATAATAATAATAATAAAATCATGCCAAATGGAAAGAAAACTAAAAATATGTGAAGTGGGATGTAAAATGCACACGAGTGCCTAATACTAAATGTCCTAAGGGTCTAGCGTTGGACTAGCCCGTTCTAAAAAAAATCCCACCAGCGTTGGACTAGCGGGAAAAGAAAGAAACCACAACTAGCGTTGGACTAGCGTGGTGACGGAATACCATAAATTATGAATTAAACATTTAAGCATGAATTAAAAGCAAATTAAACATATAAAACATATAAGATCACATAGGAGCACATAACACATAAGCATAATATCTAGATGCAAAATCCTAATGAAAACGATAAAACAAATAGGCACGTAAGCATGCAAAAGCAAATAAACCCTAACTATTACACCGGGGGGCTTAATTTACAACTTAATGGGGGAAATTAAAATGCCCTATCTATTACATTTTCTATCTAATTACACAAATTTTTGCTAAAATATGAGAAAATAATCTAACTATTACATTGACTAGCTAAATACAAGAATATTGCATTTTTCGTCAAAATAATAAAATTTAAATAACACAAAATAAATAAACACGCAAAAAGCGCATAAAATAAGAAACTGCATAAAAAATTGCATAAAATATCACATTAGAGCACGTTGGAGCACATAAAGGAAAAATAATGAGAGATCGGGATACCTCTTTGAAGATCCGATACTAGTACTAAAAAATGAACACACGGGTTAAAGGGACCACTATTTAAAGTAAGAAAGCATAAAATGTAAAATATGACAAAGTAATTTCAAGAAATTGGGGCAAATGCAAAATTCTAGCAAACCAAGGGGAGTAAAACATAAATTCTAGCAAGAAAAGTGGTAAAGACATTAATTTACAGCAAATATGGAGGTAAAACAGAAAATTTCAGCAAAGTATTAAAGGCTAAAATTAAAAATTCATCAAAACATCGGGCCTTAAAACTAAATCCAATCACTTAAAGTGATTAAAACGAAATTCCAGCAACATATAAAAGACTAAAACTCAAATTCTATCAACAATTGGGGGCCAAAACCAAATTTCCAGCAATACACGAAAGCCAATTGAAAAATCCAGCAAATATATGGACTAAAATGAATTTTCAGCAACAAGTAATGACTAAGAATGAATCTCCAGCAAACAGTGTGGGATAGAAATGAATTTCCAGCAATACACAAGGGTCAATTGAAAAAATCCAGCAAACAATAAGGACTGAAATTGAATTTCCAGCAAAATATATGGACAAAAATGGATTTCCAGCAAACAGTGTGGGATAGAAATAAATTTCCAGCAATACACAAAGGCATGAAATATAATTTCCAGCACTTGATGGGGTCCAAAATCAAAGTTTCAGCAAATTGGGGGAATTAATTCACAGTTATAGCAAAGCCTAGGGGTTTGGGTGAAAAGTCAATAAGACCAAAAGGGATTAATATATAATTTTTGGAAATATAAGAGAGCAAAAATGCAATTAAACTGGACCTAATTGACTAGAATTTAAAATCTAAAGACTAATCCATAATTATCTAAACACAAAGTGCAACATTCCAAAGATTACAAGGACGTAATTATAATAAAGACAACTTAAGGCCTAGATATCAATATACAAGAATAAATAACGTAACAGAAAGCAAAATACATTATTCAAAGTGATATGTCGGTTCTATAACTGCAGGATGAACTAAATTTCACATTTCCCTAGAAAACCCATATATTAATCAGTCTTTAAACCACAAGCACAATCAAATTAATCAAAGCAAAATCAAACAAGACCAAAACCCCACCCCAATTCGGTTCTTTCATGTTTTTAAAACTCAATTTCTTTTCTACCCTATTCTTCTTCTCCCCTGCTTTCTCAACTCTTCCTTAGTTTCTCTGTTTCTTTTTCCGGATCTCCCTTCTCTCTTTTCTGGTCTCGTCTTCTCCTCTCTCAGTTCTTTTTCTTCTGTCTTCTTTCCCTCTCGAGCTTCCCCCCTTTTCTCAGTTCTCTCTTTTGTTGTCTTTTCTTTCTCTTTTTTCTCCCCTTTCTGTATTTCTCTCTTTCTCTTTCGCTCTATCCACCGAAGATGCCAGAACTGAAATCCCTATTCACTCACTCCCTCGCTTTCTCTCTCTGTTCTCTAACTCTCTGTTCTCTAACTCTCTGTTTTCTATGTTTTGAGGGTTGAAGCACTTTGAGTTGTTTGGTTGGTTTGAGGTTGTTGGTGTGGTTGAAGTTGATGTTGGGCTGCTGGTGATTTTTTACCGCAGGTGATTGGGGTTTAAATTTGTGGTGGTTTTGTTGAAATGGTGGAGTGAGTGGCTACGGGGGTTGATGTGGGGATGGAGGTATGGCTATTAATTTGGTTTATTTATGGGATCGTGGTTGTGGGGACTGATATAGGACTGTTATTGTGATGGTTTCTCTGCAGGTTATGGTTCAGATGAAGGGGACGGTGGTGGAGCTAGTTAGAGCTCCAGTTGTGGAGGAGCTAGATGGTGGAGACGGGGACGATTGGTACTGGAAGAAGGTGGTGGTGTGGTGATTGCAATTGAGGGATAGATTGGGTCGTTGAGGGTACGTGCTTATGGACTGATGATTTGGGACACAGTGGTGGTTGAATAGAAAGGGACGTGAACTTGGTGATTTTGCAGGCTATCTTAGTGATTGCCTAGATGGTTTGCTAATCTGATATGGCTTCGGTGAAGGCGATTGAAGGCTATTTCAATGACTCTGTGTGTAGTGATTGTGTTTGTATAGGTGGCTTTGTAATGAATTTGGCTTCGATGCCCAATTGTGGCTGTGTAATTGCTTATTTTTTTCTATTCAGTTGGTGTCGTGATTCTTTTGCAAGGTTTTGGGCAATTGGAGGGGGCATGGGTTCAAAGCTTTCGGGGCTCTTCCTTATTGAAATGGTGATGAATCAAACTGGTGGTAGGGGATGTGGTTACTGATGGTGAACCAGGTTTTGTGTGTGATTGGGGGTGGATTTGCTGGTGAAGATTGGCGCAGGGGTTTTGGTGAGAGAGGGAGGTATGGAGGAACTGATTTGGGCATCACTGAGGGAGCTATTGGTGTGACAGCCCCACCTTACCCAGAGGCGAACCAAAGGGCTTAGCGGACTGCCTGCCTAGCTCTCATCAGGACTCGAATCACGCACTCACTCAAACATCCAAGCATACTTAACCCAAAATAAAATACATTCATAATGAGATACATTCATTTAATTCATTCAAAAGTACAAGTATCACAAGAAGTTTACATCCCAAAATATACATAGCATTTACAATAAAAGCCTACACAATTAGGCTATCAAAATACATGAAACAAAACATTTACTATGTCCAAAATCAGCTTTTCCAGCTTTAGTATTTTGGAAACCTGGTTAAAGAAAACAAATTAACGGGATGAGCTATAATAGCTCAGTGAGTGCCCAAGTCATGCAACCATACCAGGAATTCATTATTTTATGGAACAAAATAATTGACAAGATTAAATAAGTAGGGTATGAACAATTTAATTAACAAGTAGTCAATGGCGGATACAAGGCTCAACTACTGGGAGCAAGCTCAACCGCAGGAGAAGCAAGTACTGATCATGTAACCATGACGTTAGGACCGAGATAATAGCTCAGGTCTTTGCCAAAGGTCATGCTAGTATTAACAAGCAAGCCCTAACCACCGTTCACCTTATAACCTCCAGTATAGGCTACCACATCCAAGGAGTAATCTCGACCTTGGAAGGGCCAACACGCAAGAAAGTTCAATCTGGAGTTGGCCTCTTTGAGGATTCACAACTCAAGGGGAAAGAACAACACGCCCTAAAACACCCAACACCTTATATCCTCCCAAGCCTGTCTGGTTTGACTATCCGTGAAGTAACGGTAAAGTTAGTCACGGAAGTCTCACGCACAAGTAACACATTGGATAATGAAAGCATATAACACATTGCGGAATAGATGCGATAAAGTACACATCTTTCTTCAAGTAACACATGTCATAAAATAACAATTACAAGTATAGCATAATATTTCATAACATAACATTCTCAAGTAAGACAAAGCATTTCATGCATCATGCACACATAGAGACACTCACATGATATGCTTAGGAAAATATTTCGTAAAAGATTGAGATTCGTTTTCAGATCCTGAAATTCAAAAGAAAATAATCGTATAAAAACACGACTAAAATCTAAGCAATTCGATAAGTAAATTCGAGAAATACCTCAAGTCTTTCTAGGATTTAATTTCTAGGGTTTTTGGAGTTTAGGGTTTTACCTTAGAGTTTAGGGTTTTCAAAATTAGGGTTTTCTAAATTTTTGGATTTTGCTCGGAAAGGTTCAATTCACTAATAGCTCATCTTACGAAAATTCTGCACGTTCTAATCACTAAATTACAGCTTATAAAGCTTTAAATCATAGCCTAATCACTTTATTTCTTAGGTTTTACCGAAATTTCGGTAGCATCTCCCCTTAAAATCGGACTACCCAAAATTTTAACCTGCAAGAAATCAACCAACCAATCCAATTTCCAACAAGTTCTATAGCTTCCTATATTTAAATCAAACTTAATTTCACTCAAAATTCCACTCAAATCCAAGATTTCAAGCCCAAGTTTCTTCAATCCATTCATCACATAATACATGAAATTTCAAGGTTTAAACATTATCTACTAGTCCATCTAACCAAGAAAACACTTCAACTAGCAAGTAAAATTTCATTTCAAGCTTAAATCTTCAAGTACTAATAACAAGTACCTAGTATGAAACTTGAACAAAAGGCTAATTAAAACTTGAAATTAATAGGCAAAAGTTCATAGTAGGTACCTCAAACAAGCTTAGATCTTTGCTTAGGAAAGAAGAGGAGCTCACTTTCTATGGTGGAGATTGTCTAAAATTGGAGAGAAAGTTTCAAGAAAATGAAAACAAAAGAGAGTAGAAAGAGAGCAAGAGAGAGTCGGCCAGGAGGTGAGAAAAGAGAGAAGAAATAGGACAAGAAAATAGAAAAGAAATAAAGAGATAAATGGGAAAAGAAGTGACCAATCATAGCATAACAAGAGTCAAGCTAGGGTTTAGATATTTTGACATAATAGTTACTAGTTGGTTAAATATGATTGGTGCAAATTTTAATCACTTATCACTTAATAATTAACAAGCTTTATGACATAAATTTTAAAGCAAAAGAGAGGGAAAAGGGAGTAGGGAGGGCCGGCCAAATAAGAGAGAAAAGGGAAAGAAATAGGCCAAAAAATGGAAGAGAAATAGAGAAAATAATGGGAAAAAGAATGACCAATTATAGCAAGACAAGGGTCATGCTAGGTGTTATGCTTTTAATGAAATAGTGACCAACTTGGTCAATTTTGATTGGTGATAATTTTAATCATTTATCTCCTAGTAATTAACAAACTTTATGGCACAAAATTAAAGCAAAAAGAGAGAAAAATAGGGAGAATAATTTCGGCCAAGAGGAGAGAAAAGAAGAAGAAAATTCGGCCAAGAAGAAAGAAAAGAAAGCAAAAGAATAAGTGAAATTTTGGATAAAATTGAGCTAAAGTTCAATTGGTCAAAAGACTAGAAAATGGTAGGATGAAGTAGTCAAAATTAAACACTATTATAAACTAATGATCCAATGAAATTAATCCAAATTGGGTACTTAGGTGTCCCACTTAATCATGAAAGAATCTCATTTACTTAACCTAATTTACTTAAGAAATCTTCCAACTAATAAATCAAAGATTAACACTAAACCCTAAATAAAAGAAATCTCCTTATAAAATGCATTTCGGTTTTCCTTTTCTTTTCTTCTCTCTCTTTCTTTTTTTTTTCTACTAATGGACATAACATGAATTAAATAGATTTTGATGTGAATTTCTAGGGCGTTACAATTGGATTACTGTCTTTGCTGGAATTTTGCAATGGGTAAGTAGTGGTTAATAGGTAGTTGTGGTTCTGTTTTTGCTGCAGGTTGTGAAACGTAGTTAGTGGTGGTGAGATTGGGGCTGTTTGAGAGCTGAAATGGAGGAGAATGGTGGTGGAGAGGAGGAGTTTGGTTTTCTGGTTGCAGGGGAGAGAGACGGTGGTGATGGGGTGGAAGAGGGAGGAGATATGGTAGTGAGGCAGTGGAGAAGAAGAATTGAAAATCCAAACCCAGAAAAGAATTAAAACTTAGGAAAAATCTCAACAAAAAATTTTCATCTTCAACAGAAAATATAAATTTGCTAACATTGCTAACAGATTTGCACATAAATGGAATCAGTTAACAAAACCATAAATTAATCAAACTAAAAAAACATAAAAAGAAAGCCAATAAAGAAAGAGAAAAAGCCATGAACTTGCCTGCTAACTACAGAAACTAAATGAGCGGTAGAGTCCGTTGAGAAAATGAACAGTAGCTGTGCCTTTGAAGTTGAAAATGAGATGATCAGTATTCACAGATTGAAACTGGCAGCCAAAGTGTGTGTTTTTGGGTGTGAGATGTGTGTGTTTTAATCTAAAAGGTCATAAAAGCAAAAGTGTTTTAGGGTTTTTCATTTCTTTTTTTTTTTAAAATCCCTAAGTGGGGTATTTATACTGCACAAGTCTTAACCTCCAAGAAATGATTAAAAGACCAAAATACCCTTGACTACAAAAATTACAACTTTATCCTTAAAAAATTTATTCTCTCACAATAATGAAAAAAAAATCAAGAAAAATGTAAATAATAAATTAATTAACACTAATTCACTCCAAAAAAAGCTAGAAACTTAGAAACACGCTTAAAATCTGAAAACGAATTTGGGACTCAAAAATTGGTGAAAAATGAGTTTGGGATGTGAAATGACAATTTTGCCCTTCGATGACAAAAATTCACAGAAAAATAGCTATTGACCTCAACAAATTATCAAAAATTACAAGTAAGCTTAAAACACTTAGAAAATGCATTTTTGACTCAAAATTGGTAAAAAAATGAATTTAATTTGTAAAATGACGATTTTGCCCTTGGGCAATGAAAATATAAAAAATACCAATTAAATCCAGAAAAAATCATAAGAAAGTAACAAATTCACATAAAAGTAAAAATATGAATTTAAAACCCCCAAAAGTTGATAGAAAAACATTTACAAATAAAATTACTATTCTACCCCTCAAATTATTGAAAAATTAAAAATTAAAAATTAAAATTTGTCTCAAAAAGTGCAAACATACCCCCCAGTGTTTGAAAATAAATGGTGTGTCAAAATTTAGTGTATACAAAATTACCAGAATCGTCACACAAAACTAGCCATCAAACAGCTGCAACACCACCTAAAATCAGGTTCAATTTGCAACCTAAAACCACCTAAATACCAGTCCCATTACAGCCACTTCATCACCATCATGAAACACCCCCAAAACTGTCACCAATTGCCCTCAAAACAAGCCATAGCCATTATGCACCAAACAGCCACAAGTCATCGTCAACTACCTTAACCACTGGACAATCATCTCCCTCATAGCCGAAGAGAGTGAGTCTGGTTCTTTCCTTCTTGATTCAAAGCTTAGATTAGTTTCATATTTTTGGTCGTTTCTTCCATCAATTGATAATGCAATTTTAGTTCAGGGAAGGTGATTTGGATGGAGTCTAGGCATCAAATGATTTCAGGACTTCGGATTTAGGAGTCAGGGATTTGGAATTTTGTTTCATTGATGTGGAGATTAGATAGATTTAGATTTTTGGTTTCTAAAAAGGTGATTCGGGTTTTCGGTGGTCTTTATGTGTTTGATTTGGTACCTTAGATTCCTTTTGATTTTTCTTGGTTTAGAATGATTTGTGAATAAGGAGGAATTCTTAGTTTATTGGGTTTTTCATCTTTTGTTTATTAGGAATTTCGTGTGCTTGTGGATGAAACATCATAGAATGCATGTGCATTTGTATTGGCTATTGTCTTTATTTTATTTGTTGACACACCACCTTTTGGCTTGTTCTATTTGTCCTTTAAAAAGTTTGGATCTCCGGTTGAATTTCTTGCAATGGAGACAAAACTGTTCAATCTAAATCAAGAGTTTTGTGTCTTAAAAATAAAAATAAAAAAGCAATGAAGTCCGTGAACAGTAGCCTCGGGTTACTGTTCACAGTTTTGTAAAAATTGCATTTTTTGGTCCTTCTTGTTTTGTTTTTCTTCACTTGGACCCCAACACTTTTAGTAGTCTTTATTTTTTGATTTTGACCCCTTGAAATTTTTGTGATTTTCAACTTTATTCTTGAAATTTTGTATTTTGGCCTTTGTTTAATCGCACTTTTTACCATTTATTTGCTACAAGTTATAATTTTTGCCCCGTAGTTTTAATAACACTTATTTCCTCAATTTGTCGTTATTTATATTTTTATGCTTTATTTAATCGTGGTATCATGACATGTGTGTTCGTTTTGTTAGTATTCGCACCCAATCTTCAAGAGGTACTTTCACTACTTTTATTCATTTATTTATTTCATGTGCTCCTATGTGTGTTTTTTTTTAATGTGTTTTATGTGTCGTTTTGTTTTATTTATGTTTTGAGTATTTGTTTACTTTATTTTCATTTATTCGAAAGAATATGATCAATAGGTTGTAATTTTATTTTTATTTATCAAACTTTGTATCTTAGATAGTCAAGTGCAATAGATAGATTAGATATGATAATTTCATTGTCATTTTATTTTATTTCTTCTCATTTTGATTGTAATTAGGCTCTCCAGTGTAATAGTTAGGGTTTTCGTTCTATGCGTTTTTCTTATGTGCTATGTGCTTATGCGTTTACTCGGTTTCCTTAGGACTTCGCATCTAGATATCATGTTTACATGTTATGTGCTCCTATGTGCTCTTATATGTCTTTATAAGCTTATTTGCTTTTGATTTATGTTTTTCCTATTTTTAATTCATAATTTATCAGTTTTGTTATTCCGTCACCACACTAGTCCAACGCTAGTTGTAGTTTTCTCGCTTCCCTGCTAGTCCCATCCTAGAGGGGAATTCCTAGAAAGAGCCAGTCCAACACTAGTCCCTTAGGTCATTTTAATGATAGTTTCACTCCCCGTGTGCATTTCATATCATTTTCACACGCAACTTCTCATGTTTAGGCTTTTTCATTTATGCATGATTTTTCATATACATCTTATTATTATTATTATCTATTTTAAACATTCGATAATGCATGACATATATGTTGCATTTCACTTAGAAGTTAGGTCATTTGTGTGCTTCGATTAGAAATAGTCGCCTGCTTACGTGGGAAGCGATGGCGTACATACCGTTCCCCCTCCGTAAGTGGGAACATTTAGCCACGAGTTATTATTAGTTCCCCGTACCTATTATGTTGCGTCCCCACTTTCTTTGACACTTACTATCTATATTATTTTCCTTTTTCTTTTGTCATTTCATTTTGCATATGCACTTGTGATTCCCTCGAGGTTTCGACTCGAGTTTCGCAATTAATGTGATAATCCCAACCAACCTTCGGTGGGACATTTCGACCTTCCCGATACCCATTTAGATTTTAGGATTGGCATTCATTTAGATACATCCACACGCAATAGAATTTAGGGGTTAATTTAGGAAATCTTGATTAAACCTCGTAACTAGCCTTGACTAGGTTGAAAGGGTACCTTTGGCGTGAGCCTTTGCCTTCCCTTTCTTCAAATGTGACTCCCGGACCATTTTCTCTTGTTTTCGTAGGCTAGAGTGGGAAAAGGGTTTTTCATTCATTTTTCTAAAAGTTTTATTTTGTTTTGCTCAGCAATTTTTCAGGTGACTTGATACACCCTAACTCAATACTAAGTGGCGACTCCATTTTAAAATAAAACCCTTTTTCAAAATTAGTTGGCCAAAACTATAACACTTTTAGTTTCGGCCTTGTTTTCTTTTAAAATACACTTTTTTCACTAAAATCCAATTTTCATCACACACGCACTTCCTTTTCAAAACTCTATGGGTTATCAGACCAGACTGTCTTTTCAAGACGCGATAGTCAACGACCCCGCTAGTACCTTTTACGATTTTTTGGACGCGACAAAGTGAATTTATACATTATTTGAATAAAGGGACAAGTATATTATGAGTAAATTGATGAATGTTTATTTATTTCTATTCCAATGATTCAAATTGCTTAGTAACCGGGAATCTTCATAAAAAAATATATTTTTTCTCATCAAACGGCAATTGAATTAAGAGTATGGATAGCAAATTTGATTGAAAGTGAATTGTTGAGTAATAAGGGATCTTGATCAAAGGAACAGAGATGTTAAGAGATGGCAAGGCAAGGGGAAAGCCATCTAACGAACCATCCAAAGGGAAGAAGAGAGATGTTAATACCATTGGCAACAGCCCAATCAAGTGGTCGGTCCATATATAACTGGTTCATTAAGGCCCATCTCAAATCTTTCTGGTTACTCATTCTATATTTTTAATAATTCTAGAGGTAGTGAGCTTCTATTCCTGGATTTCCACTCTCTATTTTACCTATTTACAATCTTCTATAGATTTAAGCATTGGAGGCTTCTTGTAAGGAAGGCCATATATTTCCAACTATCTCGTATTTTCTTTTATGGTCAATCTGGTTTAATTGAAACAAGACCTTGTTTCAACAACAACAAGAGTCTTTGGAATGTATCAAACACAACGCACATAGTTTATACTTTAAAACAGTCCAATCTCTGATAAGACAGAATGAACCAAGACAGGGAAAGCAGGAAATTGTTATTTTATGGAAGCCATAACCATATGGATGGGTAACGCTAAATGCAGATGGTGCAGGAATAGGAATAATAGGTATAGCTGGGCTGTTCAGAGACTCTACAGGAAATTTCATAGGTGCTTTATGCAGGAATAATGGTGAGGGTACAAATAGCCTTGTTGAATTACTAGCTATACATAAGTGTAGGAGAAATCAAATGTTTCAAAGCATGTTATGTTACTTTTTTGTGCTTATTTGTAGTTCAAACATATTCTAACATAGCATTTGAGTTTATGTGAGCTTTGAAACAAGGTTGGTGAGCAAGAAATGACCAAAGTGAGAACATGGTGAAGCATTGCAAAAAAAGAACTCCACAAAGGCCAATAGACATCAAAGGACAACAACATTATTCTTTTTAGACCTTTAACCAATCAAGGGGAGTTAGGATTAAGATTAGTTAAGAATGAGGGTACTTGTAAAATGTTGTTTTTAGTAAAATATGGCCAAAAGTTTTCAAAATTTGCCTATTAGTATGATTTTATGCCATGAACTTGTTAAATTCGCTTACTTTTTGAACTAATTTATACAACTTTGATTGAATGTACTTTACAAATATATGCCGAAATAGTTATTATGTGATTAGGAGTTTTATTTTTAAGAAAGTATATACTGTAAAATGGATATAATTATATATTGATTTGGCATGTTTGATTTTAAATTTCTTTTCTTTACTTAATTTTACATTATTAAGTGGTAGATAAGGACAAAAAATTACTTATGCAATATTTGAATAATGGGACAAGTATATTATGAGCAAATTGAGGAATGTTTATTTCTTTCTACTCCAATGATTCAAATTGCTTAGTAACTAGGAATCTTCATAAAAAAATGTCAATTGTTGCGTCAAACGGCAACTAAATTAAGAGTGTGCATAGCATGTTTGATTGAAAGTTAATTGTTAAAGGGATCTTTATCAGAAAATGTCGATCCTTTCATTGAAAGGCAATTTCACTTTTCAAACTAAGGGTTGAAATATGGTTAAGATGATCAAAGTATTGAGTAAACGAGTGTTTTCATCTACAAATGTCAACCTTCATGCTAAAAGACACTTAATAAAGTTTTATATTTCAACATGTTCCTATTGTGTGAAAAAATACATAAGCGTTAGTTATACTTGTTTGTCCATATTGAATACTTATGGTGCGAAATTTTGTAAGGCATAGATTTTTTGTTGAACTAGCTTTAATCTTGATATAATAACTTCTCTTTTACTTGATATGAGTAGTATTAGAAACATTACAAGGAATTGCATAATGCTTATTTACTTTATATTGTGGAATTGCATTCAACAATGAGGCATTTGTTATTTCAAGTCTTGAATTATTATTTGATCTCTTGATTTTTTAATTGCTTGAGAACAAGCAATGATTCAAGTGTGGGGGAGTTTAATAAGTGATAAACTTGGCTATTTTAGTGTATTTTTAGTCTATATTTAGTATTTTTGACATAAAAATTACTCAATTTCATTATTATTTATCAAATAAAAGATTGCTCTAAAATTAGGATTTTTAGTTTGGAAATTAAGGTTTTGAGGCAAAATTATTTTTTGAACAAATTAATGCCCAAGTTTATTTGATTTTGCAGGAAAAAGATGATTAAATACAATTTGGATCAATTGATGCTCAAGAAACATCAAATTAAAGTTGACTCAAGTTGTATCTTTTGATCACGTAAGTTTGGAAATTTTCAAAATAATTTTTCTTCATCAATTTCTGCTAAGGTAATTATGGTTCAAATAGTGAATAAACATCTCAAGAGAATGGAAGGAATAACCAAAAATTGAAAAGCACAAAATGTTCAAAGGAAAGTGATCTGTGGGTTGCTAACTGCCGATCCCACCCATGGATCAAGCATACCTTGCAAATTTCGGCTGGCTGCAATTTGCAGCTGGTTCGCACAACTTTTGCAGATAATTCCAATGTCCAGCTACTTCTGCACTGAACTGGAAGAATATTTCAAAATGCAAGGCAAGATTTTCAAAGATTTGGAATCAAATTTCATTATATCTTCTTCAACTTGGACAAGGGCTTGAGTAAGGGTTTTTCCTATAAATACATGCCTTTGTAGTTCATTTATGTATGCTTGGTTTTATGCTTGATAAAGCTAGAACTAAAGCTTAGTAAGAGGAGCACTCCTTGTAATTACTTAGTATAGGATTTCTTTCTTAGTTTTGTAGTAGGAATTATCCTTTTCTTGTAGCAAGACTTTGAAGGAATTTCCTTTGTATCAAACATGTTTGATGAATTGAATGAACAAATCTTGGAGCCAAGTTCATCCATCAAACAAGCAACTCTAACCTTATTCCTTTTAGTTTCATTCATACATGTTTGTTTACATACATTTATGTGCTTAATATCCTCTTTGTCATGTTAAACTAAGTTGAACCAAACTAGGTTAAAGATGAAACTATAATATGAATTAATTTATGGCCAACTTATTCTTGTTATTCATTTGCTTAGTCTTAACACTTGTTGTTGATTAGCTACCTGCTTCAAATCATCTAGTTGTCATTTGACAAAGAGATTTGCACTTACCAATAGAAAGAGTAAATTGAACTTATGTTAAATTTCACGAAAGTAGTGATTCACATGAGTGGATTACGGTCTGAAGTTACAATTCATGAGTTTAATGAACTAATGTATGCTAGACTTTACCACGAGAGTAGGAAAACTCATGTATGAGTAGTCTTCCATTCACAGAGAGATTAGTTTGGAGTAAAAATGGAATTGAATTCTAAACATAGATAAAAATCATCATGGCCATAAATTAAGTTTCATATTTGGTGAATTTTTAAGCCTAGTCAACTTTTTTTTAACTAGTTTCTTCATATTTTGTTTACTTGAATTTGATTTTCTTACCATTACACCATCTCTAAGTTTGATACTTTAGATAATAAAGCAAGTTAGTAGCCTAGGTAGATGCTAGTTCTGGTTTACTTATAGAATCAATCCTAATACTCCTCACAATTACAATTGACCCATTCACCTATGGAACAAGTATTAGATTATAAATTTTATTATTTGTTTATGTCACTTTAAGTAGATTTTTTTGCTATATTTTGATATAACGTAAACTCACAATCAGTAAATTTGTGGCTTAATAACCTAGAGGATGCCTTTTTCAAAGTATGTTGACTCTCGGGTTAACTAAGAAGGTTCTATTTGCTGTGTGTGAATCCTACCAATTTTCATTCCTAAGCACATTTATTTGCATTACCTATGTAATAATTGAGAACTCCATATGGAATCTCGAACATATGCTACTGATTGTTGATACATACCGTGCAATCCGAATTTTTGATATCATGATGGGAATTGAGAAGACTGAATTTACAACAGGTGTCTTAGGAAAAATTATCAGATAACAATTTTAAACAAAATTTATTACTTGTTTTCTTCCAAAGAAAGTAAAAGCAAAGTACAATTCAATCTCATATTATGACGGACGAAACTCAAATTTTTTTATGTCACAGCTTCACTCAAAAAAAGCTTTAAAGAAACAAGCTTGAAAGTAAATTTTAAAGAAAAAAGCTTGAAAGTAAATTTGAATCACGAAATAATATGCAGCGTAGGCAGTGGCATCAACTAGTTGTAAGCATCTGGATTTGCAAGAAGGTAAGCCTCAACAGCCTTGAACATGGCCAAGGCCTTTTCTTTGCCTGCCTTAATTTTTTCTTTTCCACCCTCAATTTGTTCTTCTGTAAGCTGGATATCACCCTTCATGTGATAGGTGCTGCTTGTTTTGCAGATTGACCCTCCATCAGTAGAGGCTTCAATTTTGATAACATAACAGACTTTCTCTATCAGATCCTTCAATGCATCACCTTCAATTACGGTATAACTGTAAGTGAAGTTATTTTTGTCAAGTTCATCAACTCTGTGCTTAGCACTCTTATATTGGCTACCTAAAATTGAAGCAAAAAGAAACTGTTAGTTTTTATACAAAATAAATGTCAAAAAAGATAATTTACGTCAGCCTAAAATGAAAGAATAATGAATGGTTTGAAAAAAGTATAGAAATAATCAGATGATCCATGATTAGAATTAACCTTCGCCAAAAGTAACTAATTTAATGGATCCCACTCCTCCATCTCCTTCAAGAATTTCAACACTCTTAATTGCCTGGGGTAAGACCTTGCAAATGAGATTGTCATCAAGGATGAAGGCTTTGAACAATCTTGCGGGAGGGATTGAGGAAGTGACCTCATGATCATAAGTGACAGGGGCCATGATGCCTTGATTTGATAATAGGGATGGAAAAGTAACGTGAAAAGAAAGCTTTCAGCAATTCCTGAAGAAGTTGATGATGCAAACCCAGGATGAGAGCGTACTTATAGACTGAACTTCTTGTGGGAATCGAAGTGTAAAATACTCGCCGTGTTTCATGGTCAGTTTTGGCGTGCAAGAAAAAAAAATCTGGTATTAAAAGGCTTCTTATGTTGACTACTAGAAAACTGTTTGGGGGGGACAGTGACGGAAATGACTTTTGATAAGTTTGAAGATATCAAGGAACATTTGCCAGATAATTTTCTCCCTGGACCATTTTGCATCCACATGTTTCTGTCAAATTTCACCATTGTAAATTCAATATTTATTTTTCATTTTTTTTGCTCCCTAAATCTTCTAAATATCGTCAGATTACACCTAAAACTTTTTATTTGGAAACAATGCATCGTCATAAATTACTATAATCTGAACCACTATAAGGAAAGTAATTGAATAATGGTGTGTACACCCACCACGTCATTCTTCCTTCTCATTGTTAATAATTGACGCTAGTCCGTCATAATCCAACGACTTCTTGTATAATTGCCGGCAACGAATGCTTGCTATCCGTTGCAAATTTGCCTTTACACATTCACTACTAAAAGCTCATCAATTTGAAGAATCCATAATACAATAATCAAATTAACCAACGACTTAGGATGATTGAGTGTGAAAGGGAACAGTTGAGAGCAAGAGGGTGGAAGATTGTAAATAAAGCGAAGGAAATAGATTGGAAGATAGAAAGGAAGAGTCAGCGGCCCCAAAAATGATACTTATGTTTCAGGTAAATTCTAACACAGCCTAATTTAACTACTTAAATACGCTTGGATAAAATACTAGTAAAGATCTGTGTAGGTCTCTGAAATTGATGTCCATTTCTTGATCGGATCAATATGCACATCCAACAGTCCCACCCACTCCTAATGAAAGGCAATATAGATGGGCATTATGAGATGGCTGGCTGATTTGTTTAAAAAAAGTGGACTTTGTCTACGGCCTCCTTTCTAGAATACTTCTTTTTTTTTTTTTTTTATGAAAAAGACATTTTCATTGCTTCAAATCATTGCTAACAGCAGATACAATTTGTTTAGGAAAGTTCATGAACCAAACATTACACTCTGATGAGTCTACCGCTAATTTTGCTGCAATATGAGCTGGTTCATTTCCTTTCCTACATACACGCGTAATCTGCACATTTGGAAACTGGAGTAGAGAACTTTTGATGCCTGCAATGATATGTCCGGTCATGGATAAGTCTTCTTCCATCTTTTTAATTTTGTTGATTACAGTGATTGCATCACCCTCTAGCATAAAATGGGATAAGCCAAAATCTTCTGCAATTTGGACTGCTCTCATCATAGCTAAAGTTTCACATGCTCTAGCATCAAAGCAATCTGGGAGTTTTTCTGTCAAAACAGCTTCCAATTCACCTTCAGCATTTCGTATTACCATTCCAATGCCTGCTCCTTTTGGTGAAAATGTTCCATCCACATTGATCTTGAGAAAATCTTTTGGCGGTGGTGTCCACTGGCATCTTGTGGTTTCTAATAAAGGATCATCTTTGGCTTTTGAACATTGGAGCTCTTGGAAAAATTCTTTTCCATACTGATAAATTCTCTCTGCTCCCCAGCTGGTGCCTTCAAAGAGTTTTTCATTTCTACTTTTCCAAATAAGCCAAAGAAATATCACTATCTGTTCTACTTGCTCCTTGCTGTTGTTTTCCATTATAAAACCCATCCAGTCCTTAAAGTTTTGAATGCCTGGACTCAAAACTACGTTCAAGAGCTTTGTTTTTGTCCATAATTGCATAGCTTCAGTACATTCAAAGAAAAGGTGTTTATCTGTTTCCAAAGCACAGCTACATCTGCCACATCCTATTTCTCTATTTTGCACTCTGCTGTGTAAATTTTGTCCAGTGGCCAAAGTACCTGAACAAGCTCTCCATGTAAACAATTTAAGCCTGGGAGGGAGATTCAGACGCCACAACTGATTCCAGAAGTGTCCTTCCGCCTTGTTATTGGACGATGAACCAATGTTTATTGAAAGCTTCTTGATTTCTTTGGCCAAATGATAGGCAGATCTCACTTCAAACTCGCCACTTTTGGTGAAATGCCAAGTGATTTCATCTTGTGGCCTACCATGGGAGAGTGGTATTCTTTTAATAATCTCCACTTCATCTTCTTGAAAGAGAGCTTTCAATAATTGAACATTCCATGTACACGTGGTATAATCTATCAAATCAGGAGACCTTTGCATCTGGCCACATCATTTTCTTCAATGGCAAAGCTTTGAAATTGAATGGCCTTGGCACCCACTGATCATCCCAGACCTTGATTGATGCTCCGTTGCCGACTCTCCATATTAGCCCATGTTGAAGCAAGGTTCTTGCACCCGCAATGCTTCTCCATAAAAAGGAAGATTTTTGTTTGACAGTAGAGTGCAAGAAATCAGAGTCAGGGAAGTACTTAGCTTTTAAAACCTGTGCAGCTAAGAGATAGGGCATTTTAAGGATTCTCCACCCTTGTTTAGCTAGAAGAGCTAAGTTGAAATCTTCCAGGTCTCTAAAACCCATTCCACCTTCTGACTTTTTCATGCACATTTTGTCCCAATTTAGCCAATAAATTCTTTTCTCTTTATCCTTCCTCCCCCACCAAAAATCTCGTATCATGGCTTTTAGGTCTCCACAGATTGATTTTGTGAGTTGGAAGCAGGACATAATGTAGGTAGGTATTGCTTGGGCAACTGATTTGATCAGGACTTCTTTTCCTGCCTGGGATAGCAGCTTTTCCTTCCAACCCTTCAGTTTATGTTTAACCTTGTCCTTAACAAAAGAGAAGATTTCTTTTTTTGTCCTTCCCACCATATAGGGCATGCCAAGGTAGAGACCTTTACCATCATCAAGCGGAACTCTTAATGTATCTGACAGACTTTTAGTCTCCATATCACTAAGATTTCTGCTTCCATACAATTTAGATTTGTCCAAGTTCACCTTTTGTCCGAACAGCTGCTCATATTTGAGAAGAGTTTCCAAAATCAAAGCAGCATGGTGGTCATCAGCTCTGGCAAATAGGAGGCTATCATCTGCAAAGAATAGGTGAGTAATATGTGGCCCATGCCTGCCTAGCCTTATTCCTTCCCATAAGTTCTATCTTTCCAGATTTCTGATAAGTCGGGAGAAACCTTCTGCGCATAAAATGAATAGATAAGGAGATAGCGGGTCTCCTTGTCGCAGTCCTCTTGATGGTGTAAAGCACTTAGAAGGTTTACCGTTTATGATAATGGAAAAGGAAACTGAACGTACACACTCCATGATTTTTCTGCCCAATCTCTCTGGGAATCCACAATTGCGCATCATGGTTTCCAAGAAGTCCCATTCAACCCTATCAAATGCCTTTCTCATGTCTAGTTTAAGTGCCATACTACTGTCTTGCCCCTTTTGTAAATTTTGTAGCCAGTGAAATGCCTCAAAAGCAACAATGACATTGTTGGTGATTTGTTTGCCTTTTACAAAGGCATTCTGTGATTCATCAATAATTTGTGGCATTATTTGTTGCAATCTTCTGGTCAACACTTCGGCTATAATTTTGTACGAGACATTACAGAGCCCAATTGGTAAATTCAGTGATCTTGGTGGGCTTTTTGACTTTCGGGATGAGCACAATATTGGTTATGTTAATTTGATCCAATCTACCATCGCCATTCAGAAAGTGAAGTGCCATCTTTATAACATCTTGTCCTGCCATTATTTATGAATTATTGCAAGTTTTTAATTGAAATATAGAAGAAAATATGCTACATTTTATTTTGGCAGCTACGTCTAGTAATTAAATAGTTTTCACCATAATTGATCCAATCATGGATAGAAACATTAAAAGAAAACATTCTGTGTAATCCTTTGTGTTTGTTGAACATTTGCTCAATCTTTTGCAAACATAATGGATTCAACGCTATCGGAGCTTCTTGTATCAATATGGAATTGTGAAAATAAAATTTTTAAGATAATAATAATGACGATACAAAGCGGAAACATAAAATTTGATTACTATAATCATGGAACATACAGGTATATAATAATGTTGATTTATGGGAATTCATAGAAAGTATATCCCTCGAGATACTATTCTACCAAGTCATAGGAGATTGCTTGTAGATGAATTATCAACTACCAAAACATCCACTAGCTTCGAACATTTAACAATATCTACATGAACAATACTTCTCAAAACCTCTAAGATCTTTTTAATCATTCCTTTTTCGGTGCTAGCTCCATTAAGATTGAATAATCAACAGATGGAAAAAGAAAATCAAAAAATTCCCTAACCACGGTTTTCTCCAAAAACCGTGAGTAGAAGAGAAAGGAGAGAGAAAAATTAGACATTTTCTTTCTCTTTCTAAAAATCGAATTTGAAACTTTTTTGTTTCCTCATGTAACTCTTGGTGTTATCTTATATTGATTGTTTTGTTACTCGATGGCTAAAATGTGATATTTGTAAATTATTAGACACAGCATATAGGGAAGTGCTAAGTCCAATCCTTTAATGACTATTTGTCTTCTAAAACTTAGATTAATTGCAATAAACATCTATAGTTAACTTATCTTATTAGTTTATATGCAAAAATTATAGTTCCTAATTAATTAATTAAGAACTTATCTTATTAGTTTATATGTAAAAATTAACATTTATAATTAATTAATTAAGAGTTACATAAATTAGAAACTTTAATTGATCATGAATTCAACTAATGTATTAATTCGTACTTATAGATCACGATTGGTATCTAGTAATTTGTCATAACCACCCAAGTAAATAACCAAAGTCAAGTGGTTAGTATTTACCATTCTTGACATGTACTAATATCATTTCTTCGCATTATATTCCTAATTAGTTTAGGCGCACAAATTTAGTGCCAATTGCTATTCGACTAATTATTCATTCTTTGTTTCTAAAATATAATTCCGTTTAAGTTGAAGCTTGAGTTGATCCCAAATATATTTCTAGTTGAGTCATATTTTTCAACAAGTGGCCATATGTGATATAGTCTTCTAATATTACGAGTGGTGAATCCACTATTAATTATTTATCATCCTTCCATGCTTCATACTACACCCAATCCTACCATACGATTGAGTAAGTAATAGCAATGAGAAATATGGTCAAATTATAGTAATCCATGCTCAAGGTATCTTGATAATTTCAAGTCTAAGGTTGACTTATACTAGTGCCATTAAGAGATCAAACTATTGGCATTAAATACTTAATTATTGTTGTGCCCCATTTTTTGAAAAACGAAAATAGATGAGTGAAAAAAAGAGGGTGGTTTTTGTAAAAATATTATTTTTGGAATATGATTTTATTTTAAAACAAAAAGACAAGGGCTTAAAACGGGACTTTTGCAAATGCGACGGTTTTGGGCTAGAAAATAAAGTCTAAAAAGGGTTTTTATGAAAAAGGGAGTCACCACTTGGTATTGTATTTTGGTATACCAATTCATTAGAAAAACAATTTAATGAAAAAGGTAAGAAAACAAGAATAAGGCTTTTTAGAAGCTAGGTCTCCTTTGAAAGCGCGCCAAAAGCTTTAGGCGATTTTATTCTCTCTCTTCTCTTTCTTCCACCATTCTTTTTTTAGCTTTGAATTTCAAATTTCTGTTAGAGTTCAACCTTCCCTGGTTGCCCTACAACCAGGTGTAAACACCAAATTTTGACACACCATTTATTTTTTAAACATTGGGGGGCATTTATATTTTTTGGGCCAAATTTTAATTTTTCAATAATCTTGGGGGCAAAATAGTAATTTTTATCTGTAAATATTTTTCCATTAGTTTTGGGGGTTTTAAATTCATATTTTTACTTTTATACACATTTGTTAATTTTTTATGATATTTTCGGATTTAATTGGTATTCTTTTTATATTTTTACTAGCATAAGGGTAAAATGGTAATTTCACCTCGCGAACACTATTTTAGCTCATTTTAGGTCCCAAATTTATTTTTCTAATTCTTTAAGCATGTTTCTAAATTTTCTTTATTTTTCGGGGACAATTGCTAATTTTCTGTAAATAACACGCTCAGGGGTAAAATTGTCATTTTACATTCTAACCCATTTTTCACCAATTTTGAGTCATAAATGTATTTTCTATGGTTTTAAACTTATTGTTAATTTTTGATAATTTTTCGAAGCCAATAGCCATTTTTTGGTGTATTTTCATTGTCTAGAGGCAAAATCGTTATCTTACATTTTAACCCATTTTTTACCAATTTTTTTTAGTGTTAAATTTATTTTCTAGGATTTTAAACTTATTTTTAATTTTTGATAATTTTTTGAGGCTAATTGATATTTTTTTCATACATTTTGACTGTACAAGGGTAAAATAATCATTTCGCCTCCTGAACATTTTTCGCTATTTTTTTTCGAGTCAAAAATTCACTTTTAGGTTCTTAAGCATGTTTCTAAGTTTTTCTAACTTTTTTTGAGGTGAATTTATATTAATAAATTTATTATTTACATTTTTCTTAATTTTTTCCATTTTTGTGAAAGAAAATAGATTTTAATATTTTGTAAGGATAAAGTTGTAATTTTGGTAGTCAAAGGTGTTTTGGTCTTTTAGTTATTTCTTGTAAGATAAGTCTTCTATGCACTATAAATATCCCCACTTGGGGATTAAAAAAAGGAGAGAAAAAAATAAAAAGCCTAGAGAGATTTTTAGTTTTTAGTTTTTAGTTTTTAGTTTTACATCAAGAACACCAAAAACACACACTTTTTCCTACATTTATCTTCAACTTTTCACCTCGAACACCAAGAACACACACCACATTCCTAGTACATCTTCAAATCTATACCTAGAACACCTAGAACACACACTAGTGCATCTTTAAACCTACACCTAGAACACACACTAGCACATCTTCAACCTACACCTAGAACACCTAGAACACAAACCATCTCACACACTTCACACACTTCACATGCCTCTCTCACACACTACACACACTTCACACACTTCTCTCTCACACACTTCACATACCTCTCTCACACGCTACATACACTACACACTCACACTCTCTCACACACTACACACACAGTAGGCTTACACACATACACACAGCCATTTGATAAGACATTCACACACAATTCACATCAACAACTACACACAATTATACGCACAGACTCACATACAGGAAACACGCACTTCACAAAAATAATACACATAGATGCACACACACATACACACAATCAGTCAAACCCATTTCCATTCACAATCACACACACTCATCTTCCCCTGCGGCCTCCCTCAGCCCAAGTCACCACAAACCACCATCAGAATTACAATCCAAACTCCAACTCCCCTGTTAGCAGCATCAGCCAACCATACCAGCAGAACAACCTATAAAACCACAATCCCTGTCACAGCCTCAAACCACCAGAAATCACCATTCAACGCCACTGACTTCACCTGTGAAACAACAATCAGACACCATACATAGCCCAAGACAACCATAATTATAACCATCCTTTACCCAATATCATCATCCTTGCTACCATTTTCAATCCTCCAATTCACTGTCAAACCCAAACAATACCAATTTCCACCACCCCTAGCATCTGCTACTTTTTCATCAAAACCATCCAACACCACCCCCCTTGATTAATTGCAAACGTGTTTTGGCTTCCCAGAATTTATTGTTTTGCCCCCCAATTTACTTTAATTTTGAATCTCTACCCCTAGACTTATGTGAATTTTCAATTTTGTCCCTTAAGTTTGTAAAATTTTTTTATTTTAGTCCTCTTAATTGCTAGAATTTATATTAATTTTGTTAGTATTTCATATTCTAGCCTTTGTTTGTTTATACCGAGGTACCTTAACATGTTTTTTTGTGTTCTTAAGCATTTGTACCGGATCTTCAAGAGGTACCCCTATTTCTCACTAATTAATCTTTATGTGCCCCAATGTGACTTTATGTGATTTTTATGCATGTTTCTTCACATATTTCTTAGTTTACATGCTTTTTTTGTATTTATTTATTTTATGTCATTTAAAATTCAAATTTTATTATTTTACTAATGTAGACACCAAATTTTGGCACACCATTTATTTTCAAGCATCGGAAGGGCATGTTTGCACTTTTTGGGACAAATTTTAATTTTTCAATAATTTGGGAGGCAAAATAGTAATTTTTATTTGTAAATACTTTTTCATCAGTTTTGGGGGGGGGGGTTTAAATTCACTTTTTTACTTTCATACATATTTTTTATTTTTTATGATTTTTCTAGATTTAATTGGCATTTTTTATATTTTTACTAGCACAAGGGTAAAATGGTAATTTCGCGTCACAAATACCATTTTAGCTCATTTTTAGTTTCAAATTCATTTTTCTAATTCTTTAAGCATGTTTCTAAATTTTCTTGATTTTTTCGGAGATAATTGCTATTTTTTCTATAAATATTGCATTCAAGGGCAAAATCGTCATTTTATAGTTTAAATTCATTTTTTGGTCAATTTTTTAGTCATAAATGCATTTCTTAGAGTTCTAAGCTTATTTTTAATTTTTGATATTTTTTCGAGGCCAATAGCTATTTTCTTCATATTTTCATTGTCCAAGGGCAAAATTGTCATTTCACATTCCAAACTCATTTTAACCAATTTTTGGGTCCCAAATTTGTTTTTAGGTTTTAAGCATGTTTCTAAGTTTCTAACTTTTTTTGGGGTGAATTAGTGTTAATAAATTTATTATTTACATTTTTCTTGATTTTTTCATTATTGTGAGAGAAAATAGATTTTTAAGGATAAAGTTGTAATTTTTGTAGTTAAGGGCATTTTGGTCTTTTAGCCATTTCTTGGAGGTTAAGACTTTTGCAGTATAAATACCCCACTTGGGGATTTTAAAAAGGAGGGGAGAAAAAAAAAGTCTGAGGAGAGTTTTTTTTTTTAATTTTTAGTTTTTAGTTTTTCCATTTCACCAAGAACACCAAGAACACACACTTCTTTTTTTACACACATCTTCAAGTTTTCACACACCACACCAAGAACACACTTTTTTCTACACACGTCTTCAAGTTCTCACCTAGAACACACACTAGTACATCTTCAACCACACACCTAGAACACCAAGAACACACACTCACATTCTCTCTCACACAACACACACTCTCTCACACTTTTCACTCATACTCTCTCTCACACACTAACACATACTCACAAATGTATAGCACACATCCCTCACACAGTAGGTTCATATTCTCCCATACACAATTTCACAAATTCAACTTCTCAATTCACACACAATACACACACGAACACACACACAGTCCACCCATTTACACACACACAGAGATGCACGTTTAAATCTAGATTCACACACCATGCGTACAATCACAGATTCTATATCATTTGCACACACACACTACTCACACTCGAACATACATTCATCAAACACGCACTCATCCATACGCAGTCACACAAAATCACACACTTCAAACACACATAGGTTCACATGCACATTCAAACAGCTTACAAGCACAAACAACACACAATCTAGACAACACAGGTTCACATTTAATACACATTACCACACATAATCACAAATACACCATCCAATTTCACACACTTGCACATACTATACACACACACTCACAGATTCCTTTTCACACACAGGTACACATGAACACACAGACACTCAAAACACATAATCATACACAGTAACACTCACACACAACTGACAAACGGTTCACACGCCATACTCGCACACAGTCATTACTTCGCAACTCATACACAGTTCTTCACATTCACAGTCATACACACACTTCACACACACAAATTTCACACAGTCAGCAACCCAAGTTACTCGCAGCCACGTTCCCACCTTACAATTAACTCCCTAGAATCTCTCAATTACACCGAAAATAGCTACAAAATCAAATCCCAATCCACCTCCATTTTCACATGCCCAACTAGTCAGTATCACTGCGTCCTACTCATCATTGCCATCAGAAAACAAATGCCCACTCCACAAACGATCTGCTTAAACCTCAAGTGCCCAAAACCAATGCCATAACCATTGCCATTTACCACCGAAATTCTCTGTTACCTTAAGCCACCCCTATTACCTGGTCAATCATCAAGCTTTACGCTACCATTTACAATTAGTTCCACCTTCAGAGACTACCTTTCTTCTTCCCTAAAAACTAGTTTCCCTCACTTCTCCAGAACCACAGTTATAGCCCCCACCTGCAAAACAATCAGATAGCCACTACTCAAACCACCATTTTAGTCAACCAACTGTAACACCCTAGAAATTCATGCAAAACCATTTATTTTGTATTATGTTCATTAGAAAAAAAAAAGAGAGAGAGAAGGGCCGAAATTAGTGGAAAAAAAAATAAGGAATGATTTTCTATTTTACTACCATGTTGTACCATTTCTCTTAAGATTTGTACCTAGAAGTCTTGCCATATTAATTATGGGATAAATGACAAAAAATCCCTTCTAATTACCATTAGCCAAGTGTCGTCTACCATGGTAAGGAAGTCAAGATCTACATTTGCTTTTGTCTTGCTTTGATTGGTCCAAGTGTTGCTCAAATTTTTCTCTATTTCTTTTCTTCTTTACTTAGTTAATTTCTCTCTTTTTCTTTCATTCTTGGCTGGCTCTCTCTTCTTTCTTTTCTCTTCATTTGCTTCATTTTCTTAGAGCTTTTTACTTCCATTTGATCACTTTTCATCCATAGAAAGTGAGTTAATCTTCCTCCTAAGCAAAGATCTTGCCTTATTAAAGGTATTCACCAAGAACTTCTCTTCTTATTTCAAGTATAAATTTGTAGTTTTGTAGCTTTTCAACCATGTCTCTATTGTTAAGTATGATTTATTTAAGCCATGAAAAATGAAGTTTTATTCCATGAATATGAGGTTTATGGACTTGTATGCTTGTAGATAGTGATTTAAACTTGAAATGACATGAATTAAGGATGATTTGGTTGAAGAACCTTGGAGTATTTTATGTGTTTTTGTGATGAATTTGGGTGAAATTGAAGTGAGTTTGATGTGAAATTGGTAGAACTACTTGAGATTGGGTTGTTTGGATGTTTTTCTTGCAGGTTTAAAATTTTAGGTTAGTCCGATTATAGGGAAAGTGCTGTCGAAATTTCGGTAAAACCTAAGAAATAAAAGAGATTAGGCTATGATTTAAAGCTTTATAAGCTGTAATTTAGTGATTTGAACATGCAAAAATTTTCGTAGACGAACCATTAGTGAATTAAACCTTTCCGAGCGAAACCCTAAAAAGTTAGAAAACCCTAATCTTGAAAACCTTAAACCCTAGGGTAAAACCCTAAACTCCAAAACCCTAGAAATTTAACCCTAGAAAGACTTGGGGTATTTCTTGAATTTCCTTATGAAATTTCTTAGATTTTAGTTAGGTTTTTATACGGCTATTTTCTCTTGAATTTAGGATCCGCAAGTGAGACCCAACCTTATTGCGAGATATTTTCTTAGGCTTCAGGTGAGTGTTCTTATGTGTGCATGTTGCATGAAATGCCATGTTAAACTTGACATTATTATTTGATGAAATGTGTTACTTGAGGAAAGATGTGTAATTTATCGCATCTATTCCGCAATGTGTTACATACTTTCACTATTAAATGTGTTAATTGTGCTTGAGACTTCGGTGACTAACTTCACCATTACTTCATGGTTAGTCAACCCGGTCGTGCTTGGGAGGTTATAAGGTGCTGGGTGTTTTAGGGCGTGTTGTTCTTTCCCCAATTGAGTTGAATTCCTCTAAGAGGCCAACTCCGGATTGAACTTTCTTGCTTGTTGGCCCTTCCAAGGTTGAGATTACTCCCTGGATGTGGTAGCTTGTATGGAGGTTATAAGGTGAATGGTGGGTAGGGTACTTGCTTGTTTATACTGGTATGTTCCTTGGTGAGGACCTGAGCTATTATCTCTGTCCGAACGTCTTGGGTACATGTTCAGTGCTTGCTACTTCTGCGGTTGAGCTTGCTCCCATAGTTGAGCCCCGTATCTGCCATTAACTACTTGTTAATTAAATTGTTCACAAATTGTTTATTTACTCGTTAAATATTTTATTGAAAAAAATTATATTTTACTGGTATGGTTGCATGACTTGAGTACTCATTGGGCTATTATAGCTCATCCCATTTATTTGTTTTCTTTAACCAGGTTTCCAAAACTACTAAAGCTGGAAAAGCTGATTTTGGACCTAGTACATGTTTTGTTTAATGTATTTTGATAGCCTAAATGTGTAGGCTTTTATTGTAAATATTATTTATATTTTGGGATGTAATAACTCTTGTGATATTTATACTTTCAAGTAAATTTCATGAATGTATTTATTTAAGAATTATTTTATTTTGAGCTAAGTACGCTTGGATGTTTGAGCAAGTGCGTGTTTGAGTCCTGGCGAGAGCTAGGCAGGCAGTTCACTAAGCCTTTTGGTGCGCCTCTGGGTAAGCTGGGGCTGTCACACCAGCCCTACGAACCCCCAAAATCAGACAATAATCCCTCAACTAATTGGCCAACAATTGCCATCCAAGCAACCGATCCCAGTCATAATCACCCCTGCCCACCATTCTTACCATATCTACCAGAAACAATTCACTTGGAGTCACCCATTAAAACCCAAAATTCAGCAGCTATCAACCAGACAACCTGTAGAAACAAATCACCAATTGAAACCACCGACTGCCCTCTGCCACCGTGACCAGCTACAACGCCACCATCCCCAACCATTTGCTCTGTCACCTGCAGAAACAACAAACAAGAAACCCACCAATACCAAATAGACCCCATCGCCGCTTGCCAATTACCACCACCAACTCACCTTTACAAATACCCACCACCATTCACAACCGCCTGCAAAAGTCAGAGTTCAAACACCAGCAGTAAACCACCGCCACTGCCACTGCCACTGCCATGAGCTATTTTGTCATTGTCGAAGCTCCAAGACTGCGCCACGGAGCCTCCATCGCCACTGGAGATTGCCACTGCCCTTCTCCATTCCCACTGCTCTCTGGATACAGGTAAAACTCTCGACCTCCTTTCTTATAGTTCTTTTGCTTATTAGTTAATCGATGAAATTGGTTTGGAGGTTAAGTAGTTCTTGAATCATTAGATTTAGATGTTGATTTGGGGGAAGCAGATGGGAGAAGAAAATATAGGCATTTAGGATTTTTGGGGGAGGAGAGTTTTTGTTTCTAGTTGAGAGACAAAGACGGACAGAGGTAGATAGAGAACTAGAGACAGAAAGAGAAATAGAAAAGGAAGATGCGAGAGAGAGAGATCGAAAAATTAGAGAAAATAGAAAGGAAATTAGAAAGAAAAGAACTGTGGAAAAAAAAGAAAAAGAAAAAGAAAAAGAGGAACGAGAGAGATTACAGAGAGGAAGAACAGTGAGAAAGAGGAGAAAAATGGAGAAGAGAGGAGAGGACAGAGAGAAAGCCGGACAAATTGAAAGAAGGAAGAAGAAAGAATCAGGGGAGAGAAAAATAGAGCTGGGGAGAGAAAAACAATGCTGGAGAAAAATCGGTGAGGCAGAAGAGAAGAAAGAGAGAGAATGAGAAGAACGAGAGGAGAGAGAGAGAGTGAGAGTAGAAGAAAGAGAGGGAATTTTGGGAAAATATTAGAAAGGGAGTTTAGGGATTTAGTTTTATGATTTTTATTTTTTTTTAGTTTATGTAATTTCCTAATTAGTTGTGATTTTGTTTTAATTTTCATTTAGATTCAGTTTAGTTATTAATTAATTTTTTAACTGGATTAAGTAGTTTCAGATAATTAATCTAGTTTAGTCTTACTTATTCCTACATAAAATAATATTTATGTTAAAGTCCCTTTTCCTTTTGTATTGACAATTTTGCCCCTACAGATTTATTACTTTATGCAATTGAGTCCTTGCCTTTTATAAATTGACCCCCCAAATTCTAATTTCTTTCAATCAAGTTTTTATTAATTGCAATTAAGCCCATTAGTTGCTGAAATTTATATTTTTGTGCCCTTTTACTTGCTTAAATTTACATTTTTTGCCCCCCGTTTATGTGAATTTTTTTTAGTTTTACCCCTTGAGTTTTATTAAATTTTATTTTAGCCCTATAGTTGCTAGAATTCATTTTTTATCTCAATTCGTCAATAGTTATATATTTTAGGTTTTATTTGATTATACCGAGGTGCCTTGACTTGTTTGTTCATTTTGAATAGTATTTGTACCGGGTCTTCGAGAGGTATCCCTATTTCTTATTAATTTCTTTTTTTATGTGCTCCAATGTGCCTTACGTGATTTTGTATGCATTTTATTCACATATTTCCTATTTGGTATGCTCTTTGTGTATTTATTTCTTTCATGCAATTTCATTTTTAAATCTTATTATTTCTTTATTATTATTTGGGCAAAAAAGTAATATTTTGTATTTAGCTAGTCAATGTAATAGTTAGAATATTTTTCTTATATGTTCTTTCAAAATTTTGTATCTTAGATAGTAAGTGTAATAGATAGGGCATTTTTAATTTCCCCTTTTTAATTGTAAATCAAACCCCCGGTGTAATAGTTAGGGCTTATTTGCTTTTGTGTGCTTACATACTTATTTGATTTATTGCTTTCATTAGGAATTTTGCATCTAGATATCATGCTTATGTGTTATGTGCTCCTATGTGATCTTATATGTTTTTATATGTTTAATTTGCTTTTAATTCATGCTTTAATATTTAATTCATGATTTATGGTATTCTGTCACCACACTAGTCCAACGCGCTAGTTGTGGATTCATTCTTTTTCTCGCTAGTCCAACGCTAGTGAGATTTTTTAGAACGGGCTAGTCCAACGCTAGACTCTTAGGGCATTTTAGTGTTAGGTGCATTCGTGCGCATTTTACATCCCACTTCACACAATTTTAGTTTTCTTTCCATTTGGCCTAATTTTTATTATTATTATTCTCCTTATCATTATTATTCTTGACGCATCTTCAAATGCATGACATCTAGGTTGCATCTCACTTAGAAATTAGAACATTTGTGTGATTCAACTAGAAATATTCGCCTACTCACGTGGGAAGCGGTGGCGTACATGCCGTTCCCCCCTCCGTGAGTAGAAATATTCAGTCGTGAGTTATTAGTCTCCTGTACCCGTCATGTTGCATACCCGCTTTCTTTCTTCACTTACTATATATTATTATTTTCTTTTCTTTTGCATCACATTTTGCATAAAAACTCGTGACTTCGTCGAGGTCTCGACTCAGGTTTGCAATTAATGCGATAATTCTGACCAAGCTTCGATGGGACATTCCGACCCTCCCGATACCCACATTTAGGCTTAGGATTTGCATTCATTTAGACACATCCAAAATGCGATAGAATTTAGCTTTAATTTAGGAAAATTTGATTAAACCTCGCAACTAACCTCGGCCAGGTAGAAAGCGTACCTTAGTCGTGAGCCTTTGCCTTCCCTTTCTTCAAATGTGACTCCCGGAGCTTTTTTCTCTCGTTTTTCGTAGACTGGAGTCGGAAAAGGGTTTTAAAATATTTTTTCTAAAAATTTTTGTTTTGTTTTGTTAAACAATTTTTCGGGTGACTTGGTACACCCCAACTCAGTACCAAGTGGCGACTCCATTTTTTTTAAAATAAAACCCTTTTTAAAATTATTTGGCCAAATCTGTCGCACTTTTAGCCCCGGCCTTATTTTCTTTTAAAAATACCATTTTTTCTTAAAATACATTTTTTTACTAAAATTTGATTTTTTTTCACACAAGCACGATTTTTTTTTCTAAAACCTTTATTTTCAAAAGGGTCATCGAGACCGGACCGTCTTTTTAGGACGCGACAGTCAACAACCCCACTAGTACCCTCTGCTACGATTTTTAGGACGCGACAGGTAAAAGGTGCAATATTTTGTATTTAGATAGTTAATGTAATAAATAAGTTACAGTTATATTATTTTAAGTAAAATTTTGTATTTAGATAGGAAGTGTGATAAATAGGTCATTTTTATTTTTCCCCCTTTTAAAGTGTAACAAAATCCCCTGGTGTAATAATTAGGCCTTGTGTGTTTTCGCGTGCTTACGTGTATATTTGTTTTACCGCTTTCTTTAGGGTTTTGCATCTAGATATCATGCTTACATGTTATGTGCTCCTACGTGCTCTTATATGCCTTATATGTTTATTTGTTTTTATTTCACATTTTAATATTTAATTCATATTTTATGTTATTCCGTCATGACACTAGTCCAACGCTAGTTGTGGCTTTATCGCTTTTCTGCTAGTCCAACACTAGTCCAACGCTAGACCCCTAAGGCATTTTAGTACTAAGTACACTCGTGTGCATTTTACATATCACTTCATACACTTTTAGTTTTCTTTCCATTTTGCATGATTTTTATTACTATTATTATTTATTTATTTTGACACATCTTCAAGTGCATGACATCTAGGTTGCATTTCACTTAGAATTTAGGACATTTTGTGTGCTCCGACTAGAAATAGTCGCCTACTCACGTGGAAAGCGGTGGCGTACATGCCGTTCCTCCCTCCGTGAGTTGGAACATTCAGTCATGAGATATTAGTCTCTCATACCCGTTATGATGCATTCCCACTTTCTTCGATCACTTACTATTTCTAGTATTATTTTCTTTGTTTCTTTTTTGCATTACATTTTGCATTCACACTCGTGATTCCCTTGAGGCCTCATTTCGGGTTTTGCAATTAATGCGATAATTCCGATCAAGCCTCGACGAACATTTCAACCCTCCCAATACCACATTTAGATTTAGGACTTACATTTATTTAAATACATCCGAATGTGATAAATTTAGGGGTTAATTTAAGAAATCTTGATTAAACCTCGCAACTAGCCTCGGCTAGGGAGAAAGGGTGCCTTAGGTGCAAGCCTTGCCTTCTCTTTCTTCAAATTTGACTCCCGGACCTTTTTCTCTTGTTTTTTCCATAGACCGGAGTCGGAAAAGGGTTTTTTTAAAATATTTTTCTAAAATTTTTACTTTTGTTTTGTTAAATGATTTTTCGGGTGACTTGGTACACCCTAATTCCATACCAAGTGGTGACTCCATTTCTTATAAATAAAACCCTTTTTCAAAAATCAGTTGGCCAAAATGTCGCACTTTTAGTTTCAGCCTTACCTTCTTTTAAAATACCATTTTTCCTTAAAAACACATTTTTTACTAAAAACTTGTTTTTTTATCACACATGCACAATTTTTCCAAAACCTATCTTTTCAAAGGAGGTCACCGGATGTGACAGCCCCACCTTACCTAGAGGCGCATCAAAGGGCTTAGCGGACTACCTGCCTAGCTCTCGCCAGGACTCGAATCACGCACTCGCTCAAACATCCAAGCGTACTTAACCCATAATAAAATGCATTCATAAAGAAATACATTCATAAAATTTACTTGAAAGTACAAATATCACAAGAGTTTTTACATCCCAAAATATAAATAATATTTACAATAAAAGCCTACACATTTAGGCTATCAAAATACATTAAACAAAACATTTACTAGGTCCAAAATAAGCTTTTCCAGCTTTAGTATTTTGGGAAACCTGGTTAAAGAAAACAAATAAACAGGATGAGCTATAATAGCTCAGTGAGTGCTCAAGTCATGCAACCATACCAATAAAATATAATTTTATTCAATAAAATATTTGACAAATTAAATAAACAATATATGAACAAGTTAATTAACAAGTAGTCAATGGCAGATACGGGGCTCAACTACGGGAGCAAGCTCAACCACAGAAGTAGCAAGCACTGAAAATGTAACCAAGAAGTTCAGACCGAGGTAATAGCTTAGGTCCTCACCAAGGAACATACAAGTATAAACAAGCAAGTACCCTAACCACCATTCACCTTGTAACCTCCGTACAGGCTACCACATTCAGGGAGTAATCTCAACCTTAGAAGGGCCAACAAGCAAGAAAGTTCAATCCGGAGTTGGCCTCTTTGAGGAATTCAACTCAATTGGGGAAAGAACAACATGCCCTAAAACACCCAGCACCTTCTGACCTCCCAAGCACGACCGAGTTGACTAACCGTGAAGTAACGGTGAAGTTAGTCACGGAAGTCTCAAGCACAAGTAGCATATTTAATAGTGAAAGTATGTAACACATTGCGGAATAGATGCGATAAAGTACACATCTTTTCTCAAGTAACACATTCATCAAGTAATAATATCAAGTATAACATGGCATTTCATGCATCATGCACACATAAGAACACTCAGTTGAAGCCTAAGAAAATATCTCACGATAAGGTTGGGTCTCGCTTCCGGATCCTGAAATTCAAGAGAAAATAGCCGTATAAAAACCTGACTAAAATCTAAGAAATTTAATAAGAAAATTTGAGAAATACCCCAAGTCTTTCTTGGGTTTTGGAGTTTAGGGTTTTACCCTAGGGTTTAGGGTTTTCAAAATTAGGATTTTCTAACTTTTTTAGGGTTTCGCTGGGAAAGGTTCAATTCACTAATGGCTCATCTATGAAAATTTCCGCACATTCAAATCACTAAATTACAGCTTATAAAGCTTTAAATCATAGCCTATTCACTTTTATTTCTTAGGTTTTACTGAAATTTCGGTAGCATTTCCCCTATAATCGGACTAACCCAAAATTTTTAACTTGTAAGAAAAACAGCCAAACAACCCAATCTCACATAGTTCTACCAATTTCACATCAAAATAACTTCAATTTCACCCAAATTTATCACAAAAACACATAAACTACTCCAAGGTTCTTCAACCAAATCATCCTTAATTCATGTCATTTCAAGTTTAAATCACTATACAAGTCCATAAACCTCATGTTCATGGAATAAAACTTCATATTTCATGGCTTAAATAAATCATACTTAATAATAGAGACATGGTTTAAAAGCTACAAAACTACAATTTTATACTTGAAATAATAAGAGAAATTCTTGGTGAATACCTTTAATAAGGCAAGATCTTTGCTTAGGAGGAAGATTAACTCACTTTCTATGGATGAAAAGTGATCAAATGGAAGTAAAAAGCTTTAAGAAAATGAAGCAAATGAAGAGAAAAGAGAAAAGAAGAGAGCCGGCCAAGAAGTGAAAGAAAAGAGAGAAAAAATAACTAAGTGAAGAAAAAGAAATAGAGAAAGAATTGGGCAAAACTTGGACCAATCAAAGCAAGACAAAAGCAAGAGTAGAGATTGACTTTCTTGCCATTGTAGACTCCACTTGGCTAATGGTAATTAGAAGAGAATTTTGTCATTTATCCTATGATTAATCTTGCAAGACTTCTAGGTACAACTCCTAAGGGAAATAGTACAATATGCTAGTCAAAATAGAAAATCATTTCCTTATTTCTCCTTAACTAATTTTGGCTCTTTTTTTTTTTTCCTAATGGACATAATACAAAATAAATGGTTTTGCATGAATTTCTAGGTGTTACACCAGACCTGACCGTCTTTTTGGGACGTGACAGTCAACGACCCCACTACTAGTACCTTTTATTTACGATTTTTCGGACGCGACGGAATTTTGGCGACTCCACTGAGGATCACTAGTGGGTCCGAGTACTAGGCTTAATCACTTTTTCCTTCTTTAACCCTTCTTATTTTATCGCGTTTGGATGTTAGGATTGCATTTTTTATTTTTTTTTAGGTTTTTAGTGTTTGTTTTTGCATTTTGCACACTTCGTCTCTCATCTATGTGATGTATGGTTTAATTATCTTTGTTTTTCGATCGCGCTTGCATTTGGGGAAGGGGTCAGTCACCCTTAGAGCCCACGCACGTTAATATTACATTCCCTCCTCCTATAAGAAGCACTCCATACGTGCATTTGATGTTTTTTACCCTTTTTTCTCTTTTTGGCAGTTGCCACCCATCCATCCTTTTAGGACTAGGATCGATCTACCTAGACATGTGGCCATCGCATTCGTGCATGTAGCGGTGTCTAGGGGATCACTCGAACCACCGATCGGGACACTTGGAATTGACGGATTTGTTACTTTTGGGTCCCTAAGTCTGAAGGTTCGGGAGCCTTAAACCGTATTGTAGGCTTGATCCACTTGGATGTGTGATCGTGGCACGATGTGCATGTGACCATGTTTAGGAGAACACCCAAACTCTCGACTTCAGTCCACAAGTCTGGAGATTTGGGCTTTAAAGAATAGATCCACTCGGACATGTAGCCGGGGCACGATGTGCACGTAGCAGTGTCCGAGGAATCACTCGAGCCACCAACCAAGGACTTTGGAATTGATGACCCTTACCCTTAAGTCTGAAGGCTTGGCAACTAACAACCTAATTGAGTCTAGATGCATTAGTGAGCCCAACCTCATGCATCCATGTAGAATAAACCTAGGATAGAGTCAACCTTACTCTATCAGGAACACCAGGCACGAGAGGAGGGAATCCACCCCCTTCACTTGTTTTGTTGTATTGTTTACTACTTTTGCTTATCAATGTGTTATGGGATATTTGTTAAATAAACTAACACAGTCTCTCTTATTCTTTGATTGCATTCCCAACCATAGAATAAAGAGGCCTGGCATGGTGCTCTCGTAGGAAGCCAACCCTCTTTTGGCATGTTTAAATTTTGTTTTCATAATTAATTTTTTCGAGAAAGATGAAAATGAGATTTTTATAAAATTTTATAAATTGCATTTTTGTTGTAAATAAGGCACCCTGAGGGTCCAGTCATTATAAATTTTGTAAAATCCTAAAAAATCTGATTTTTTAACTTGTACCTTTTCGAATATTTGTAGTTTTAGACCTTTTTTAAAGTTTAATTCGTCCTTGTTGTACTTTTCAGTTTTATCCGAACCAAATTTTTTCAGAGTCAATAAATGCACCCAAGTGGTCAAATTTTTGCACAGTTGGCATTTATCCTTTTTTCAAAGAATTTATACGTCATTTTTGCTGCCACCCTCCCATCCCACATTACACAAAAAGTGATTTTAACACATATTTTATTCTATTTTAATAAACTGGCGTTTTGACTTGTATATTTTTAGGTAAAGTCACGATTTTTGACTTTCTTTCAATGTTTTGTTCTATAACCTCGTGAAGGCTCGATTTTTCAATCAAATATTTATTTTTTGAAGTCAATAATTTCTTTTGTACAATACATGTTCCATCTTTCTCAAAAGAAATTTTGTATCATTTATTAAATTAAAAATCTTTCAGACATTTTTCAAATTTATGCATTTTGCATATTTTAACGTGCTTTAATAAACTGGAATCATGCATAAACCCTAGAGGGAATGCCGTTTCGGGAATCCCATGATAGGAAAGTCATCCTTTTGTCTTGGGTAATTAACCCTAAAAGACATGCACGTTTATATTTTCAGTAAATCCTGGCGGCTGAGACCCTAGGTAAGGTAATACGAGCAGATTGGAGGCATCTCTTCCTAGCAGATCTGACCCATCTACGATTAAAATGCCGGGTCTCACTCTAAAGAATTGCATTTCATGCTAGGCCTACCCTTGGCATGATTTCACCTATACTAATTTTGATTTTTTTTTTCATTTTTACAGGTCCTCTAATCGAGGTAGTAAAATAAGAAAGACATCTAATACATAGTTGGTTTTACGTTCGAGTATTTTTTAAATTGTGGTCCAATTCCAAATAAACCGTCACATGCTCGAGACCCATAAGGACATCAAAAGTACGAATGCTCTTTTCGAGTTATTTAAAGGATCGTGGGGAAGCCAGTTTTAGAATTGATAGTGCTGAGGGGCTAGATAAAAGAGTTTGACTAGGATGACTAGTTGGATGAATTAAATTGTATTTCGTAGCTAGACAATTGTTCATTATTAGATGTAATAAGAATAGTAACAATTCGGATGCTAATAATTGCACTCCTTCTGTAAATTTAAGATTGCCTTGTGTCCAAAATTTTTCTCAGATGAAGTATTAAATAAGTTGCTTTCTCAAATTTGTTTATGACATTTGATTTTCCCTTCATATCTTGCATTTAATTTTTGAAAAAGTTTTCTTCAAATTTTTTTGTTATATTGAGCAAATGATTCTCTAATGAGACCTCGAAATAAGTCACATTTTTTCTCAAAACCTAATGTTAGGTTTGTGTAATTGTAAGCTTCTCTCTTTTTATGAGTTAATGCAAGTTCGAATTGAATAATAAAAAAAAGAAGCAGCATCTTCCTGTTTGTTTTGTATGTTCTGATGGTGAAAATAAATGCCTATGGTCTTTGGATGTCACCTTACTTGAAACAAATGATTGCCACTTTGATATCTCTCCGAATTCTAAAATAACATAAGCTGTTAATGAGGAGTTAGAATGACACCGAAAAGGAATTTGGACTTTATGGTACAAAAAGGAATCCCAACTTAACCTAAAAGAGAAAGAAGCTACAAATATTGGCACCAAGAATTCGGTTAAGGAGTTAGGGCAAGATGCGCTTTTACTCCAGAGACTTTGAAAATGTTTAGCAAACTTCACCAAGCAAGTTTGGATGAATGTTTGGAGAATTCAAACACAACAAAAGGAATAAACATGCAGAGGATACGACTTCAACCATTGCACAAGGGGAGTTTTATTGTTTCTTGCCTACAATTTCTTATTCACCTTTGGAATGTGTTGTATAAGTTGTTGTAAGATTAAAATAAGGTGATGTCACATGCTTGTGAATTATTGTTTGCAATCTTGATGTTTGACTAATTCCACTACTGGTTGAAATTACTTTATGTGATTTGACAAATACTTTCTTTGAGCAATAAGAAATGATTATTATGTGGTTTGGAGTTTTGTTCTTATAGAAAGTATATCTTATAAAGTGATTAGAATTATGTCTAAATTTTGCACATTTGATGTAAATTTCTCTTCTTTACTTAATTTCACGTGTTAAAGGTTGATTATGGTCCATTGGTGCAATCATGTAATTTATGATGTAAAAGTCATTATGGGGAATTTAAAAAAAATGCAAAAAATGATGAATTGAAAAAAAAAGAGAGAGAAGAAAAAGAAAAAGAAAAAGAATGAAGAAAAGAAAAGAAATAATGCAGTTTTTCTATTCCAATGGTTCTCGTGCTTAGTAACCGGGAGTCTTCATAAAAAATGTCGACTTTCGTGTCAAACGGTACTTGAATTATGAGTAATGCATTGCAAATTTGAGCAAATAAATTGTTGAGTAATCAGGGATCTTCATCCAACCAATGTCAATTCTTGCGTAAAAAGGCAGTTTTACTTCTCGAATACAGTTTCTGCTATTGGCTTAAGATTGAGATGTTGAGTAACCGAGAACCTTCATAACCAATGTTGGTTTTCGCATCAAAAGACACTCTCGTATTTTGAGTGATTAATTCACTAGAATAAAATTTTCCTCATGTGAAAAATAAAATTGATCATAGACATGTGATGTTCTATGATTGATCATATGATTCGTTTACTTGTGAAATTCAGTAAGGTGAAGAAATTAAGTTGAAATTACTTAATTGTGATATAATTCTTTCTCCTTTGCTTGATATTATGTGTACCTAAGGCAACACAATAAATTACACAATGGTTGGTCTTGAGGAAATATGTTTTAGAATGCACATGGGTGATTTCAATGCTTGAATCATTGGTTGAGCTCGCATTTTCCAAATGGTTGAGAACAAACAATGATTCAAATGTGGGAGAATTGACAAATGTCAAAATTATGCTTATGAATTGTTCCTTCTAGTGTGAATTTGACTCGTTTTGTATATTTTCCATTCGAATTTAGAATTTTAAGACAGAAATAATTTAAGTAGATTGACACACGAGTTTTGGGATCTTTGCAGGGAAAGACTCTCAAGTTTGAATACTACCATTCATTTCATTTCCTTTGAAGTTGATAATTTGAAAGGGCACTACAATTGAGTCAAGATAACAGTTGAAGTTTCATAAGTGAGAAAGTCAGTATGCCGACATTGGATTCTTTGAAAGTTGGCGACTACAGTTGTTTGAAATTTCTCATCTACATTGATCATTTCCCAGCAATGTCAGAATTCAAGTAGGAATGACATCCGAAGATCAAAAGGCATTTTTTAAGCTATCATTTCAAAATCAATTTTTTGGAAAAAATATTTCATTTAGTTTTTGTGTGTTTCGTGTTGTTTACTGTACATAATTTCTTTTACATTATTACATGTGAAACATTTTCTAACCAATTCATGTTTTGAAAAATTTGACATTTGCTTTGTTTAAATTTGAAATTAAAGGAAAGGCAATCTTAAATTTATCAGAAGTCAGATTTATGCATGGATGGAAATATTATTTGGAAGATTTGATATAAATTGTGAACTAGAATGCATTAAGTTTGGGACTTGGCAGAAAGTGAAGCAAAGAACTATGTTAGACATTTAAGGTGGAAACGCTCATGTTTACATACCAGAGACCATCATGTGGTGCTATCACTTTTGCAATTGTAATAGCTTTCTTTTTTTATAGGTGCGATCACATCGTCATCAATTGAGCCCTTCGTTAAGAATAAAAACTGGGGCAATTTTTTTTAAGTTAATGATGATTTAATCAAGTGCATAATTCAATTCAAAGATTGATTTCCAAATTGACACTAGGGAAAAGTTTTTGAGAAAAATTTGATTTTGAGATTGATTTATACTTGGGCAATTTTTTTTGCAAGGGTTGAATTGAAATGGATTTTGATAGCAAATCTCAGAAAGAGTGGTTTCGGATTAGTTTAATGCCATACACTGGGGCAAAATTTTTTGAAAAGTTTGATCTTTGGGATGATTTGGATACAATGTTTAACAATTTTTTTGAGTTTTCCTACGTGTCAAATTTCTTTATGCATTTTTCAACAGTTTGGATCTCATTTTGTTCATTCTAGTTGGGCGGTCTACATCCCCGAATTTCATTCATGATATTAGGATCATACATTCGTGCATTTTGTCTAGCAGCCAGTTCTACATCATCTTGTCTTATTTTGTCGAACTGACATTTGTTTATTATTTGTTTAGCATATTGCATGTTGTTTTCATTTTGTCCAGCATTACGCATATTTTACTTTTCTATTTAAGTCCTAACTCGTTCGTTGGGTTTTAATTTCTGTTTATTTTAGTCTGGCAACTTAGATTTTGCATTTTTATTCGTGCATTTACGCATTCGTTCGGCAGCCCGAACCCCATTAGCATGTTTTACTTTTCCAATTTGCATTCATTTAGTAGTTGTCTTGCATTTGTCCAACATAGTGCATGGTGTTTGAATGTGTTTAATAGTTTGCATATTGTGTTCGCATTTTTTCATTTATTTTCAATTCGCGGTAGGCTCAATCGTCAGCAATGGGTACCGTCTTTATTTTCAAATCTCGGTAGGCTCAATCCTTGCATTGGGTACCAATTTTCATTTTCAGTTCGCGGTAGGCTCAATCGTCAACATTGGGTACCGTCTTTATTTTCAGTTCTCGGTAGGCTCAATCCTTGCATTGGGTACTGATTTTCATTTTCAGTTTGCGGTAGGTTCAATCGTCAACATTGGGTACCGTCTTTATTTTCAGTTTTCGGTAAGCTCAATCACTTGCATTGGATACCGATCTTTATTTTCAATTCACGGTAGGCTCAATCGTCAGCATTGGGTACCGTCTTTATTTTTAGTTCTCGGTAGGCTCAATCCTTGCATTGGGTACCAATTTTCATTTTCAGTTCGCGGTAGGCTCAATCGTCAGCATTGAGTACCGTCTTTATTTTCAGTTCTCGGTAAGCTCAATCCTTGCATTGGGTACCGATTTTCATTTTCAGTTCGCGGTAGGCTCAATCGTCAGCATTAGGTACCGTCTTTATTTTCAGTTCTCGATAGGCTCAATCTTTGCATTGGGTACCGATCTTTATTTTCAATTCGCGGTAGGCTTAATCATCAGCATTGGGTACCGTCTTTATTTTCAGTTCTCGGTAGGCTCAATCCTTGCATTGGGTACCGATCTTTATTTTTAGTTCACGATAGGCTCAATCGTCAACATTGGGTACCATTTTTATTTTTAGTTCTCGGTAGCCTCAATCTTTGCATTGGATACCAATTCGACATTTTCAATTTTCATTAATTATGTTTGCAACATTAGATACCATCTCATTCCAATTGCATGTTCAGTCATTTTACTTAAGTATCCTTTTTCTTCTCATGTCTGTCACGTCCTAAAAAATCGTGGGCAAAGGGAAAGAAGGGTGCTGGTGGGGTCGTTGACTGTTGCGTCTGAAAAGAAGGTCCGGTCTCGGTGACCCTTTCGAAAATAAAATTTTTAGAAAAAACCGTGCGTGTGTGAAAAAAAATCAAATTTTAGTAAAAAAATGTATTTTAAGAAAAAATGGTATTTTTAAAAGAAAACAAGGCTGGGACTAAAAGTGCGATAGATTTGGCCAAATAATTTGAAAAAGGGTTTTATTTGAAAAACGGAGTCGCCACTTGGTACTGAGTTAAGGTGTACCAAGTCACCCGAAAATTATTTAACAAAACTAAAATAAAAATAAAATTTATAAAATCATTTAAAACCCTTTTCCGACTCCGGTCCATGAAAAACAAGAGAAAAAGGTTCGGGAGTCACATTTGAAGAAAGGGAAGGCAAAGGCTCATGCCTAAGGCACCCTTTCTACCTAGTCGAGGCTAGTTGCGAGGTTTAATCAAATTTTCCTAAATTAACCCTAAATTCTATCGCGTTTTGGATGTGTCTAAATGAATACAAATCCTAAGTCTAAATGTGAGTATCGGGAGTGTCGGAATGTCTCGTCGAAGCTTGGTCGGAATTATCGCATTAATTGCGAAACCCGAGTCGAGACCTCGAGGGAGTCACGAGTTTTTATGCGAAATGTGATGCAAAAAGAAAAGAAAATAATAATATATAGTAAGTGAAGAAAGAAGGTGAGTATGCAACATGACGGGTACGGGGGACTAATAACTCGTGACTGAATATTTCTATTTACGGAGGGGGAACGGCTTGTACGCCACCGCTTCCTGCGTGAGTAGGCGACTATTTCTAGTCGGATCACACAAATGTCCTAAAATCTAAGTGAAATGCAATCTTAGATGTCATGCATTTGAAAAACGTGTCAAAAATAATAATAATAATAATAATGGTAATAAATAGTAATAATAAAATCATGCCAAATGGAGAGAAAACTAAAAGTGTGTGAAATGAGAAATGCACACGAATGAACCTAATCACTAAAATGTCCTAAGGGTCTAGTGTTGGGCTAGCCCGTTCTAAAGAAAATCCCACTAGCGTTGGACTAGCGGAGAAACGATAAGCCACAACTAGCGTTGGATTAGTGTTATGACGGAATACCATAAATCATGAATTAAACATTGAAATATGAATTAAAAGTAAATTAAACATATAAAAACATATAATATCACATAGGAGCACATAACACATAAGCATAATATTCTAGATGCAAAAATCCTAAGGAAAGCGGTAAAAGAAATAAACATGTAAGCATGCAAAAGCAAATAAATCCTAACTATTACACCGGGGGGCTTGATTTACAATTTAAAGGGGGAAATTAAAAATGCCCTATCTATTACACTTTCTATCTAATTACACAATTTTTACTAAAATATAAAAAATAATAATAATAATCTAACTATTACATTAACTAGCTAAATACAAAAATATTACATTTTTTATAAAATAATAATAAAAATAAAAAATTAAACAAATTTACTACGTAAATACGCAACAAGTATATAAAATAAGAAATAAACAAATAATAATGCAAATAATGCATAAAATCACATTGAAACATATTGGAGCACATAAAAAGGAAAATAGCAAGAAGTCGGAATACCTCTTTGGGGATCCGGTACAAATACTTAAGAAAACGAACATACGCGTCAATGTATCACGATATAAAGAAATAAAACCTTAAATATATAAGTATTGACAAATTGACATAAAAATGACTAAATAAACAAATTCTAGCAACTACGAGGCTAAAAAATAAAATAAAACCCTATGCAAATTAAAGGGCAAAGTTGAAAAATTCACATAAGTCTAAGGGTGCAATCGAAAATTAAAGCGAAATTGACAGCAAAAGAATAAATTACAACAAGTATGAGGTAAAATTGAAAATTATGTGATCTAATTGTAAGAAAATAAAATCTAGAGGGATCAAATTGCAATTGGTTGGGACTTAATTGAAAAGAAACAAATCTATTGGGTTAGTCTATAAATTAGGAGGGATTTAATTGCATAAAATAAAAATAAAATAAAATAAAATAAATAAACATAAATCTTGGGACCAATTAGTAATATCAAAGAAGGACCAACGTTTAACCCTAAATGAATTATTTTATGTTTGGCAGAAATTATAGTTAATTACTCAAATTATCCTAAGTAACTAGATTAATCAACTAGCAATACTAAAACAATCTGCTTAAACCAAATACTCATGATTAAATCCAAAATTAAAAGTAGTTCACCAACAAATTTTATTAAACAAAATCATTCAATCAGATAAAAAAAAAAAAAAAAACTCCGTCCCTTCCCCAATTCAGTTTTTTCATATTTTTAAAACTTAATTTCTTTTCTACACTATTCTTCTTCTCCCCTGCTCTCTCAGCTCTTCCTCAGTTTCTCTTCTTCTTTTATGATTTTCTCTTTGCTTTCTAAAATCCGAAATTTCTTCTTCTCTCTCTCTCCCTAGCAGATTCTACTCCGTTCTTTCTTCTCCCAATTTCTCTATTTTCTTTCCCTGTTTCCCTCACCTAATTTCTCTTATTTTTGTTTGCCCTCTCTTCCCCTCTCTATTCTCTCTACAGCCTTCCCCGTCTTCTCTTCCTCTGTTCTCCTTTGATTTCTCTCTTTCTCCTTCTTCTCTTCTCTTCTCCCTCACTGTTCTCTCTTCTGTCTCTTCTTTTCAGAAAATTTCTTTTTCGCTTCCCTTGAAATCCCTTTTTCCCTCTGATTTTCTGGTCTCTCTCACATCTTCCTACTCTAATTTTTTCTTTCTTTCCCGGTTTCCTGCTGTCTCTCCCGCTCGCTTTTTCTCTCCAAAATCTCCCTCAGCTAGTTTCCCCTTCAAAGTAGGGGTGAAAATCTGTTCCAATTTGGTGATTATGGACTACTGTGGTCTTGACCGATGGCTGGATTTGGTCTACTATGGTGCCTTCAAAGGTTGAGTGATAGGGTGGAGTGACAGGGGTGGGTAATGGTGGTGGCTTGGGAAGGGATTTATGGTGGTGTTGGGAACAACCGGCGGCGCAGGGGGTGATTTCAATGAACTGGAGGGTGACTGTGTTTGGAAGGACGTGGTCTACTGCTGCTGAAAATAATTGGGGGTGATGGATTTGGGCTTATGTGTGAGTTGGGGCGATGGTTGTGATTTTGGTGCGTGGTACAGGTTTGGAGGAGGTGGTGATGGAGTGGCAGGGAAGGGTGATGACTAAAGCTTGGCCATGAATAGGTGGTCATTGTTGGGTATTATGTGTGTCTATGACTGTCATTGGAGCTGGTAAGAATGTTGGGTTGGAATTGAATTGTGAATGAAAGTGGTGGTTGTAGGTGGGAATCTGGTGGCAGGGGTGTTGGAAATTTGCTGGTGAATTTTTGTTGTCTAGTTGTTTTGTGTTTGCAGGTAATTGGTGGTGCGAGAGGTTGACGATTGATATTTGGGTAGTAGGGCTGAGCAGCTTTGGCTTGGTGTTGGTGAATTTTTGGTGACTTGGGCTTTGGAGAGCTCTCAGTGTTGGCCTAAAGATTGAAGACAACTACGAGGTTAGGGTTGCAGATGACTGGGTTGGATTTGTGAATTTTTCTGCAGGTTTGTAAGTGATTTGGTGGTTTTGGTTGAACCCAAAATGGAAGATGGTGACGGTGATGAATTGGGTTGCGTAGTGGGTTTTGGGGAAACTGGTTGCTTGGCAGTTGTAGAGCTAATTGTGGTGATGCCATTAATGGTGGTTTATGGGCTATCTATTCTGGGTTGTTGTCTTGTTTCTTGGTTGTGGTTTGGTTTGTTGGTTGTTTCGGTGGACTGACTGGTAATTGATGGGTAGTGGTGTAGTTGGATTTATGACTTGGCACTGAGATGAGGGAATTGGGCTGTGGTTCTGCAATTGATAAATGGGGTTAGGTTGTGACGGGCATAATTGTTAGTAGTGTTTCTGGTATTTGGGGTCTGTGATGGTGGGCTGATGAACTGATAGTGGTATATTTGAGTGGCGTCTGGGAGGTGGTAGACGGTGGAGATAGGTGGTTTGCGGTGGTTGTTTGGGAGGTGGTCTAGAGACAGTTGCTGGTGGAGTGAGGGTGGTAGACGATGGAGGAAGAAAAAGATGATGAAGAAGAACACAAAAGAACAAGAACAAAACCAGAAACGGGACTAAAAAAAATTCAGAAAAAAAAGCACAACCGAAAGCAAATTTAATGATTCCAGTAAAATTCTTCAACAAACATAAAACATTTAATCAAAATTGCCTAAAAATGAAAGACAATTTAATAAACCCAAAAGAAGAACTTACCTTTGGAAACTTCAAAAAATGATCTGATGAACAGTGTGTATGGGATGAACAGAAACAGTGGATCAACGATTGAAGGTGGCGGTTTAGTGTGTGTTCTTTTAGGTGTTTTTGTGTGTGTTTAATCCTTAAATCACAAAAACTAAAGTGTTTTTAGGGTTTCTTCTTTTTTCTCCCCTTTATTCTGCTGATTAGAGGGAGTATTTATAGGCCACTTGTCTTTGAGCGCGTTTCTATCAGTTTTGAGCTCTAGTTTTTATTTTTGAAATCCATTGTGAATTCTTTTTGAAAATTTAGAGATTGCTATCCTATTTCTTGTATTAATTTTTAATTTTAGGGTTAAAAAATATTTTTTTAATAAAATTAACATTTTTTAATACCAGTGGCATTTTCGTTATTTTACAGCATTCTTGGCCAACAAGGGCAAAATGACGATTTTGCCCTTAGACAATGAAAATACACAAAAAAAATAGCTATTAACCTCGAAAAATTACCAAAAATTAAAAATAAGTTTAAAACACTAAAAAATGCATTTTTGACTCAAAATTTGACAAAAAATGAATTTAAACTGTAAAATGACGATTTTGCCCTCAGACAATGAAAATTCACAGAAAAATAGTTATTGTCATAAAAAAATTATCAAAAATTACAAATAAGCTTAAAACACTAGAAAATGCATTTTTGATTCAAAATTTGTGAAAAGTGAATTTAATTTGTAAAATGACGATTTTGCCCTTGGACAATGAAAATTCACAGGAAAATAGTAATCGTCTTCGAAAAAATCAAGAAAATTCAGAAACATGCTTAAAGAATTAGAAAAATAAATTTGGAACTAAAATGAGCTAAAATAGTATTCGTGAGGCGAAATTATCATTTTGCCCTTATGCTGGTAAAAATATAAAGAATACCTAATTAAATCCAGAAAAATCATAAGAAATTAACAAATTCACATAAAAGTAAAAAATATGAATTAAAAACCCCCAAAAGCTAATAGAAAAATTTTTACAGATAAAACTACTGTTTTGCCTCCCAGATTATTGGAAAATTAAAAATTGTCCCAAAAGTGCAAACATGCCCCCCAGTGTTTGAAAATAAATGGTGTGTCAAAATTTGGTGTCTACAATGTCATCATGCATTAGTCATTGTATTAGTCCTTTTTTTATGTTTTTTAAAAAAAAAAAGAAAAAGAAAAAGAAAAGAGAAAAGTGAAAAATTTTTTGGCTTTTGAGTTGAATTGGATCCTATGCTCAACACTTAATTTGTTCTATTTTAAAATCTTTATTGCATTTATTTTGTCTAGCGGTTTGGACTCGCTTTTTATTCATTTACATTTCTAAGTCTGACAGCCTAAATTTTGCATCCCATGATTCCTGACAGCTCAGGATCATGCATCTATCGTTTAAATTTTCAAGTCTGACAGCCCAGACTTTGCATTCCATGATTTCTGACAGCCTAAGATCATCCATTTGTTATTTACTTTTCTAAGTCTGACAGTCGAGATTTTGCATTCCCTGATCCTTGACAGCCTAGGTGTCGCATCTGAAAAATCGTAAAAGAGGAAAGGGGTACTGGTGGGGTCGCTGCCTGTCGTGTCCCGAAAAGACGGTCCGGTCCGAGACCCTTTTTAACAAAGCAAGTTTTGGAAAAAACCGTGCGCGTGTGTGAAAAATCAAATTTTTATTGAAAAAAGTGTATTTTAAGAAAAATGGTATTTTAAAAGAAAACAAAGCCGGGACTAAAAGTGCGACAGGTTTAGGCCAACTAATTTTGAAAAAGGGTTTTATTTTAGAAAATGGAGTCGCCACTTGGTACTGAGTTAGGGTGTACCAAGTCACCCGAAAAATCGTTTAACAAAACAAAATAAAAATTTTAGAAAAACATTTTAAAACCCTTTTTCGACTCCGGTCTACGAAAAAAAAACCGAGAGAAAAAGGTCCGAGAGTCACATTTGAAGAAAGGGAAGGCAAAGGCTTACGCCTAAGGTACCCTTTCAACCTAGCCGAAGCTAGTTGCGAGGTTTAATCAAATTTTCCTAAATTAACCCTAAGTTCTATCGCGCTTGGATGTATCTAAATGAATGCAAATCCTAAATCTAAATGTGAGTATCGGGAGGGTCGAAATGTTCTGTCGAGGCTTGGTCGGAATTATCGCATTAATTGCGAAACCCGAGTCGAGACCTCGAGGGAGTCACGAGTTTTATGCAAAATGTGATGCAAAAAGAAATAAAATAATAATATATAGTAAGTGAAGAAAGTGGGAATGCAACATGACGGGTACGGGGGACTAATAACTCGTGACTGAATATTTCTACTCACGGAGGGGGGAACGGCCTGTACGCCACCGCTTCCCACGTGAGTAGGCGACTATTTCTAGTCGAATCACACAAATATCCTAAAGTCTAAGTGAAATACAACCTAGATGTCATGCATTTTAAAATGTGTCAAAATAATAATAATAATAATAATAATAGTAATAATAGTAATAATAAAATCATGCTAAATGGAAAGAAAACTAAAAGTGTGTGAAATGTGAAATGCACACGAATGTACCTAACACTAAAATGTCTTAAGGGTCTAGCGTTGGACTAGCTCTTTCTAGGGATCCCCTACTAGCGTTGGACTAGCGGGGAAATGATGAAACCACGACTAGCGTTTGACTAATGTGGTGACGGAACAATAAAACTAATAAAACATGAATTAAAGCAATAAAGTATGAATTAAAAGCAAATAAACACATAAAAACATATAAGATCACGTAGGAGCACATAACGCATAAGCATGATATCTAGATGCAAAAATCCTAAGGAAAGCGGTAAATCAAATAAGCATGTAAGTACGCAAAAGCAAATAAATCCTAACTATTACACCGGGGGGCTTGATTTACAATTTAAAGGGGGAAATTAAAAAATGTTCCTATCTATTACACTTTCTATCTAATTACACAATTTTTGCTAGAATATGAGAAAAATAATCTAACTATTACATTGACTAGCTAAATACAAATATTACATTTTTCGTCAAAAATAATAAAATTTAAAATTAAATAACACAAAATAATTAAATACGCAAAAAAGTGCATAAAAGAAATGCATAAATAATGCATAAAATATCACATTAGAGCACGTTGGAGCACATAAAGAAGCAATTAAAAGGTAACGAAAATACCTTTTCGAAGACCCGGTACGAAAAGCTTAAAAACGAACACACAAGTTAAAGGGACAACTATTTAATAAAACAAAGTAAAATAGAAATACTAACACATAAAAAATGTAAATTATAGCGAGTTAGAGGAGGAAAGTTAAAGAGTAGAGTAAATTGGGGCCTAATAGTAGATTTAAACTAATTGGGACAAAAATTAAAGTTTATACGAGTCTAAGGGTAAAAATATAAATTAACACAAATTGGGGGGAACAAAGCGGTAAATCCTAGCGAGCCGGGGGTTAAAACATGAATATGTAACTAATTAGAGGGGCTAAAGCATTAAGTTATTTTTTATAGAACCAAAAAAAAATAACTAAATAAATTAAAATTAATGACTTAATTAAAGCTAGATCAATTAACTCATTAAATTACTTAACAAAATTTAACTACTAAATTAAATCAAATTAAAGCAAATAAAGATAAAAATTAAACCAAATTAAGGTAAATAAATAAAGATAAACTAGCAGCAATTAAACAAATAACTAAAATGGAACAAATAAATGAAAAATAAAAAATGATACCCAAATTCCCCAAAACCCGACCCAGTTTCCCTTTAAAGCCAGGTCCACATTCTTTTTTTATTTTTTCTCTTTTCTCTTTCCCCTTTTCTCTCTATTTTCTCTTTTCTTCCTTTTCTCTTTTCTTCCCTCCGCCCCTGCTCTCCTCTGATTTCTCTCTTCTCTTGACTCCCTCTCATTTCTCTCCTCTCTATCTTTCTCTCTCTCTCTCTCGCTATTCCCTCCTCTCTTCTCTCACGAGCTGCCTCTCTGTAGCTGTCTTGCAATTTCTTTTCCCCCCTCTATCTTTGTTTCTCTTTATCCGATTCCCTCAAATTCTCTCTTAGTTTCTCATCTCTCTCACACGCTCTCCTTCTATCTCTCTCTCTGTTTTGGTCCGATTTGAAAAATCAACAGGGAGGGGCTGCGTTTGTTGGTGAGGCGTGGAGGACACAGGGGAGGGGCTGATTAAATGGTGGTGGTGCTGTTATATGGGTGATGGACAGTTGCTCGCAAGTTGATTGGCATTTGTTCTTGGGTGTTGGAAATGCTATTTTGTGGCTTTGATTGCGAATTGGTTTGGGTGGAGATGTGCTTGCTGGTGAGGGGATGTCGTTGCTGTTGTTCTTTGTGGGGATTGTGCGATTATTTCTGTGATTGTTGTCTGGGGTTGGATTAATGGGATGGAGGTTTTGGCGAGGGTTGTGAGGGATGAGAGAATGTGATAGAGGGCTTGCTGACTGGTTGAATTGTGGGCTAGTGTTTGTTTTATTGTGTGAAATTATGTGTGAATTATATGTGAATTGTGTGTGTGTTTACTGATGTTGCTAATGGTGAATAATCCAACGGGTACTGGTGGTGCGATAGTAGAGCTGGTAGTTTCACTGGTGAGGATTAGGTGTTTTGAGGGCTGATTTCGATAATTTTGGTGGCATTTCTGGAGGTTGACAGTTGGGTTATGGTGGCTGCGATTTGGGGCGAGTTTCTGGGTTGTTGTTGATGTTGTGTTTATCAATGGCTAAAGTTTGAAATTGAGTTTTGTAGATATTGGAACATGATTCGATGGCGACAGGGCTGCGGTGGTGCGTTGTTCAGGTGGAAGCAGCAGCTGGTGGTTCTGAGGAGTTGTTATGGTAGGTGGATTGGAATGGTGTTTGGTGGCGTTGTGAGGCTATGTGACTGTTTGTCTTGTGATCCGGAGGCTGCTGGTAGTTTGGGCAGTGACTGATATGGTAGTATTTTAGTTATTGGATTTGTGATTTGAGTGATGGTTTTATTGTTTCTTTGCAGGTTGTTTTGTTGTTGCATGAGTGTGTCTATGAATGAGATGGTGAGGTTTGGAGTTTTGGTGATTTTTGGGAAATTTGCTGGAGATGGGGATCTGTCGGAGGTCTATTTTCTGGGCTGAGCAGTGAGAGGAATTGATGGAGGTTTCAGTGGGTTTGGTTGTCTCTAGTTAGTCTTAGAATTGCTGTAGGTTGAGTTGTTGATTGCTCCGGCAGGTGCAGGTGGTTGATTTGAGGTGGGGTTCAGGTGGTTTTGGTGGTGGCTTTCTAAAGCTGAAAGTAGCTGTTTAGGTGGTTTTGGGTTCTGATGAGAGTGGTCGGTGGTGAGGCGGTGGAAATATTGGTGGACCGATTTAATTGATAACTTTGCTATTGGAATTTTCTGTTTTTCAGGTTTAATTGCAGCTTATGGGACTGTAATTTGACTGAAATTGGTGAGTTGTAACTGAAAGGAAAGGGAGGTGGAGCAGGAGGCTGACTGATGATTTTGGGATTCCAGTGGAAATTGTTAAAGCTGGTGGTTGTTATGTTCACGGTGGATTTTGGTGGTGAAAGTGGTTGTACGGTGGTGGAGAAGGTAGCTGGGGGTTTCTGGTGGAGACGGTGGAATAGAGGAGCTCCGGTAGAGAGGGAAGAAATGATGAAAAACAATCACAGAAGAACAAGAATAAAACCCAGAAACACAACTAAAAGAAAAGTTCAGAAAAAATCAAAACCGAAAGAAAACTTAATGGATACAATAAAATTCTCAACAAGCATAAAAATTTAATCAGATTTACCCTAAAAATGAAAGCAAATTCAATAAAAGGAAGAGAAGAAGTTACCTTTTTGAAACTTCAAAATGATCTGATGACAAATCAGTGTAATTGGTTCGATGAACAGTAGTTTTATGGAAGAAGATGAACAGTAGAATTCTTTGAAGAAACGGCGCTGGTGTGTGTTTTGTGGTGTGGAGTGTGTGTTTTAATCTAAAAAAAACCAAAAGAAGAAGTGTTTTTGGGTTTTTATTTTTCATCCCTAAGTGGGGTATTTATACTGCACTTGTCTTGTTGGCCAAGAATACTGTAAAATAACAGAAATGCTACCGGTATTAAAAATGCTAATTTTATTAAAAAATATTTTTTAACCTCAAAATTAAAATTAATACAAAGAATCTGACAGAAATCTCTAAATTTTCAAAAATAATTCATATTAGATTTAAGAAATAAAAACTAGAGTTCAAAACTGATAAAAACGCGCTCGGGGTGTAAAATGACGGTTTTGCCCCTGAACAATGAAAATTTGTAGAAAAATAGCTATTGACCCCAAAAAATCATCAAAAACTACAAATAAGGTTAAAACACTAGAAAAGGCATTTACGACTCAAAATTTTGACAAAAAATGAACTTAGATTGTAAAATGACGATTTTGCCCTTGGGCAATGAAAATTCATAGAAAAATAGTTATTGTTCTCAGAAAATTATCAAAAATTACAAATAAGTTTAAAACACTAGAAAAAGCATTTGCGACTCAAAATTTGACAAAAAATGAACTCAGATTGTAAAATGACGATTTTGCCCTTGGGCAATGAAAATTCACAGAAAAAATAGTTATTGTTCTCAGAAAATTATCAAAAATTACAAATAATTTTAAAACACTGAAAAATGCATTTTTGACTCAAAATTGGTGAAAAATGAATTTAATTTGTAAAAATGACGATTTTGCCCTCGGGCAATGAAAATTCTCGGAAAAATAATTATCGACCTCAAAAATTACCAAAAAACTAAAATAAGTTTAAAACACTGAAAAATGCATTTTTTACTCAAAATTGGTGAAAAATGAATTTAATTTGTAAAAATGACGATTTTGCCCTCGGGCAATGAAAATTCTCGGAAAAATAATTATCGACCTCAAAAATTACCAAAAAACTAAAATAAGTTTAAAACACTGAAAAATGCATTTTTTACTCAAAATTGGTGAAAAATAAATTTAAATTGTAAAATGACGATTTTGCCCTCAACTAGTACAAAAAAATAAAAAAATACCAATTAAATCCAGAAAAATCATAAGAAATTAAAAAATTTACATAAAAGTAAAAATATGAATTTAAAACCCCCAAAAATTGATAGAAAAATATTTGCAGATAAAATTACTATTTTGCCCCCCAAATTATGGAAAAATTAAAAAATTTGTCCCAAAAGTGTAAACATGCCCCCCCAATGTTTGAAAATAAATGGTATGTCAAAATTTGGTGTCTACACTAGGGTCATGCATTTGTCATTTACTTTTCGAAATCTGACAGTCTAGACTTTGCATTCCATGATCTCTGATAGCCTAGGGTCATGCATTTGTCATTTACTCTTCTAAGTATGACAGCTCAGACTTTGCATTCCATGATTCTTGACAGTTCAAGATCATGCATTTGTTATTTACTTTTCCAAATATGACAGCCCAGACTTTGCATTCGATGATTCCTGACAACCTAGGATCATACATTTGTTATTTACTTTTTCAAGTCTAACACCTCAAACTTTGCATTCATCAATCCTGACAGCCCAGGATCATGCATTTGTTTTTTACATTTCAAGTCTGACAGCCCTAGACTTTGCATTCATCAACCTTGGTAGCCCAAGGTCATGCATCCGTCCAGCAGCCTGGTTGGCATATGTTTATTTACTTTTTCAAGTTTGGCAACCCAAATTTTGCATTCATCAACCTTGGCAGCCTAAGGCCATGTATCCGTCCAATAGCCTGGTCGGCTTTCAAGTTTGGTAGCCCAAACTTTACATTTATCAACTTTGGTAGCCCAAGGTTATGCATGGTTGGCAGCCCAACGCCCTTGGTAGCCCAAGGGCGTTTTGGTCTTTTAGTCATTTCTTGGAAGATAAGTCTTTTGTGCACTATAAATACCCCCACTTGGGGATTAAAAAAAGGAGAGAAAAAAAATAAAAAGCCTAGAGAGATTTTTAGTTTTTAGTTTTTAGTTTTAAATCAAGAACACCAAAAACACACACTTTTTCCTACATTTATCTTAAACTTTTCACCTAAAACACCAAGAACACACACCACATTTCTAGTACATCTTCAAATCTACACTTAGAGCACCTAGAACACACACTAGTGTATCTTCAAGTCTGCACCTAGAACGCCTAGAATACACACTAGTTGTGAGACCCCTCAAAAAGTCCCACATTGGTGGGAAGAAAAGAAAATGATTTGTATATAACATCCTACATTTGGGTTACTAAATAACTTGGCTTAAGCATTTTGAGCTCGTAGTTTAAAGCTCAAAAAGTTATTGGGCCAGTCCAAACGCGGGATGTTACAAATGGTATCAGAGCAAACCTCGTGTGGTCTCTGCACGGGGTGAGACTGGGTCTATGGTATTTGGGCCGGACTACGCAAGGAAGTGGATGAACTAAGTGCTGTGTGGGGCTAAATGCTACGTCGACCTAAGGGCAGGAGCCACCTCTAGAGACCGTACAAGCCACCTCTAGAATTCGATACAACCGAGTGGACAGTCCGGATTATGATATAGATTGGGCTTTGCGAGGACGCAAAGCCTGATAAAGAGGGGTGAATGTGAGACCCCTCAAAAAGTCCCACATTGGTGGGAAGAAAAGAAAATGATTTGTATATAACATCCTACGTTTGGGCTACTAAATAACTTGGCTTAAGCATTTTGAGCCCGTGGTTTAAAGCTCAAAAAGTTATTGGGCCAGTCCAAACGCGGGATGTTACACTAGTGTATCTTCAAACCTATACCTAGAACACCTAAAACACACACTAGTACATCTTTAACCTACACCTAGAACACCTAGAACACAAACCATCTCACACACTTCACACACTTCTCTCTCACACACTTCACATACCTCTCTCACACACTACACACACTTCACACACTTCTCCCTCACACACTTCACATACCTCTCTCACACGCTACATACACTGCACACTCACACTCTCACACACACCACACATACAGTAGGCTCACACATATACACACAGCCATTTGAACAGATATTCACACACAATTCACATCAACAACTACACACAATTATACACACAGACTCACATACACTAAACACGCATTTCACAAAAACAATACACGCAGATGCACACACACATACGCACAGTCAGTCAAACCCATTTCCATCCACAATCACACACACTCATCTTCTCGTGCGGCCTCCCTCAGCCCAAGTCACCACAAACCACCATCAGAAGTGCGGCCTCCCTCAGCCTAAGTCACCACAAACCACCATCAGAATTATAGTCAAAACTCCAACTCCCCTATTACCAGCATCAGCCAACCATACCAGCAGAACAACCTATAAAACCACAATCCTTGTCACAGCCTCAAGTCACCAGAAATCACCATTCATCATCACTGACTTCACCTGCGAAACAACAATCAGACACCATACATAGCCCATGACAACCATAATTATAACCATCCTTTACCCAATATCATCATCCTCGCTACCATTTTCAATCCTCCAATTCATTGTCAAACCCAAACAATACCAATTTCCACCACCCCTAGCATCTACTACTTTTTCATCGAAACCATCCAACACCACCGCCTGACTATCACAGGCCCCCCTCCCGTCTATCAAACCAATTACAACCTCCATACCCACCACCAAACAAGCCATCGGCTACCAGATTAACAGCTCCCATTCTAGCCTAATTTACCACTCACAGCCGAACCACAAATGCCCACAAACCTACACAAAAATCATTATCTCACTAGTAAATCACACACAAATACCTCAGTCAAGTCCCCATCACTACCATTACCAAGCGCTGCAACCAAGACACAACCAAAGCCTTCCCCTGCAACCACCATTTCCACCCCATATCTGCCAACAAACCAACAAAGCCACCATAACCATTTGCAAAAGAACAACACCCGGCTGAAGAATCCAATAAATCGCCCTTCCAGTAACCTAATTGACCGCTATCCATGGCCGGCCACCATCACAGAAACACATTGGCCACAGAACAATTGAACAGATTCAAACCTTTTCCATTAATCAATCCATGCCAGAACCACCTAAACTACTATTGCCTCCACTTCCCCTGTCATTACTGTCGAAGCCAATTCCCTTCCAAGAACCGCTGTTCAATTTCTCCACCAGCAAACCACCAACTAGCAAGCCCAGAGACAAACTACCAAATCAAACCATCAGTGACCACCGGTCATACACCCAAAACCTACCTCGCGCCACCACCATCACCACTGGACAACCAACAACACCACTCGCCGCCAGGACCACACGCCACCAACTCCATCGAACTGCCTGTAGCCCATCACGCTGCCACTGCCCCTTCATCGTCGCTTCACCACAGGTAAGCTCTCAGTCTTTTTGCCCATTTTTCATTTGTATACATTTTGATGACACTGAAATTATACTTAATCGTTTGTGCAAGAGGAATTTGTTCATTAGTTTGGATTTGGGAATTGGGGAATTGATTTGGGGGAGTCTAGAAACAGAACAGACGAAGAGAGAAGAGGGAGTGAGGAGAAATGAGACCAGATGAGAAGACATAGAGCAAAGAGAAAAATAGAGAGAAAGAAGAACAAAGGGAGGGAGGGAGAGAGAGAGAGAGAGAGAGAGAGAGAGAGAGAGAGAGAGAGAGAATAGTTGGAAAAGAAGAAAGAAAAGAGGGAAGAAGAGAATAAAGAGAGAAGAAAAGAAAGAAAGAAAAAAAAAGAGAAAAAGAAAAAAGATAGGTGAAGTCTTTTTTTGAAATTTGAAAAGGAAGAACGATTTTTGGGGGGTGGAGTGTTATTTTAATGTTTTGTTTTTCTTTAATCTATTTGATTTTCTATCTTGTTATTTAATTAATCGTGTCTGATTTGGCTTATATCCAGTTTAATGTAGTAATTAACTGAGTTAACTTAGTAATTTTTTTAGTAATTAGTATGCTTTCAATTTAGCTTAGCATTTTATTTTTATTTTTTTTCATATTTTATTTATTTATTTATTTTGTTTATGTTCATTTTGTCTTCTCCTAGGTTATTTGGTTGTAAAAATATACATTTATGTGTTAACCCTCATTTTTCTTGAATATTATTAACATGCCCTCAAAGATTCCATTTTTTGTGCAATTGAGTCCTTGCCTTTTATAAATTGACCCCCCCTAGTTTTAATTTCTTTAGTCAAGTCTTGATTAATTGCAAATGTGTTTTGGCTTCCTAGAATTTAGTGTTTTGTCCCCCAATTTACTTTAATTTTGAATCTCTACCCCCTAGACTTATGTGAATTTTCAATTTTGTCGCTTAAGTTTGTAAAAATTTTATTTTAGTCCCCTTAATTGCTAGAATTTATATTTTTTCCTAATTTTGTTAGTATTTCATATTCTAGCCTTTGTTTGTTTATACCAGAGGTACCTTAACATGTTTTTTTGTATTCTTAAAGCATTTGTACTGGGTCTTCGAGAGGTACCCCTATTTCTCACTAATTAATCTTTATGTGCCCCAATGTGACTTTATGTGATTTTTGTGCATGTTTCTTCACATATTTCTTAGTTTACATGCTTTTTGCGTATTTATTTGTTTTATGTTATTTAAAGTTCAAATTTTATTATTTTGGTAAAAAGTTCAATATTTTGTATTTAAATAGTTAATGTAATAAATAAGTTGCAGTTATATTATTTTAAGTAAAATTCTATACTTAGATAGCAAGTGTAATAAATAGGTCATTTTTATTTTATCCTCTTTTAAAGTATAACTAAATCCCCTGGTGTAATAGTTAGGCCTTGTGTGTTTTTGCATACTTACGTGCTTATTTGTTTTACCGCTTTCTTTAAGGTTTTGCATTTGGATATCATGCTTACACTGTTATGTGCTCCTACGTGCTCTTATATGCCTTATATGTTTATTTGTTTTTATTTCTCATTTTAATATTTAAATAATATTTTATGTTATTCCGTCACCACACTAGTCCAACGCTAGTCGTGGCTTTATCGCTTTTCCCGCTAGTCCAACGCTAGTGGGAATCCCTAGAAAGGGCTAGTCCAACACTAGACCCCTAAGGCATTTTAGTACTAGGTACACTTGTATACATTTTACATCCCACTTCATACACTTTTCATTTTCTTTCCATTTTGCATGATTTTTATTACTATTATTATTTATTTATTTTGACACATCTTCAAGTGCATGACATCTAGGTTGCATTTCACTTAGAATTTAGGTCATTTTGTGTGCTCAGACTAGAAATAGTCGCCTACTTATGTGGAAAGCGGTGGTGTGTATGCCGTTCCTCCCTCCTGTGAGTTGGAACATTCATTCACGAGATATTAGTTTCCGGTACCCGTTATGATGCATTCTCACTTTTTTCAATCACTTACTATTTCTAGTATTATTTTCCTTGTTTCTTTTTTGCATTACATTTTGTATTCACACTCGTGATTCCCTCGAGGCCTCATTCCGGGTTTCATAATTAATGCGATAATTCCGATCAAACCTTGACGGAACATTTCAACTCTCCCGATACCACATTTAGATTTAGGATTTACATTCATTTAGATACCTCTGAACGCGAGCCTCGGTTAGGAAGAAAGGGTGCCTTAAGTGCGAGCCTTTGCCTTCTCTTTCTTCAAATGTGACTTCCGGACCTTTTTCTCTCGTTTTTTCCTTAGACCAGAGTCGGAAAAGGTTTTTTTTTTAAATATTTTTCTAAAATTTTTACTTTTGTTTTGTTAAACAATTTTTTGGGTGACTTGGTACACCCTAACTCCATACCAAGTGGCGACTCCAATTCTTATAAATAAAACCCTTTTTTCAAAAATCAGTTGGCCAAAACCATCGCACTTTTAGTCCCGGCCTTACTTTATTTTAAAATACCATTTTTCCTAAAAAATACATTTTTTACTAAAAACTCAATTTTTATCACACATGCACAATTTTTTCAAAACCTATCTTTTCAAAGGAAGTCACCGGATTGGACCGTATTTTTGAGATGCGACAATCAACGACCTCACTACCAGTACCTTTTATTTACAATTTTTCGGACGTGACACCAAGGTTTGGCGATCCAAAACCAAACAAATCATTTGCTGACATTTTGAGGGATGTAGCGATTTTTTCTCCATGCAAAATCAAGCCCGTTTCTAAGTTCAGAGGGGAACCAACAGCGGTTTTCTCTTGCTGAGGAAATTACCAAGATGGCGGCTCCTTTTAAGCATGCCTTGATCGGAAAATTCTCACAAGGAAGGCCCTAGCTTAGAAGCTATTCGCAAGACGTTTCATACCATTGGTTTTTAGGTAGGTTTCTCAGTTGGTTTGATGTATTCAAGGCACATTCTTATTCGATTTGTTTTGGAGGAAAATTATCTACGTTGTTTGATGAAAGGTTTATGGATGATTGTTGACTTTCCAATGCAAATGTTTAAATGGAGCCCTGACTTTAAGCTGAATGTGGAATCAACCCACGCTCCAGTATGGATTTCACTACACTATCTGCCTATTCATTTTTTTGAGAAGACAGCCTTGTTTTCGTTTGCGAGTGCAGTTGGAAATCCTCTTAAGATTGATGCAGCGACAGCTAGTATGTCAAGACCAAATGTTGCGTGCATTTGCGTTGATCTAGATTTATCACAAGAACATCCCAGTCGTGTCTGGATTGGTACAGATCAGGACGGCTTCTGGTAGAAGATCACATACGAAAACAGGCCACAATACTGCTTCCTGTGCTGTAAACAAGGCCATTCAAAATCAAACTGTCGCACACAAAAATCTTGTGAGATGATGCAGTGGAAGGAGAAGCAAAAAGATGAACTGTAGCAGAAAAACAAGGATGCCTATACGTCTGATATTGAGCATGCTCCTCAACAGAAACAATTAGAAATGGTAACTTCAGACTTGTAGATGGTGAACAGGTTCTCAGAACTAGCGACTGATGTCATGGAAGAGGGGAAGATATTTCATGAGAAACTTGCTGATCAGGATCAAGGAACAGATAAGCAGTCAGGTGAGACACAATAGATGATTCATGCTGTAGTAGAATGTCATGATCAGGTGCAGCAGTTGAAGGAAAAACATGTGGGTCATGCAGTTCTGCAGAATAGCGATGCAAGTGCAATGAATTCTAACCTACATGCAATCAACATTCAGGTTACAAAGCAGAATGGGAAGACCTCTCAAGGAGTGACCTTCGCAAGTGTAGAGGCTTTGGGATCAATGCAGCTGCACAGTCATGTGCTTGGGAAAATTATGGATGACTCGAAGGTTCCAAAAATTGAAAGAGTTTCACTTGGGAATAACTCTTTATCAGATTCGGAGCAAGTGTTTGGTGAGAGGCAGCCTACAAATCTAATTCAAAGCTTGAAGTCATTTAGTGAATTGCCTAGTAGAAGATTGCCCAAAGAAGTTGATGAGGAAGGTTTTGTCGCGGTTCTGTCAATAAACAAGGAAGAAGAAAACTCACATTCGGATCCCAAGGCAAGTGCTCACTAGACAAGCCTCCAGGGCATTCATTAGTAACTCTCATTTGGTTATTAATGAATAATATTTTAGTACGGAATATCTGCGGAGTCCATCATTTGAAATGTTTGATTAAAATGCATGGCATTTCATTAGTAGCTTTTTTAGAGCCTATGGTTGCTGTAGGGAGTGAAAGCATAATGCAAGTTATTCCACCATTATTTTCATCAGATCAGAATGCCCTATTGTTACAAGAGGTATCAATGGAGGAGCTGCGTCGAGTTGTTTTGGAGTTAGACGAAGATAGTGCTCCAGGACCTGATGATTTTTTGGGAATTTTCTTTGTTCATTGTTGGGATATTATTGCAACAAATTTATTGCAAGTAGTGAGGGACTTTATGGCTAGTGTTCCAATTCCTAAAAGCATTGCTAGCTCTCTTATTATTCTCATACCAAAGAAGCATAATCCATCCAATTTTGTAAACTTTCGACCCATTAGCCTCAGCACATTCACAAACAAAATTTTCACCAAAATTTTGGCCAACAGGATGCGGCTGGTACTTCTATGTCTTATTTCTCCAGAGCAATCAGCTTTTGTGATAAGAAGAGAAATTGCTGAAAATGTTTTGCTTGCACAGGAGGTGATTGCATCAATTGATAAGAAAGCTAGAGGACACAATTGTATTGTTAAATTGGATATGATGAAGGCCTTTGATAAGGTTTCTTGGAGTTTCTTGCAATTGGTTTTGAGAAAATTTGGCTTTGCTGAGCATTTCATCCAACTTGTTTTGGGCAATTTTTCTCAGAGTTGGTTTTCAATTATGATAAATGGTATGCCTAGGGGGTTTTTTCAAGCAACTAGAAGGGTCAAGCAAGGAAATCTAATGTCACCAATTCTTTTTATACTTGTGGCTGAAGTCTTAAGTAGGGGTTTAAAAGAGGAAATGGAAATGGGTAGAATTTGTCCATTTGCCCTTCCAAGAGGTTGCCCTATCATCACACACTTAGTGTATACAAATGATATTGTGATTTTTATGCGAGCAAATAAGAAGTCAGTGGTGAATTTGATGAACTTTTTGGAGGCCTATCAAAGAGGTTCTGGGCAAAAAATTAATATCTTGAAGAGTTTTTTCATAGTCTCAAAGAAGTGTGGTGTGGCACAAAGATACATGATTGAATGGTTAACAAGAATGAAACGCGGCTCTTTTCCTTTTTTCTATTTGGGTTGTAACTTGTACTCGAGTAGGAAAAAGGCTGTTTATTTTCAATTCATAATTGATAAATTTGTTGCAAAGATTGCAAGGTGGAAGAAAAAGTTGCTATCACAAGGTGGAAGATTAATACTCATTAAGCATGTTTTGGCCTCAATTCAATTACATGTTTTTGTAGTTATGGAGCCATCCAAAAAAATTTTCAAGCAACTTCAACAGATAATGGTAGATTTTTTTTTGGGGGGGAGACATATTTTAAAGCCATGAAGCATTAGGCCAAATGGAATGATTTATGCTTTCCAACAATTGAAGGAGGGCTGGACACTAAGAAGTTTTGAGGACATGATGAAGGCTTTTAGTTATAAATTGTGCTGGAAATACATGCAATCTAGATCCTTGTGGGCTGCCTTTATGGCTGCCAAGTATGGGTGGTTGGATGGTGGTCATGGGAGGCCTGATTATTTCGCCTGTTTGGAGAAGAATGGTGGCTGTCTAGCCTGGATTTCAGCAACATGTATGCAAGATTGATCAAGACGATGAGCCAATCTGGACTCTTAATCCAACTAGGTAAACTTTACTATTTTGTCTGCTTGGGATGAGGTTAGGAAAAAACATGTGATCTTGAGTTCAATGAGGCTGATATGGGATTCTAGATTGCCATGCAAAATTTCAATTTTTATGTGGAAAATGCTGAATGAGTTTTTGCCTTTTGCTGACATGCTTACTCAGATGGGTTTTCATCTCCATCTAAGTGTTATTTTTGTGAGGAGGAAGAAACTCTAGATCATGCTTTTGTTGATTGTGCTTCTGCTAAGTTTATATGGGCATATTATTCACTGTCTCTTGAATGTTTCCCATAAGCCGTTGAGTGGTGTTAGACAGCAAGTGCAGCACTGGTGGCTTCATGCATCATCTACCACTGTGATGGGTCAACTGTTAATAATATTTCCTTCACTAATTTGTTGGGAGATCTGGAAGGCTAGAAACATTGGTTTTTATGAAGGTAAATTGATATCATCATGGTTGATATGCAACAACATACAGCAGGGTGGTGTTAGAGATTTCACGAGCCAGACCTTTTACCTAACTCTGTGTTGAAGATATACGGTTGCTTAATTTGGGGTTAATATTCCTTTTGAAGTAGCAGAGGCTAAAAATTCCAACATTGATTTCTTGGACATTTCGCAGGACAGGTTTTGTGAAGCTTAATGTGGATAGGATCTTCAAGGGGAAATCCAGGGTCTTTCAGGTGGAGGGGGTGTTATTAGAGATGGGGAATGGTCGTGTACTATTTGCTTTCTCATCCTATTTTGGGGAGATGACTGAACATGGAAGCTTAATGTTTAGCTTTGAAGGAAGGGATTGTACGATGCATCAATCTTAATTTTAGCAAAGTCCATGTTGAAATTGATTCTCAAGTTTTGGTAAAAATGGTGAAAAAGGAAATAAATATTCCATGGAAGCTCAGAATGAGGCTAAATGAAATTGATGGCTTGACTAAGGATAAGGATTATCAATTCTCTCATGTGTTTAGGGAGGCAACTGCTGTTGCAAATGCTTTAGCGACTTTGGCAAGTGCAACTACAACAAATCAAACCTTTATTTGTAATAATCTTCCAAAGCAGATTTTAGGATTAGCTTTATTAGATATGCAATGTACGCCTTATATAAGATTAGTGTAATTTGTACTTATTTCTGAGGTAAGGTTTTATGCCCCCCTCATCTTTTATTAATAAAATTTAGGAGTGGCGCCCTCCCCCGTGTACGGGGTTAGCCAATAAAAAAAAAGGCTTTTTAGAAAACATTTTTATGAAAAAGCAAAAGAAGTGATAAAACCCTTTTTGAATGACTCCAGGTCTTTGAAAATAAGAGAAAACTTTTTAAACAAGAATAAGGCTTTGTGATAATTTTTTGAGTTCAAAAACTATTTTTTATGTGATGCGTACATAGCCGGGGCAAAAATGTCATTTTGGCACATAATTGTCTTTTATGTCTATTTTGGTTTCTAAATTCATATTTTTGTATTTTTAAGAAAATTTCTAAGGTCAATTGCATTTTCTTTTCATTACATTGGCCAAATAATGAAAATTATCACAAATTTCTGACACATAAAAACAATTTTTGTGTTCAAAATAGTTTTTGAACCCAAAAAATTATCACGAACTTAGAATATGCTTAAAAGTATAAAATATGAATTTGGGATTCAAAAATAACCAAAAAAGGCATTCACTAGTTCATCCAGAAAAATTACAAAATTTAGAAATTTGTACAAGGTGTAAAACATGAATTGAAAAATAAAAAATTGGTGAAAGAAGTGTTTACATGCTGAAATTACAATTTTTCCAGAAGATTTTTGCACACTTTCCCTAGAAACTAGATTTTGCATTTGAAAACTAGAAACTGCCCCCCAAGATATTAGAAAATAAAGTGGTATATTAAAATTTGGTATCTATAGCTTTATTATTTCTAAAACTAAAATTCTCCAATCCAAACACTATCCTAGTATAGAATATATCCAAGTTGAACTACCTCAATTACTTTTACTTAAAACCTACAAACCAACCTAAACACTAACCCTAAAAAACCCTAAACCAAAAACCCTAACCAATTATGCTACAACAAAAAAAAGGGAACAGTACCACTGCGTTTGGGTAGGTGGAGGGCCTACCGCACTTCTGAAACACGGTAGGCTTGTCAGAATTAAAAAAAAAAATTTGTCCACAGCATTTCGTGCAATGTGGCTGTTAAAGCCACATTTGCTTGATTATTTTTTTTATCAATAAATTGATCAATAAGCCTTTATGGCTGTGGTGTTCCATGGTCGTGGTAGTGGTCATGCTCGATGATGGTGTTTGAATTGGTGGTCGTACACAGTTGTGGCAGTAGTAGTTCGAGGCAGTGTTTGTATTTAACATATAATGAGTGTCAATGATATCCCTTTCGCTATACTATGGATACTTAGGCAAGTGCACCTATCGTTTCCAGTAGTACAGTGTACAGGAGTACCGAGTGTCGTATCCCACAGGGACTATGTGAGTACTAGTATTAACCTTCTTTCTATTATCTAACCTCACAAAGTGAATGACGAATTAAATGAAAATACAAATTAGCTAAAACTAATTATCTAACTAAATGACAATATAGAATATAGTAGAGAGAATGGACAAAAGTAGAGGTGAATTTAGATGAAGAATTCCCCTAAACCAACATGCCAAGACTCTAACTTGATTAATGATTAACCCAATTGCTTAGACCCTAGAATCCCTAATGTGAATTATATCCTCTCTCAAGTGAACCAATTCCTACCTTCTCGGTTGATTAATTGGAATCTCTTCTCAATTAAAACCCCTAAAAGATGCAATTTCTAATCAATGGACTCTATTTGTAGTTGAGCTTTAATCCTAAAACTCAACTTAGGAAGAACTCATGTAATCCTATCTCTAGCAATTCATTCAAGTTCTCTCTATTCATGAAGTGATCTAATCATATGTGCAATCTCTCGATATACCCATACAAAATCAATACTTGAATTGAAGGATGCATGCAAATCCCAATCCAAAACACAAATAAACTCATGAATAAATCTAAGAACAAAGTGGGTCTTTCATTAAATCAAGAATAAAATCATAGACATAAGAATCTAGGGTTCATCCCATCTAAATCATAAACAACTCAATTCATAATTACAAGAATAAAATTAACAAAAGACAAGAAAGAAAGAGAAAGCTCATTCTCATGCAGCCCTCTTGAATCCTCCCTTGCATCTTGATAAAATCTTCTTGCTTTCACCATTGAAGCCCTTGAGTTGTCCCTCTACTCTTGCTTTCTCCTCCCTACATCACTCTAGATGTGCCAAATATGTGTTTTTGAGGTGTCTGCGGCGTGTGTGTGTTTTCTCCCGAGTTAGGGTTCTTCTCCTCGTCAAATGGCCAGTTTAGCTGCTAAATACGCTGCAGATTCTGTGAAGAAACCGCGGCATAAACCGCGCGCGGGTTGTCGCGCGGTTTGTTCACTTAATTTCTGAATGGAAACCGCAGCACAAATCGCGCGCGGGTTGTCACGCGGTTTGTCTACGTCAGATTTGGCCTCAAAGGCAGCCGAATTAGCTTTTCCTTAAAACACAAAAGTTGTAGCCCCTTGAGATAGCTTTCCAAAACATCAAAAATCATTTCATTTAGAGCTCTGTAGCCAGAGATATACTCAAAATACTAAGAACTGGTCGGAACAGGCCTTGCAGTGCAAATGTGCTTCAGTAACTTGGGATTTTGACCATTGAAACGTGAGAACTGGACTTTGATGTCTTCGTATGAATTGTAGAAAATTGTCTTAGCTTCAAAATACTTCAAGATTCATCCCAATCCAATGTCTCTAGCTCTAGATATGACCAAAACACTGAAATATGTCCAAGCTGCCAAACTGTTTCCATTCCAATTCTTCTTCGCCTATTTCTTCATTGCACTCCAATCAATTGAAATCGAGTTGAAGCTATCAAAACCCTACAAAATGGTGTAAAAACACTTTTAAATCATGCATTTACACAATTTGACATTAAAATCATAAAAGAGAAGAAATAGCTAAGAAATAGAGAAAAACTCATGGAAAACCCTAAAAACCTAACCTAAAAAAAACTAGTTCACTTTAGCACTTATCAGTCAACTTAAATTGGAGGAGGTTATATTTTACTCCTCTGATGTAAAAAATTTAATGTTCATATGAATTCCTTCAAGAACATGGCCTTGACACACAAAGCAAATGTTATTGTCAGAGCAAATTTTATCTAATTAGAGCAATTTTTTGAATGACAAAATTATCCTCCATGTTTGAATACCCAATCCAATTAAATTTTTTACCACTCCTCTCCTCTCCTCCTACACCCCCCTTCGCCCCTTTGCTTCCTACCTATTCTTCTCTTCTACTCCACTAGCTACACCTTCCAGTTTCTTCCCATCCTTTTTCTGCTCGTTTCCGCTCATACCTCACAGTTCATCCACCAAGCAAAAAACAAATAATTCTGTCCACCTTTTTCAACTACTTGTTCTTTGGCTGCCATCCCATTCCACAATTTCCTCACATATTAAAAAAATATCGAGTAGTCCAAATCAATCGATGCAAATTTCAGGCCACAATCAACTTATCAAGTGAAAAAAGTTGTATCAATAAAATTTTGCATTAGTTTTATTACCTTAATAGGATCGTTTAGTAATTTTTTAAATCCTATAGTAATTTTTGAAGTATTAAATATTAAACAAAGAAGGATTTGTTAATATTTATGTTTTGTTCAACAAAGAAAGATTCATAAAAACAAAATCTAAAAAAAAAATGGGAGAAAGATAAAATAATAGTTTCACAAAACGCACAAAACAAGGAGAATAGGGGGTGAGCGAGAAGCCACCAACCTCCAAAAATTTTTTGGGGAGTTGCAGAAGGAAAGAGGGAAATGCAGAGCCGACAAACAATAGGATAGGGAAAGAGAAAATGACAGATTAGTCTGTAATGCTTTGTTACTTTGTGGAATTCATGAAAGGATGAGTTGGAGTAATTACTATAAAGTATGGAGGATAATTTTGTCAAAATGTAAATGTCAAAGTCATTAATAAAAGGACTCACATTCTTTTTATGATATTTGAATTTTTTAAAAAGCTGAAAATAATTTCCGGATGACATTTACATAGTTTTTCAAAATTTTGCTGGTTAAATTAGCTAACATTTGTCAAATGTCTTTTGCTTTTCAAAACTGAAAAGTTTAAAGATCAAAAATTAGATTTTGCAAGTTTAAAGAAGGAAACAAATCAATGCACAAATTATATATAAGCCAACTCATTGAACATAAATGAGAAATGACATTACTTTGCAGTGGCAAATTTATAGCTTAATAACTAAAACTATGCCTTTTTCATAGTATGTTGACTTTCGGGTTGGTCAACAAGGTCCTATTTGATGTCTCTGAATCCTACCAATTTTCGTCCCTGAGATTGAGATCTCCATATGGAATCTCCAAGATATACTACTGATTATTGATACATACAATGCAATCAGAATTTTTGATACTACGTTGGGAATTAAGAAGACTGAATTTACAATAGGTGTCTTAGGACAGGTATCATACAATAATTTTAAATGAAAATTATTATAGTTTTATTCATGAGAAAGTAAAAGAAAAGTACACTTCAATCTCATGTTATAATAGTCGGAACTCAGATTATATAATATAACAGCTTCGAACAAAAAAAGCTTTAAAGAAACAAGCCTCAAGGTAAATTTTAATTATGAAATAATGGGCAGCGTAGGCAGCAGCGTTAATTAGTTGTAAGCATCTGGATTTGCAAGAAGGTAAGCCTCAACAGCCTTCAACATGGCCAAGGCCTTTTCTTTTCCTGTCTTAATTTTTTCTTTTCCTCCCTCAATTTGTTCTTCTGTAAGATGGATATCACCCTTGGTCTGTAACATGGATATCACCCTTGGTGTGGTATATGCTGCTAGTTTTGCAGATTGACCCTCCATCAGCAACGGCTTCAATTTTGATAACATAAGAGACCATCTCAATCGCATCCTTCACTGCATCACCTTCAATTACGGTATAACTATAAGTGAAGTTGTCTTTGTCAAGTCCGTCAACTCTATGCTTAGCACCTTAAATTGGCTACCTAAAATTGAAACAAAAGGAAATTATTAATTTTTAAATGTAATAATTTCAAGAATGATAATTCGCATCTGCATAAAACAAAAGAACAATGAATGATTTAGAAAAAGTATAAGAGTAATAATGTGATTCTTGATTAGAATTAACCTTCGCCAAAAGTAATTAGTTTAATAGATCCCACTTCTCCATCTCCTTCAAGGATTTCAACACTCTTAATTGCTTGTGGTAAGACCTTGCAAATGCGATTGTCATCAGGGATGAAGGCTTTGAACAATCTTGCAGGAGGGATTGAGGAGGTGACCTCATGATCACAAGTGACGGGCCATGATGACTTGATTTTAATAGGGATGGAAAACTAAATGAAAAGCAAAGCTTTCAGTATTTCCTGAAGAAGTTGACGATGCAAATCTACGATGAGAGAAGGTACTTATGGACTGAAATTGTTATGTGAATCGAAGTGAAAAATACTCGGGTGTGTTTCGTGGTCAGTTTTGGCGTGAGAAAAATATTTGGCATCGAAAGGCTTCTTATGTTGCCTTGATTTGGTAATAGGGATGGAAAACTAATTAAAAAGGAAAGCTTTCACAAGATGGCATTCAGAAAAAAATGTCACCAATTTCAGTACATCTTCCATCTATACAGATTAACTATAAATACGAAAGTTCTTGATTCTACTAAAATGGCAGAGCCAACGTACTTCTCGGGTTGGCAGAGGATATATAAACATAGCAATTCTTGTGAAAACATTGCCAAAAAGAATATTCGCATTTATAAATGGCCCAGAGAAAGAAAATACTCACAATTTTTTCTGACAACAAACGTGAGGGCTTGATCAGGGCAATCTTTGCTGCGAGCTATCCAAGCTGATGCTATTTTGCCTTGGTGAAGGAGCGGAAGCTGGTTTTGGCGCCCCTTTTGGCAGAAATGCATAGAAAGTATGATCAGGAGGATGGTGATGTAGCACTGCAGGCTTAAACTTGAAAAACTGTGTATCCCTTGTACCATGAACATGATGTTGATCAACGAATAAAACCCCAAATAAAATCACAAGAAGTGGTAAAAACCTTAGAACTCTTTTGCCTTTTTGAGACATTGGGGCTGGTCTAGCTTTCGGTATTTCCTGAAGAAGATGATGGTGCAAACCTACGATGAGAGAGGATACTTATACACTGAAATTGTTGTGTGAATCGAAGTGCAAAATGCTTTGGGTGCGTTCGTGGTCAGTTTTGTCGTGAGAAAAATATTTGGTATCAAAAGGCTTCTTATGTTGACTTCTAGAAATCCGATTGGGACATGACGGAAATGACTTTAATTTTCAAGATGTCGTCAAGGAACATTTGCTAGATAATTTTCCCTCTGGACCATTTCGCATTTACATGTTTCTGTCAATTTTCAGATTGCAACTTCAACTTTTACTTCTGTTCTTTTTTCTCCCTAAATTGTCTAAATATTGTCAGGTTACACCGTAAACTTTTTATTGGGAAACAGTGCACCTTAATCAATTTGTAAAAATTTCTATATTCTGAACCAATTTAAGGAAACACATGAATAGGGTGTATACATACGCCACGTCATACTTCCTTCTCAAATGTTAAAAATTGACCTTTTAGCTTTATTACAACGGTGTCATCCATTGTGTTTGTTGAACATTTGATCAATCTTTTGCAAACATAATGGATTCAACGCAATCGGAATTTCCTAAATCAATATGGGAATTGTGAAAATTAAATTTTACGAAGTGGAAACAAAAAAATTGATTACTCTAACCACTAAGCATACACGTATATAAAAAAATAGATTTGAAGGAGTTCATTGAACATATACCCCTCAAGTATACACCAAGTCATCGGAGACTGCTTCACAAGCATCAAGTCTCTAACAATATCCACACATACAAAGTTTATAGAGCCTCCAAGAGTTTAGTTATTGCTTTCTAGTTGCTAGCTACATTAAGAATGAATAATCAATTGCTGGAGAATAAAAACTAAAAATTTCCTTGTAGAAAAGCCAAAAATACTACTAGGTTTATGAATAGTTGGAATCAAACATCAATTTGGTTATTTAGTTGGACATCGTGGGTCTTGAGTCATGGGGTGAAATTGCCAGGAATGTGCGTTAGTTATGGTGACAGGATTAATATTAAATAGTTTTAAAGGATATTTCATTATGTTGAATTATTTTGTTTGTTCTTAAAAAATTGATTGTTTATTTAGTGAATTACTTTCAGAGTCAGAAGATGCGGTAGTTTTAGTTTTATTACATAATGAAATAGAGATAACTGCATTCTAGTAATAACGAAAACATTTTATGACTATCTTATTTCATCAAATTATGTATAGGTTGGGAATTTTGGGACATTCTTATAATCGTTAAATTATATATAGGTCATAGGGGTTAAATTTGTCTAACTTCTCATTAGGGAAGGGAGGTGATGAAACTTTGAGCTCTTGAATTGTCTCTCTGTAACCGTAATTTTTAAAAGTTGTTTTTTTTTGAATAAATGACTTTTTGCATTGGATGTTCATACAAAAAAATTGGTGTGAGCACAAGTTATGTGAATGTTTTATTTTGTGAAAATTCGTGAGTGGTTGTTTACTGGAAATAAATGTGAATGAATGTTGCCCGCATTACAATTTTGATATTTGTTGTTGTGGCTCACGGTTAAACTTTGGATATATTGCCAGGAGCTTGTTCCCCATTCTCTAATTGTTTGGACCCTTTCCTAGCCAAATATAATAGTTAAGAACTTGGATTATCTAGACCCTCCTAGTGAGATATAATAGTTAAGACTGGATCTAGTTAGTTGATTATACCTTAATGGATCGTTTAGCCTGTCCAGCTAAGATATTATTGATTTTGTTAGTTTGATATTAATATGAAAATTTGTTAATGATATTGAATGCTGCTCACACATATGTATCTATATGTATAAAATTGATTTTTTTGGCTAACTCAAATATGTGTATGAATGCATGTTGGGAACTGTGAATCTATTTTTGCAAAATATTATCTATAATGTGCTTGTCCTGGTGGGTGCGGAAATGAGCTATTTATTGAGCATTATTTATGATTATCCTGCCCTTAATGTTATTTGTGTAGATTCAACTAATAACCTTGAGTACGAATGAAAGACCTAGTAACCGGGTTGGCAGATTGTTCATAATCTTAGTTTGGACTTAGATTATTAGTGATTTAAATAACTATGACACGTGTTGCCTAGACATTATTGGCTTTTACTTTTGAAATTTAATTTCTTTTAGTATTGACCTTTTTAAGCACGGTTTCAGTTTCGTTGTATGGACTATTTAATTATTATAGAATATTTGAATAATTTGACATATGGATGATTTAGTTATTATGGAATATTTGGATGGTTATAGAATATGTTATTAATTGTTTTAAATTTTGCTCTCGTACTAAGCCTAGCATCTTGAGATAAAATTCAAGGTCGGCATACTGTATCCCCGATTTTGGACTGTGACATTTAGTGTTATTAGAGGTTAGGTTTGAATTCTATATTTATTGCTAAGATTGGCTTGTCTATATGGTTCAAAATTGGAGTGACTTTTGGTTTGAATTCTGTATTAGGTACTAAGATTGGCTTGTATATTTGGCAAGAAATTAGAGTGAGTTCAGGTTTGAATCCAGTGTCTAGCGTTAAGATTGACAAGTATGTTGGGCAAGAAATTGAGGTTGGGTCAATTTACTCTTTGATTGGCCAACTTAAGTTGTGAGTTGCCGTTATTTCAATTCTAGTGCCTGAGAACATATGTGAATGTGTTTTAAAATGAATTTGGTTAATTTTATTAGTTTGACTTCAGTTGTTTGAGGCTAACTATAAGTATTTGTTTATTTAGAATATGTCACCTAAGAAGCGAAAGCCGGTTGAGAAAGGGTATGGAAAAAGAAGAAGAGAAACCTCATAGAATATGGACACCAGGAGATAAAATTATTGAGTCAAAAATAATGTAGAGTAGCCATAAAAGTGGTCATTGGAATAAGAACCTTAGAGCCAATTTAGTGAGAATAACGATGTCAGACCTTGATGTAATATTAGGCATAAACTAGTTAACTCATAATTACACCTATTTAATTGTAGAAAAAAGTAAGTTAGATTTTGCCTACGTGAATGAGAGGATTTTATTTTCCAAGGGTGCACTGAAAGAAAGTATAGATAGGTGACTTTGATATTATCCATTCTAAAGACCTAGAAGGAACTTAAAAAGAGGTGTGATGAATACCTAGTTTATGTGATATGCTCGAAGAAGAAATTATAAAAGTTAAAGAATTTTTTTGTGGTAAGAGATTACTAGGATATTTTCCTTGAAATGCTACTAGGACTACATCCTGAGTGAGAAATTGAGTTTGAGATCAATTAGCGCAATGAGCCACTTCTAGCTCAAAGAACCCCCTAAAAAATTAGTTTCAGCATAACTCAAGAAATTAAAGGCACAATTGCAAGATTTGTTATAAAAAATTATCTATCGTAGTATATGACCACGAGAGTTGTAGAGATGTTTGTGAAAAAGATGGATAGTAGTCTTAGAATATATCAACTACTAAGAGTTGAAAAAGATCACAATCAAGAATAAGTATCCGTTGGCGAGAATAGATTTTCTCAAACATTGATTTGTAGTGAGGATACCTTTAGCTAAGTTTATGTACCAATAACCTTTCGAAAAGTGCATTTTGAACTAGGTATGTCCACTATAAATTTTTGGTGATGTCATTTGGTTTGACTAATAGTTCTGTAACTTTCACGGACTTAATGTATAAGGCATTCAAACTCCAATTAAGTAAATTTATAGTGGTATTTATTGATGACATTTTTGTTTACTCTCTAAATGATACGAAGCATGAGAGTCACCTTAGAGTTGTGCTATAGACTCTAAGGTAGGAGAGGTTGCACACAAAATTTAGCAAGCTTGAATTTTGGCTATTATTTTTATGCCATATGATGGGTAGCAATTGATCTCTCACCAAAAAAAAAAAAAAAAAAAAAAGAAAAAAAGAAAAAAAACATTGAATGACTAATAGTTGCCAAGAGTGTTGATAGGTGCTAGAATAGAGAGTAGGAATAGAGTCAAAAGTACAGATTTATGGTAGATTTTTTCCCGTATGTGTTGTATTTTGCCCTATCTGAGTGCAATGTTTTTGTTTGTTGTGTTTATTGATTTAGTGCTAATTTATGCTATTAATTGGCTTGTGTAGGTGCTTTGAGGCTAAGGCATTGTCGATTGGAAGGTCTATGAAGTGTTCCTAATGAGATTGATAATGAAGTAAAGTGGGATGAATGATACAACTAAAGTTGGAGGAGAATTAGTCAAGTGCCAAGGTCAAAAATGAAGGAAGAAACGCCCAAGTTGAGCTATAGGATAGCTACCTATGGATGTTGCTGCGGATGCTATGCAAAGTGAAGCTGGGAGAGAAAATGCGAGCATTTAGTCTCATGGTTTTGAGACAAAAACTTTGTTGAACGAGAATCCAGGCACGGTTGCTCAGCGGACAAGTCAGCGAATTCTAGGCAAAAGGACTAAACGTGGGTTTTGGTGAGCGAAGCCTAGGCGATTTTTGGTATGGATGTTTAACGGGTTTTAGTAGCTTTAAATGATTTTTGACGGGCCCTTTTAGGAGAAGCAAGACTCATAAGGATAGGAAGCCTCTTATATATTAGTTTTAAGGGGAACATATATATGAGAGATTGGGGCTTAGAAAAAACACACACTTGACACTTAGAAAACACGTAGCATAAGGGATAGCAAAAGGAAGGATTTTTTGTAATCAACACAAGAAACAAAGAATTGTGATTGTGGGGCAAAGTATTGCAATAAAGACTAAGCTTTCTCACCTCTTGTCTCTTGGTTTTGAGTGATTATGAATTCTTTGTACAATGTTTTGATTTTTTTTTATGATTCCTTCCATGGATAATTGACGTGGTGTAGATTAGGCATAGTAAATAAGTACAATTACACATAATCAAGTAATAAAACCTAATCTCCCAACTTAATCCGCAAGTGCACGGGTCTATTATAGTACTTGGAGTATTAGGAGTCGAATCCCACTAGGAATCAAATATGTGCAATTACTAAAGCTTTTTCATTAACTTTTATTATCTAAACACAATCAAAATAAGATGGATATGGGGTCCCTTCAATAGAATATGTATATGATTGAGAACTTTTGTAGAACCAAAGCTAAGAAGCCTAAAACATAGAATCCACTAATGAATCTTGCATGAATGACTTACTAAGTTTTGCCTTACCTTGTTTAGAATCCAATGCCACAAGAGTCATAACTAGATCTCTCTCTATGCAATGACAAGATTCCAACTATTTTCATGATGAAATCCTACGAAAATATGAATTGTAATAATTCACTTAAGTATCCATTATTCTCATATGAATTACTTAAGCATTATTTGTTCATTTTCTATTATTACAAGCATTTCTCAATGTCAATGACTTGTTTAAGTTAGCCAAGCAAAAACAAGAGTTAAAACTTGAACAAATAAACAAACAAATGCAAGCTTAACAAGTTTTGATAATATAAGTCATGCTTTTGGATTCATTAGCTTCATCTGTATTCTAGATGAAGCTTTTAGTGAATCATGACTAATGAAACAACTAAAAGTATAACTTCAAAGCAAGAATTCATTCAACCAGTGAAAGTAAATAGAGGGGAGTAAGAATTTCTCAACCAAAGTTTAGACAAACCTTCTCTTCTCATTCACCTTCAAAGTGTAAGGTAATAAGGGGAGTAATGCAGCGGAAAATTTAAAAATTTATTACCTTAGCTATGGATCTCTTTGATGTAATCTATACGATTAAAGGGTGTTTAGCACAAATACCTCAAGCATAGAAGGTTTCTATACTTCAAAGGGCAAGATCCTATTCGATGAAGGTGTTGATCTACCATGAAAAGCCCTCCAAGTGTCGAGCCTCCAATGGTATCCACACGAATACGATCTTTAGGAACCTTTGGGCTTGCTTGCCTTGCCTTTTGAGTGCTAGCTCCCTTGAATGATTCATGAAGAACACAAGAAGAAGAAAGAAACCCTAACTATTAGGAAGAAGAGAGGTGGCGTTTTTCTTGGGAAGAGAAATGCCTCTCATGCTCTCAATTTTTCTCTCTCTAGATTTTGTGTTATGTTTCATCAATCTTTCAAGAGTCAAGGCATGGACTTATTTATAGATGTAGTATCCTAGTCTTTAAGGAAACAAGAGCAATTGGAAACCAAGAAGGTTTAGGAAGCTTACCTTAAGCTAATCCTATTCCTTTAGGAAACCTATTCCAAAAGGAAACCAAATAGCTTCTTAATTCCTTTTAGGAAACTAATTTCCATCAAGACTTAGAATATTTATAATTAAGTCCTTTAAGTTAATTTATCACATAAATTAACCCCATAAGTATCATATACTTATCTTAATAACAATTTAACCCAAAGACCATGTTCTTATTGTGTGTGACCCATTAGATTCCATTCACGTTGGCAATAAGTACAAATTATAACTCATTAATTAATTAATTAAGAGCCAGATAAATTAACACTTTAATTTATCATTAATTCACTAATTAATTAATTTGCACTTATAGATCATGAGTGGCGTCTAGCAATGCATCATGACCACCCAAGTGAATAGGAAAGTCATATGGTAGACTACACCTATCAATGACAATGTTACCGTGTAATTAATATCCTTTCACCACACTATATCCCAATTAGTCTAAGAGTGTAGTGCACACTCTTTAAATGACTAATTAACGATTTCTTGTTCTCGAAATATAACTTTCCATAAAAGTATAACCTTGAAACTCTTTCAAGTCATACTTTCACTTTTGCGCAAAAGATTCTTTAAGTCATAGTTCAACAAGTGGCCAATCCGGGATATACTCTCCTATAATAAGGAGTGGTGAATCCTATATCGATTACTCACTATCCTTCCATGCTTCATACTATGCCCAATCTCTACCGTATGGGCTACTCTTTTACGAGCACCGAGCAATAGAGTCAAAGCATAGCAATCCACACTCAAGATACTATGGTAATCTCAAGTCTAAGGATCACTTACACCATTGCCATTAAGAGTATAATTCATAAGCACTATGAATAGTAACTCTTGGCGGATCAATCCAATGAACTTGTTCTCTACCAAGCATCCACATACCAGCTTAGGTGTCACACGCCATAGTTGACGAGATCAACTACTACTTACCATAGTAGAGGCAAAGTATGTGCTAGTCTTCCCATATTAATGATGTCCAATCTCATTAATACTACGACTAGGGATATTTAAGAATATAACTTAATGTGTAATAAGAGTCTCATCATTGTAACTCTTACAATCTCTTATACACAGTTAATATTCTATGGACTTTATCAAATAAACAAGTAATATTAATAACAAGTATTAAATGACAAAGAAAATGCCACATATATAAGTATAACACGAAATAAGCGTAATAAAAATCCCAAAAACCAATTTGGATTTAGGGCATACACTAACAAACTCCCACTTGCACTAAAACCAATCACCTATAGGTTTTAGGCTATAAGCATGACTATCATGCCTATTCTGGGACAAGGCCATGATGTAAGGATTAGTGACATTAACCTTGTGGGAACCTCCTCTATCTTTTCATCATTTGACCCAAACTATTTCCACAAATAGATGGTAGCACGAACCTACACTTTAGGATCATGGATGAGACTTTAGTTCCTTGACTAAGCGATGGCACAATTGTTTCATAAAACAATGGAAGGAACTATTCTTTGTACAACAAAGAATCCCTTGATCCATAGTAACTTCTAAAGCTACCATGTACTGACCTTTGTTAGTAGAATATGTTGTAGTGTCTATCATAAAACAGCTTTTATCCACTACAATTCAACGTGAACACCAATTCATCTCATGATTTACTTATCATCCCTATTGGATTAAAAGTTTGTATCTTTAAATCCACACACTTCCTAAGTGTGATCTCCATAGTCAAGAATAGTCTTTTAGTGCTACTCGAGTACTTAAGAATATTCTTTGATAACCATCTAGTGACACTCACTAGAATTGCTCGTAACACTTAAAGCAAGAAGACATCGGGTCTCGTACATAGGATAGCATACAAAATAGAACCCATTGTAGAAAGCATACGGGATCTATTAATGCTATCAATCTCAACAAGTGTCAAAGACACATGTCTCTCGAAAGAGTAATCTCTTATCACATAGGTAAAACCCTCTCTTCGATTGCACTATGCTAAACCCTTTAGCATCTAGCCTATGTACGTGGATCTAGTGAGACCAAGCAACCTCTTGGATCTATCTATATAGATCTTAATTCCCAGATTAGAGATTGCCTCTCCTTTATTAAGAAATTCTTGGACAACCATATCTTTACTTTTAAAGTATGTTGTTTCCATCAACGATATGTCATCCACATATAGTATCAAGAAAATGACAATGCTCCCACTCAACTTTACATTTACACAAAGCTTGTCTTTGTTTTCAAGAAAATCTAAACTCTTTGATTATCTTATCAAAACAAATGCTCCAACATCCTTGACACTTGCAAGAATCCACAAATGGACCCTTGAAGCTTGCGTACCCAATGACTATCAATGGAAGTGAAGGCCCAAGGGACATGTCATATACATACCTTTTAATTCCCGTTAATGGGATGAAAGTCTTCATATCCATTTGTCATAGCCATAAAAGCAGCTATTGCAAGTAAAATCTTAAATGGATTTAAGCATGGTCTATGGTGAAATGGTTTCTTTCAAAGTCAAGCCTTTCGAATTGAATCCTTTTTCCCATTAATCTTGCTTTATAGGCAACTACGTTACCATCCATGTCAGTCTTTCTCATAAAGACCTACTTGCACCCTATGGGTTTTATCCGATTAGGTGACTTGAGCAAGGTCTACACCTTGTTCTTGTACATGGAATCCATTTTGGATTTTATGGCATCTTGCCATGTCAAGGAGTCTACATTAGACAAAGCCTCTTCGTGACTAGTAGGTTTGTCATCATATATGACTAGTACATTATTGCTCTTGCTAATGAGAAATCTATATATCTCATATGTGAGAAATCTATATTTCTCAAGAGTATAACGCACTCTACCAGTCTTTTGAAGATTTTGTGCACTTTGAGCTTCCGTTGCGCCTCATCAACATGTGGCATAAGCTCTAGTTCCAACTATTGATCTTTGTCAACTTGCGGTTCTTGAACCTTTTCAAGTTCTATCTTGCTCCCAATGTCTCTTTTAAGAATAAACTATTATTCTAGAAAAAGACATTTCTTGAGACAAACATTTTTCTCAAGGGAATTATAGAAGTGGTATCTATTGTTTTCACAAGGATACCCCACAAATAGACATTAATGTTGAGTGTATAGGAGTTGGCGTCTAAGACAAGAACCCCTAAAATGAGGTTAGGACTTGTAGTATGGCTCATCATAGTTTGCGCCATATCTCATAGGGTACAACTTCTCCTCTTTCACACATCATCAACAATGGTGTGTCAAGTGGAGACCATTGAGAAAGAATCACATTCTTCTTTAATTATTTTGAAACACTTGACATTGAGTATTATCCACATAGATCAAATCTTTAGTGTTTTAATACTCTTGTCAACTTGTTTTTCTTACTTCAATCCTAATGACTTTGAACACTTCAAAGGCCATGGATTTGTATATCATATGATACACAATCATATCCCATATGATCATCCATGAAAGTGATGAAGTATGATAAACAACCTCTAGCATAGATCGACATTGGGCCAAAAACATCTATATGTTGAAGCCCTATGAAGATCACTAGCACATTCACCTTTTATAATAAAAGGTGTTATGGTCATCTCTCTAAGTAAATGAGAATCGCATGTCTCAAACGATTCACAATTGAATGAGTCCAAGTACACAACTATTATGTAATTTGGAAGTGCGTTTCTCATTCACATGACCAAGTCTATAATGCCAGAAGGATAGTTGTTTCAAAATATAGAGTTTTTGTCTATGTTTGAGAATGGACTTATTCAAGGTCTAGGATTTGTAAAACGTTGTTTTAGTGATCTAATACCACAAAGAACACCATTACGTAAAAGAACAGTATATATTCTCTTTTGTAATGGTAAATCTTTTCACATTTAATGTGAATTGATTTCATGTTCTTTTGTAAGTATCACAACATAATAACAATGTTTTAAATTCTAGAACAAGCCCAGTTGGTAAAGAGTGTATAAGTCTCTACAGCTAGTGTAGCAACTCTTGCTCCATTCATCACACGTAGTTTGACTTTCTCTTTCCTTATTGTCTACCATGCTTTAAGACCTTGCACATTTTTGCAAATATGGGATCCATATCCGGTATCTTATACCCAATGGTCTTAATTAGTAGATGAATTTATCTCAAATATAAACATACTTAGAAGTAGAAGCTTCACTAGGCCTCTTTATCTTCTTAGTATTGAAACGAGCCTTACAATTCCCTTTCCAATAGAATTGGAAACATGTGCCCTTAGACTTGTCCTTTTGATCACACCTTTAAGCTTTGTCATAGCTACTTGGGTCTTCTCAAGACCACGCTAGGATTTCCTTTAACAAGCAATAAAGTGCCCCTTTCTTCCTTGACAGATTACTCCTTAGATATCTCATATCTAATGGTCCTAGATTGTGTATCAACAACTCTTTGAGATGCACAATCACAGACAAAAAGATCTATCAATTTGTGCTACTTTTATAGCTTAGGAATTATAGATGACATTATGATATAAGTAGCAATATCATTATCATCTTTTATGCATCTTGTATGCACATTATTTCCTAACTATAATTGTCACTATAGGACAAGTGGAAGTGGGTATCAAGGACATAGCCAATAGTGCTTAAGAACTATTCTCAAGTCTTACACTAGTCCAAGAAAATCGTATATAAATGGAGATATAGGGTGATAAGTGTGTTCATGTGTACATTCATTCTACAACAAGTGAAAAGATAGTACAAGTATTTGTTTCATGTTATAATTGCAAACCAAAAATGTGGGCTTCGAATTTATTTGGTTTGCTCCCACTATTTTACTTCAAATCAATAACCCTCAAACTATTGATTCGGGAATCCGTTGGAGATTCCTAGTGGGCTAGGATCCCATCTAAGTTAACTTTGAGCTTGACGGTCGGCCAACAACCCAAAGCTAACTTCGATTAGGTAGATAACTTTTACCAATCACAACTCTTGTGACTCCTAGATAGTTGGGTATCAACTCTTGATATTCACATCTTATGTGTTACCCAACATTGCCTCAAAAATGCCATAACCTTGACGGTCGGCCAACAAGTTATGCATTTTTGTTAAGTCAGACCCATTATTCAGAGATCACATCTCATAAGCAAAACATATTCCAAGTAAGGTGACCTTGACGGTCGGCCAACAAGTCAACACTTAATAGGAACTCTTCGTTTTTGTTATAATAATGGAAGGCAACTTATATATTGACTTAATATCGCCTCAAAAATACCATAACCTTGACAGAGGCCAACAAGTTATGTATTTTTGTTAAGTCAGACCCATTATTTCGAGATCATATCTCATAGTAAAAAACATGCTCTAGGTAAGGTGACCTTGACGGTAGGCCAACAAGTCAACACTTAACAAGAACTATGATTTTTACTATAATAATGGAAGGCAAGTGACTTAATATTTTATTTGAGGGATTTTATTTTAATTATACAATATATAGTCTCATCATAGCATGTAATTAAAATATATCGACATATAAAATAAAAACATGCACAATAAACCGTGGATGATTATGGACTTTACTAAGATATTTTCCTCGAGCCTTAAGGAAAATATATGGTCAAATTCCTAAGGGACGTGATCAACTCCTTGATGCATTCCTTGTGAGGTCTTCAACTCTTGATGAACCTCCATGGTTGCTCCTTGGTGCCATCTCCATCTTCTTTGTACATTACACATGTAATTCTACTCTAAACAATTTAGAAAATTAAAAACCTAACCTTAACCTACACTATGTACATTACATGTATTGATTAAGAAACCTCGAGTTACATTCGAGGGGAGTTAGGTGAGAAGAGAATTACATGAGAAAATAGAGAAGGCAGGACACGCAGGCCCTATTTTAAAAACCAATACAAGCCACCCATAAGAAAATTTAACCATTCAATCACATTGGTTATAGTCCATAATCATCCACCACGCCATCACATTATTTAACAATTAAATAATATAAACTTTTATTTAATTCAAATCATAAATCACATGGTCTAATCAAATTAGATTAATATCCTTGGATTATTTGTCTCAAAAATGCTAAAGAAGGTTTATGGTTTCCAAAATTGTCTTTCCAAATTTTAACACTTAAAATTGGAAAGAGTTTTTCTAAAATCAACTTCCAAATTTTAACAATTAAAATTAGAAAGAGTTTTTCACAAAAATTTACACAAAAACACATTTTTCCAAAAAATCAAAATTTTCTCGCTAGGGTTCTGCCTTGAGCCGTGGGTACACTACCGCGGCTCGTGCCCATGGCTCGCGGACAGACTTGAGCTGTGGGTGCCAGACGTGGGTAAATCACCCACGGCTGAGCCCACGGCTCATGAGCCGCGGGTTGAGCCGCGAGCAAAGTGCCCACGGCTCAGACTTTGAAAAATACGATCTCTTAGCCGTGGGTTCAGCCGCGGGCAAACACCCACGGCTCAGCCCACGGCTGGCCTTCTGCAACTTGCGAAAAATGATTTTTCTTGATGTTTTTCAAAACTCTTTTGAACCAAAACGTGTTAAAACCCTTTTAGCACTTAAAATTAGTCTAGAAACCATAAATACAACCTTAAGAACTCATCTTAATTATTTAAAACACTTTTAAACAATTAAGAACTTATCTTAAAAATCAAACTCTTGATTTTTCTAAAACAATTTTGAGACAAAATTCATCAAGAACAAACCATCCATATTTATGACAATTAAATAAATACAAATCATATAGATATAATCAAAGTAGGCTCTGATACCACTGTAAGGTAATAAGGGGAGTAACGCAGCGGAAAATTTAAAATTTATTACCTTAGCCATGGATCTCTTTGATGTAATCTATACGATTAAAGGGTGTTTAGCACAAATACCTCAAGCATAGAAGGTTTCTATGCTTCAAAGGGCAAGATCCTATTCGATGAAGGTGTTGATCTACCATGAAAAGCCCTCCAAGTGTCGAGCCTCCAACGGTATCCACACGAACACGATCTTTAGGAACCTTTGGGCTTGCTTGCCTTGCCTTTTGAGTGCTAGCTCCCTTGAATGATTCATGAAGAACACAAGAAGAAGAAAGAAACCCTAACTATTAGGAAGAAGAGAGGTGTGGCTTTTTTCTTGGGAAGAGAAACGCCTCTCATGCTCTCAATTTTTCTCTCTCTAGATTTTGTGTTATGTTTCATCAATCTTCAAGAGTCAAGGCATGGACTTATTTATAGATGTAGTATCCTAGTCTTTAAGGAAACAAGAGCAATTGGAAACCAAGAAGGTTTAGGAAGCTTACCTTAAGCTAATCCTATTCCTTTAGGAAACCTATTCCAAAAGGAAACCAAATAGCTTCTTAATTCCTTTTAGGAAACTAATTTCCATCAAGACTTAGAATATTTATAATTAAGTCCTTTAAGTTAATTTATCACATAAATTAACCCCATAAGTATCATATACTTATCTTAATAACAATTTAACCCAAAGACCATGTTCTTATTGTGTGTGACCCATTAGGTTCCATTCACGTTGGCAATAAGTACAAATTATAACTCATTAATTAATTAATTAAGAGCTAGATAAATTAACACTTTAATTTATCATTAATTCACTAATTAATTAATTTGCACTTATAGATCATGAGTGGCGTCTAGCAATGCATCATGACCACCCAAGTGAATAGGAAAGTCATATGGTAGACTACACCTATCAATGACAATGTTACCGTGTAATTAATATCCTTTCACCACACTATATCCCAATTAGTCTAAGAGTGTAGTGCACACTCTTTAAATGACTAATTAATGATTTCTTGTTCCCGAAATATAACTTTCCATAAAAGTATAACCTTGAAACTCTTTCAAGTCATACTTTCACTTTTGCGCAAAAGATTCTTTAAGTCATATTTCAACAAGTGGCCAATCCGGGATATACTCTCCTATAATAAGGAGTGGTGAATCCTATATCGATTACTCACTATCCTTCCATGCTTCATACTATACCCAATCTCTACCGTATGGGCTACTCTTTTACGAGCACCGAGCAATAGAGTCAAAGCATAGCAATCCACACTCAAGATACCATGGTAATCTCAAGTCTAAGGATCACTTACACCATTGCCATTAAGAGTATAATTCATTAGCACTATGAATAGTAACTCTTGGCGGATCAATCCAATGAACTTGTTCTCTAACAAGCATCCACATACCAGCTTAGGTGTCACACACCATAGTTGACGAGATCAACTACTACTTACCATAAGTAGAGGCAAAGTATGTGCTAGTCTTCCCATATTAATGATGTCCAATCTCATTAATACTACGACTAGGGATATTTAAGAATATAACTTAATGTGTAATAAGAGTCTCATCATTGTAACTCTTACAATCTCTTATACACAGTTAATATTCTATGGACTTTATCAAATAAACAAGTAATATTAATGACAAGTATTAAATGACAGAGAAAATGCCACATATATAAGTATAACACGAAATAAGCGTAATAAAAATCCCAAAAACCAATTTGGGTTTAGGGCATACACTAACACAAAGTTGAACTTACAATAGTTCTCTTATAGTGCTCCTCACTATTCTATTGAAGGATGAAGAGAATTCTATTAATTTTTTACCAAGTTAAGTATAAAACTAAAGACTATAACTACATTCTACTACTAGAACTTGTTACAAAGGCTTTACAAATGACTTCTATTTATAGACAAATGTTCCTCAAGTCATTTTCCAACTTGCATGAATAATTAATGCATGGAAATGATGAAGATTGCTTGGGGATTCCAAATAAGTGCAAAATCTTCATTTATGCTTCCAATGTATTCTCCAGCTTGCAAAACCCTATCCCCATCTGAAAATGTTTGCAAAAACTAGCTGGAAGAGAATGCAAGTTGATGCCCTAGAAAATCCAGCTGACTTACGATTCGCAGATGGTGATACGCGGATAACAACCCACAGATCACACCTTTGTGGCCCCCACTTGATTTTTGATTTTTGCTGAGTTGGACCTCATGTATGCAAGGATTTTCTATATATTTCCAAGCATTGTGGTGAAGAATTGGATTTTTCCATTATGTTTGCACAATTATTCCTTCAAGTTGTTCATCCAAATTTAACTCTTTGAGTCACTATTGACTTTGATTTTCCTTTACTCCAATTGATCCAAAATAAGTTTTAGTATGATGAACCTGCAATTATACACAAAAATTGTGCATTAATTTGCTCAAATAAGAATTTTGCCTCAAAAATCCTAATTTCAATAAAAATCTCAATTCTTATGAATTGTTGGAAAATGAGTCATTTGCAACCAAAAATACTATAATTATACTAAAATAACATTTAAAACATATAATAATATATATAATAATATTGGTAAAGTTATTACTTATCAGTAACTAATCTCCATGTCTAGGATTTAGAGGAAACTAATGGAACGCAAATTATGTATTAATTGATATGAAAATCACACCTTTTCCTGTTGCGTTTATCCATTATTCCATTATGAATGATTTATGATTGACTGACTATGAACACTAAATCATTGTTACACAACGTGAGTTGGTGATAACGGTGAACAAGGAGTCAATGAAGCTTAGGTTGCATGGCACGCAATAGTAGTGGTGCACCTAGGTAGGTCTTTTGAGCAATTCATGTGAGTACAAACCAACACTAGTATCTTTACCACGAGAGTAGGAGAGAGCTAGTGATTTGGTAATTATTGACTTATCACGAGAGTGAAGGTTAAGTACAAAAGGAATTGGACTTTAAACAAGACAAGATATAGGTGTGAATTGAAGCAATTAATTATAACCTAAATTCATTAGTGGAATCTAAATCTTAGATACTTTGCGCACACAGTTCTTTCACTGTTGTTGTTCAAAGATTCATTTTTTTTGTATTATTTGCTTTTTAAAATTTCTAGTCTAGGTTAGAGTAGTATCATGTGATTTTGTTGCCTAAATAATAGAGTGAATTCAAAAGGTTTTAGTACTTATAGCCATTCTCTATGGAATCGACTCTAGTATCCTATACTACTGCACGATCTATGCACTTGCAATACATAGGGTAGTTAGGTTTGAAACTTGATTCTTTGGTGCAAATTAAGAGCCTTTATTTGTTATATTCTTTACTTAACTATGCACCTATCAAGAATTTCCAAGAATTGAAGTAGAAATTGGTTTTAACACCAGCCTTAACTTTTCCTTCCAAGATAGGTGAATTTACCACTTGTATTTACGTTTCAAAAGATGGGTTAAGTTATATTTTGATGCAAAAAGAAAAGGTAATTGCCTATGCGTCTAGGTAGTTGAAATCATACAAGTGGAATTATCTAAACATATAACTTGGAGCTAGCAATAGTAGTCTCCGCCCTAAAAATTTGGAGACATTACTAGCATGGGTATTAGTGTGAGGTATTTACATACCAAAAGGACTTCAAATATTTGTTCACACAAAAAGAGTTGAATATGAGATAGAGTAGATGGCTCGAATTATTGAATGATTAGGTCCTCAAGATTAGTTATCACCTTGTAAAAAGTCAATAAAGTCACTGATGCTCTAAGCAGAAAGTCTCGTGTAACATTGCTTCCATGCTAGAGAGACATTGTGACAATTGAGCATGGAACTCGTGGATTGCATAAAAAGTACTTTAGCAGAATTTTTGGTTCAATCACCATTAATGGATCGATTTAAGGCATACCAGGTTAAAGATGGTAAATGGGGGAAGATATGGGACAAGTTACTAATGGAGAGCAAAATGAGTTCCAAATATATGAGGACAGTAGTTTGTGGCATCGTTTTGTATGCCTAACAATGTAGAAATGATGAAAGAATTTTTGCAGGAAGCTCATAACTCGAGATTTTTCTGGTAAAACCAAAATGCATTGAGCCTTAAAAAAAATGATTGGGTGAATGGTATGAAGAGGTCCATGGCAGAATTTGTGTCTAAGTTCTTCGTTTGCCAATAGATGAAAATAGAACACCAAAAGGCATAGTGGGTTGCTCAAACTATTAGAGATGATATGGAAGTTGGGAGGATCACATTATCTAGATGGTGTTCTTGTACAATAATAGTTATCATAGTAGTATTGGGATACTAACATTTGAGACTTTATATGGAAGGAGGTGTAAATAGCCCCTTTACTGGATGCTGTTGGGGACAATGTTATCACTAGCCTAGAGATTGTTTAGTTCGTCTTGAATAAGATTGCATTGGTATGTGATAAATTAAAAGTAGCTCAGGTTTGAGAGAAAAATTGGGGTGACTTGAAGAATAGGCCACTTGGATTTCGGTTGGTGAAAAAAGTGTATGTAAAGTTTCTCCCATTAAGGGCGTGATGCTGTTTCGGAAGAAGTGGAAAATTGAGTCTAAAGTATGTCGAGCCATTTGAGATTTTAAAAAGGGTTTGAAATTTAGCATACTAATTATCATTGCCTCTTGAATGATCGAAGATTCACAATACTTTTCACATTTCCCAACTCATAATGTATATATTAGATCCAAGCTATGCGTTGCATTATGAACCCTTGACAGATCGACTAGAATTGAAAAATGAGAAAGTCCCATTGCAAATAATAGATTGAAAGGATCAAGTCTTGCACTATATAACCATCTTGTATGCTAAAGTGCCATGGTTGAATTGTACTGTTCGAGGTGAAATTGAGTAAAAAATGCACAAGAACTATCCTCTTTTGTTAGATAAACAAGGCACGTTAGTTTCGAGGATGAAACTTTTTATAAAGGGGTAGAATGTAATATCCCAAAAAAAATACGGACAAAAAAAATCATAAAAACTTAATTTTTGTTATTAATTGATAACTCTTAAAATAGGGGTTAAGTGTCAAATATTTAGACTTGTTGGAATATGATCATAATTAGGAAACAATTAGATAACTATTAATAGAGTTTTTTACTTCTAGTAAACCCTTATATGATCGTTAATTCGTATCAGATTACTCAAGAGAAAAAAGGAAGAGAACGCCATACAAAGAGGAAGAGAACACCGCACAAGAAGAAGTAGAAAGAGATAAAGTGGATCATTACGAGCTGTGAATAAAGAAATCTTCAAATTTTCTCGTAATTTTGATTTCATATAGGCATTATTATATTGGAGTAATTCCAAATTAAAGAAATATTACACAATTTTTGTGAGTAAAATTAGACGAGGTTTATAGGTAAAAAAAAAAAAAAAAGAGCGAGTGGAATTGCAAACTGGCGGTTATTTTGATTGGCTTAGTCAACAGAGCTTCTGTCTTCTAGTTATGCTACTATGTAAAAGCAAAAATACTGCAAGGTTTATGAATGGTTGGAATCAAACATCAATTTGGTTATTTAGTTGGTCATCGTAGGTCTTGAGTCAAGGAAATTGGCAGGAATCTGGGTTAGTCATGGTGATCAGTGGTAAGGATTAAGTATTAAATAGTTTTAAAGGATATTTCATTATGCTAATCTATTTTGTTAGTTCAGTTGAAAGATGTGCTAGTTTTAGTTTTATTTGATAATTAAATATAGATAACTAAGTTGTACTAGCAATGTGAATATTTTATAACTATCTTGTTTCATCAAATTATGTATAGGTTCAGAATTTTGGGACGTTCTTATAATTGTTAAATTATATATAAGCCATAGGGATTAAATTTATCTAATTTTTCAATAGCAAATAGAGGTGACAAAACTTTGAAGTCCTGAACTATCCCTATGTAACTGTGTTAAGAATATTAATTATTTTCCTCCCCATAATTTTTAAAAGTTGCTCAAACAAATGATTTTTTGAATTTTATGTTTATATATATAAAAAAATTAGTGCGAGCACATGTCATGTGAATGTTTTATTAAATGAAAATTTGTGACTGGTTGTTTATTGGAAATAAATGTGAATGCATGTTTCCTACATTACTAGTTTGATATTTGTTATTGTGGCTCCTAGTAATGCTTTGGGTATATTGAAGGGAGCTAGTTTCCTATTCTCTAATTGTTTGGACCCTTATATAATAGTTGGGAACTTTGACTATCTGGACCCTCCTGGCAGGATAAAATAGTTAGGACCAGATTCAATTAGCTGATTATACCTTAATGGGCCCTTGAGCCTATCCTTTGAATTCTTAAGTATGATATTATTGATTTTGTTAGTTTGATATTGATATGAAAATTTGTTAATGATATTGAATGCCACTCATGCATATGTATCCATACGTATAAAATTGTTTTCTCTTGTTGACTCATATATGTATATATATGCATGTTGGGAACTGTGAATCAATTTTAACAAAATATTATATATATTGTGCTTGTCTCGGTGTGTCACGGGTTGTTCAGTTTCCCTCAACGTAATGAGCCATGTGGCAAGTAGCGTCCCGCACGCTACTTCTGCCTATCCAACCAATTGTGTGTCGCACTCACAAATATAGCAAACAAATGCATATATAAGCTTTAGAGGCACAACGGTGAAATTGCAAATGGGATTTCATTCAATAATCGCAAAGAATACAAGTTCGCTTTACAATCGTTTTCGTATCGAACTCCTTGTCATCCCTTATAGTAGTCCTAGAAAAAAAAAACTCTAAGTGATAGAAGTAGACACTATTTTTCTGTAGAACAAGAAAAAAACGCTAACTAGTCTATATACATGTACAAGCACCAATTTCTGGTGCTTGGTTCTTCATCCAAGTCCAGTTTCGCACCGATCGGTGACCAATGGTCCCATGCGTCATGGGCGTAGGTAGTGTCGGGCGTGTGACTCCATCCTCCCGTGAGTCCCGATAGGTATCGGCAAGTTCTGTGCTAGACGTGCAGTTGCAATAGGTCGTACCGGCTACTACACGAGTACGATAAGAAAGAACGTATGGGTGCGGTAGGGCCCGAGGGTTGTGGCACTGACGCGCCAAGCAACGGTCGCACAATTCTGGGTGGGGGGTGGGCAAGCGCACGGGCATGATTAGCAATGACATGCTGTCTTGGGCAACGTGCTCTTTGGTCTTTAGCAAGTGGCAAGGCATAGCGTTAAGGTGGCCTGTGACAAACTCCCCCACCTGATTTGATGACTTTCTCGGAGCCTTTGAAGCATTGTAAGCATCAATCATATTTTGAAAGGCCTTGAGGTTTACTGCTCGTTCTCAAGAAATTTTGTAATATCCACATCCTTGTTATTTTATGAGGAACTCTTGATGATATCTACGGTTGTGCCTGATCATCCGGTCATCAAGAATAGCTTCAACAACTTGTTTACCTTGGGCTTAGATGTTGAGACCTTTTTGCACATTCTGACCCCTTGAGAGGTCTCCCATGTTTTCGTGGTATAGCTTTAAAAGACTGACATGGAAGATTGGATGGACTTTCTGCCAAGTTGGGATTTCTACTTTATAGGCTACCCTGCCAATATGCTTTAGCACGGTCACAGGGCGAATGTACTTCTACAGTAAGTGAGCATCCCTGTTTCGTATTAACGGGCTCTGGTGTTGGCTTAGTAGCTTCACCATAACTTTTTCTCCCACTTGGAATTCAATGAAACGCCAATCTTGGTCTACATATTTCTTCATATGCTTCTTAGCTTTCTCAAGAAAACTGTGGGTGATTTCTATATTTCGTTTCCACTCTTCAGAAAAATTCTATGCTTTTGGGAACTAAGACATTTCCGTAGCATCCACTATGTAAGGTAACAGAGGCTGTTGTCCGGTAACAATTTGAAAAGAGCTCTTATTGGTTGAAGAACTCTTTTGAACGTTGAAGCATAGTTGAGCAACATCTAGTAATTGCATTCAATTCTTCTGGTTGGCCGTCACAAAGTGTCAGAAATATTTCCCCAACATTCTATTAAATAGCTTCGTCTGGCCATCAGATTCGGGATGCTAAATTTGATACCAAGTATTTTGAAGAGTTCAGTCCAGAAATTGCTAGTAAATCGTGAGTTATGATCACTAACAATCTCCCTCGAAATTTTTTAGTATTTAGCAATATGCTTGAAGAAGAGTTGAGCAGTCTCTTCAGCTGTGATAAAAGGGAATGCCAGGATGAAAGTTGTATACTTGGAAAAGCGGTCGACCACCACGAAAATTATAGCAAGATCTCCTATTTTCGGTAAGCCAGTGATGAGGTCGAGAGATATGCTTTCTCAAGGTTTAGAGGGAACCGAAAGCAGCTCAAGTAACCCGCTCTTCTTTTGACAGTCAGCTTTCTCTTGTTGGCAAGTAAGGCAGGTCCGCACATAACTATCTACATCATTCTGCGTTTGCGGCCAATAGTATTCTCGTTGAACCAAAATCAGTGTTCGTTCCATTCTTGGATGTCCAGCCCACAGTGTATCATGCCACTCTTTAATAAAGTTTCTTTACAATTTTCCACCTTTTGGGACATAAAGACAGTTCTTCTTAATTAGTAGGAGACCATCATCGAGCCAAAACTATCTTGATCTACCCTACTCTACGAGCTCCACCAAATACTGGGAATTAGGATCTTTCGGTATGAGGTTCCATACTTGGTCTTTGATGTTGGTAGAAATTTGACTCCTATGTAGGGCAGTAGCACAGCAGATCGTTGCTAGATCCGATCACCTACTCAGTGCATCTGCTACTTGATTTGATTTTCCTGTTCGGTATTCCAGTATGAAGTTAAATTCTACCAATAACTCTTGCCAGCATGCTTGGGTTGCATCAAAAAGTAGCTTACAACAGTATTGTCTGTTTTTTACCACAAATGGTGCTCTCAGCAAGTAATGCCTCCAGAGACATAGGCAATGAATTGCAGCGACTAGCTCCTTCTTGTGTACAAAGTATCTTCGTTCGGCTCTATTCAATTTTAGGCTCTTAACGACTACAGGATGGCCTTCTTGTATCAATACTCCACCAAAGGCAAAGTCTGAAACATTCATGTATACTTCAAATGGTTTTGTTACGTCGGGCAGTGCAAGCACGAGATCAATAGACATGCTTGTTTTTAACCGTTCAAAAGCTCCCTGGCATTAGATGTCCCATTTCTATGCATTTTCTTTCTTGAGCAAGTCCGTCAGTAGCAAGGCTATCTTGGAGTAATCCTTCACAAAACGACGGTAGTAGTTGGCTAGACCAAAGAACGATCGAAGTTTTGTGACACTATTTGGTGGTTTCCATTCCTTAATAGCTTGTACTTTCTTGGGGTCCATGCGGATTCTGCCTGGTTCAATGGTGTGCTCCAAGAACTCTATTCGCTACTGTGCAAATGAACACTTTGAGGGTTTTGCATATAATTCATGCTCTCGCAGCCAGTTCAGCACATTACTCAAGTATTTCTAGTGATCGTCCAGTGTGCTGCTATAGACCACTACAAATTGATCAAGAAAGAACCAGAGTACTTGGTGCATAAGAGTGCAAAAAGTGATTGGGGCATTGGTTAGTCCAAACGACATCACCAAGAACTCATATACCCCGTATTTGGTCACGCAAGTTGTTTTATGCTCATCTCCCTCCTTGATGCAAAACTGCTAGTGTCTCGACCGTAGGTCGATCTTTGTGTAGAACTTTATGTGACAGAGATGATCAAAGCAATCAGCGATAAGTGAAATCGGGTATTTATTTTTCACTGTGATTTTGTTCAGTGCCCGATAATCCACACACATATGAAGCATCCCATCATGTTTCTTCTGAAACAACACTGGTGCTTTGTAGGGTAACTTTGCAAGGACAATATGCCTGAATCTAGTATTTTCGTCAATTGTTTGCGAAGTTTAGCCAGCTCTGGTTGTGACATTTTGTATGGGAATCTAGCTAGAGGTTTGGTTTCCGGAACCAACTCAATCTCGTGGTCAATCTCTGTCCTTGGTGGAAGACATTTTAGCTGCTCATCTGGCATCACGTCTTCGAATTCCTCTAGTAGCTGTTTAACCAGTTGTGGTACCGGTCCAAATTTTTTCTCCACTCCTTCCTAAAGCAGATGCGCTAGGTAAGTTGTTTTCCTTCGTTTTAGACCTTTCTTTAGCTGCATTGCAAAGAAATTCGTTCCTCTAGCATTCTCTACTAGGGCATGAACCATGCATAGACTGTCGCCCAAAACGATATGAGAGTTGCCATAAGAATATATTGCAATTCTAATGTCCCGTAAGAAATCCAGCCTGACGATGAGCTTGAAGTCGTCTATCTTCACTGTTGGAAAACTAGTTCACGCTGTGAATGAACCATCTTTCACAGACACTTCTTTGGCTACTCTCACGATTGGTTATGTAGCAGAGTTAATTGTCTTCACCCTACTCGTAGGCTTTTCTAACACTAAGCCCAATCATTCTACTTCAATGATGGATAGGTAGTTATGGGTCCATCCTATGTCTATCATTGCTCGAATCAGCTTCCCATTTACCTTTAGGTTTACGTACATCAGGCCATTGTTCTTGCCTTTCATAGGCCTGAGCTATTCTATTTCGTCCTCTTCAAAAGTATTTGTAGTCGTCTCTTCGAAGATCGGGCTACCTGATTTAGTAACAACACGGTTCTTTTGCTTGGTGGGAGCTCTTGTCTGAAGCTTGGTGATCACCATGTCAATTTTATCCTCCAAAGTTTGTTTGGCCTTTGTCTTCTGAATAGAGATCTTAAGCACATTACACTAGTAGAAAAATGCCCCCATAGGATCCCCCTCTTCCTGGTTGTACAACTCCTCACCATCGTCTTCCTTTGAAGGCGATTCCTCTTGGCTTAGGTGGTTGTCATCTCTCAACAGTGCATTCAAGAGTCTTTTCTTCGGACATTCAGCCATTTGATGAGGACTGTTACAAATATAACACCCTCGTTTCTGTTGGTCCCTATTATTACTGGTGCTCGAGCCTCGACCTTCTCTTGTTCTGCCTGTGTGTCATTTTTGAATGTGGTGGGTCGATCTCCCTTACTTTTTCCCCCATTCGACAGTTGTATTTGTTTCCCGACCCCTTAGGCTAGTTGGTCGCTGATTTCGTTTCTCTTCTCAGTTCCACCTGGTAGTCGACTACCCCTTCAGCCTAGGCGATGGCTGAGTCCAGGTCCTCAACTCTAGTTCATTGTAATTTTGCCCTAGCCCATGGTTTCAAGCCCTCTTTGAAGAAAAAGTGTTTGTCTTTTTCCAACATATTCGTAATGCTGAGCAGATGGGTCTGGAAGCTCTTCACATATTCCCATATCGTGCCGGTCTGTCTCAGTCCATATAAGGCACGGCGAGCCTGCTCCTCAACGTTGTGTGGAAAGAACTGTTGCTTTATTTTCTACTTTAGTTCATCCCACGTGTTAATTTGCAAGTGTCTCGCCTGTATTTACACTTTCTAGGTGCTCCACCACACTTTTGTGTCACCCGAGAGGTACATAGAAGCAGTCATCACCTTCATGGCATCCTTTCCGACATTCGTTGCCTCAAAGCACTACTCCATGTCAAAGAGGAAATTCTCTATTTCCATTGCATCTCATGCCCCGCCAAACGCCTTTGGCTCTAGAACTTTCGGCCTATTGAAGGCCCTCACCATCTCTAGAGTAGGGGCCACAGTGTTGTTGTTATTGGCCACGGCCAACTGGAGGATCCGCACAGAGCTTCGCCATCATCGCACGCAATTCGACAATTGCGTTTGTGTTTCCTACGACTCCTCCCTCAAGAGCTTGGGTATCCTCAACAATTCTTTAAGTGATCCCTTGTTTCTTCTCAAGGTCCACACTCAGGTGGGCAAGGTCCGTCTCCACTTGACCCTCTCACAGGTCCAGGGGAACGGCACCATTGTCGCTGAAGCAGATAGTGGAGAGACAATTGACTGCCTCCTCAAGGGCATCAATTCGTTCTCTGTGTGTAGTCATCTTCTTTTATTGTAAGCCTTGTCTCCTAACCAGAGCTCTAATACCAACTGTCACGGGTCATTCGTTTCCCTCGACGTAACGAGCCGTGTGACAAGTAACGTCCTGCACGCTACTTCTACCTATCCAACCAACTGTGTGTGGCACTCACAAATATAGCAAATAAATGCATATATAAGTTTTAGAGACACAGTGGTGAAATAGCAAATGAGATTTCGTTCAATAATCGCAAAGAGTACAAGTTCGCTTTACAATCATTTTCATATCCAATTCCTAATCGCCCCCTATAGTAGTCTTGACAAAAAAAAAAACTCTTAAGTGACGGGAGTAGACACTGCTTTTCTGTAGAACAAGGAAAAAATACTAACTAGTTTATATACATGTACAAGAAGAATTAGCACCTAAAATTACATCACTAGGCTCCTAGTGCTTGGTTCTTCAGTTTCGCACCGATCGGTGACCGGTGGTCCCATGCGTCTTGGGCGCGGGTGGTGCCGGGTGTGCGACTCCATCATCTTATGAGTCCCAATGGGTATCGGCAAGATCTGTACTAGACGTGCAGTTGTGAGAGGAGTGCAACAGGTCGTACCGGCTACTACACGAGTACGATAAGAAAGAACGCACGGGTGCGATAGGGCACGAGGGCTATGGCATGGATGCACCAAGCAATGACTGCACAACTTTAGGTGCGGGCTGAGCAAGAGCACGGGCAGGATCAGCAACGACATGCTATCTTGGGCAATGTGCTCTTTGTTCTTCAACAGGTGGCAAGGCATAGCATTATGGTGGCTTGTGACACGGTGGGTGAGGACATAAGCGGCTTACTAAGAATTATTTGTGCTCATTCCATGCTTAATGTTATTTTTGCAGATTCAACTCATAACCTTGAGTACGAATGAACTACCCAATCAGTGGGCCAGTAGATTGCTCACGATCTTAGCTTGGACTTCAATTATTAGTGATTTAAATAATTGTGGCACATGTTGCCTAGACACTGTTGGCTTTTACTTTTGAAATTTAATTTCTTTTAGTATTGACCTCTTTAAGCATGGTTGCAATTTCGTTGTATGGACTATTTAATTATTATAGGATATTTTAATAGTTTGATGTATGGATGACTTAGACATTTTGGAATATTTGGATGGTTATAGAATATGTAATTAATTGTTTTAAATTCTCCTCTCATACTGCATCTTAAAATAAAATTCAAGGTGTAGCGTGTTCCATCCCTGGTTTTGGGGTGTGACACTCAGTGCTAAAAAGCGAGATTAATGTTGAGTATATTCTCACTAAGGATCAAGGAGTCGATATATTCACTAAGGCACTCCTTGAGGATAGGTTCATTTTTCTTTAAAAGCAAGTTAGGCGTGTTAGAAAAGTGATTTCCAAACTTAGCAAAATTTCACTTTTCTATAGGATGCAGATGATCGCATGCTTTTTGCAAATGTCCGGATAACATCTGGTTGCACATCAGGGATAAGTATAATATGTAAATGGTCCTGTGTTATGAAACTTATCAAACGTAGTATATGATTCAAAGCATGTCTACCATATAGAATTTTTTTTTTTTTTAGGATTACCTTATAGATTTGTTTTAATAAATTTCCCTAAGTACTGCTTCAATTGAAGTCACTATTATTTAAGCATATGACGTTTTGAACTTTTTGATGCTTTCTTAAGCTATTTCAATCTTTTGAACAAACCGGATGATTGCTATATCTTTTGTAGAAAAGCAATAAATTACATACAAGACATGATCAAAAGTCATGTCTATTCATGCAGTCTTATTTTGAGTTACAAATGTTAGTCAATTAGATTTCTTTTCAAAGACGTAATAGTCTTTTATTATAAAGTTGCCTTAGTTTTGGGAAAGACAATTTTTTGAATGGTTATAATCATTCACTTAACGTTACAAAATTTTAATTTGATTATTCGCTTGTTAAAAGGTCACTATTGTGTTGTTTTGCTGTGCAAAAACAATTCTTTAGCTTTAGAAAAATTTGGTACTAATATATAAACAGTATGCCTTGAATCTTGATTCACAAGTACATGATGTAACTAAAATTCGACGTCATTCCGCGTTCAAGAGGGAATTTGTCGAATCTCGATTGCAAATAATGAAGGCCTAATTTAGCCAAAAGAAAAGTGAAATTCACGACATGAAGTTATTTTCGCCTTCTTGTATTATATTGCGCCAACATCCTTAAACTCCCCCTATATGCCACAACGGAATCAGAAAATAAATGTCAAAATAAAAAACAAAGGAATCGCATTCTTTTTGTAGTTTTTGAATAATTTAAAAAGCTAAAAAGTAATCTCCACATGACATTTACATAGTTTTTTGAAAATTTCACAGTTGTATTTGCAAACATTTGTCAAATTTCCTTCACTTATCAAAATAAAAAAAAAAAAATTGAAGATCAAAATTATTTTTTGCAACTGTAATGAAGCAAATGAGTCAATACGAATTGATGATAAAAATATGAGAAAGGACATTACTGATTTGTTGTGGTAAACTTATAGCTTAATAATTAAGGCGATGCCGTTTTCATAGTATGCTAAGACGGGTTTATTGGATGTCTGTGAATGCTACCAATTTCGTCCCTAAGTACATTTATTTGCATTACTTGTATAAAAATGAAACTCCATATGGAATCTCCAGCAGATGCTACTGATCCTTGATTTACAATGCAATCAGAATTTTTGATGCCATGATTGGAACTACGAATATTGAATTCACAATAGGTGTTTTAAGACAAACATCAAACAACAATTTTAAAGAAATTTTTTTGTTGGTTTTATTTACGAAAAAGCAAAAGCAAAGTACACTTCGACATCATATTACGATGGTCGAAACCCAATTATTTAATGTAACACCTTCACTCAAATAAAGCTTTAAAGAAACAAGCCTGAAAGTAAATTTTAATCACTAAACATTGTGCAGCCCAAGAAGTGGCATTAATTAGTTGTAAGCATGAGGATTCGCAAGGAGATAAGCCTCAACTGCCTTGAACATGGCCAAGGCCTTTTCTTTTCCTGCCTTAATCTTTTCTTTTCCACCCTCAATTTGTTCTTCTGTAAGCTGGACATCACCCTTGGTGTAGTATGTGCTGCTAGTTTTGCAGATTGACCCTCCATCAACGGAGGCTTCAATTTTGATAACATAATAGATTTTCTCAATCACATCTTTCAATGCATCACCTTCAACTACGGTATAGCTGTAAGTGAAGTTATCTTTGTCAAGTCCATCAACTTTGTGCTTGGCACTCTTATATTGGCTACCTAAAATTGAAACAAAAAAGAAACTGTTGGTTTTTAAACAAAATAAATGTCAAAAAATATAATTTACATCGGCATGAAATGAAAAGGTACAAAATTAATCACATAATCTATGATTAGAATTAACCTTCGCCAAAAGTAACTAATTTAATAGACCCCACTCCTCCATCTCCTTCAAGCATTTCAACACTCTTAACTGCCTGTGGTAAGACCTTGCAAATGAGATTGTCATCCAGGATGAAGGCGTTGAACAATCTTGCAGGAGGGATTGAGGAGGTGACCTCATGATCGTAAGTGATAGGTGCCATGATGCCTTGATTTGGCAATTGTGATGGAAAAGTTATTGAAAAAGAAAGCTTTCAGTAATTCCTAAAGAAATTGATGGTTCAAACCGAGGGTTGAGAGAAGGTACTTATAGACTGAAATCCTTGCGTGAATCGAAGTGCAAAATGCTTGGGTACGTTTCATGGTCAGTTTTGGCGTGAGAAAAATAATTGGTATCAGAAGGCTTCGTATGTTGACTTCTAGAAATCCGATTGGGACAGTGACGGAAATGACTTTAATATTCAAGATGTCAAGGAACATTTGCTAGATAATTTTCCCTCTGGACCATTTCTATGTCAATTTTCAAATTGCAACTTCAACTTTTATTTTTGATCTTTTTTCTCCGTAAATTGTCTAAATATTGTCAGGTTACACCTTAAAACTTTTTATTTGGAAACATTGCACCTTAATCAGTTTGTTAAAATTTCCATAATCTGAAACAATTTAAGGAAACACATGAATAGGGTGTATACAAACGCCACGTCATTCTCAATGTCCGTCTTAATCCAATGACCCTTTATTACGACTCCGAACGGAAGTCAACTTAGATGTGCATTCTGAGATGGCAGGCTCGCATTATTTATGAATGATTGCAACTCTTGTCTTTTGCAAGTTTTTGACTAAAAAGACCATCAATAAAATATGAACAATAATAGCTTCAAAGATGCTATAAGATTCAGTATTAAAGACACATAATGTAATATATTACTTTTAAATTAATGCTAACCTAATCTAATTTCATAAAAGTCCTATATTATTGCAACTTATTAAAAAAGTATTTCAATAAATTAATACTAATTTAATTTAATTTTAAAAGAATATCATATTATCCTAACTTACTAAAAAATCTAAATTTATTTTTAATAAATAAAAAATTAACCTCCTTAACAAAAAAAGCCATAATTGCCACTATTTTTTAATCTAATTAAAACCCTAAATTCTAATAGCATAAACCCTACGTTTTGAATCCTGAACCTTAAATCCTAAATCCTAATTCAAAAGTAAATATAAAATCTAGTGAATCCTGAACCTTAAATCCTAAATCCTAATTCAAAAGTAAATATAAAATCTAGTAATGAAATGTCAGCCAAAGTTTTTTTTTCTAGGGTCTATGTTGCAATAATAAAAAAAAAGCAATACTTACGTAAGAAACTGCTATTTCAGATTACCGGTAAAATAAGAATTAGAGTTTATAATTGATGATGACTTTTGAATGGTTAAGATTTGTCCGTAACTAAAAATCTAGTTACAGTCATTGACAGTAATATTTTCCATAAAATATAGAAGAAACTATTCTACGTTCTCTGTCGACACCTACACATAGTTATATCACAAGAAATAAAATGGAATGGTTGTAGATTTCTTCTGGCGCTCAACTCTAGCTCATTTTCAGTCAACATGGGAAAAAATGTTCGTACATGTGCTGCTAAATGTAGTCATTCCATATAAATTTAATAAATACGTATCACATTTATGTGAATTCAATATTGTTGACTTGGAAATATGTTAAATTGCTAAATAAAGTTCTTGCAAAACTGGTGAGGAATTCAATTTGGTAATTCACTATTATAGAAAAGACACTAACTTTATTATCCTGTCACAAAATTGGTCATGTAAATGACCAACGTTTAAATATCGGAAAATATTTAACTATTTCTTTTACCGCTCAGCTGTTGTGTATTATAAGTCAAAATAATCAAATGTGTACTTCTTGTTGAAGATAGCATTCCATTTTAAAATTGCTAAATACTTTAGCAATTTTAGATTACTTCTTTGGACTTTTATTGTAAATATGTTAAACTGCCAAAACCTTTAGATTTAGGAACATTAAATGCAAGAGTGAGTGAAATTAAGCTGTTAAGGAAATAATTTTGATAATTCCATCTTGAAAAATATACTCATATCGCTATCATACCCTAAAATTGGTCTTATAGTGACTAACATTCAAATATCATGAGTGCTTAACTGTGAACAATATCTGGAAAAATATTTTTGCCATCAAAATTAAGAATTCTGCTTAAGCTTGCAAAAATTATACTTTTTTAAATAAAATAATTTCGTTCCTGAACTCAAGAAGAAATTTGTGAATCTTGGAACCTCTAAATTGGTTTGAAGAATATTAAAGTTATCTTAATGTTTTAATTTTAATTTTAATTTTAATTTTTCTTGGCCATTATAAAATTGATTGAATATCCTTAATACATCCCAAACTCATATGATTTCAAACCTATATCTTTCAGACTATCTTTTAATTATATATGAATTTTTATCCATTTGTATTGATTCCTCTATTGCGGCTTAATTGTAATCTTATCCAAAAAAATAATAATAAAGCACATGCTAATTGCTCCATTTAGTGCTAGATTTTTTATGGTTAATTATAATAACATTGTGCAGAGTTATTATTAGTTATAATTTCTGTACGAGTTATTATTATTTGTAATTTTGATATGTCTTATTAAAATGCTTGCACTTGTGACTTTCCAAAAAAAAATTTATTTGCACAAACCTTAATATACATAGTTACTCAAAAGAAAAAGATAATCAACACAAACTAATTTTATGTGCGTAAAATCTATATGAAAAAAGGTCTTTTCAAGATAAATAAGGTGACTATAAATTGCCTCTCTCACTTTCTAGACAAATGCACTTGCTCACTCTTCACCCTCTTAGTCCCTCTAAAAAGTGTGTTTCTCTTATGCAATTAACCATATTTCATCTTCCCAACTCATATTCCATTAACGATAAGTTCATCCTCCGAAAATAAAAATTTTGCTTTACCATAACTGTTCAGCTTTGTTATGTTTTTCTCTTTATATGCACACCTGCATACAAATACTCATTTTCGAGCATTTTTAATCTTTTACAAATTTATTACACGTATTTCTTTAAGAAGAATTTTAGCCACTCCTACATGAGTCGATCTTTCTTTGAAAATCAAAGTTATTTATTTAATATTTTCTAATTCTAAATTTGTCAAATTTCTTCTTTTATAGTTCCAAAAAGTTGACTTTGTATCTTAAATAAAATAAATTAAAATTTCATATGCAGCTATTCTTTTTACGCTTGAACAATGTCTAGCATAGTGAATAGATAGCTATTCTTGATTTTAGGATCATACAAAACAATACCAGTTTTTGTTTGACTGACATATGAGAAATTGTTGTTTAAATGATTATTTCAAAGCATTGTATTTCTCATTCGATATTCCTTATAAAGCCACTATAGCTCTTTTCTACAAAAATTAGAAAAGTTTTTTCTAATTAAAATTACTATTTGCAGGAAACGATGTCATTATACATGAGATATATGTCAGGTTTGAGCTACCTTTGGTTCTTATAAATAATAAATTTTTTATTTTTTCTGTCATTTCTGATAAAATAGAGATTCTTGTTGTACTACTCCATCAGTAATATAACCAAATACATGCCTTGTCATATTACTTACACTTAAAGGATTCGTAGTCTCCCCCTTATGAAAAACATTTTAGCTACTAAAATATGCACAACAATAAAATTGAATAAAAGGTTGTAACATGTCGATATGTAACAAACTTTTATTCAGTTTATCATTAGAACATTTTAGCAATGTTTTCAAACTGACTTGGCCAGTGAACTGGTCACCGAACCAGTTTGGATTACAGGTATAAACCAGTTCAATCGCCGGGCTAATTGGCATTTGTTTATTAAATAAAATATATAACTACATTGATAAAACAATAAGAGTACAAAATTGTGTCAAGTACATTAATTTCATATGAAATAATAGTGTAATGAAGTATTTTTATATTTTATGCACATATTTTATACACCAATAATTGTTAAAACTACTTGAAAAATTAAAGGAGCTTGTCAAAGACAAAAAATAATAAAATCTAAAAAAGGCTTAAGTAGTTGACTGATTCTCAAGTTTCTATCGAGTTTGACTGGTTTTGTGATCACATTGGACTTTGTGGCTAGCCAACCAATTCTCAGTATAACCGGACCGGTTGATTTGGTTTAATTTTAAAACAATGTATTTTAGTAGTTATATGTAACAAGGAATTTAAGACTACAAAATTAAAACAAAGTATCAAAGGAATGTATTATTAAACAATAGAAAATTAAAAGTACATAATTTTCTTTAATAAAATAAAAATAAAAGTACATAATTTTGTCTCTCCCAAAGCATTAATTCCAAATCACAGTCATCAGCTTCTTCATTTGGTTTGCCATCAGATAGAGGTTGATGAGTCAATTGATCTTGATGTTGTCAGCTAAGATTTGCTTCATCTACATTTGGAACCTCCATTTCTTGATTAGGGGTCACTAAACCTAGTGTAGACAATGAAATTTTACTTTAATTAAAATTATTATTTGTCTATAAAAAGTTAAATGGCATATTTATTATCCAGTTAAAGATTGCTATATGTCATTCAAATATTCGAAGAATTGGTAGCCAATGAATATCATCCACGTGTCAAAGATGAGGTGGTTCAACTAATAAAAAAAATGTATTGAGGTGGCTTCTCCAATTAAACAGCATCATGTTACGTGTTTATTAGACTTGCCCAATTAAAAATTTATCTCTTTATTTAAAATAAGGATATAATATTTGAAACATATACCTCTTTTATGTCTTTATTAATAACAACTAAGGAGATAATATTTTGAAATATTTGTCTCTTTATATTATTTTTTTTAACGGCAAACCCCATACACGGGGGAGGGATGCTAGCCCAAATTTTATTAATATCAAATTATTACAAAGTTAGAGGGGGCATAAAACCTTACCTCTATGACAAAGACATTAGACCAAACCAATAATTAGAAAACATAAGATAAAAAAGAATTACAAAGTAAACTTTCTAAAAGATGGAAAGCCTAGTCTATCAATTCTAGATTCACCCTGTTCAAATCTAGGCAAATCCTTTTCAGTATAGTACAAGCAGTCTGTCTGAGTCAAACATCCTTCATTAGCCAACACATTTGCTACTTTATTCACTTCACGATGAACATGCTTGAAAGACAAGAAATATTGAATGTATTGAAACAATTCTTCAAACTCCATTGAACTAGACCAAGGTATAGAGGCTTGTTAGATAACACTAAAATTAGAAGCTTCGAATCACATTCGACGTGAAATTGCATAAAGCCCAAACGAATACATTGTCTTACTCCAAAGATAAGAGCATTGACCTCAGCCTTTAAACTAGTTGTAGTCCCAAAAAAACATGAAAATGCAAAGATCAAATGACTGTTTTAATCTCTCAAAATACCTCCACAGCCACTCAATCCAGGATTCCCTTTGCAACAACCATTTGTATTATGTTTCAACTGCATCGAAAGAGGAGCAATCCACTTGACAATTTTTAATTGATATGGTCTTTGCAAACGAAAAAGAGATTGGATAAAACTAGACCAATTTCCAGTATCAACCACGACTCTTTTGAACCGAAGATTAAACATACCTTAGATTTGAGTTGTTATGCTCGAAACCAAGATAGCCATAGACATATGCTTCCCTTGGAACCTTGACATGTTCCTCCATTTCCAAATATGCCAACATATAACCTTAGGGAGATATTGAAGAATAAAAGAAACATATCGGTTGCGGGAATGATTGAACCACCAAGCAGCCAACAATGGTCGAATGGAAATATGAGAATGCTACAAGTTAAAATTAGCTAAAAATTGAACCCACAATGCAGTTGCCATCTCGGTAATGCAAAAAAGATGGCCCAATGACTCCTTTTGAGAAGCCTTACAACATTCACATCTCGAAGGACCACATAGTCCAAATCTATGCAAAGAAAGATCCATCGGCAGCTTACCTTGAATGAGTCTCAGCATAAAAAAGGAAACTTGTATTGGAACACATGAATCCCATAACTTCCCACACATGAAAGAAATACTGCGTTGCCGATGAAGCAATTGATAAGCTGATGACAAAGAGAAATTGTCGGAAGAACTTAGGTCCCAAATGCATCTATCCGAGCGTGCAGCAACTGGAGGACGAATGGACAATACCTCCGTGATAAGTTGTGGTTCAAGATGCTGTCGAAGAAATTTCAAATTCCATTGACCGTTTATAAAAAAAATCCCTCACTAACAAATCATTGGGATGAGACACTCGAGAAGCCAAAATGCCAGTCCTTAGCCAGTTGTCAAAGAAGAAACTTGAACAACCATCCGAAACTCTCCAAAAAATATGATTGTTCGCATCATTACTCACCGTAAGCATTCTCTTCCAAGTTAGTGAATCCGTTGGGGACAGCACAATACGATTAGGATCATCTTTCTGACAATATTTGGATCGCATAAATGCTGCCCAAAGAGAATTACTTGTTCTGAAATTCCACCATAATTGCAAGAAAAAGCATCATAAACTCCTTCTAAGGATCGGAAACTAGCACCCCTTGAGCAAAAGAATGACAAAGATCCTCCCACTTAAGCCAATGAAATTTTCCTTTACTGTCGAGTTCACCCCAAAGTACATAATTTCCTTTTACTGTCTCTTTCTATTTATCACTTATAAATAAGGAGATAATATTTGAGGTAGTGTGGTCTCTATATAATTTCATCTCTTTAAAGGGATTAGGTGTAGGCACCAAATATGATACACTATTTAGATTTTCTAATATTTTGAGGCACTTTTTGTTTTTAAAGGATCAATTATAATTTTCATGTAAAATGTAATAAATTAGGTTAGTCGAGGGGCAAAATGGTACTTCCACTAGAACTCGGCTGGGTTGCAAATGCTTACTACGATAGACCAGCAAAGGGCACGGGTTTGCATTAGTTAGAATACAAGATTGAGCCTTGAGAGAGTGCACTCTATAATTTGTATGGTCCAGATCATCCTGTGATCAAAGATCCTGAGTCTATAAAAGCATTGGGTTACCACAAGTCCAGGGTGTATTATTTGGACCAGTAGAATGTGACAATTAATATGGGTATATTCAGGAACACACTTCTTGAAGCAATGAGACTAATTGGATGCTCACCAACAAATGCTCCAATTGAAGAAGAAAATAGTTTTTGAATAGTTCTTTTTTTTTTCCAAAAAAAAAATCAGTTCTTTTTTTTTTTTTTTTTTTTGCTAATAGCTTTTTGCTTGTTATTCTTTGGGTTATCTTCTAATGTAAATGGCATATCCCAGTAGACAATTTCTTCCAGGGGGTTTTTTAGTTGGGAGAAGAGAGGGGGGGTTCGTATGAATTATTGGCTGCAAAGTAAGCAAACCATGATATGGGATGAGTAATAACTGGTACCCTCTAATTCTTTAAGTTCTTCAAGATCTTTGAAGTCCTCTCTTCAAGTCTTCTGAAAATCAAGGTTTTAATAGGTCAAATCCTTTTTTTTCAAGCTCCATATCAAGGTTTGAATAGGTCATCTATTTCAAAGGCATGATTAGGGAATCTTGGCAATAGTTAGGTAGGCATATCGATTAGAGTTCTAGAGCAAGACCTGGTTGTGAGCGTCACAGAAATTTTTGGACTTTTTTTTTCCTTTTTCTCTCTAATTTCTTTTCTCAAAGTCTTTGGTCAATTATATTTCACAAGCATGGTACTAAGAGCTGTTAATAGCACTTCATTGTCAAAAAGCAGAAATTGAGTTTGATCTGCATGGAGAAAGTAATTTTAGAACAACGTTGTAAGAAGCCAGAGCAAAACATGCAAGACTGTTGGCAATTAAAAGAGGCTTCTGGAAGCAAAAAGCTACAGTAAGATAGCTCAAGCAAGGGGATGCTAACACAGCATTTTATCATGCCTCGGTTAGGCAGAGAAGAAACTCCAACTATATTGCTAGAATCAAAGAGGAAACAAAACATGGATAGAAACAGTGGAGGAGATCAAGGATTCAGTAGCTATTTTCTATGAGACTCTCTTCGGCTATGATTTGCGGGTGCAAAGGCTTCAGAATCTTCCATTCCAAGTGCCCCAAATTTCAGATAAAGAAAGAACGACATTGGAATCTATGCCAAAGGAGGAGGAGATCTGGGAAGTGGTTTTCTCACTAGATGTCAATAGTGCAGTAGGACCTGATGGGTTTTCAGCTTATTTCTATGAGCATTGTTGGGAGTAAATTAAACATGACCTTATAGCAATTATTGAAGATTTGTTTTTAGGAGAATCTTAGCCTAAGGGATTCAACTCTACTATGATTGTGTTGATTCCTAAATAAAAAAGTTGATGAGGACATCAATGGTCGTGGTCAAGTTGGAGAGGCTCGTGATCATGGAGGTGCTACCAAGAGTCCTTTTCAAGATATGGGAAGTCCAATGACTAGGTTGAAAGCTAAAAGGATGAAACAAGCTTTGCAAGGTTTGATTATAGAATTACATGAAGATGAAGCTACTTGGTTGAAACAAGAACCTACAAGGCTATTCATCTATTTTGGGCTAGAGTTGGAGGAGCTTGGAGGTCGTGGACTTGGATTCGATTGAAGAGCCCGTTTGCCACTTGAGGTTATGGGTTTCATGGGCTTAATTCGTTAGTTTAATAGCCCAAGTTGTATCTTTAGTTGTATGTTTATGTTATGGTGCAACTAGGGTTAAGTTAGTTTCCATATTTAGTTTATATCTTGATGTTATGCACCTCTTTGTAGAGGGTGTTACTATTCATCCGAATTTTGAATTACATTAATCAATAATATTGGGTTTTTCTCTTCAATTGTGCGCAAGTGCAAATTGAGTTTTCTTAGTTCTTTGGCTAAAGAACTACTCTTGATTGCCTGGCAAGGCGTTTATTGAGTATTCAAGAATCTCGCTTAGGGTTCATCTTTGAGGGTTTGAATCTGTCCAATAAGATTGTCGACTAGGTGTCTACACCATGTTGTTGGTTAGGGGTCTAGGACCGTTTCTTAAAGGGGGGGAGTTCAACGAATCTAGTCAAACTCGAAGCAAAACAATCCGAGTTGTTCTTGGGGTCTTCAACAAGTTATGAAGGGGTCAAGAAGATTGGGTTGCATACTTGGAATTCGAGAGTCTTGGACTGTCATCTCTTCCGTTGAACAGATCAATTGGTATCAGAGCCTTGGTTCATCTTGAAATCTAGGTTTTCTAGGCCAAATTTTCCTTTGAAAGATTTTGGTTATATCCTTTTTTTCTTTCTTTCTTCTTGAATTCTTTCATATTTTGTTATCGTTCTTGTGGTGTCCTTTTGCGTTTGTTCTTGCTGTCCAATCTGTCCGGCTTTGTTTCTACGTGTTTCTAGTCACTTTAATTCGTGTTTTGTGTCTTTTGTTTGTGCTTTAGGGTAGTCCTAGTCTATAGAGTCATTCTTGCTATTTGCATATCAAGAATTCTAGGTTTTTGTGTGGTTTAAACTTATTTTCTTGACTGTTTTTAATTGTTCTTCGGTGTTTTAATGTTTCTTGTGTTAAAACTTTTGAGAAAATTGAATCTTGGCCTAAATAAAAACCTTGAAATAATTTTCCTGAAGGTTACTCTTGATTTCTGGTTAAAAAAAAAGTCGTACTGTTCATCAGCACTGTAGCGACTGTTCACTCGGGCGTCACTGTTCACGCTATGGGTTCACTGTTCACTGACCGGGGGGGGGGGGGGGGGGGTACTGTTCATCGCCGGTACTGTTCATCCGAATTTTTTTTTCTTTTTTTTTTTCCAAAAAATTTTTCAGTTTAATTTTTGTTTGTTTTTGGGAGTTGAATTTTGTATTTTGTGAGTTGTTTGTTTTGTTAGAAAAAAAAAAAAGAGAGAGAGGTTGTTAGAATTGAAAAAAAAAAAAATTTGTGAGTGAAAAAAGGCAAATTTGTGAGATTCTATATGAAAAGCCAAAAGTTGGGTTGAAAAAAAAAAGTCTTGCACAAAGAAAAGTCGTGCAATACAAAGGAAAGCGAAAGAGGCGTGCAAGGTGATAAAAACCAAGCACACGAACTAAACCAATTAAACTGAAGTATATTTGGCTGGAATGCTATCCTTGTGGAACTAAATAGACCTGTTGAAACATACAAATCATTGGATAGAGAACAACGCCAAGTATGAAAATTTAATTGACCAGATTCTACTCTTCTTGTTTGTTGGTGTTTTGGTGGAGTTTCTTGTTATTTTCGTTTGAACATAAGTGCATTAAAGTTATTAAAGGAATTTTGAAAATCAAGATTTCTACAAGAAAAGCCACACACTAGGGGTGTCATACGTGCTTCTCAAATCTGAAATTTCTAGTGTCTTGATTTCTTGACTCTATTTGGTTCAAACCTTATTCTAGACTTCCATTTTCACTACTACTCATCTTGAATACTTGATTGGAGTTTTTGTCAAGTTCAATTGAGCAGGTTCTTATCCAAAGGCATACAAGGTAAGCTTCAAGGAGTGGTAAGAGGCTAAGGTGTGAGCTCATCATCGGGCAAAAAGCCAAGTTTCATTGGTGTGATACACGAGTGAAGAGTGAATCACGAAAGAGAGTGAGTGAGGATATCTTTCTTGATTTTTCTTGTGCCACTAACATTTTTGTGTAGGTTTTTTACTTTTATTTTGATAGGTTTCTATTATGGGTGAACAAAGTGAGCAAAACTCAATGCTTTAGAGTTTAACATGCGTGCCATGCAAGATGAATTTAGGCGTGTGTTCACCAAGTTGGAGGACATTGACTCGGTTGTCAAGGGAAAATAACATGTGGCTCAGAATGCTCGAGGTGATGATTTTGATGATGGCTATGATTCTGAGGAAGTAGTGTCCCGTCGAGGGAGGAGGGTTTCTCAACAACGTGGTAGCAATTTGGGGAGCATAAAGATGAAAATTCTACCATTCAAGGGGATGAATGATCTAGAGGCATACTTGGAGTGGGAACAAAAGGTTGAGCACGTGTTTGATGTTCACAATTATTCTGAGGAAAAGAAAGTTCAATTTGCTGCAGTTGAGTTTGTAGAGTATGTTAGTATTTTGTGGGATCAACTTGTGAAGTCTCGTAAGAGATGTGGGGATGAACCAATTAGCACTTGGGCTGCCATGAAGGTGATTATGAGGAAAAGATTTATTCCAAGTCACTATTCATGAGATTTGCATAGGAGGCTATAAACTTTGAAGCAAGGTTCTTCCACAGTTGATGAATACTACAAGGAGTTGGAGACACTCTTGATTCGTGCTGACATCCAAGAGGATGAAGAGGCCACCAGTGCCCAATTTATAGCTGGTTTGAACTCCGAAATTGCAGATATTGTAGAATTACAATATTATGTGGAGTTTCAAGACTTAGCAGAAAAGGCACAAAAGGTGGAGCGCCAACTCAAAAGCAAGAGGAACCGAGGGTTTGGACGGGCTCAAAGCCATGGAACATGGAGGGACTCTAAGATAGAAAGTTTGATCAAACACCACAAAAGCCCAAGGAGACTTGGAAGAAGGGTGAGTCGAGTTTCATGAGTAATAAGCCAAGGGGTGAGAATTCTTCATCTAACCCACAAAGCAAGGGTAAGATTGAAACTCCTATGAGGCAAAGAGAAGTTAAATGCTTCAAGTGTCAAGGTTATGGGCATATCTCATCTCAATGTCCAACTTGAAGAAACATGATCTTCCTTGATAATGGAGATGTGGAGAGTGAGCATTTAAGTGATGATGAGATGCCTCCACTCGAAAGTCCTAGTGATGATGATTTTGTTGAAGGGGGACCCAAGGATGCCATTCCATTTAGTGGTGAAGTATTAGTGACTAGAAGATCATTGAGCATCCAACCAAAGGAGGAGGAAGAGGAGATGCATAGGGAACATATATTCCATTCAAGATGCTTGGTTCAAGGCAAGGTATGCAATGTTATTGTTAATTCTGGTAGTTGCACTAATGTAGCTAGTACCTTGTTTATAGAGAAATTGAAGTTGCCTACAATTCGCCATCCAAAGTTATATTTCTTGCAATGGTTGACAGATTTTGGAGATGTGAAGGTAACCAAGCAAGTGCTAGTATCCTTTGCCATTGGAGGATATGTGGATGAGGTATTATGCGATGTTATTCCCATGCATGCATGTCATATTTTGTTAGGTCGTCCATGACAGTTTGATAGGTCGTCCTATGGAGGCCTATACTGATCAAGCACAAATTACAAAGGAGTGTAAGACTCGTGATGAGTCCAAAGGAGCCAAGGCCGAGGGGTCTTTATTGGAGTCGCCTAGATGAATTGTGCATCATGAAAGAAATCGGTCTAGTGGGGAGAAAAAGAAAGGGAAAGGGAAAAGAGGGGAAGCCGAGAGAGATGAGGGGAGAAAAGTGATGCCTATGCTGGAAAAAGTGAGATAAAAATGCATTGTTGGCAAGGCAACAACTTCTTGTCATTTTGTATAAAGATGTTTACTTTTCTACTAATGAGCTTGACCCTTCTCTTCTTAGTGTTGTTGTTTCTTTGTTGCAGGCATATCAAGACTTATTCCCTGAAGATGTCCCAAGTGGATTACCACCTTTGAGAGGGATAGAACATCAAATAGATTGCATGCCTGGAGCAAGCATTTCAAACCGTCCGGCTTATAGAGCTAACCGTGAGGAAACAAAGGAGATTCAAAGGCAAGTAGATGATTTATTGGAGAAGGGCTTTGTGTGTGAGAGCCTTAATCCATGTTCTGTACCTGTGATTCTTGTACCGAAGAAGAATGGTTCTTGGAGGGTGCGCGTAGATTGTCGAACCATTAATAAAATCACGGTAAAGTATCGTCATCCTATACCTAGGTTAGATGATATGTTGGATGAATTGTATGGTTCACAATTGTTTTTAAAAATTGACTTAAAAAGTGACTACTATCAAATTCGAATGAAAGAGGGTGATGAATGGAAAACTACTTTCAAAACTAAATTTGGTCTTTATGAGTGGTTAGTTATGCCTTTTGGTTTGACTAATGCTCCTAGTACTTTTGAGGTTGATGAATCATGTTTTCCATCATTTAATTGGGAAATTTGTAGTAATTTACTTTGATGATATTCTTGTGTATAGCAAGCCCTTGCAAGAACATGTTGAACATTTGCGTGCTATTTTTGAGATACTTAAAGAACATCAATTGTTTGCTAATCTAAAAAAGTGTTCTTTTTGCATGGATTCTGTTATATTTTTTAGTTTTGTTGTAAGCTCTAATGGAATAAATGTAGATGAAACCAAGGTAAAGGCAACTAGAGAGTGGCCGACCTCTACTAATGCCAATGAGGTAAGATCTTTTCATGGTTTAGCAAGTTTTTATAGAAGGTTTGTGCGTGATTTTTCTTCAATTGCTGCATCTTTAATTGAACTTGTTAAAAAGAATGTGATTTTTAAATGGGAGAAAATACATGAAGATGTTTTTAGATTATTAAAGGATAAACTCACCAATGCTCCTTTGCTTAATTTGTCTAATTTTGACAAGGTTTTTGAAATTGAATGTGATGCTAGTGGAATTGGTATAGGGGCTGTTTTGATGCAAGATTCTAAGCCAATTGCCTACTTTAGTGAAAAGCTTCAAGGGGCGAGCTTGAGTTACCCTACATATGATAAAGAACTTTATGCTTTGGTTCGAGCTCTTCAAACTTGGCAACATTATTTGTGGCCAAAAGAGTTCATCATACATTCTGACCATGAAAGCTTAAAATTTCTCAAGTCTCAAGATAAGTTGAACAAGAGACATGCTAAGTGCCTTGAGTTCATTGAAACCTTTCCATATGTGATTAAGTATAAGCAAGGTAAGGAGAATATTGTGGCTAATGCACTATCTCGTAGGTACACTCTTCTTACTTCTTTGCATACTAAATTACTTGGTTTTGAGTACTTGAAGCATGCTTATGTGGGGGATCGCGACTTTGGTGATATTTGACAAATTTGCATGAATCAATCTCCACATTGGGGCGTGTACATGGAGAGTTTTATTTGCACGAGGGTTACTTGTTTAGGAAGGATAGGTTGTGTATTCCCTTCTGTTCTGTGCGTAATGTGCTGATTAGTGAAGCTCATGAAGGGAGTCTTATGGGACATTTTGGTGTTGTTAAGACTTTGGATATCTTGCATGAACACTTTTATTGGCCTCATATGAAACGTGATGTGCAAACTTTCTGTGCTAAGTGTATTACTTGTAGGAAAGCTAAGTCCAAAGTGATGCCTCATGGTTTTAATAGTCCATTGCCTGTTCCTACTATTCCTTGGACTGAATTTCTATAGATTTTGTTCTAGGACTTCCATGTTTTCAAAGTGGCAAATATAGTATTTTTTGTTCTAATTGATCATTTTAGTAAAATGGCACACTTTATTACTTGTGTTAAAACTAATGATGCAACTCATATTGCATATTTATTCTTCAAGGAGGTTGTTCGTTTGCATGGATTACCAAAGACTATAGTGAGTGATCGAGATGTCAAGTTTCTGAGTCACTTTTGGCGCACTCTTTAGAGTAAGCTGGGGACGACGTTGCTATTCTCTATTGTTGCTCATTCTCAAACGGATGGACAAAATGAAGTGGTTAACTGTACACTCACGACATTACTACGAGCAATCATTCAACACAATCTCAAAAATTGAGAAAAGTGTTTGCCACACATAGAGTTTGCTTATAATCGCACTATCCATTTCTCTACTTCTTATTCTCCTTTCAAAGTTATTTATGGTTTCAATCCTCTATCATCTTTAGATATTTTGTCTTTGCCTTCTAGTGAACAAGTTGACATGAATGGCAAGAGAAAGGCGGAATTTGTCAAGGAATTGCATGCCAAAGTTCGTGCTAACATTGAGAAGAAGTATGAGCAATTTGCAAAGCAAATAAACAGTGGAAGAGTCAAGGTGAAATTCGAGCCTGGAGATTGGGTTTGGATTCACTTGAGGAAGGAACGATTTCCTCAATAAAGGAAATCTAAATTGAGTCCACGAGGAGATGGTCCTTTTCAAGTTCTTGAACGAATTGGAGACAATGTATATAAGATCGATTTGCCAGGTGAGTATGGTAATGTTAGTGCAACTTTCAATGTAGCTGATCTTTCTTTGTATGATGTAGGTGATTCGAGGGCGAATCTTCTCGAGGAAGGAGGGAAATGATGAGGATCATCAATGGTCATGGTCAAGTTTGAGAGGCTCGTGATCATGGAGGTGCTACCAAGAGTCCTTTTCAAGATATGGGAGGTCCAATGACTAGATTGAAAGCTAAAAGGATGAAACAAGCTTTGCAAGGTTTGATTATAGAATTACATGAAGATGAAACTACTTGGTTGAAACAAGAACCTACAAGGCTATTCACCTATTTTGGGCTAGAGTTGGAGGAGTATGGAGGTCATGGACTTGGATTCGATTGAAGAGCCCATTTGCCACTTGAGGTTATGGGTTTCATGGGCTTAATTCGTTAATTTAATAGCTTAAGCTATATCTTTAATTGTACGTTTATGTTATGGTGCAACTAGGGTGAAGTTAGTTTCCATATTTAGTTTATATCTTGATATTATGCGCCTCTTTATAGAGGGTGTTAGTATTTATCCGAATTTTGAACAACATTAATCAATAATACTGAATTTTTCTCTTGAATTGTGCACGAGTGCAAATTGAGTTTTCTTAGTTCTTTGGCTAAAGAACTACTCTTGATTGTTTGGCAAGGCGTTTGTTGAGTATTCAAGAATCTCGCTTAGGGTTCATCTTTGAGGGTTTGACTCTGTCCAATAGGATTGTCGACTAGGTATCTACACCACATTGTTGGTTAGGGGTCTAAGATTGTTTCTTAAAGGGAGGAGTTCAACGAATCTAGTTGAATTTGAAGCAAAACAATCTGAGTTGTTCTTGGGGTCTTCGACAAGTTACGAAAGAGTCAAGAAGATTGGGTTACATACTTGGAATTCGAGAGTTTTGGACCGTCATCTCTTCCGTTGAACGCATCAAAAGTGCAGTTCATTAGAAAGATTTTAGACCAATTAGCTTGTGCTACATCAGTTTCACAATTTTGTCAAAAGTACTAGCAAATTAGCTGAACCAAATCCTACCATCAATCATATCTCAGTATCAAGTAGGGTTTGTTCTAGTGAGACACATTGAAGACAACATCTTCTTAGCACAGGAGTTGATGAGCAGTATAAATGTGAAAATGAGGGAATCAAATTTGATTTTGATGTTGGATATGGAAAAGGCATATGACAGGTTAGATTGGTCAATTCTCTTGAATATTTTGAGGTATTTTGGGTTTGGGAATTTGTTTATGGATTTCTTATATCGTACTATGTCAAACAACTAGTTCTCAATTTTGGTGTATAGAGAAAAGAAAAGTTTTTTAAAATCTTATTGGGGGGTGAAGCAAAATGAGCCCTTATCACCATCTTATTCATCATTACTGCTAAATACCTGACTCGGGGTCTATAGGAGAGATTTAAAGATAGGACTAGTATGTATTATCAGTCAAAAGGAGAAAACATTCTTGTTCTTTCCTTTATAGATGATACAGTGATCTTTACCCTTCTCACTAAAGCATGAATGAGAGATCAAGTCCTTCTTACTTGAATATCAAGCTATTTCTAGTAAGAAGGTGAACATTGCCAGGAGTTCTAAAATCTTACCATCTTTTCACTCTTGGGCAAATGGGTTTCGGATATCCTTGGATTTAAAATTGAAAATCTCTTTTTTAGTACCTAGGAGCACCTTTGGATGTTGGAAGAAGGAGGTCAATGATATTTGAAGGGTTATTGAAGAAGAGATGGTCAACAATTCAATGTTGGAGTACCAATTTTTTTATCTCAGGAGAGAAGATAACCTGATTAAAGTTTGTACTTTCATCTATGCCAATGTATCTGATGCAAGTTATGTCTCCCCCAAAACCATTCAAACTAGGGAGGTTGTTGTATGGGTTTCTATGGGATACATCTATTAACTCTGAAAGAGTTCATTGGAGGGCCCAGGAGAAATTATACTTTCCTGTTAAAGTAGGGGGATTAAGTTTTAAATCCTTTTACTCTAAAATGGAGGCATTTGCTATGAAGTTGTGGTGGAGATTTAGAGCTAAGAAGTCATTGTGGGCACAATTTATGCACAAGAAATACACAATGGAAATCCATCTGATTCAAGCAAAGGCAGAAGGCTCGCACATTTGGAGAAGGATGTGTGCAATTCGAGACAAAACAGAAGAGCAAATTTATTGGGAGATAGGAAAGGGGAATGTGAGCTTTTGGGAGGATAAATGGGCTTCATTTTCCTCTCTTATGCAAGAGAATCTGAGAGAAACAACATCAATTTGGCAAGTTAAAGATTTTTTCAAGGAAAATACTTGGGATGAAGAAAGCTCACTGAAAATGTTCCCAGGAAGTATGTATGAATGGTTAAAGAAATATTGATTGGGAAAATGGAGGAAGACCGAATTGTTTAGAATGCATCTCCTTTAGGGGAATTCACTACTAAATTAGCCTATGACCTTGTAAGGAATAAGAAAGGGTTTCCATAGGTTTATAGCTTGATTTGGAGCACATTAATTCCTATGAAATTCTGTTTCTTGGCATGGAGGTAAATAACTTATTGCCCTTGGAAGATAACTTGAAAATGAAGGGGATAACGCTAACTTTTAAATGTGGTTTCCGTATGAACAATGAGGGAGTTTTTTTTTTTTTTATGGCTAACCTCGTATACGGGGGAAGGCACCACTCCATGTTTTATTAATATCAAGAAAAAGAGGGGGGCATAGCAACCTTACCTCAAGGGTTACACATGTAAAATGCATAAATAAGGAGTACTACTTCCTTAGCACAAATTTAAAGCAGAAAATAAGGAGTATTACTCCCTTTACAAAGCATCAAGAAAAAATATCAATTCAGTAAAAGCAAAGAAACATCTTACTACTCATTTCTCCTTGCCTTCATGAATCTAAAGTTACAAATACTCAATGCATCTAATCTCAGCAAACTTTTAGTGTGTTTGGGGAGATCCTTTATATAATAATAACTCTGAAATCCTCCATTTTTGGCACCAAAATTAGCAAGAGAATCAGCAACAAAATTTGTTTCATGATAGCAATGTTGGATTATAGCATTCTGGGGAAGAATTTGTACAATTGCTCTCATGGAAAAGCGAATACAGGCTGGACAAGAATATTTACCATTGAGAACTCCATGAATTACAGTTGAATCTACTTCAACAACTATGTTTGAATATCCAAGCTTCCTACATAAAACCAATCCATTTAGAACAGCCCGCGCTTCTACCTGCAAAGAATTTACCCTTGTCAATCAACGAGAGAAGGCAAAAAGAAAACCTCCAAATTCATCTCTTCCTACACCTCCACCACCCCATACATCCAAATCCAAATATGAAGACCCATCTGTATTGAGTTTTACAAAACCATTTTTTGGAACCTTCCAGAAAACTAGCTTAGCTTTAATTCATACCCTTCGAGCTCCAAGGGTCTCATGCATTGAAGGCCATTTTTCACATACCCCAAATATGTTAGGGTATTTTACCATGCAAAGAAACTTTAAATCTAGAAGGATTGAATAATAAATCTGATGAGCATTTAGCAATTTCCCGTCAAACCGAGCAACATTACGAGCTTTCCATAAGTTCCATAAAATGAAACATGGAGTAACTTTCATAATCCATCTTAAAGCTGATCCATTTACATCATGGAACCACTACATCTTACAATGAGCTAAAAATTGTAACCTCAATGTAGAGAAGCTCAAATCTTGCTTAAAAAATTCCTATACAATTTTTGCAATGCGTCTAGAAGAGAAGACATGTTCAATAGATTCAACATCAGCATCATGACCACAACATGAACATTTGGATGGACCATGAATATGCAAACGCATTAAAACATCATCCATTAGAATTTTCATTCTTAATAATCTCCACACAAAGAAAGAGATCTTAGTAGGATCAAAGAATGCCAAATTAGATAATATAGCCATGACTTAAAAGATGAGGATCTAACCAAATGATCAGCAGACTTCAAAATGAAGCAACCATCAGTTGATTGAGTCCACATCATATGATCAGACTCTATACCAAAAGAGAAAAAATCATGTTGTACTCTCTCCAAAACCTATGAAGGCAATACATTAGATAAAAGAACAAAGTTCCATCTTCCATTAACAAAAAATTCACACACTCTTGCATTGGAAGCTAGTTCAAGAAATTTTCATGCAAGGGGACCCAAACCACTCTAATTATCCCACCAGAAGAAACTATCCCTGGAACATACATTCCATAAAATGTGATATTCCATCATCTCTCTTGCTGAAAACATTCATTTACATATCCTAGATTCTTGATTATTGAGCACATAATTATTAGGATGAGCATCACCAATATATGGAGTCCTCATGAAATTAGCCCATTTAGAGTTATCCCTTCTACATTGCCACCAAAGCTTACAAGAGAAAGCCTGCACTATGTCCTTTAAATCTCTAAAACTAGCCCCACCTTCTTCAACAGGAAGACATATCTTTTTCCAAGTCACCCAATGCCTTTTAGCCCCCATTTGCAATTCTCCCCACAAAAACCTTGCAAACATTCGATGTAAATCTGCCAAAACGCCCTTGGGAGGTTCTAAAATAGCCAACTAGTGTATTGGAATTGAAGACAAAACATGTTTAATAAGAATCATCTTGGCACCCGTTCACAACCACTTACCCTTCCAGGTATTTATTTTCAGAGATACCTTATCTACTAAACTCAAAAATAAGCTTTTCACATTTTTTCCCATGTATAATGGATATCCCAAATAAGAAATGGGAAATTACCTAACAGAAAAGCCAGTAATCTAAGCAATGGAAGTAAGACGTGCCCTAGATGTTTTCTTACCTATTAAGAAACAACTTTGATGCATTCACCATTTGGCCAGAACACTTTTGATATCGTTACACAACATCCATCACACACCCTAGAGAGTTCTTGCTTCCATTCGAAAAAATCATCACATTATCTGCATGATATGGATCAAGGAGACTCTATGAATGAATCGAAGATGACAAGTACCAAAGATTCCTTTGCAAGGCTTAGATGGACCCATGACATGTGCTAGATCAAGGAGAATGAAGGAAGCATTGCATGGATTGATTATGGACTTGCATGAGAAAGAGATTGCTTGGGCCAATAATTCACCATCACCAATACTTGTAAACGTGATTATGGTTAAAGAAGATGATCATGAAGCTGTCCAAAGTTGCCATGAAGATTGAAGCATTGTAATGGATGACCCAAAGCCCATGTAGGGCATTCGACCAAGCCCATGAGGCTTTTAAGTTATTATTTTCTTATTGTTTTAATTAAGTTCTGGAACTCTAGTTGCTATTTGAGTAGTTTCCTTATTGTTTCAAAGTTGTTTTAGTTAAGAATTTTATTTAGTCAAGTATTAGTTTTTGGTAGTTATTAAAGACTTGAATTCAAGAACTATCTTGTAAGCCAATTTTAGGCCTTTTTACTATTTTGTGTGTTTGAGAGCTCAATTGAGAGTTTTCTTGGTTCTTGGAATAGAACTACTCTTGGTCTTATCACATTATCCTTGTGGCGACCCAAACCCTAGCTTAGAGTTCATTCTTTCGTGTTTCATCAAGTCTTTAGAACTTTAGTTTAGGCATATTGAACTCGCTCACATTGGTCCTAAATTAGAGTTTTAGAACTTAGTTCTTCGTTGGAGAAGGGTTCGAAGCAAACAACTTGGATTCATCAAGCGGTCTTGGCAATCTCGCTACCCTTGCGCACATCAATTGGTATCAGAGCCTTGGTTCTTGATTTTCCAGGTTTATTCAATCCGAATTTTTCCTTAGAAAAATCAGATATATACCTCTTTTATTGCTTTTAATTTGTTGTTTTGTCAAGTGCTTCGTGCCTCAGTCAAACAACTTGTGTTTTTGTTTCTTGTTCCTTGTGATCGTGTCTTGTTCTTCGTAATTTCGTTTCTGTCAAGCTTTGTTTCTTATCTATTCATGTGTCTTTTGTTGTTTAATCAGTGATTTCTTGAAGAGTCCTAGGGTTTTAGAGTTGTTCTTGGTTGTTTCCAATCAAGAATTCTAGGGTTTTGTGTGGTATTTTTTTTGAAATCTTGACTGTTTTTATTGTTTTCTTGATTGTCTTGTGTCAAAAAACTTTTTCAAGAAAAGAATTCTTCTTGCACCTAGCACACGGATTCAGTTTCTTGAAGGTTTGAAGTTGTTTTGGTTGTTTCTTGAATTGTTCTTGGACAAAAAAAAAAAAAAAAAAAGAACAGAAAAAGAAACGAAAAGAGAAAGAGGCGTGCTGAAGTTTAAGAGCCAAAGCACAAAGAAAAATAAAGAAAGAATTGAGTACAAGAGGCTGCACCAGGTTTAAAGAGCCGTAGCAAAACATTTATTCAATTGTTCTTGAAGGTTTCTTGGTGTTTTGAATACAATTCTTGAAATTCTTGAACTTACTAGTTGAGTTCTTGAAGTTCTTGAAAGCTGTCTTGGTGTTTCTTGAAGTTGTTGCAAGTTGTCTTAGAATCTGGAATTGTTTGGCTTGCTTCTTGCAAATCTTGAACGAATTTCTGTAAGATTTAAGACTGATTTTGGAAGTTCTTGAACACCTCTTGGACGTTTCTCTTGTAGGAACAAGTTCTTGAACTTGATTCTTGCATATTCAATGAAATTTTGGTGCTGGAATTTGGGCTGCTTGTTACCTGCGATTTTTCTTAATTTTTCCAGCTTGTTGAATGACCAAAAGAGGAGAATTAGGGCTGCTTTGTTGTTTAAATAAGCAATCAAACCTAGTCTTAAAGGGGGAAGGAGAGCCGTTAGGAAGGGAATAAGGAAATCCAAAGGGATTTGGTCAAAGATCCTTGTTTCCTAATCGGTGAGGCTTGTGCATGTGCTGGTGGTTTCCTTAAGTGATCTAAACGTCCAGCTTGTTTCCTTATTGATTTTTGGCTGGAATTTTTCTATTTTATAGCTGTTGTTTGGTTTCCTAATTGTGCTAAGTATTGTTGTAGTTGGAATTTTTAGGAAAGTGGTGCAAGAAACTTAAGTCGAACTAGGGTTTGTGGATCCTATCTTCATTAGGAAATCTTGAAAAAACTTTGCTTTTTACACAAGAAACACTATTTTCTTTCAAGAAAACTTTGAAAATCAAGATTTTATACACAAGAATACCACACATTAGGGTTTCCAAATTGTATTTTCTTGAGTCAAATCTTGTCTTTTTCATCTTTTCTTGGACTTCTCTTGATCAAACCCTACTCTAAGCTTTCCACATTGATTACTCTCATATTTATTCTTGTGTTTGAGTTGCTATAAGGTCTTGGTGAGATTGATTGAGCAGGTTTTTATCTAAGAGCCTACAAGAAAGCATCTCAAGAGTGGAAAAAGGCTTAGTGGTGAGCTCACTAGAGGGAAAAAGCCAACAACTTGAGTGATACACGAGGGAACGAGTGTATACACTAAGGGAGAGAAGTAAGGCAATTTCCTTTTTATTTGTTATTGTTACTAACTTGTTTTTTGCAGGATTTTCTTTGTAGTCATGGCCGAGCAAGTTGACCAAAAGCTTAAGGACTATTGAGACCTTGTTGAGAACCATGCAAGAGGACTTTAGGAGGATCCATACACGCATGGATGATGTAGAGTCATCCGTGAAGGGGAAAGGAAGGGTGTTCACTAATCCGACCATTGAAGAAGAGCAAGAGGATTATGATTCAGATTATGAAGATATTATCTCCCGCAAAGGAAGGAGGGTGCGCAACCAACAAGATAGCAATCTTGGAAGCATCAAAATGAAGATACCTCCATTCCAAGGAAAGCTTGATCCTGAGGCGTACCTTGAATGGGAACGCAAAGTAGAGCACGTATTCAACTGCCACAACTACTTCCGAGGAGAAAAAGGTACAATTAGCTGCAGTTGAATTTACTGATTATGCTAGTGTTTGGTGGGATCAACTTGTGAAGGATAGGAGAAGATGTGATGCTGAGCCCGTGAGGACATGGAGAGAGATGAAAGCAATCATGAAGAAGAGATTTGTGCCAAGCTACTACTCTCGTGACCTACATCAACGTCTACAATTCCTAAGGCAAGGATCAATGACGGTGGATGAATACTACAAGGAGATGGAGATGCTCATGATCCGAGCTGATATTAGGGAAGAGGGAGAGGCGTTAATGTCACGATTTATTGCTGGACTCAATGCCGAGATTAGAGAAGTCTTGGAGCTTCAACATTACTTGGAGATTGGTGATCTTGTAGAGAAGGCTATCAAGATAGAGAGGCAACTTAAATCACGCAAGGCAAGGGCATCCATGAGCAACACTAATCGAGCTCAATGGAGAGAAAACCGAACAAGTGAAAGGCGTGGTTTTCAAGCTTCAACTTCTAGGGAGGATCGATCTTTTCCACAATTTAGAGAAAATCGAGTTGCTCCACAAGCAAGGGAGTTCATGAAGAACAAGCAAGAGGTATCAACCTCTAGACCTCAATCAAAGCCTAAGGGAGAAAATTCCACACGAATGAGGGATGTTCGATGCTTTAGGTGCCAAGGTTTTGGACACATGGCTTCAAATTGTCCAAACAAAAGGGCTATGGTTATGATGGACGATGGAGATGTGGCAAGTATAACTTCTAGTGATGATGATGAGATGCCACCATTGGAAGGAGAAAGTGATTCTGAGAAAGCTTATGATGCTGATCATGGAGATACACTTATCACAAGGCGAGCCTTAAGTGTGCAACCTAAGGGGGACGACGAGCATATTCAAAGGGAAAATCTCTTCCATACTCGATGCACTGTCTTCAATAAGGTATGTAATTTGATTATTGATAGTGGAAGTTGCACTAATGTTGCTTCAACTTTATTTGTAGATAAGCTTGGATTGGAGCCTATAAAGCATCCAAAACCCTACAAATTGCATTGGCTTGCTGATACTGAGGACATGAAGGTGACTAGACAAGTACTTGTGCCATTCTCTATTGGTAAGTATAAGGATGAGGTATGGTGTGATATTGTGCCTATGCAAGCATGTCACATACTTCTTGGACGTCCTTGGCAATTTGATCGAAAGGTACAACATGATGGTTACCTTAACAAGTACTCGTTTATGTGGAATGGTAAGAAAATCTCTCTTAATCCTTTGTCACCTATTGATGCTCATGCTGACCAAGTAAGAATTGCAAAAGATTTCAAAACTAGAGAGGGTCAATCGAGCAACAAGAAGAAATAAGCAAAAGGGAGGAAAAGAGTGAGTCGGACTTACCAATGGTAAGGGCCGAGAGAGGAAAGAAAGAGAGAAAAGAGAATGAGGGAAAAGAAAGACAAAGAGTTAATGCTTATGCTACCAAGAGTGAAATTGAAGAAGTGTTGATAGCTAAGCAACAAGTGCTTATAGTTTTGTACAAAGATGTTTTCTTTTCCATTAATGATATTGATCATTCTCTTCCTAGTGTGGTTGTTTCTTTACTGCAGGATTTTAAGGACTTATTCCCTGAAGAAATACCACGTGGCTTACCACCATTGAGGGGTATTGAGCACCAAATCGACTTCATACCTGGTGCAAGTATTCCAAATCGCCCTGCATATCGAGCAAATCCTGAGGAAACAAAGGAAATTCAACTGCCAAGTGGATGAGCTCGTTGATAAAGGCTTTGTTCGAGAGAGCCTAAGTCCATGCTCCGTACCCGTGATACTTGTTCCAAAGAAAGATGGTACGTGGAGGATGTGTGTGGATTGTAGAGCCGTCAATAAAATAACGGTAAAGTATCGTCATCCTATTCCTAGATTAGATGACATGCTAGATGAGTTGTATGGTTCTACTATCTTTTCAAAAATTGATCTTAAAAGTGGCTACTACCAAATTAGAATGAAAGAAGGGGATGAATGGAAAACTGCTTTTAAGACTAAGTATGGGTTATATGAGTGGTTAGTTATGCCGTTTGGATTAACTAATGCTCCTAGTACCTTTATGCGTCTTATGAATCATGTATTTCGTTCTTTCATCGGTAAATTTGTAGTAGTATATTTTGATGATATCCTAGTGTATAGTAAGTCCCTAGAAGAGCATGTTAATCATTTGCATGAAGTCTTTCTTGTTCTTAGGGAAAATCAACTATATGCTAATTTGTCTAAGTGTACCTTTTGCATGGAGTCTGTGGTTTTTCTTGGTTTTGTAGTAAGTTCACAAGGCATTAAGGTGGACGACTCCAAGGTACAAGCTATAAGAGATTGGCCGACTCCCACTAATGCAAACGAGGTGAGATCTTTTCATGGTCTTGCAAGTTTTTATAGGAGGTTTGTGCGTAATTTTAGCACTATTGCTGCACCTCTTAATGAACTTGTCAAGAAGAATGTAGTGTTTAAGTGGGAAGGTAAGCATGAAGAAGCTTTTAATTTATTAAAGGAAAAACTAACTCATGCTCCTTTGTTAGGTTTGCCAAATTTTGACAAGGTGTTTGAAGTAGAGTGTGATGCTTCTGGAGTTGGAATTGGTGCTGTTACTTATGCAAGAATCAAAGCCTATTGCTTACTTTAGTGAGAAATTGCAAGGTGCAACATTGAATTATCCAACTTATGATAAAGAGCTCTACGCATTGGTGAGGACCTTGCAAACATGGCAACACTACTTGCTACCTAGGGAATTTGTCATTCATTCTGACCACGAAAGCTTGAAGTTCTTGAAGTCTCAAGGTAAATTGAATAAAAGGCATGCTAAGTGGTTAGAATTTATTGAGACTTTTCCCTACATCATCAAATACAAGCAAGGTAAGGAGAACATTGTAGCTGATGCACTCTCGAGGAGGTATACTCTTCTTACCACTTTACATGCTAAATTGCTTGGTTTTGAACTTGTTAAGGGCTTGTATGAGAATGATGCTGATTTTTCTCATCTTTGGAAGCTTTGTGAAAAACGAGCTCATGAGGGATACTTTAGGCATGATGGTTATTTGTTTAAGGGTGATAAATTGTGTGTGCCTAATTGTTCTCTTCGTGAATTACTTGTTAGGGAAACACATGGGGGAGGTGTTATGGGACACTTTGGAATTCAAAAGACTTTGTCTGTTTTAAATGAGCATTTTTATTGGCCAAACATGCGACATGATGTTCAATTTGTGTGTGATAAATGCATTGCATGTAGGCAAGCAAAGTCAAAAGTTAAACCACATGGTTTATATTCTCCTCTACCCGTCCCTCATCAACCTTGGATAGACATATCTATGGACTTTGTTTTAGGTTTACCAAGGTCATCTAGTGGTAAAGATAGCATATTTGTTGTAGTTGATAGGTTTAGCAAAATGGCTCACTTTATTGCATGTGCTAAAACCAATGATGCTACACATATTGCTGACTTGTTCTTTAAGGAAATTGTACGTTTGCATGGCATGCCAAGAACAATTGTGAGTGATCGTGATGTTAAATTCCTTAGTCATTTTGGCGCACATTGTGGAGTAAGTTGGGCACAAAATTGTTGTTTTCTACTGTTGCACATCCACAAACTGATGGTCAAACTGAGGTTGTTAATAGAACACTCACTACTTTGTTACGTGCAATCATACAACGTAACTTAAAGAATTGGGAAAAATGCCTTCCACACATTGAATTTGCTTACAATCGTGTGACTCATTCTACTACTTCCTACTCACCTTTTGAGATTGTTTATGGGTTTAATCCTTTAACACCTTTAGATATTCTTCCTTTGCCTACTAACGAACGTGCAGATTTGGATGGCAAGAAGAAGGCTGATTTTGTTAGGGAATTACATACTAAGGTGAGAGCTAATATTGAGAAAAGGAATGAGCATTATGCACGAGTTGCCAACAAAGGGCGTGTGAAGATGGTTTTCGAACCTGGTGATTGGGTGTGGGTGCACATGAGGAAAGAGAGGTTTCCTACTCAAAGGAAATCCAAACTTGGCCCACGTGGAGATGGTCCCTTCCAAGTGCTTGAACGCATAGGAGACAATGCCTATAAGATCGACCTACCAAGTGAGTATGGGGCTATAAGTGCTACTTTTAATGTTTCTGATCTTACTCTTTATGATGTAGGTGATTCGAGGGCGAATCCTTTCGAGGAAGGAGGGAATGATATGGATCAAGGAGACTCTATGAATGAATCGAAGATGACAAGTACCAAGGATCCTTTGCAAGGCTTAGATGGACCAATGACACGTGCTAGATCAAGGAGAATGAAGGAAGCATTGCATGGATTGATTATGGACTTGCATGAGAAAGAGGTTGCTTGGGCCAATAATTCACCATCACCAATACTTGTAAACGTGATTATGGTTGAAGAAAATGATCATGAAGCTGTCCAAAGTTGCCATGAAGAGTGAAGCATTGAGATGGACGACCAAAGCCCATGTAGGGCATTCGGCCAAGCCCATGAGGCCTTTAAGTTATTGTTTCCTTATTGTTTTAATTAAGTTCTAGAACTCTAGTTGCTATTTGAGTAGTTTCCTTATTGTTTCAAAGTTGTTTTAGTTAAGAATTCTATTTAGTCAAGTATTAGTTTTTGGTAGTTGTTAAAGACTTGAATTCTAGAACTATCTTGTAAGCCTATTTATAGGCCTTTTTACTATTACGAATTTTAACAAGAATTTTCAGAATAATTTCGTGTGTTTGAGAGCTCAATTGAGAGTTTTCTTGGTTCTTGGAATAGAACTACTCTTGGTCTTATCAAGTTATCCTTGTGGCGACCTAAACCCTAGCTTAGAGTTCATTCTTTCGCGTTTGATCAAGTCTTTAGAACTTTAGTTTAGGCATATTGAACTCGCTCACATTGGTCCTAAATTAGAGTTTTAGAACTTAGTTCTTCGTTGGAGAAGGGTTCGAAGCAATACAACTTGGATTCATCAAGCGGTCTTGGCAATCTCGCTACCCTTGCGCACATCAATAACTCAAATGTGTTAATGTCATACAATTTTTAGCCACAAAATAGGGAGTGAATCTTAGACAAGACAATAAATTGTTTAAGTTCCGTGAAAGAACTTCAGTCCCCAAAATAAACAATGTTGGAGATATTGGGTCACCTTGTTTCAGCCCCCTTGAAGATAAAAAAAATCCACAAGGTTTTCCATTCACAATAACGGAAATATAACAGGAAGAAATTGTTCTCCAAATCAAATCTAACCACATTTCCCCAAAGTCAAATCTCCTCATAACTTGTATAATAAAGTTCCACGACACTCTATCATAGGCTTTCGCCATATCCAGTTTTAAAAACACATTGGACCCTCGAACCGTCTTGTTTATTGCTGAACACAATTCCTGTGCCAACAAAACATTATCAGAAATAAGTCTACCTTTCACAAATGCACTTTATTGTGTAGACATGAGCTTAGGCAACACCTTTTCCAACTTTTTAGCAAGAAGCTTAGAAATAATCTTACTGACAAAGTTACATAAGCTAATCGGCCTGAATTCAAAAAAGAAGTAGGATTCACCACCTTCGGAATCAATGCAATAAGTGTAGAGGAAAAACCCAAAGGCACTTCAGCATCAGCAAAAAATTCACAAACAGCAAGACAAATTTGCTCAATAATATCCCAACATGAAGTGAAAAAAGTACCTTGAAAACTGTTCGGTCCTGAACAGCTATCCCCATCCATCTAAAAAATCACATCTTTAACTTCCTCCTTTGTAGGAAATGCTTGTAACATGATGTTATCTTCATCCGAAACACTGGAAGGAATGATAGCTAAAAAAATTTCATCTATCTCCACATAATCATTATCTCGAGAGAGAGAGAGCTTTAGAGAAAAAATTAGCTGCATCCTTTTCAATTTGATCCATTTCCTCCAACCATGCACCGGCTGAGTCTTTGATCCTGAATATTTGCTGTTTTATCCTCTTTTGCCTCACAAAAGAATGAAAAAATTTTGAATTGGAATCACCATCCTTTAACCATTTAAGTCAAGCTTTTTACCTCCAAAAACCAACCTCCCTGTTTAAAGCCAATCTGAGATCCATCTGTGCATTATACAATTCAGCCCTAGCATCATCTGAGGGATTATTGTCTATTTCACATTCCTTTAATCTCACCAATTCTTCAATATGTTGCACATGGTCAAAAATATTTCCAAACACCTCCTTATTCCAAGCCTGAAGCTCACATTTTACAAATTGAACCTTTGTAATAAAGCACGCATAGGCCTTCCCTCAAAGTGAACATCCCATCTCTTCTAACAACCTGATGAAATTGAGAATGAGTTCTCCACACATCAAGAAATCAAATTCTTTTCGGAGCAATACCATTGGCATCAAAATAAGAAAGAAGTAGAGGGGAATGGTCAGAAGCCATCCTATTAAGATGTTGTACAGAAGAAATAATATTCAAACCAAACCAAGAATTATCAACCAAAACTCTATCAAGCCTTTTCCAAATCCTTTCCTTTCCGTACATGTTATTACACCAAGTAAATCTAGAGCCTGAAAAATCCAAATCCACCAATGAAGAATTATCCATAAAATTAATAAAAATTTCAACCTCATCAAATCTTAAAGTCTAACCCCCATTTTTTCTTCTTGGCTCACAATTACATTAAAATCTCCCAGAAAAATAAGTGGCAAATGAAATCCAGTTAGGTTACCAAGATTAGTTCAAAGTTGCCTATGTTCATTAACTTGGCAAGAAGCATGAAAAACCACCACAATAAAAGGAGATTGAAGAGAAACATGCTGCATTCGAATAGCTATATATTGCTCAAATTGATCCACCATTGTACCCCTAAAGACATCATAAAAAAAAATCCAAACACTACTGATATCCGTTTCGCTATACTATGGATACTTTAGGCAAGTGCACCTATCGTTCCTAGTAGTATAGTGTACAGGAATACCGAGTGTCGATCCCTCAGGGACTATGTGAGTAGTAGTACTAACTTCTTTCTATTATTTAACCTCACAAAGTGAATGACGAATTAAATGAAAATACAAATTAGCTAAAACTAATTATCTAACTAAATGACAATATAGAATTTAGTAGAGAGAATGGACAAAAGTAGAGGTGAATTTAGATGAAGAATTCTCCTAAACCAACATGCCAAGACTCTAACTTGATTAATGATTAACCCAATTGCTTAGACCCTAGAATCCCTACTGTGAATTATATCCTTTCTCAAGTGAAACAATTCCTACCTTCTCGGTTGATTAATTGGAATATCTTCTCAATTAAAACCCCTAAAAGATGCAATTTCTAATCAATGGACTCTATTTGTAGTTGAGCTTTAATCCTAAAACTCAACTTAGGAAGAACTCATGTAATCCTATCTCTAGCAATTCATTCAAGTTCTCTCTATTCATAAAGTGATCTAATCATATGTGCAATCTCTCGATATACCCATACAAAATCAATACTTGAATTGAAGGATGCATGCAAATCCCAATCCAAAACACAAATAAACTCATGCATAAATCTAAGAACAAAGTGGGTCTTTCATTAAGCCAAGAATAAAATTATAGACATAAGAATTTAGGGTTCATCCCATCTAAATCATAAACTCAATTCATTATTACAAGAATAAAATTAACAAAAGGCAAGAAAGAAAGAGAAAGCTCATTCTCATGCAGCCCCCTTGAATCCTCCCTTGCATCTTGATAAAATCTTCTTGCTTTCACCATTGAGGCCCTTGAGTTGTCCCTCTACTCTTGCTTTCTCCTCCCTACATCACTCTAGATGTGCCAAATGTGTGTTTTTGAGGTGTCTGCGGTGTGTGTGTGTTTTCTCCCGAGTTAGGGTTCTCCCCCTCGTCAAATGGCCAGTTTAGCTGCTAAATACGCTGCAGATTCTGTGAAGAAACCGCGTAATAAACCGCGCGCGGGTTGTCGCGCGGTTTGTTCACTTAATTTCTGAATGGAAACCGCAGCACAAATCGCGCGCGGGTTGTCACGTGGTTTGTCTACGTCAGCTTTGACCTCCAAGACAGCCGAATTAGCTTTTCCTTAAAACACAAAAGTTGTAGCCCCTTGAGATAGCTTTCCAAAAAATCAAAAATCACGTCATTTATAGGTCTGTGGCCAGAGATGTACTCAAAATACTAAGAACTGGTCGGAACAGCCTCGCAGTGCAAATGTGCTTCAGTAACTTAGGATTTTGACCATTGAAACGTGAGAACTGGACTTTGATGTCTTTGTATGAATTGTAGAAAATTGTCTTAGCTTCAAAATACCTCAAGAGTCATCCCAATCCAATGTCTCTAGCTCTAGATATGACCAAAACACTGAAATATGTCCAAGCTGCCAAACTGTTTCCATTCCAATTCTTCTTCGCCTATTTCTTGATTGCACTCCAATCAATTGAAATCGAGTTGAAGCTATCAAAACCCTACAAAATGGTGTAAAAACACTTTTAAATCATACATTTACACAATTTGGCATTAAAATCATAAAAGAGAAGAAATAGCTAAGAAATAGAGAAAAACTCATGGAAAACCCTAAAAACCTAACCTAAAAAAACTAGTTCACTTTAGCACTTATCAACTACTCTCAACATTAGACATAGCATGCTGAAAACCCAACATCATACAATTCTTTTCTAGCCTATTTGTGCCAAGCATTGGTTCACAAATACCTAGCAAAGAGAATTTGTGCACTTTTCTAAGAATATTCAACCTCTTAGTGGCAAGGCATTTATTAATCCCTTTTACGTTCCAAAATAATGCAAGAATCATTTGGATAGGCTTAGGGACGAAGCTTGAGGGTCCATACCAGTTTTCCTTTTATTTTGCTTTGGAAGTGCGGTTTGCCATTCCTTCCGTTGTTTTAAGCTATCCAAGCACTGCTTCAGTTGTTCCATAGAATCAGCATAAAAAACAAATCCTTTCCTTGGTGATAAATTTAAATCATTAACCATAGTAATTTTTTGACGAGCAGCTTCCTCCAAAGCTTCGTTAGCATTGCCATCCTCATGGAAAACCCTATTTGCCATATTAATAATGATCCCCTCAGCTGCTGAATTAATAGCTTCTCTAGCCAAATTTTGAGCATCATTTGAATCCAAATCAGCAATAGGAGAGAGACCATTACTCGAAGCATTAATTTCTGAGGAGTTAATATTAGCTTCATCTCTATGATTTCTTGCTATTATCTCCTTATCTGCATTACTATCTTTATTCAGCCTATCATCATTTTGAATATTTATGATTGTAGTCTCTTCATTTCTATCCTTATCATGATCATAACCATGTACACTCCCATCATGTGCTAGATCCATGCTTTTCTTGTTTTTGGGACGATATTCAATCTTTACCTTTCGAAGAACACCTGGTTTACCCGATGTTTTACTAGCATCGTTGACAGATTTCAAGTTTGGATGAAGAACATGGCATTCCTCATGAATATGACCTTGTTTAAAGCAGTGTGAACAATATTTGGGATGTTTTCTGGTTCTAAATGTTGCCAAAAACCATCAAACTCACCATTTCCAATCCAAACCCTAGATGGTAAAGTTTTTAAGAGATCAACTTCCACACAAACCCGTGCCACACTTGGACGTAACTGGGAAATAGTTGCTGAATCCTCAAGAAGGGGAGTGCCAAGAACACTAACAATTTGAAAAAGACATTCTTTATTGAAATAGTGTAGGGGAAGTTTTGGCCATTTAAACCAAACTGGCACCACAGAAGGCTCTTTATCAACATGGAATGCTGGGGACCATTTAACCACACGCATGGGGAATCCTTGAGCATAACAAATGCCACGGCTCCAAAGCCTAATAAAGTCCGCCTCATTCTTCAACCGAATAATCACATGTCTTGCATCCAATAATCCCCCCAAAGCTTCCTCTTTCAAATCAAGGGATTTAAAGAATTTTCGAATGGACTCCATTAATGCTCGACCCCGAGAGAACTTTCCAACAAGAGCATATTTATAAGGAGCCGAAAGCAAATCCAAATCTGATTGAGAGAAAAGAATTGTAGGTTCACCTCTATGAGTTGATGTAACCGCTTGGATATTCAAACATGGTTGTGATGATGATGATGAGAAAAGATCAGCAAAAGATTCCTTTTGGAACATTGGAGGATTTGGTTGAGGATGCTCCCCAACCAAATGCTGGGGAGCAGCCGAATCAGCCATAAAAGAATGAAAAACAAACCCAAAAATAGAATTAAAGAACCAGATTCAACGGCAGCCGGCCATGAATAGGCCAAGAAAATTTAAAAAAATTTTTGGTAGTTAAACCCTAAAAAAGTAGAGAGAGAAAATTTAGAGAGAAGGTAGAGAGAAAATACAATTTAATCCTGAATCAACATAAACAATGAGGGAGTTAACCATGTGTTTCTTTACTATCCATTTTCTTGGAAAATCTAGATGCATTTACATACGGCGTTTGGAACTCCAATGCTAAAGCATAGGTCATTTGGTGGTATGATGATGCATTGGTTAGTGACCATTCCTAAAGGTGATAACAAGCATATATGAAGTGTTATGCCAGCAATTATTCTATGGTTTAAATGTGATGTGGTGTAGATTAGGTATAGCAAATATAAACAAATACACACAAATCAAGTAATAAAAACCTAATCTCCCAACTTAGTCTGTAAGTGCACGGGTCTACTATAGTACTTGGAGGATTAGGTGTCGAATCCCATGAGGAATCCAATATATGCAACTATTAGGCTTTTTCACTAACATTTATTATCTAAACACAATCAATTTAAGAGTAATATGGGGTCCCTTTAATAGAATAGGTAATTAATTAAGAACTTTTGTAGAATCCAAGCAAAGAAGTCTAGAACATAGAATCCATTAATGAATCATGCATGAATGACTGGCTAAGTTTTACCTTCCTTTGTTTAGAATCCAATTCCACAAGTGTCATAACTAGATTTCTCTATGAAATGACAAGATTCCAACTATTCTCATGATGAAACATTATGAAAAACATGAATTGTAGTGATTCACTTAAACATCCATTATTCTCGCATGAACTACTTAAACATTACGTGTTCATTTTCCATTGTTACCTGCATTTGTCAATGTCAAGTATCAACTAAATGATTTGTTTAAGTTGGCCAAGCAAAAACAAGTGTTAAAGCTTGAACAAGTAAACAAACAAACGCAAGCTTAGCAAGAGCAAATGAATTAAGTCACCTTTGTTGATTCATTAGCTTCATCTATATTCTAGATGAAGCTTTTAGTGTAACGTGGATAGTGAAACAACTAGAAGTTCAACTTCAAAGCAAGAATACATAGCCACAAATGAAAGTAAAATAGATAGAGCTTAAGCATTGCTCAACAGAATTGGAATAAGCTTCTTCTTTTATTCACCTTCAAAAGTTGCACTACAAATTTCTTCTTACAGTGGTCCTCATTATTCTATGGAAAGATGAAAAGAATTTTATTAATTCTCTACCAACACTAGTACAAAACTAAGCTAATACTACTTTCCACTGCAAAAACTTGTTAAAAATGCATTACAAATGACTTCTATTTATAAACAAATATTCCTCAAGTTATTTTCCAACTTGCATGAGCCATTAATGCATGGAAATGATGAAGATTTGCTTGGAGATTTGAAATGAGCACAAAAGCCTTCATTTTTTTATTCCAATGTACTCTCCAACTTGCAAAACCCTTTCTCCATTAAAAATGTCTATGAATTGAAGCCCTAGAAACAACTTGGCCTACTTCAATCTGCAGGTGGCGATCCATGGGTGGCAACTCGCAAACTTGACTCGCAGGTCACTCCTTGTGGTCCCCACTTGATTTTCTGATTTCTATTGAGCTGGACTCCATTTGTGCAAGCATTTTCTACATATTTCAAAGCACTTTGATGAAGAATTGAATTTTTCATTATTTTTGCACAATTATTTCTTCAAATTGTTCATCCAACCCTAACTCCTTGTAAAAATTGGAAAATAAGTCATTTGTAACTAAAATCACTATAATTATACTAAGATAACATCCAAAACATATAAGACAATATATAATAATATTGGTAAATTTATTACTTATCAAACTCCCACACACTTGAATCATTGCTTGTCCTCAAGCAAATTGAAAAACCAAGAGATCAAATAATGATTCAAGGATTGAAACAATAAATGCTGCTGAATATAATCCTACAATACAAAGTAAATAGGTATTATGCCATTCCTTGTAATGTTTCTAGTACTAATCATACTAAGTAAAAGGGAAGTAATTATATAAAGATTAAAGCTAGTTCAACAAAATTTCAATGCCTTTACAAAATTTTATAGCATAAGTATTCAATGTGGACAATTATATACACTTCAATTTACACACAAGAGGGACATATTGAACTTTGCAATTTTTAAGTGTCTTTTGACGCGAAGGTTCATATTTTTAGATGAAAACCCTCGGTTACTTAACACTTTGATCATTTTAACCACAATTCATCCTTTAGTTTGAGAAATGAAATTGTCTTTTGATGAAAAGATTGACATTTTGTGATGAAGACCCCTTATTACTTAACAATTAACTTTCAATCAAACTTGCTATGCATACTCTTGATTCAATTGTCGTTTGACGAGAAAATCGACATTTTGTGATGAAGATTCCCGATTACTAAGTAATTTGAATCATTGGAGTAGAAATAAATAATCATTTCTCATTGAACTTCATAATATTACTGTCCCTTAATTCAAATAATACATGAGTATACTTCTTGTCTATATCCACCACTTAGGAATGTAAAATTAAGTAAAGAAAAGAAATGTGAAGCCAAAGATGCCCAATCAAGACATAATTACAACCATTTTACAATGTATACTTTCTTAGAAACAAAACTCCTAATTACATGATAACCATTTCTTCAAATATTTGTAGAAAATATTCAAACTAAGTGCATAAATTATTTCAATAAGCAAAGGAATTTAACAATTATATGGCATGAAAGCATGTTAAAGAAACAAATTTTTTAAAAATCTTAGCCATATTTTACCAAAACAATATCTTGACGCACAGTTATAACCAAACCAAACATGCTCTTTTACCTTCCCCTCACACTTAAAATGAAATATTGTCCTCAATGTGTAAAGACAAAAATAAGAAAGCAATATAAAACAAGGAAACTCCCCTTGTTTGGCGTAGAAGTTCCAGACCTTGATATTGTTTTGTCTTTGAAGTCCATGGCCTTTGGCAAGTCTCTGCTTGCACTGCTTCCTCAAGTTCCTCATTTGCTCCAAACTTGCTCATTTACCTTGTTTTCAAAGCTCAAAACATTTAAATACTATGTTAAATGATAAATAGATAACTTATAAAACCTAGCATGAACATAACATGCTTGAAAACTTTGATTTTCCCAACACTTAGTTTGTACAATGTAGCTCCAAGGGGTGAGAATTTGACATTCAAGTGATATGTGCAATTGTATGATGTATTGTTGAAGAGAAAGACAAAAGAAACTAGCTCAAAATTGCTTCATATAAAAAATCAACCATTTCATGCCATTAAGTCCAATATAAAAGAAAATGGAACATGATAGATGCAAGATTAGAACAAGTTAAAGTGTTAATTTGGATCTCCTAAAACATGTGCGCAAATCATGCAAAAGAAGTTGTAGAAGAACCAAATAAAGCTCATTAAAAATAAGCTTAAAAAACAAATCATGCATGTGATTTGCGGGTAGAGTACCTGCAGTTCATTACCATTGGTCCACAAATCACTGTGCATGTGGATTTGCAAAACTCTCTGAAGTTGATCCACAGATGGTGACTCACAGGTTCGTGACCCATGGATCAATCCTGCAATAGGCAGTGAATTCCTTTTTTTGCAATTTACTGTTCTATTGGCCATTCTCTTTTTCTGGAGTAACTTCAAACTTAAATTTGACATGTTTTTGAACCATTTAACACTTAGAACATGTTTGGATCATCAAAATACATATGTGCAAACACAAATTCTTCAAATTTTGCATCAAATTGACAACTTTTATGCATGATTTGAGCATGATTCTCCAAGTTGCATATTTTGCAAAATTTGAATATAATTTTTAAACCAACTACGTGTACATGTTTCTTTAAGCATATTAAGCATATAAACAAGGTCAAACATCACATGTTCTTGAATAATCATCAAATGACCTTTTTACTCAAAAAAAATTTCAACCATGAATAGTTCTCCTATGAACTTTTAACTTCAAAAGCACACCTTATACTATACATTAAACATGATCAACATAGTTCTAAGTATGAAATGCATTCAAAATAGGGTATAGAAGGCCAATTCATGATCTTGAATCTTCTTCAATAAATCTTGCACCTTTGATTCCTTATTGAAAAACCAATAACACAAATATAATAAACACACTTTAAACTTTGTAATACGTATTAAATCAAAGTAAAATTTCACAAAAGGAGTAAGAACGTCGAGTTGCTTCCCAACAAGCGCTTCATTTAGAGTTAGAGCTAGACTTTGTAGGTGCAAGCTTCATTCTTTAGGACCATAACCCAAAGAATCCTCCACTCTTTTGGGTGTAGATACATCAATGAAGTGTAGTTGGTCCTTTCTTCTTATTGTCCTTCTTGGGCTTCCAAGTCCTACAAATGAAAAACTTAAAACACCATCATCAAATTCATCAATTAAATACATGTCAAATGTAGAAGAGGGATGTTTTATCATATCATTAGATTGAAAAGCTATTTCCTCATCTCGTACTTTTAATTTTAATGCACAATTTTTAACATCAATAATTGTACTGACGGTGGCAAGAAAAGGTCTACCAAGTATAATAGGCATATTAACATTATCCTCCGTATCTAAAACAACAAAATCTACCCTGATGATGAATTTGTCCATTTTCAAGAACTCCTAGTGGATGCCTTATGGACCAATTGGCTAGTTGCAAAGTGATGTTTGTGCATTGAACTTCTTTAAATCCTAGCCTTCTAGCTATTGACACGGGAAGCAATGAAACATTAGCACCTAAATCACATAATGCATTGGAAAAATTCACATCACCAATAGTGCATGGGATAGAAAAACTCCCTAGATCCTTGAGTTTTTGGGGCAATTTTGTTTTGGGATCCTTGCACTACATTCTTCCGTTAGTGCTATGGTTTCAAAGTCCATAAGGCTTTTCCTTCTTGTCAAAAGGTCCTTCAAAAACTTGTTGTACTTGGGAACCTACAAAATTGCATCTACAAATGGAATATTCACATGTAATTGCTTGAGCATTTGTGCAATTTTTCCCTACTCTTTTTCTTGCTTTTTATTATTAAGCCCTTGTGGAAATGGAATTTGTGTTGGAAGAGGAATAGCTTGTGATTGAGATTTTATATTTTCCACACCAACTTCATTATCATTCACTATTTCTTTTCCTTTTTCTTCTTGTTCATCTTTTTCACTTTCACATTCTTCAATAATTGGTTCCTTTAGTATTTTACCACTTCTTAATGCAATTTCTTGGACTTGTTCCTTAGGATTAATTTCTGTTTTACTAGATAACTTCCCTTGTTTCCTGAGGTTCATTTGCTCTGCTAATTGAACAATTTGATTCTTTAAAGATCTAGCCATTTCTGGCATTCTAGATTCAAATTGCTTAACCCTTTCCATCACTTTCTCATTAGCCACCTCCCAAGCCAGTTTGTTTTGTGAAAATCCGGGTTGAGTGATCATTTTTGGCTCTCTCCACCCAAGATTTGGATGGTTTCTCCACCTAAGGTTATATGTGTTTGAAAAAGGATTGTTGGAAGAAGAAGGTTTGAAATTATTCGCATATTGAACTTGTGCATGTGACGTCCCCAACCAGGGCCTACCCTGATGCCCTAATTGATAAGCCTGCCTGGCTCGCGCTAGGTCTCAAACACAAGCGGTCATATGCCAAAAACATAATTAAATGCTAAAATTTACATATATCTTCAAATTATTGCATCATTTGAGTCCCTTACGCTTCAAAATAGATCTGCCTATTTACTAGTTCTACTCTAGGAAACTCTTTTCCTGCACACTCTCATCCCCCTTCGTATATGGTCAGACACCTGTAAGGAAAACAAATTTAACAAGAGTGAGCTTAAAGCCCAGTGAGGTCCCATAGTGGAAATCCGGTCAAAAAATTCTTTAAAACATATTTGTTTGAAAGGTGGATTTGCTCAAACAAACTATAGATGTAAACAGATATTAAATTAAGTAAACATATAATCAAAAGGATACAGAATGATCTTATAAAGTACCCTTCAGGACTGAGTCAAGTACGCCTCAAGATCATGCCAAATACTCTTTAGGATCGAACCAAGCTCAAGATCATGTCCAATACTGTTCAAGATAGAGCCAAACTATACTGCTCAAAGTCCGATCAAGTACTATTCAAAATCATGTCACCTCATTCATGAGCTTATCATGTCGTATCAAATGCCATGGCCTTGCATATACGATCCATACAGAACCCTTCTTTGCACCATTAACACATTATTTTTGTGGCCACATCCCACCAGTTGGTAAACTTGAGTATTACCTACATATTTCTCTCGAACACTCCAAAGCCTACGAAACCTCCTCGCAGGTTAGGAAGTGCCGAGAAGCCAAGGCAACCAGAATTTGGATGACCAGGCCCTTTGCCGACTCGACCCAAAACTGGACATGCTCAAGGCAGGGCCCAAGCCTCCCTAGTATGACAACCAGGTTCACAACATGCATAAGTATATTCCAAGATATAGCAAATTTTCCCAGTGCGATAAAGTACACCCCGGGTTCATAACACATACACAAGAATATTGATCAAATTCATATAAGTTACACAATAATGACACATTAGGCATGTTTGAAAATAATCAAATTTTAGATCTCAGATCCATTGATAATCTAAAATCATATAAGCATGTTCATCAAATGAAATATGGTAAAACAGAGAATTCTTTAGTTTTGAAAACATAATAAGTTAATGGACACTCACTAGTATGTCATTTAGATGTTCTTCAAATGCTCGCTATTGAGATTGCCCGAATCACCTATCAACTATAGATAAATTAATTAATTATCAAATCAAGTTGAATGAACAAAACAATAAAAATTAGGCTATGTTGAAAGAGGAGCTTATACACTCAAGCTCAATACCTATGTAAAACACACTCAGTTTGGAACATTTTTCATCAAGACAACAAATTCTAATTTCAATTATAACCCCATCAAATCTCAGTCACAAAGCAACTCATTTGTTGTTTACATTCTAGTTTCAGTCATGCTAAACACCTGATTTCAACTCAGCATAACTTTCATTACTTAACTCACATGGGTGAAACATTTATATATTTAGAAACTACAATTGATGTACTACAACTCTCATAATGGTCATAATCTCATATCTTTTTTTTTCCTGGCAAAACCCCTTTAGGGGTGGGGATGCCAGCCCTGAATTTTATTAATATTAAAAAGAAGTACAAGAGTTGGATGGGGCCCAACGGCTCTCCATTACACAGAGATAATGAAGGAATTCAAAATTCAAAAAAGGAATTACTTCCTAAGAAGCTGTAGAGAAAATAAACAAGGAGTACTACTCCCTTACATAAACCTGTCTCAATGAAGGGAAACCACTACTATCTAGAGTAACTAGTCTTCTGACAAATTGAGGTAACTGTTCGTGAGTGAAAAGTTGAAAACTAGGCAAAGCCAATGATGCCAAACTGTCTGCAACCATATTTGCTTGACGGTAAACATGAGCAATGGATGTATGTAACGAGGAATTAATCTGCCTTATGCGAGAAAGAACGTAACAAAGGTGCCAGCTACCCTTTTTTTGATTCTTGATAATCTGAACCAAAGCTTGAGAGTCCACTTCCACTATGATGTTAGAGTATCCATGATTAGCTGATAACTCAATGCCAAGCAAAAGAGCCTTTGCTTCCGCCACTAAAACTCCAACTTCACCAAATTCTTTATAAAATGCAAAAATCACCTTGCCGTGTGCATCACGAAGAACCCCGCCTCCCTTTGCCATACCATTAACCACCGAAGCATCAGTGTTTAGTTTCAAAAAACCAGCTGGAGGCTTTTCCCATGAAATAGCACGAATAGTATGTTTCCTTGGTGTTGTGAAGTTGAAATATTTGGAAATAGCCAAATCACCAAAGCCACCCCTATTAGCAAACAACCTAGATGCACCAAATTTCCTCAAGAATCTATCAATTTCAGCTAAGGATTTATTTCGGTTCAGGTTGGTACCCTTGAATCTACCCTCGTTTCTAGCCAGCCATAAAAACCATAAAACCACCAATGGAATAATACACCAGATATTTGGACTATCTTTCACCTTAGAAAAGTTGAACCAACTGTAGACACCAAATTTTGACACACCATTTATTTTCAAATATTGGGGGACATTTTTCCTACTATTTGGAGTCAAAACCTGATTTTTTGCTAAAAATGAAGAAGTCAGGAATTTTGAAGGGCAGAATATTAATTTTTTAATTGTGAATATTTTTTCATTAATTTTGAAGGGTTTAAATTCATTTTTTTGTACTTTTATACACATTTTTAAATTTTGTGATTTTTTCGAGTTCAGCTGGTATTTTTATGCATTTTCGCTAGCATAGGGGCAAAATGGTAATTTCGCATCGCGAATACCACTTTTGCTTATTTTTGTGTATCAAATTTATTTTTAGGTTTTTAAGCATGTTTCTAAGTTTTTCTAACTTTTTTCGGAGTGAATTTCTATTAACAAATTTATTATTTACATTTTTTCTTGATTTTTTCTATTTTTTGTGAGAGAATATAAATTTTGATATTTTTTAAGGGCAAGGTTGTAATTTTTGTAGTCAAGGGCATTTTGGTCTTTTAACCATTTCTTGGAGGTTAAGACTTGTGATAGGTCCCAAGGTCAGCAAGCTTCCAAGGTGACTGAGGATGTACTTCAAGACTTGGATGGTCCTATGACTAGGTCAAGAGCTAGGAAAATGAAGGATGCTTTGCATGGTCTCATTGTGGACACGCTAGATAATGTGTGCAAGGCGACCAACATGGATCCTTTGTCACGTAGTATACTTTGCTTATGGGCTGACTAAGGAAGGAAGGATGATTCAAGCATGGGAATGAAGTGCCTAACCTTCTGACCGAACCCACGCCGCGTATAGGTGCTGCGGGTACCATCAGAAGGCTCGTTCGTGAAGTGCTTGGAATGCCAAACTTTCTGACCGAACCCGCGCCACGGATAGGTGCCGCGGGTACCATCAGAAAGTTTGTTTTAGTTGTTTTATGCAATTTTTAGAGTTGTAATCTTTAATAGTCGAATATTAGGTTACAACTAGGGTAAAGTACTTTCTTGGTTATGTTTTTTTGTGCCGCCCTATATAAGGGTTTCTTGGGAACAACATGAGACAGAACGTTTATGATATTTTGAGTGAAATTCTCTCCAGAATTTTCTTGGTTCTTTGGTGATTGAGAACCACCATAGGTCTTATCAAGCTTTGCTTGTGGCGACCATCTAATCTCGCTTAGAGTTTCCTTTCGGTTTTGTTCAAGATCTTTAGAGAATTAGGTTTGAATGATTGAACGCGCTCAATTCGGTTCATCTTGGTTTTTCTAGGATCGAGGGCATCTTCAAGGGGAAAAGATCGAGCAACCTACTCCACTTCAAGGGTTCTTGGAAGATCCATCCAAGGGGTCTTGAGTTCAACGAGTAGTAAGCCTAAAATCCAAGGGTCTTGGTAGTCTTCCGTACGTGCGATCTCATCAATTGGTATCAGAGCCAACTTCTTTGGATTTCCAGGTTCTATCAATCCGTTTGTTCCTTTGGAATTGCGGATATATCCCTTTGTTCGTTGTTTCGTGATATTAAGGCAAGAGCTTCGTGCCTAGTCCTAATATTTTGTTTGTTTCGTGCTGTCTTTTTCTTTTCAAATTGTGTTTGCCTACGTTGAATTTTGTTTCTGTCTGTCTTTGACATTCTTAAAATTTCAACCTTTAGTTTTCGTTGTTTCCTTATTAAATTCGTGCTTTAGGGTTTGTTTAGAGTCGTTCTTGGTTGCTTCTCAATCAAGAATTCTAGAGTTGTGTGGTATTTTGTATTTTCTTGACTGTTTTTATTGTTTTCTTGGAATTCTTGTGCAAAAATCTTTCAAAAGAATTGGTTTCTTGGATTTTCCATCCTAGTGTTGAAGATTCTTGAGAAAAAAAAAAAAAAATTTTCGCGACTGTTCACGGTACTGTAGCATCACTGTTCACGGCGGCTACTGTTCACACTAGGGTGGTACTGTTCATCGGAATTCACTGTTTATTCGGTAAATTTTACTTTTTTTTGTTTGATTTTTGTGGGTTATTTGGGTTTTGAATTTAAAAAAAAAAAAAAGTCTTGCACAAAGAAAAGTCGTGCAATATAAAAGAAAGTGAAAAAGGCGTGCAAGGTGATAAAAGCCAATCACACGAACTAAACCAATTAAACTGAAGTATATTTGGCTGGAATACTGTCCTTGTGCAACCGAGTAGACCTGTTGAAACAAACAGATCGTTGGACAGAGAACAACGCCACGTACGAAAGTTTAATTGACTAGGTTCTATTCTTCTTATTCTTAGTGTTTTGTTCGAATATTGTTTTTGCATAAGTTTGGTTATTTTTCTTCCAAAAAACAATAAAAATCAAGAAACATCACACAATTATATCACACATTAGGGTGTCTATATCGTGTCTGTTCTTGATTCTTGGTTATTCTTTGTTACTCTCTTGAACAAAACACTCTAAGCATACTTATTTTTGACCTCTACATTTACTCTCACAGATTGGTGTTGCTATAAGCCTTGGTAAGATTGAGTGAGCTGGTTCTTCTCTAAAGGGCCAACAAGAAAATTTATTGAGTGAAAAAAAGCTTAGTGGTGAGCACAAGGAGGGTAAAAGCCAACAAATTTGAGGGAAGTGAGTGCAAACATTAAGGGAGTGATCTACAAATTCTTGTTTACATTGTTTTAACCTTTTATTTTGTAGGTTTAAGGTACTACGGCGGAACATGATGATCTTAAAGCCATGATGAGAGGCATGCAAGATAACTTCCAACGCCTCATGGAGCAAATGCAAAGCATGTCCATGAGAATGGACAATGTGGAGCAAGCATCTAGAGCTCGAGGAGATCAATATGATGGTAGAGAAGTTGGTTCCAACACTAGAATGACTCGAAATCCAGCTTGTGATGATGATATTGAAGAGGGGTCGGAGTTTGATGAAGTTATTGAACGGAGAGGAAGGAGGGTACCACGTGAGCCCGATGGAAATTTGGGAAGCATTAATATGAAAATACCTTCATTCCAAGGCAAATTAGACCCCGAGGCATATCTTGAATGGGAGAGAAAGGTGGAACATGTATTTGAGTGTCACAACTACTCCGAGGTAAAGAAAGTGCAACTAGCTGCAGTTGAATTCACCGACTACGCAAGTGTTTGGTGGGATCAACTTGTCAAAGATAGGATGAGGTGTGGTGTGATGTGATTCCCATGCAAGCGTGTCACATACTTCTTGGACGTCCTTGGCAATTTGATAGGAGGGTCACTTATGATGGCTACAAGAATAGGTATTCCTTTATGTGGGACAACTGAAGAATCACCTTGGATTCCATCAAACCATCTGAGGCACACGCGGACCAAGTAAGAATTGCAAAGGAATTCAAGGTAAGGGAGGAACAAAAATCACAAGCTCGTGGAGAAGTTAAGAAGGGGCTTCAGTTTGGTCATGAGGTTGACCAAAATGGCATAGTAAATGGTGAACAAAATAGGGTTATAAGTGAGAAGAAAGAGAGAACAAAGCAAGTCAATGCTTTTGCTACCAAGAGTGAAATTGCTTCAGCTTTGGAGGCTAAGCAACAACTTCTACTTGTTCTATATAAAGATGTTCTTCTCTCTTTTGGCGAACTTAATGTTCTTAACCCTAACTTACCTAGTATTGTGGTGTCTCTTTTGCAGGATTTTGAAGACGTATTCCCTGAAGATATACCACATGGATTGCCACCATTGAGGGGGATTAAGCACCAAATCAATTTTGTACCTGGTGCTAGCATACCAATCGCCCTTCTTATAGAGCAAATCCTGAGGAGACAAAAGAGATTCAAAGACAAGTGGATGAACTTGTGGAGAAAGGATTTGTTCGTGAGAGTATGTCACCATGTGCCGTACCAGTCATTTTGGTGCCGAAGAAGGATGGAACATGGCGCATGTGTGTTGATTGTAGAGCCATCAACAAGATAACGGTAAAGTATCGTCATCCTATTCCTAGGTTAGATGATATGCTTGATGAATTGCATGGTTCTACTATTTTTTCAAAAATTGATCTTAAAAGTGGATATTATCAGATTAGAATGAAAGTAAGTGATGAATGGAAAACCAAATTTAAGACCAAGTATGGATTGTATGAATGGTTAGTTATGCCTTTTGGTTTAACTAATGCACCTAGTACATTCATGAGGCTTATGAACTATGTGTTTAAGGCTTTCATTGGTAAATTTGTTGTGGTTTATTTTGATGACATTCTAGTCTATAGTAGGTCACTTGAGGATCATGTTGAGCACTTGCACCAAGTTTTATGTGTATTACGAGAGCATCATCTTTATGCTAACTTGGCTAAATGTTCATTTTGCACGGAAAGCATTGTGTTCCTTGGATTCATTGTTAGCTCTAGGGGTGTACATGTTGATGAGTCTAAGGTACAAGCCATACGTGATTGGCCTACACCAAAAAGTGCTAATGATATTAGGTCTTTCCATGGTCTAGTAAGTTTTTATAGGAGATTTGTGCGAAATTTTTCTACTATTGCTGCACCTCTTAATGAACTTGTTAAGAAAAATTCTGTTTTTAAGTGGGAAAGTAAACACCAAGAGGCATTTGATTTATTAAAGGACATGTTAACTAATGCACCTTTGTTGTGTTTACCTAATTTTGACAAGCTTTTCAAGGTTGAATGTGATGCTTCTGGAGTAGGTATTGGGGCCGTTCTTATGCAGGATTCCAAGCCCATTGCGTACTTTAGTGAGAAACTAAGTGGTGCAACCTTGAATTATCCCACATACGACAAGGAGCTCTATGCCCTTGTACGAACTCTTCAAACCTGGCAGCACTATCTCCTTCCCAAAGAGTTTGTGATTCACTTTGACCATGAGAGCTTGAAGTTTTTGAAGACTCAAGGCAAGCTCAACAAAAGACATGCGAAGTGGTTGGAGTTTATCGAGTCCTTTCCATATACGATCAAGTACAAGCAAGGTAAAGAAAATGTGGTAGCTGATGCATTGTCGAGAAGGTATACTCTTATTACCACTCTTCAAACTAAATTGCTTGGTTTTGATTGTATTAAGGAATTATATGAGCATGATTTAGATTTTTCAAAAATCTGGTCTTTATGTTCTAAATGTGCTCATCTTGATTACTTTAGGCATGATGGATTTTTATTCAAAGGTCATAGATTATGCATGCCTAGGTGTTCTATGCGTGAGTTGTTGGTTAGGGAAACTCATGGGGGTGGTCTTATGGTACACTTTGGTGTCAAGAAAACTTTGCACGTGTTGCATGAGCATTTCTTTTGGCCTAACATGCGAGTTGATGTTGAATCTATTTGTGCTAAATGTATTACTTGCAAGCAAGCAAAGTCTCGAGTTCAATCCCATGGTTTGTATAAACCTTTACCCGTTCCTTCACAACCTTGGGTGGACATTTCTATGGATTTTGTTTTGGGATTACCGAGATCTTCTAGTGGTAAAGATAGTGTGTTTGTTGTGGTAGACAGATTTAGTAAGATGGCACACTTCATTGCATGTTCAAAAACTAATGATGCCACTTACATATCTGATTTGTTCTTTAAGGAAATTGTTAGATTGCATGGTTTGCCACGTAGCATTGTTAGTGATAGAGATGTTAAAATTTTGAGTCATTTTTGGCGCACTTTGTGGAGTAAACTTGGTACTAAACTATTGTTTTCTACTGTTGCACATCCACAAACTGATGGTCAAACTGAAGTAGTTAATAGAACCCTTTCTACACTATTGCGTGCAATCATTCAAAAGAACTTAAAGAATTGGGAAAAATGTTTACCACACATTGAGTTTGCTTATAATAGGACTGTTCATTCCACTACATCTTACTCACCTTTTGAGGTTGTTTATGGTTTTAATCCCCTAACTCCTTTAGATATTTTACCTTTGCCTACTAATGAAGTTTCTGATCTTGAAGGTAAAAAGAAAGCTCAATTTGTTAGGGATCTTCATGCTAAGGTGCGTGAGAATGTGCAGAAAAAGAATGAGCATTTTGCAAAGGTAGCAAACAAGGGTCGCGTGAAAGTCATATTTGAGCCCGGAGATTGGGTTTGGGTGCACATGAGGAAGGAAAGATTTCCTCAACAGAGGAAGTCTAAGTTGCATCCTAGGGGGGACGGACCTTTCCAGATCCTTGAAAGAATTGGGGACAATGCCTACAAAGTGAATTTACCTAGTGAGTATGGAAACATTAGTGCAACTTTTAATGTTTCTGACTTGTCTTTGTTTGATGTAGGTGATTCGAGGACGAATCCTTTCGAGGAAGGAGGGAATGATAGGTCCCAAGGTCAGCAAGCTTCCAAGGTGACTGAGGATGTACTTCAAGACTTGGATAGTCCTATGACTAGGTCAAGAGCTAGGAAAATGAAGGATGCTTTGCATGGTCTCATTGTGGACACGCTGGATAATGTGTGCAAGGCGATCAACATGGATCCTTTGTCACGTAGTGTACTTTGCTTATGGGCTGACCAAGGAAGGAAGGATGATTCAAGCATGGGAATGAAGTGCCAAATCTTCTGACCGAACCCGCGCCGCGTATAGGTGCCGCGGGTACCATCAGAAGGCTCGTTCGTGAAGTGCTTGGAATGCCAAACTTTCTGACCGAACCCGCGCCGCGGATAGGTGCCGCGGGTACCATCAGAAAGTTTGTTTTAGTTGTTTTATGCAATTTTTAGAGTTGTAATCTTTAATAGTCGAATATTAGGTTACAACTAGGGTAAAGTACTTTCTTGGTTATGTTTTTTTGTGCCGCCCTATATAAGGGTTTCTTGGGAACAACATGAGACAGAACGTTTATGATATTTTGAGTGAAATTCTCTTCAGAATTTTCTTGGTTCTTTGGTGATTGAGAACCGCCATAGGTCTTATCAAGCTTTGCTTGTGGCGACCATCCAATCTCGCTTAGAGTTTCCTTTCAGTTTTGTTCAAGATCTTTAGAGAATTAGGTTTGAATGATTGAACGCGCTCAATTCGGTTCATCTTGGTTTTTCTAGGATCGAGGGCATCTTCAAGGGGAAAAGTTCGAGCAACCTACTCCACTTCAAGGGTTCTTGGAAGATCCATCCAAGGGGTCTTGAGTTCAACGAGTAGTAAGCCTAAAATCCAAGGTCTTGGTAGTCTTCCATATGCGCGATCTCATCAACTTGTGCACTATAAATACCCCACTTGGGGATTTTAGAAAAAGGGGGAGAAAAAATAAAAATCTAGGGAGAGTTTTTCATTTTTTTAGTTTTTTTTTAATTTTTTTCATTTCACCAAGAACACCAAGAACACACTTTTTTTTTTCTACACATATCTTCAAGTTTTCACACACCACACCAAGAACACACACTTTTTTCTGCACATATCTTCAAATTCTCACATAGAACACCCAGAACACATACTTCTTTTTTACACACATCTTCAAGTTCTCACCTAGAACACCAAGAACACACACTCACATTCTCTCTCACACACTACACACACTCCACTTTCACACGTTCATTTTCTCTCACACACACTACACACACTTTTACACTTTCTCTCTCACGGTCATTCACACACACTCTCACACACTATAATGTTTTTCTTTCACAATACACACACAAATACACATACATGTTCACCAATAACACACAGTACATACACACAGTAACTCACACGCAGACACCTGCGTTCCCAAACACACACACTACACACACATTCACTAACACACAAATCTCACGATTTTCACACGTTCATTTTCTCTCACACGCACTGCACACAATTATACATACAAACTCACACACATGAAACACACACTACACAGTCAATCACAAAATCACACACAAAACCTTCACACAGTCAGGCATACACCTCACACACATCATGATTCACAATTCGCCTCATACAAATCACACATAAACAACACACAGACACACACATACACATAGTAACTCACATCCAAACACACAGCTCACACAATACATTCACACACAAATTCAGCATACACAGATGCACACAGCTTCACACGCACATAAACACACAGCTTCACACGCACACACACCAACAACAAACACACATACACATCAAGTTCACGCAAAACACACAGTAATTCACACACACAAAGGCACGTTCATTCAAGCACACATATAGAATCATCAATCACCACCATCATCCACAACGACCCAAGCTCAATACCCTATCTTGCTATCACATTCCACCACCAAAGCTCCCCTCCATTAGTTTTACTCATTACCAGGCAACAACTACGGTTCCAGTTTCGTTTCCATCAAAACTACCCCTTTCTTCCACAGCCAATTCCCAGAACATTCTCCAACACATCCCATTGACCATTAGCTCCACAACCTTCAACCAGCAAACCCTGTTATCACCAATACTACGCACACCCAACCACAAATGGAAGTCCTTAAACATTCAAGGATCATACACAACCGCCACCCAAAACTCAATTTCTTCTCAATCATCACCACTGAAATTCTCTATTTCCACCATCACCATTGAAACTCCCTGTCATAAAAAACTATAGCCAACCAACGCCTTGGTCTCCATTCCAAAAAAAAACAAGCACAATGGTTACCCAATTCAACCCACCAACTGGAGTCATACCAAAATCAATCATGACCACCCAAATTACAATCGCCACCTCCACCATCAAAAATCAATCTCATTCGCCAAAATTATCCCAATAATTTACCCCGATCATCAATTTCCATTGCCATGGATAAACCTGTCGAAAAAATGGCGATTAAACAGCAATTGGACGGCCAACAATTGCCCTCCTCTACCCACCAGAGTCACCCATAGACGAACATCACATAGCCGCACTGGAGCTCCAACACCACCGCCGGACCACCGCGTACAAACCTGCAGAAAATTCACAAGAAACAACACAATCCACCTGTACCTGCGCCACCTACCCCTCCATCACCGTCGACAGCCCCAAGAGCAGCCATTTTTTCCAGTTCACAGCTCATGGACCGCCACTCTCGTCAGCCAAGAAGGTAAGCATCCTAGACCCTTCTCAACTGCTTGATTAATTGGTCAGAAAAATTAGTTGGAAAAGAGAGATCACGGAGAGACAAAGAGTGAGGGAGTGAGAAACAAAGAAAAATAGACGAGGATATGAAACTAAGAGTGAGAGAAACGGATGGTGAGCTAGACCAAGAAGAGAGAAAACGATTGAAGCAGAGAAAGAGAGAGATGCGACGGAGAACCAGGAGTGGAAAGAATGGGCACCTGGAGGAAGAGGGAAATTAGAGACAGAACAAGGGAGATTGAGAGAGAAACTGGCGAGAGGGGTGGGAAGAGCAGAAATCGGAGAGTAAGAATAGGGCATAGAGAGGATCGGCAAGTGAGAGCAAAAGAGAGAAATCTGAAGAAAGAAAGAGAAGAAGAAAGAGAAAGAAAGAGAGAGAGAGAGAGAGAGAGAGAGAGAGGGGGAGAAGACGATGGAGGGGGTGGGGTATTTTTTATCTTATTTATTTTTGCTTTTGTATTGGTTTAATCTAATAAAAATGTGTAATTGAATTTTAATTCTAGTTTAGTTTTAGGTTAATAGTTAATTGTGTTAATTTAACTTTTATATTAACACACATTCTATTTTTGTATTATAGTTTGGTGCTCATTTTAATATATTTTATTTACCTCCTAAACTCTTTTATTTTTTATTTTATTTTTACTTTTTACAATTAACTCATTTAGAGTAGTTCGTCTAAGTTAGAGTGATTTATTTCATTTTAATTTATTTATTTATTTTATTAAATCCTTTTAATTACAGATTGCCCCCTCATTGTTTAATTGTTTTCAATTAGGTCCGTATTAATTTACGTCTGTGCCCCATAGTTGCTGAAATTCCATTAGTGTCCCTTACTTAGTTCTAGTTTTACAATTGAGTCCCATATTTGCTTAAATTTGCAATTTGTGCCCCTAGTTTGCTAAGATTTATAATTTTACTCCAATTTGTCAATATTTTTATATTTCACATTTTTACTTATTTATATCGTGATATCCTTGACTCGTGTGTTCATTTTCTTAAGCATTTGTACCAGGTCTTCGAAAAGGTATTCCTACTACTTGTTAAATTTTCTTTATGTGCTCCAATATGCTCTAATGTGATTTATGCATTATTTTTTATTATTATTTGTTTATTTCTTATTTTATATATTTGTTGCGTATTTACGTAGTTAATTTGTTAATTTTGGATTTTTATTATTTTGATAAAAAAATGTAATATTTTTGTATTTAGCTAGTTAATGTAATATTTAGATTATTTTTCTCATATTTTTAGCAAAAAATTTATGTAATTAGATAGAAAATGTAATAGATAGGGCATTTTAAATTTTTCCCCCTTAAATTGTAAATCAAGCCCCCCAGTGTAATAGTTAGGGTTTATTTGTTTTTGCGTACTTACGTGTTTATTTTTTTTATCGCTTTCCTTAGGATTTTTTTTGCATCTAGATATTATGCTTATGTGTTATGTGCTCTTATGTGATCTTATATGTTTTTATACGTTTAATTTGCTTTTAATTCATGCTTTAATATTTAATTCATGATTTATGGTATTCCATCATCACACTAGTCCAACGCTAGTTGTGGCTTCATTCTCTTCCCGCTAGTCCAACGCTAGTGGGATTTTTTAGAACGAGCTAGTCCAACGCTAGACCCTTAGGGCATTTTAGTGTTAGGTACACTCGTGTGCATTTTTATATCCCACTTCACACACTTTTAGTTTTCTTTCTATTTTGGCATGATTTTTTATTATTATTATTCTTATTATTATTGTTATTTTGACACATTTTAAAATGCATAACGTCTAGGTTGCACCTCACTTAGAAATTAGGACATTCGTGTGATTTGACTAGAAATAGTCGTCTACTCACGTGGAAAGCGGTGATGTACAAGTCGTTCCCCCCTCCGTGAGTAGATACATTCAGTCACGAGTTATTCGACCCCCGCACCCGTCATGTTGCATACCCTCCTTCTTTTTTCACTTACTATATATTATTATTTTCTTTTCTTTTTGCATCACATTTTGCATAAAAACTCGTGACTCCCTCGAGGACTCGACTCGGGTTTCGTAATTAATGCGATAATTCCGACCAAGCCTTGGTGGAATATTTTGACCCTCCCGATGCTCACATTTAGAATTAGGATTCGCATTCATTTAGATACATCCAAAACGCGATAGAATCTAGGGTTAATTTAGAAAATTTTGATTAAACCTCGCAACTAGACTCAGCTAGGTTGAAAGGGTGCCTTAGGCGCAAGCCTTTGCCTTTCCTTTCTTCAAATGTGACTCCCGGACCCTTTTCTCTCGTTGTTTGTAGACCGGAGTCGAAAAAGGGTTAAATGATTTTTCTAAAAATTTTACTTTTTGTTTTGTTTAAATAATTTTTTCGGGTGACTTGGTACACCCTAACTCAATACTAAGTGGTGACTCCATTTTAAAAATAAAACCCTTTTTCAAAAATTATTTGGCCAAACCTGTCGCACTTTTAGTCCCGGCCTTATTTTCTTTTAAAATATCATTTTTCTTAAAATACACTTTTTTACTAAAATTTGATTTTTCACACGCGTGCACGGTTTTTCCCAAAACTTGCTTTGTTAAAAAGGGTCTCGGACCGGACTGTCTTTTCGAGACGCGACAGGCAGCGATCCCACTAGTACCCTTTTTACTTTACGATTTTTTCGAACGCGACACCAATGCGTGAGCAATGACGAAATGCAAGTATATGAACGTAGTGGAATACCACACATTCTATAAAAATATGACCAAACTTCCCTTGCAAGACTACCATTAAAAAATACATGCAATACGTCCTATTCATCATCACAGCAAACACAACGAGAGGCAATATAAATCCCTCTTTTCTTCATGATTGAATCAATGGGTAAAAAACCATATATCACACGCCAAGTGAAAAATTGAATTTTAAGTGGCAACCCCGAGGACCATACCTGTGATAGCACACGTGATATATTCCTCTTTTTCCTTGACATCTCCCAGGCAGAATGCATGGTGAACTCTCCATCCTCTGAAGCTGCCCAAATCAATCTATCAGGTTCAGAAGAACACCATTGAATTTCCAGAATACAATTGACAACATGTTCTGGGACCCATGCCCTGAGCCTCTCTGTATTCCACCCATCTGTAGTAAAAAATTCAGCAACCAAAGTAAAGGATAGATTAGGAATGTTACATATAGAAGATAAACATTCCTTTCCCACCCAACAATCATGCCAAAAATCAATCATCCCCGCTCCAACACTCCATCTAATCTGAGATTCTGCTTGGATTCGGATGTGAACCAGTCTTCTCCACAGTTGGGAACCAAAGGATTCCACTAATAATGGGTGCATCTCTTTAATATATTTAGAAAACATAACTTCAGCCCAAAAGGAGTCTTTCCTTCTCAATTTCCACCACAATTTTATTGAACATGCATTCACCATATCAGATATTGCACGAACCCCCAAGCCTCCTTCAGCAACAGGATAACACACTCTCTCCCGAGAGACCCAGTGTGTTCGACGACCGTCTCTGTTATCCCATAAAAAAGCATTAAGGATCTTTTCAATAATAACTATCACACCTTTTGGAGGAGCCAACACCTACACCAGATAAAAGGGAATCGAAGATAAAACATGTCGAATCAAAATTAACTTCCCCCCTGATGATAAATATCTAGAATTCCAATGAGCAACTATCTTTCTAATTTTGTCAACTACTCCATCAAACAACAGCTTCTTTGCTCTCCCTTTAAATAACGGGACACCAAGATACTAAAAAGGAAGAGATTCCCTTTTAAACCCCAATACCTGCTTAACTTTGTGAATAATTCTAGGAACAACTTTATCAGAGCATATAAAGGAACTTTTAGCTACATTAATCTTCTGACCCGAAACTAACTGATAATGTTGCAAAAAATTCCACAATATACCCAAACCATGTTTAGAGCATCTTGTGAAAATAATAGTATCATCTGCAAAAGATAAATAGGGAATCTTACCACCTTTTGAGCCATAATAGAGAGATTGATGGGAGTCAAAAAGACTGCTAATACCACGCCCCAAATATTCAGTAGCTAGTAAAAAGAGAGCAGGAGAAAGAGAGTCCCCTTGCTTCACCCCGCGAAAGGATTTGAAGGAGCCTGATGCCTCACCATTGATCAATATTGAAAACCAATTATTAGCCAATACCCGATAGATCAAGTCCACCACTTGTTCTGAAAATCCATAACCCCTCAGCATCGCCATCAAGAAGGACCAGTTTACACGGTCAGATGCCTTTTCCATGTCTAACTTCAAAACAAGATTTGGCTTCTTTAGCTTTTTGTCAATCTCAGTCACCAGTTCTTGTGCTGTCAAAATATTATCTATAATGCCCCTGCCTGGTAGAAAACCTGTTTGCCACTATGCAATAACAATAGGTAGAAGCTTATTAATACGACAGCTCAAAATTTTGGAGATAATCTTAGAACTTACGTTGCACAGACTTATAGGCCGGAAGTCTCTCCATTGTGAAGCCCCAGATTTCTCAGGAAGAAGAACAATCATTGTGCTGGTAAATATTCTCATATCTTGACTGGAACAAATTCAAAATTACACCCCAATTTGACAAATCATCAACCCTGTCTGCATAGGGTTGGGCATTCAATCTAGTTTCTATGAATGCTGGGATTAATCCACCAATAACTAGGACATGAGGGTTATATGGATAAAAACTTCATTTCTAGGGGTGCAACTTTCTTGACGAACTCATACTCACATTTTAACAAGAACAAGTCCAAAATTGGTTCTAAATTTGGCTTATTACCGAACCTGTTTGTGCAGTGTTGCTTTTTCAATCAAATTTATACAAATTTTGGGATCAGTATATGAGGAAATAGAGAATGATTACCATATTACACCTCTATGAGTCTAGTTTCTACCACAACAAGAATCATTCAAATCCAAGCTTTCTACACAAAGTTATGATTGATCTACTAAAACTGGTCCAGCAAGACTGCAGCACGAGTTTTTCGACCATACTTCATTCAATTCAACATATCTCAAATTATACTCAATCAAAAATTATAAAATTTACACTTAAGTAAACTAGATTCGATTTAAAACAAGTTTTATGAATGATTCTTGTCTTGATTCTGATCAGACCATAATCAAAATCTGTCTAACAATTTAAACACCATCATGCCCCTATCCTGTGTGCAGTAGGTTTTCCAGTCAATTTCGGAATCATCTTACGGTTTATTCCCTTTAAACCTAGCCAAGATATTTATACCCCTAGAAATTCCTCTAAGTCTAGATCATAACACAACAAACCTCACACAATTCCAAATTTTCTATGCTAAGTTATGGCCAATCATCCAGGACTGCTTCATTCTCTAGTACATATGGGTTCATGCAACTTCAATTCAATTTAGCTTTAGTTCATCCATTTTCCAGTTGAATTTCTTATCCAAGTTAGTATATTTAAGCCTCGTAATCTCAGTAACTTGCATAGAACATCAAGGGCTAAGTAGATTGACCTTAATTAGGTTGTAAGCTCCTCAAACTGTTGATTCCTTAGAGTTCCAGGTTTAGTTTCCTTCACATTGTTTCTCCCTTTCTCTCTTAGCTGGCCTATATGATTTTTCTTCTTCCTTTAGCCCCAAATTAGTTTGTAACTTTCACATGCTTGCTTCTCCGGTTGACTCATTCTCCACGTCAATCTTGATCAACAGACTTTTGTTCCTTTCATTTTTTTTCCTTTTCTCTTTTTTTCTTTTTGCTTTGTTTCTTTATGTGTCTTGTGAGGCTCAACTAGTTATTTTGCCACATGCACAATTATGCAACTTAAAACACTTATGTGTAGGTGAAATGCATCATCCCACCTAGTTTTAAAGCTCTCAAGCGTAATTAATTTAGTGACTTTGTTTAATTGGTCTAATTATTTTACACACTTCACACAACCTTGTGTATGAGCATAACTTACACAAATAATTCCTAATCTTAGGGTGTCAAGTGCTATAACCTAATGAATTAATTTTATTACTCCAACTACTAATATCACTTATTCAAATTAATCTCGGCAATAATATTAACACACATATAATTGATTAGATGATTGAAATTAGGTGTCAATATAAACAATCGAGACTTTGGTAAATTACTTGCATTGTCACTATTAGGTTCTAGAATCTTCAAGTGTGAGAAATTTACCATTAGATTTGTCCAATTTAACCACTAACATCACTGCACTCCCTAACTTCAATAGTTGTACCAATAATTAACTATATAATTAAATAATGAAACCATTAGTATTTGCTCAACCTTAGAAAATATATAATGAACTAATGTAACCACTAGTATTTGCTAAAGTAATTACGGAGCTTCACATTCCTCCATCCTTAAAAGAATTTCGTCCTCGAAATTCTAACTTGAAGGGGGTTGGGTTGCTTTACTTGTATTTTTGCTTTGGGTTCCTATATTGCTCTTTCTACCCAACGATTTCTCTATAATACTTCCACCAAAGATACTTCCTTATTTCGTAACACATTGATATCTCGTTCTAATATTTTTATTGGACTTTTCTCATACAAGAGATCATCTTGTAACTCCAATTATTTGTGTTGCATGAGATGTTCAGGGTCCGGCTAATATTTCCTTAATAAAAATGCCTAAAAAATTTCGGTCGTTTTGGATATTGACATGGGCAATCTTAATCAGTAAGTCACTTTCCCGACTCGCTGCGTTATCTTAAAGGGTCCTACATATCTTGTGTTCAATTTCTTCATTTGTGTCAAACGATTCCTTTGTAAGGAATATTTTGTTGAATACTTGATCCCCTACTTCAACTCCAAGTCTTTTCTCTAGGTATCCTCATAACTTTTCTATCTACTTTGGGCAGTTTGGACCATTTGCTGGATTAGCTTGATTTCACATAAGCTTCTTTGCGTCTTCAATAGACAACCTCATTCTCCTGAACCATGCTCTTTCTCTCGTCTACCAGGACCAAAATAACATACTTTGACGAGAAAGACTTCTTCAAGTAAGCACATTCACTACCCTTATTCTTTACGGGAACAAAGCATTTGTATGACTTTCCCATTTCCTCAACCAGAACTAATTTAATTTACATTAATCTAGGACAACTTTAAGAATCAATATTAATTATTGAAGGTTAGCTCCTAAAGACCCTATCAACATAGTGACTAAACTAGCACTTAGCTTTATTTTATTTCAAACTATGATTTAAACTTGTATGTCTACATTTTTCTTTTACTTGCTTCTCCCGAGAAAAGGAGTGATCAACATTTCCTCTTCCAATGTAAGGTGCTAATCCTAACTTTCTTCAAAAGTCCTGGAGATAAGCCCTCAACATATTTTCAGAAGCATAAATTGTTACTTCAAACTGTTCAAGTACCTAAGACTTCTTATAATTGTTATCACTGTCTTGAAACAAAGTAATGTCTTGAAACAAAGTGAGGTCTTCATTGAAACGAAACTTTGGGAAACTCTATACATTTACAAGCAGAAGATGAGCAAACTTAATGAGCCTATTGACCGTATTCTAAATTGTATTATAATTTCTCAGTATTCTAGGCAATCCTAAAACTAAATCCATGATTATGCGTTCCATTTCTATTCTAGAATATCAATAGGTTAAAGCAAGGTAGAAGGTTTTTTGATACCTGGTCTTAATTTGTTGACAAGTTAAATCAGCAAAAATGAATCAAGTTATATCCCTCTGCACACTATCCCAACGATAGAATTGTCACAATTCCTTATGTATCTCATTGCCATCCAGATGCATTGTACACACCATGCTTCTTTAGATATTTTATAAATCCCCATCCTTTGACACATGTATTCTACTTTAAAATTCTAATTCTCCTTGTTGGTCTTCTAGGTTGGAATCCTCCTCTTGAGTTTTCTTGAGTTGCATCAATAGAGATGGTGGATTAATGATATTTCTAAAGGTCAATTTTCCAGGGTTTGGTTTTAGGTTCTATTCGTAAACATCTGTACTGCTAGTCTTACTACTTGTGCTTTTCTATTTAGTGTGCCAGTGACAACGCTTGTCCTTCCTTGCCTTGTATTGATGCATTACGTAATCATTTTCGAAGCCCGTATTATATATTATGAAAATGTGTTTTCCATCTAATAGTAACGAGAGTGGAACCACAACTAAGCGTTCCTTTAATTCCTAGAAACTTACTTCTCAGTCAATCTAGCCAAGAGTCTAGTAATTTTCAAATTGCTTTCTTAAATTTAGGATAATATCCACTAAATCTTAGAAAAACCCCATCAGGCGAATTTTAGGTCATCGTTTATTTATTTTTTCCTTCGATGGGTTAATTGCAATATCTTCACTTTCAATTATATAATTGAGTGGACACCCTCTTCCACTAGAACTCGTATTTATTAAACTTGCCGCAACTATGACTTAAAATGAACTTAGAGATTGTCTGTAAATATCCCCATAAATTGCATTAAATAGGATAAGAAGAGTCAAGATATTAGGTCCATAAATACTGTGGCTTTAGTTAAAAAACTCTACAAGAAATTTCATAGGTGCTTTCTGCAGGAATAATGGTGAGGGCACAAACAGTCTTGCTGAATTACTAGCTATACATAGAGGAATGATGATGGCACTCAAAACTTGATTCAGTCCTGCTGAATTGCAGCTTTTACCACTATTTCCAGAGCATACGGATTCTGTTTATCTACTGTAAAAGCAATCAATCTGCTGACTGTTTATTAAAGTCTGCATATTAAATGGAATGTTTTGAAGAAGTGGAGTTTGGTTGTCACCCCTATTTCACATGAAATTTTGAGGCAGGTACAGGAAGGAACTTCAGTACGAAGGCAGAGGCATATGGCACTGTTAATTCACTTTCAGACTATAAAGTAATAGTATGACTAGGGGTCTTGTATACAAGGGTGTTGTTTTATGCGTGTTAAGAGTGTGCTATGGTAGTGCTATGTTAGCTAGTGTAGTATATGACGTAATCAATTTGTTTTACTCTTCTAGTCTATGTAATACATACATACATACAAACATACATACATAAATACATGCATACATACATACATATATATATCTGGCATCCTTCACTCAACAAAAAAAGTGGGAAAAGGCCCCGATCCCTGCAAGTTTAAGTTTTGATAAAGGATCAGCTCTCACATGGTTAAGCCATTCGAACCATTTTCTGGCATAAACAAAATGGTCAGCTAAATGTAGCGATGCACAATCCTTGTAAGGAAATAAAAGAACATGCATGGAAAAAATTTAAATTGTTATTTCCTTAAATATGATCTTCTTGCAATTTTTCTCTCCCTAGGTTTTCTTTTGTGTTGCAATAATAATTCAAGAGTCAAAGCATAAACCTATTTATACAGGAAGTATTCTACTCTTTTAGGAAATAAAGCTAATTGGAAACCATGAAGGTTTAGGTAACTTACGTTAAGCTAAATCTTTTCCTTTAGTAAATCTATTTCATAAGGAAACCAATTAGTTACTTTATTTCCTTCAAGAAACTAACTTCCTACAAAACTTAGAATATTTATAAATAAGTCCTTAAGTTAATTTATTTGATAAATTAACCCCATAAGTATCTCATACTTATCTTAATTATATTTTAATCCAAAGATTTTGTTCTTTATGTGTGTGACCCATTAGGTTCCATTCACGTTGCATTAAGTGCAAATTATGACTCTTTAATTAATTAATTAAGAGCTAGATAAATTAAACACTTTAATTTATCATTAATTCACTAATTAATGAATTTGCACTTATAGATCATGAGTGGCGTCTAGCAATGTATCATGACCACCAAAGTGAATAGGAAAGTCATATGGTAGACTATACCCATAAATGACAATGTTATCGTGTAATTAATATGCTTTCACCACACAATATCCCAATTAGTCTAAAAGTATAGTGCATACTATTAAATGACTAATTCATATTTTCTTGTTCCAAAAATATAACTCTTCATGATGTATAACCTCGAAACTCCTTTCAAATTATACTATCACTTCTGCAGAAGATTTATGAGTTAATATTTCCAACAAGTGGCCATAAAGGGATATACTCTCCTATTAAGGAGTGTTGAATCCTATATTGATTACTCACTATCTTTTTATGCTTCAAACTACACCCAATCTCTAACCTATGGGCTACCCTTTTACGGGCACCGAGGACAGAGTCAATGTATAGCAATCCACACTCGAGATACTATGTGATGTGATCCTAGGAGTGCTTACAATCTTGATGCTTATATATTCTCATGGAGCAACTCATTTGGACCAAGATGAGATCAAATCATGGCTGATCATGAGGGGAACGTTCAAGCTTTGTGACTACCATAGTATAATTCGTGACTTTGGACCTCTCAATAGACTTGGTGATCAAGCTATTCAAGCGAGTTGATTGAGCCAAGAGTTTATGCATTGGTTATGGATTAAATATACATTCAAAGAAGGTCCAATTGAAGCTTCTAAGTGGTTCATAACATGTTTCTAAGGTGCTGTTTTGGTTGGACTTGTTGGAAGGCCCAATGTTAAGTTTTCTATTTTGTTTACAAGTTGTAACCTCTTAGAAAGTTACTATATTGTGTTAGGTTACAACTAGTGCTCTTTGTTAAGTTTCTAGAACTTTCTACAAGTTGTTATGCATGTCTATTTATAGGCCAAAACACTGTTACGAATTTTAGATAAGTTTGATGATTAATAAATTTGTGAGTTCTCAAATTGAGTGCTTCTTTCATTCTTTGCTGATTAAGAACAACCCCCGAGCTTGTAGAGTGATTCCAAGTGCAAAAACCCTAGCTTAGAGTTACCTTATTGGTTTGATCAAGCCTTCTAGGTGCTGATTCCTTGAGTTCTTGTTCATTCCATAAGGAGGTTCAAAGCTTTCTTGAATCTTCGAGTTGTTCATCTTGCGTGTTCAAGGCTTTGATGCTAATTCTAGAGTCTAGTTCATCCAAGGGGAAAGGTTCGAAGTTCTTACTTGGTCTTTCAAGCAATTCAACATTCATCCGTGCGTATCACTATAGTAATCTCAAATCGAAGGATCACTTACACCATTGCCATTAAGAGCTCAACCATTGGCACTATAGTTGAAAACTCTTGGTGGATCAATCCAATGAACTTGTTCTCAAACAAGCATCTACATGCCAGCTTAGGTGTCACGCACAACACAGTCAATGAGATCAATTATTACTTACCAAAAGCAGAGGCAAAGTATGTGCTAGTCTATCCACATTAATGATGTCAAATCTCATTAATACTATGACTAGGGATATTTAAGAATATGACTTTATGTATTAGAGTCTCATAATTGTGACCCTTACAATCTCTAATACACAGTCAATATTTTAAGCACGTTATCAAATAAACAAGTAACATGGAAATACAAGTATAGATGATAAAGAAAAATACCACATGAATAAATATAACATAAATAAGTGTAAATATAAAAAGCCTTAAACCATCTTGGTTTTAGGGCATACACTAACACAAATGTCAGCCAATGACCCTCTCTAAGATTTGTTTAGCAGTCATCTCCTCATGAGGGTTATCTTTCCTCTACTGTATCATTTCTACCTATTGAAGTAAATAACAAACCTTAAATCTTGAATTACAATGCTTTAACGATGTAAATAATAAGCAACTAACTGAAGGAAAAATTAATAAACAACTAATTAAAGGAAAAATTAACTTACATATTTAGATGCTGCCAACGGAGATGTCCAACCCCAATCAGAATGCCAATGCCGCATGCGCCAAGTGTCAATGTGACCAGTAGGAGCATCCAAATTAGCTTCTCGGGCAATATAATGGCATGCTGTACTCCTGGAACCATTTATGGATTCCCATTTATGTTTTCCATGAGCTTCAGCTTTCTTCTTCGACAGTTCCTACAAAAAGAGCACAAGATAACAAAAGATAAAGAAACATCACTTCCCTACTGTAGCCATTGAAGCGTCCATCCATGATTGCCATGCTCTTTTGATCCAATATCGACTATTAAAACCAGCAATGACAACATGTTAAACAAATATAAGCTCTACAAAACCATTAGTCACACAACCTAAACAATATAAATAAAAACTAAATAAATCCTACTACTACTTTAAATCCTAAAAAGTAATAAAATAAATTAATGGTTAGGTTGCCTCCAAACAAGTGCTTTTTTTATAGTCTTCATCCAGACTTTTCCATCAACTTTCACATAACCCCTTGATAGAAAACATCAATAGCCCACTCCTTCTTCCTAGGCTTTGTGATCTCAACCATTAGATATTTCTCCTTTTGAGAACCTTGCAACCTAGAATGCTTAAACCTTGGCGGCATCTCGACATCAATGAAAACACTACCTTCCTCCATTAAGTTTCTAATATCATGATCCTCTAGCTTCCTCTCATATATCATGGCATCATCAGGAAACTTTGCATAAGAAGGAACCTACAAAATAGTATGACCACACGGAAGAGTAATATGTAGTAAATCACAAATGTTAACACAAGATGCTGGTTGTGATATGGGAGAAGTAATTGGAAGTGAGGCTTCTGTTCCTTCAATTTGTCTTCTAAAACTCTCATCCTCACTCAAAATTTCTTCTTCACTCTCTTTTTCTTCCTCAGCATACTCATGTTCTTTTTGGACCGTAAGATTCATGTACACTGTGGTAAGTTGGTCATATTTTTCATCCATAAGCTCAGATAATCCCTCAATGGACAACTCACAATCAGGGTCTTGTACTACAGATGGAGATTCATTTACTTGCTCACCGCTACAAAAGCTAATTACTTTCACTTTCTCACTAGGATTTAACTCAGTATCACTCAGTCGGTCATATTGGTACCTAATGTGCAAAGTTTCAGCAATGTGGTTAAGTTGAGCCTCAAATTTTGTCTCCATTGTTTCTAACCTCCCTAATGTTACTTGAGCCAATTTCTCAAGTGCTAATTCCCACTCAGGCTTAGACTCTACAGGAGATGGATAAGATTGAAAACTAGGTTCCTCCCAAACAGGTTGTTGATGGTTCAAACTATTCTCCCATCCATAACATGGATGATCTCTCCACCCCAGGTAAAAGGTACTTGGGTAGGGGTCATATTAAGGGTGATAGTAGTAATTATCATCATATTGTACTTGTATACAGTTAAAACAATCATATGAATTATGATTTCCACCACAGTAAGTACAATAATCAACAGTTACTTGTGAATAACAAGAACCACTACCAAATCGCAAATAAACTAAGTTCAACAATTCATCCATCTGTGCTTTCAACATACTAAGAGTTTCACTTCTAGACATACTTGTAGATACTCTCATGTTACCTCTTCTATTAGACCAATTACCATAATATTCTTCCACCATCTTCTTCAAATCAAAGTTGCACAATTGAGATCTCTCCACCTTTCCCTTTCTAAAGCAAGAAAACTTAATAAAAGAAACAAAAATAAAAACAAGTTTAGGTTAATAAAGTTTGTTTTAGCCCTAATACTCATTTCTTTTTCCCGGCAACGACGTCAAAAACTTGACAGGTATTAATTAGGTATAAAAATATAGCAATAAATCTCAACAAAATTACACAAATCAAGCCAAGTTAAATTAACCTAATTACCCTGCTTATTGCAAGTGCACAGTTCATGTAATAGTACAAGGTAACAGGGTCGATCCCACAGGGAAAAGAGTATAGAAGTAGTATGGCCTTATCACTAGCTTTATTATCTAAACAACCCAAATAAAGAGAAAAGATAGAAAATAAACAAACAAATAAATAAAGTAATCAATTCTATCAAATAACAATATTGGAGAAAACGCACAATTGTCAGATTCTAAGGAATAGATTCCACTAATGACCAAGCATAAGATTGAATGGATTAATTGATGCCATGGATTCTTGTATTGTTTAGGGTCTAATTCCAATTGTACTTAACCTTCACTCTTGTGATAAGTTAATGATTACCACCATACTAGTTCTTTCCTACTCTCGTGGTAAAGATACTAGTATTGGTTCATTATCCCCATGAATTGCCCAATTAACCCACCTAGGAACACCACTACTCTTGTGTGACATAAAACCCAGACTTCAACTATTTCCTTTCCATCATTATTACCAACTCTCGTTGCATAATAACAACTACGAATTTATAGTTGGTGATCAAGCAACTACAAGGCCATACAAACCAAAATAGAGAACAAACAATCACAAGATAGCATGAATAATCACAAACAGGTCATATGCATAAAGCCATTAGTTTCCTCTAACCCTAGATTGACAAATTAGCATGTACCCATGATTGATTTCACATAAAAGATCCATGCTTTAATAGAACAATCTATAATAATCAGGATAAAGAAAGAAATAAAGTAAAGAAAACTTATTCAATTGATGAACAAAGATCCAAAGCTTGTATTCCTTTCTTCAATCTTGATGTGTTCAAGACAATCCTCCAAATATGTTATTTTGCAGAGAGAAATCACTAATCTATGGTGGTGGCTCTCTTAAAGAGAGAAAATCTCTCTAAGAGAGACCTGCACTATTCTATTCTATTCTCTCTCTATGTGCTAGACTACGCTTCCCTCTTGTGTTTTTAGCACTATAAAACCCTCAAAAGATGTATCCCAATTGTCCACAAAGAGTATGAATTAATCCCTTGACAGATAGCCCCAAAGTGCCTTAAAATCGTACATTTGCGGCCCGAACCCGCACCGGAACTTGCGGCGAAGATTCAGTCGCGGCTTCATTTAACAACTTTCTGACCATACCCACTGCCCAACCCGTGGAGTGGATTCAGCCTTTGTTTCGGTGAGAAAGTTGGCTAAAGTAGCTTTTACTCCATACATAAAAGTTATAACCCTTTGAGTTAGCTTTCCAAGTAGGTCATTTGGAGTTTTTACACAAAGATATGGCCAAACAACTGATGCATGGTCGAAAGAGCATTGTGGCATGAGATTGCTTAAGTAATTTTGAGATTTGACATTGCAAAAGTCTGAATCATACTTTGAGGTCTTCATAAGAATTGTAGATAATTTTCTTTGCTTTAAAATGCTTTAAGAATCATCCCATGATTTGAGCAATTTTAACTTTTTTCTAAGACTGCATACGGGCATGAGTCAAAAAATCACTCTTCTGGCAATTAATCAACTGGCTTGAGATCAATTGGTATTCCTTTAACACGTTCATGATGCGATTCAAAGAATGAATTCCAGCATAGTTGTTGGTTCCACATCCTTGGAGTAACCGAGATGTATTATCTACATCTTCCGTTGGATGAAGAGATGGTAAGTCATAAGAATCTTCCCCCTGTAGAACACCTTCATTCGTGCCATCCTCATCATCTTGCTTGGGTATGTCATATATTGCAATGATTTACTCTTTTACAACTATCCAATTCTTTTCCTGAGCCCAATTATTCAAATAAAATACTTGTTGAGCTTGTGTGGCAAGAATAAATGGTTCTTCTGCATACCAATCAGATGTAATATCAATTGATGTTAAATTGTTATAAACCACTATTCTCTTTCCCTTCAGATCCATGTTATACCACTCACAACGGAACATGAATACCTTTCTTTGATGAATGAAATCCAATTCTAAAATCTCAAGCAGAACACCATAATAAGCCACATCACTATTCTCATCACCACCCTATGTACAAACACCACTACATTGTGTCTTGAAATTGTCATCACATTCCTAGCAACGAAATCTAACAGCATTGAAGATGCAACCATGCCAACTTGTGTAACAATCATCCGCAAATTGTGAAAGTGAGTACATATCATTAGTTACTCTAAGATCCCCGTTCACTCTAAGAATTGCCACCTGTTATAAATTTCTATTGTTAGATATTTTAATGTAAATTTTTTTACCAATATATATATATGTATATATGTGTCTTATTTACCTTTCTCTTGAACCAAGAAGGAAATTCGTGCCTTTGTATACCTTCAATATCTTCTTCTCGTACATTTCATGAGCTCAAAATTCCTTATGCTCACTACATTTGAGGAATATGTGAGTATTAGAATATCAAGATGAACTAAGATTAAAAATACCACTAGCAGTTCCAAACTCACTTTATGTAACCATCAAGTTTGTCTCCGCAGTTATTGAGAAGATACCATTGCACCATATTGCTATAAACCCCATGCTCGCTAAATTTAGGAGACCCCAATGTACGAATTTTGTTGTTGAATAACTCCATCTTGTATTCTACACTAGGTACATCCTGATTACGTTCTAAATGTGTAAATCTCATCTCAGAATCATGCAAATAATGAGATAAAAATGTAATAGCCTCATCAACAATGTACACTTCAGTAATAGAGCCGTCAAGTGTGAAAAATTACGAACGTATCCCTTGTATGTACCCATGCAACCTTCAATGCCAAACATCCATCTTTGATTGATTGGTCCTCCCAACAATGCCTATTCTGGCAAATGCACACATAAATGCACCATGACAGTAAAAAATGCAGGGGAAATATGTTTTCAAGTTTACATAACAAAACAACAATTCCTTCCTTCATCTCCTCAAGTTCCTCAACATATAAGGTTTTGGCACATAATTTTTGAAAGAATTGGCAAAACTTTGTCAACGTTGCATGTACTTTCTTATCCAAGAATGGGAGAATGGCCATAGGCTGATATGCGCGGGTTTGTGAATGGCCAAGATCGCTTGATGATTCCAAGTGAAAAGCCTCGAATATTCTTCAACGAAGAATGAAGAATCCTAGGGTTCTAATTTAGGTTTAGACGAGCGAGTTCATTCACCTAAACTATGGCTTTATGAATCTTGATCAAACGTGAAAGAATTAATTCTAAGCGGATTATGTAGTCACCACAAGTAAAAGGCTTGATAAGACAAGATTCGGTTCTAAATCCAAAAACCAAGTAGAGCACTCAAAACACACGAAAATATGCTGAAAAAAATATCAATCCCTTGCAATGGATCCTTGGAGTAGCTCGAGCTTTCCCTAGTGGTGTGTCCTTCATCTTGATCTCCATCATAGGCAATATTTTTTGAAGTAACCCATGATAATCATGTGTTTTCATCCCCCTAAGTGTATTAGACTTTGTGACACATCGGCTAATATTGGACGCATACCCATTCGGCAGGCCAACTGACTTGATAAAGTTGCAAAACTCTGCACATTCTACCTTACTCAACGTGTAAATTGCATGTGGTTTCACAAATTTGCAATTCATCTCCCTCAACCACAGTTATCTACGAACGTTAAGGTCTTCCAAGTCTAGACATGCTTTTACGGTATCCTTTGATTTCACGAGATCGTCTAGCAAGGTCCCTAAGATATTGTCACAAACATTTTTTTCTATGTGTATGATATGACGCATCAACAACTTTGGCCACTAAGGAAGTTCAAACAAGATACTTTTTTTCGACCAATTTAACTCAACAACCACGCATTTACGCTTCCTATCCACATTATTAGGAGCTTTGCCAGGAGTGCATGTAGGTAACTCCTCTAACTGTAGCAAAATGTCATCGCCAGAATATTGAGGAGGTGGTTCCCTTCTTTCTACGTTGCCATTGTACTCCAAGCTCCTTCACTAGGAGTGCATATTGCTTAAGAAGCATCGATGCCAAGCATAACATTGTTTTCCCCGAATTCGACTTGATTGGGTGTCTCCAAGGCATATTGGACATGCCAATTTTCCCACAGTGCTCTACCTATATAAGTAGGCATAAGCAGGGAAGTCACTAATTGTCCACATAATTATAGCATGAAGGGTGAAATGAGACTGAGAATATTCATCATATGCTTGAATCCCGTCACACCATAAAACTTTAAGTTCATCCTCAAGAGGCCTTAAAAAGACATCAAAGTCCTTACCGGGAGACTTTGGCCCCGGAATCAACAATGATAAGAGATAGTTTCTCTTATGCATTGTACGCCAAGACGACATGTTATAAGGCATCAAAATTACAGGCCAAAGGCTATGTGCTATTGTCATACTTCTAAACAGGTTGAACCCATTTGATACTAGTCCCAATTGCATGTTTCTTGAATCATTAGCAAATTCAGGGTACAACGCATCAAAGTGTTTCCACGCCTTGCCATCAACAAGATGACATAGTACCCCAGGTTCTTCTTTACGAAACTCCTTATGCCAACACATGTCTCTCACTGTATGTCTTGAAGAATAAAGTTTCTTCAAGCGAGGTGTGATAGGGAAGTATCGCAGCCTCTTATGTGGTATCGTGCTATAAACATAGCGACTATTTTACAAACAAGACATATGGTAGCATTTTGAGCTTCAGCATTAAGGTTGCCCAATCATATTGACAAATGTCAAAAAGTTCATATCCCAAACCAACCTCACAAAGCAGTTTTCTGTTATCGTAATAGCTTGGTGGACAGTTATTTCATTTTGGGAGCACTTGACGGAGAAGCTTCAACAACATCTCAAACAAATTGTCGCTCCACTTGTTCATCACTTTTATGTTCATTAACTTCACAATAAAAGATCAAAGCAGAAATTCCATATCCCTCATATAGAGGATATGGATAGCTTCGTATAACTTCTCATAGCGAGCTTCTTCAGCAGTTGATCGTGTATTTCTAATTAAATCGTCCGTGGGCCCAACAATGAAAAATTGATCACTAATGGCATCATGTAGTCCTGCTCCTAAACCATCAAGTTCACTAGTTACAAAATCCTCATTGCCCCCACTTTCCTCGTCAACTTCTTTCTCACCAGGGCACACCCACTGTGTGTATGAGTCGTCTATTCCCACACTAATCAGATGAGCTCTAATTGTATCTATGCTTTGGTACCTCATATTGACACAGTTGAAGCAAGGGCATAAAGCTAAACCCTTAGAATTCAAATTCCATTTGGCAACTTTAATAAACTCCTTTATCCCCTCTACATACTCAAGAGATATCCGATTCCAGTTCTTTACCCACTGATAATCCATATTATCTATGTATTAACGACCTAAAATGAGGCAACATTGAAGTCATTATCATTAAGCTATATTATTCTTGGAGTTATTATTATAGCTTCGTGATCTTAACGTGTCAATTAGGATGAAAAAAGCAAATGAAGTCATGAACTATAATCTTGTCATTCGAACTCAAACACATGGAGACTGTATAGACTATTGGACAAATTACACAAACAGTTTGGACTAGAAAACATAACATAAAACATGGCACCAATAATGATAAGCATGATTTATTTGGTTACTCAAAGCTGCGTGTTTAATTCCTTTAAGAAAAAAAAGGAATTGGAATTTTATCTTATTGAATTAATATCTTAATCTTATTAAAAAGAGCAATTATATTTTTAGACTAATTCCAATTCTCTAGAAGAGTAAACTAATCTCTTTCTTCCTAGCAAACAAGCTTAAATCAAAATCATAGAAGGCCTCAACATATTAGATTAATTTATTTTGGTTCTCAATATATTTATGCGCAAAAGGTTACATTTAAATCATAGAAGCCTCAGTTTATTTGACTAATTCATTTTGGTTCTCAATATATTTATATTAAAAAATTCACATTTAGATCGTAAAAGGCTTCAATCTATTAAAGCACCATTGTTTTTACAACAAAGATCCTATATTCCCACCAAATAATTTTCATGGTCTACTTATAAGCACTAAATTAATTTTGATTTTGTATGACTCACTAGCTATTTCATGATTCATTAAATTAGATATACAAGGAATTATATTATTATCTGACCTTATGATGCCACATTCATTCTGCCCCTCCATTGGTCCTCTGTATTCCCTATCCTTACTCCATTTTCATATCAAATGAATTGCAATTGAACTTTTTGAAATTCTATTGAAAGCTGCATTTGCACCTCACACTTCTTTTTCTGCTCAAGCCCCAGGAAACATTTGTAAGCATGTACTTCTCTTATTGCTATCCAACCACAAAGAAAGCAACAACTATATTTTTACACATAAACAACCGTCATTACAACAATAATATAATAATTTTAGGAACTCGTCTAACCAAAATTTCAGCTCTACGGTCCTCTTAAACATTAACAATGCCACTAAAATAGCAAAACTAAAAACTACAATCAAACATACACACATTTAGAGAATAAAGTACACCAAAGAATAAATGTGGTTTTCACTTTTCACACTTGTCAGTTTTTCCATGGAACATACAGAGTGAGAGAAGGAGAGATGGGGTTATTTGATTTAAAAGGGACATTACATAGGAAGGAAGAGACAGGTTGCTTTAAAAGGGATAAAGAACAAAGAACTATTGATATGATCCTAAGAACGAAGTATAACAACTCTATTTCAAGTTGATCGAAAAAGGAAAAATATGTAGAAATTAATTGATTACTTGAACAGAGGATCTAAATCACAAGTTGAGTAAAGGAAGCACAACACTGAGGATCTAAAAGAGGATCTTTGCTGTAAAAGCTATAGAGAAGAAAGCTGTTGAAACTGAACATGCTTATGACATTGAGGGTTTTGAGGAGTTGCTTGAACAAATGCAGGAAGCACGATAGTAGCTGAATTATGTGTGTACAGCTGAGGACAGCTATTGGAGAAAAAATGGTGGAAACAAGGAGATAGAAACTCTAAATTTTTCCATGCTATTGTAGCAGAAAGAATAGCAAAAACAATCATTCATCGCATTAAAGATTCAAGTGAAAACTGGCTAGAGTGTGAGGATGACATTGCTCAAGAAGCATGCTCTTATTTTTCTTCCTTACTCACTCAAGGTGAGTCAAATAGGGATATGTCTTTGGCTCATATTCCTACTTTGATTTCTGAGGAAAATTGTGGCAAACTTGAAGCAATTACTTCTTTGGAAGAGGTTAGAAGGGTAGTGTTCTCCATGGATGGTGATAGCTCAGTTGGACCAGATGGCTTTTCAGGCAAGTTTTTCACGTTTGCTTGGGACATTGTTGGGGCTAATATTTTAGCTACTGTAGTTGGTTTCTTCTGTGGTGAGGAGATTCCTAGAAGTATCTCATCAACCCTCCTGGTTTTGATTCCAAAGAGCTCTAGCCCTAAAAATTTCTCGTAGTTTAGACCTATTAGCTTACGTAATTTTGTAAACAAGATTTTTTAAAATTATTGGCTAATAGACTATCTGGTGTTCTAAATCGTGTCATCTCACCTAACCAGAATGGATTTGTCAAGTGTAGACATATTTCAAAAAAAATTTTGTTAGTAGTGGAGTTGGTATCTGGCTTGGGGAAAAAGAATAAAGGTGGTAATGTAGTGTTTAAACTTGATATGGCAAAAGCATATGGCAGAGTTTCATGGGTATATTTGGTGAAGGTGTTGAGAACTTTTGACTTTAGAGAGGCTTGGGTAGATATGGTATGGAGATTGATCTCCAACTATTGGTTTTCAGTACTTGTTAATGGGTCTTCTAAGGGATTCTTTAAATCTTCTAGAGGGCTTCGTGAAGAGGACCCGCTCTCTGACTTTTTTCATAATTGCAGCAGAAGGGCTATCTAGGGCTTTAAATATTCTACCTCAAAAGAGTGGGTTTTCGTCCTTTCGGGTACCGAGGCATTGCCCTAATATTACTCACCTTGGTTACGTTGATGATATTATCATTTTTTCAAGTGCAGATGGAAGATCACTATAGATGATAATGCAAACTTTACAAGTTTATACAAGGGATTCTGGACAGTGTATCAATGTGGCAAAGAGTGGTTTTCTCTATCATCCCAAAACTCCTCTAGCTCTTATTTCCATTATAAAGCAGTTGACAGGCTTATCTAAAAAGGCTTTTCCAATTAAGTATTTGGGATGCCCTTTTTTCATTGGGAGAAGGAGATCTTCATATTTTGATGTGGTCACGCACGCCATTGTGAAGAAAGTGTTGGCTTGGTAGAATTGGTTTTTGTCTGTAGGTGATAAGTTGATTTTCATAAAACATGTTTTAACATCCGTATCTTAGCACTTTCTTGCTGGAATTTGCCCACCTAAAAGGGACTTTGTTGAACTTGGAGAGAATTTTTGCCAATTTTTTGTGGGGAAATAAAGAAGATAATTCTAAATATCACTAGATCAAGTGAAAAAAACTGTGTTTGCCATTGGAGGAGGGTGGAGCTAGCATTCGATCATTAGAAGATGTCTGTGCTGCACTATTAGTAAAAATGTGGTGGGCTTTCAGAAGAAAACAATCCCTATGGGCAAATTTTCTGCATGCTAAATATTATAAATTAAAGCACCCTTTGCAGGTACAGAGATCTCCTGTTGACTCAATTACCTGGAAAAGAATGCTGGATGTTAGAAATGTTGCTGAAGAAGGTATTACTTGGCTATTAAACAATGGTGAGGCTAACATATGGTACGATAACTGGTTAGAACGGGCACCTTGTCCACTTATGCTGGCAGTTGTGGGGATTTTCAAGTAAGGTGTTTTGTTAGCAATAACTAATGAGATGTAGCCAAACTTAATTCATTTTTACCATAAGAAGTTGTGAATAATATCATTGCATTGGATCCGAGAATGGAGATGGCCAGAGATGATATTATTTGGACTATGTCTTCCTCGGGGGATTTTGTTTTTCACACGGCTTTTAATAAAGTTAGAGCATCTAAACCTAGAAGTGTTTTGTTTAAATGTTATTGGGATGGGAATGTTCCTATTGAAATCTCTTTTTTCTTGATGAGACTTTTAAATAGGAAAATTCCTCTAGCTGATGTGATACAAAAATTGGGATACAGGGTCCCTCTTGTTGCTTTTGTGGTGTTAATCTTTCTTTAAAATCCATTAATTATGTATTTAGTTATAGGGATATTTCAACCAATATTTGAAATTTTTTTGGGGGCCCAATTGGGATGGATAGGATCCAGACTGATGTTAGATTGAGATTGATGAAATGCTAGCTTCACCCTACTCCTAACTGTTTTACCTCTTATTTGCAATATATTACTCCTACGATTGTTATTTCACATATTTGGAAAACAAGAAATGAATGGCATTTTGAAGGTATATCAAAACCTTGGGATGTAATAACTTCGAAGGCTTTTCTTGACGTTCAAATGGCTTTTGAGGTTAAACTCAAGGTGAAATCATTTGCTAATACATGGCTTGATTTGTATGGTATGATGGCGCAAAGGAGGCGACAAATTTGGGTGAAAATGATAAAATGGGTGGGCCCTAATAAAGGCCTTAAGTTGAATACAAATGGTTATTCTAAAGGCAACCCATGCGAATGTGGGAGAAGAGGCATCCTTAGAGACTAGAATGGTCACATAATCTTTGGTTTTGCATGTCATCTTGGTTATGGATCTAGTTAATAGTAGAATGCAAGGCTGTGCTGCATGGCATACAGTTGTGTGTGGAATTTGGGGCCTTTGGCCTGGAATCTTTTTTTTTTTTTATAGCTAACCCCATATATGGGGGAGGGTGCCACTCCTCAAATTTTATTAATAAATAAAAATATAGCATTTACAAGAATTAGAGGGGGACCAAACCTGACCTCCAAATAAGGATATACAGATGTCACCTAAAAATAAAGCAAAAGAAAAAGGAGTACTAATCCTTTACATTTATGTATCTAAAAGAGAAAAAAAGCTATTCTGTCTAATGCTACCAAATTATTAGCCTCAGGAGGTAACTCTGTATGTGTAAACCCGTGGAACTGTGAAAGAGGTAATGATGCTATACTATCAGCCACTTTATTAGCTTGATGATATACATGCAAGATGGATGCCTGAAGAGTAGATAATAGCTGACGAATGCATGAGACTGAAGAATACATACCCCAACAACCTTTTTGTTGACTTTTTATCAAAGACACTAGTGAAAGTGAATCCACTTCCACCAAAATATTAGAAAACCGATGTTCCGCAATGATTTCCAAACCAATCAATAGGGCTCTTGTCTCTACCTCCAATACAGTGAGATCACCAAACTCCTTATAGAAGGCAAAAATCACTTTCCCATTACGATCAGGTAGAAGTCCTCCTCCTGTACATTTTTGTGTATCAACCGAAGCATCAATGTTTAGTTTGTAGAACCCATTCGGAGGTTTTTCCCATGTTATTGTCACAATCCTATATTTTGGAGGAGCTCGAAATCTAAAGTAACTGAGTAGAATTGAGTCCCCGAATCCTTCTGTTAATGTATGCTCTAAAACCAAATTGGTTTTTGGGATTTTTATTACGCTTATTTCGTGTTATACCTATATATGTGGCATTTTCTTTGTCATTTAATACTTTTTATTAATATTACTTGTTTATTTGATAAATTCTACAGAATATTAATTGTGTATAAGAGATTATAAGAGTTACAATGATGAGACTCTTATTACACATTAAGTTATATTCTTAAATATCCTTAGTCGTAGTATTAATGAGATTGGACATCATTAATATGGGAAGACTAGCACATACTTTGCCTCTACTTATGGTAAGTAGTAGTTGATCTCGTCAACTATGGTGTGTGTAAGGTAATAATCAGAGTAACGCAGCGGAAAATTTAAAAATTTATTACCTTAGCCATGGATCTCTTTGATGTAATCTATACGATTAAAGGGTGTTTAGCACAAATACCTCACACATAGAAGGTTTCTATGCTTCAAAGGGCAAGATCCTATTCGATGAAGGTGTTGATCTACCATGAAAAGCCTTCCAAGTGTCGAGCCTCCAACGGTATCCACACGAACATGATCTTTAGGAACCTTTGGGCTTGCCTGCCTTGCCTTTTGAGTGCTAGCTCCCTTGAATGATTCATGAAGAACACAAGAAGAAGAAAGAAGTTGAAACCCTAACAATTAGGGAAGGAGGTGGCGTTTTTCTTGGAGAAAAACACGCCTCTCTCAATTTTTCTCTCTCTAGATTTTATCTTGTGTTTCATCAATCTTCCAAGAGTCACGGCATGGACTTATTTATAGATGTAGTATCCTAGTCTTTAAGGAAACAAGAGCAATTGGAAACCAAGAAGGTTTAGGAAGCTTACCTTAAGCTAATCCTATTCCTTTAGGAAACCTATTCCAAAAGGAAACCAAATAGCTTCTTAATTCCTATTAGGAAACTAATTTCCATCAAGACTTAGAATATTTATAATCAAGTCCTTTAAGTTAATTTATCACATAAATTAACCCCATAAGTATCTTATACTTATCTTAATAACAATTTAACCCAAAGACCATGTTCTTATTGTGTGTGACCCATTAGGTTCCATTGACGTTGGCAATAAGTACAAATTATAACTCATTAATTAATTAATTAAGAGCCAGATAAATTAACACTTTAATTTATCATTAATTCACTAATTAATTAATTTGCACTTATAGATCATCAGTGGCATCTAGCAATGCATCATGACCACCCAAGTGAATAGGAAAGTCATATGGTAGACTACACCTATCAATGACAATGTTACCGTGTAATTAATATCCTTTCACCACACTATATCCCAATTAGTCTAAGAGTGTAGTGCGCACTCTTTAAATGACTAATTAATGATTTCTTGTTCCCGAAATATAACTTTCCATAAAAGTATAACCTTGAAACTCTTTCAAGTCATACTTTCACTTTTGCGCAAAAAATTCTTTAAGTCATATTTCAACAAGTGGCCAATCCGGGATATACTCTCCTATAATAAGGAGTGGTGAATCCTATATCGATTACTCACTATCCTTCCATGCTTCAAACTATACCCAATCTCTACCGTATGGGCTACTCTTTTACGAGCACCGAGCAATAGAGTCAAAGCATAGCAATTCACACTCAAGATACCATGGTAATCTCAAGTCTAAGGATCACTTACACCATTGCCATTAAGAGTATAATTCATTAGCACTATGAATAGTAACTCTTGGCGAATCAATCCAATGAACTTGTTCTCTAACAAGCATCCACGTACCAGCTTAGGTGTCGCACACCATAGTTGACGAGATCAACTACTACTTACCATAAGTAGAGGCAAAGTATGAGCTAGTCTTCGCATATTAATGATGTCCAATCTCATTAATACTATGACTAGGGATATTTAAGAATATAACTTAATATGTAATAAGAGTCTCATCATTGTAACTCTTACAATCTCTTATACACAATTAATATTCTATGGACTTTATCAAATAAACAAGTAATATTAATAACAAGTATTAAATGACAAAGAAAATGCCACATATATAAGTATAACACGAAATAAGCGTAATAAAAATCCCAAAAACCAACTTGGTTTTAGGGCATACACTAACAGTGTGTGACACTTAAGCTGGTATGTGAATGCTTGTTAGAGAACAAGTTCATTGGATTGATCCGCCAAGAGTTACTATTCATAGTGCTAATGAATTATACTCTTAATGGCAATGGTGTAAGTGATTCTTAGACTTGAGATCGCCATAATATCTTGAGTGTGGATTGCTATGCTTTGACTCTATTGCTCGGCGCTCATAAAAGAGTAACTCATACAATAGAAATTGGGTATAGTATGAAGCATGGAAGGATAGTGAGTAATCGATATAGGATTCACCACTCCTTATTATAGGAGAGTATATTCCGGATTGGCCATTTGTTGAAATATGACTTAAAGAATCTTTTGCGCAAAAGTGCTAGTATGACTTGAAAGAGTTTCAAGGTTATACTTTTATGGAAAGTTATATTTCGAGAACAAGAAATCGTTAATTAGTCATTTAAAGAGTGTGCACTACACTCTTGGACTAATTGGGATATAATGTGGTGAAAGGATATTAATTACACGGTAACACTGTCATTGATAGGTGTAGTCTACCATATGACTTTCCTATTCACTTGGGTGGTCATGATGCACTGCTAGATGCCACTCATGATCTATAAGTGCAAATTAATTAATTAGTGAATTAATGATAAATTAAAGTGTTAATTTATCTAGCTCTTAATTAATTAATTAATGAGTTATAATTTGTACTTTTGCCAACGTGAATGGAGCCTAATAGGTCACACACAATAAGAACACGGTCTTTGGGTTAAATTGTTATTAAGATAAGTATAAGATACTTATGGGGTTAATTTATGTGATAAATTAACTTAAAGGACTTATTTATAAATATTCTAAGTCTTGATGGAAATTAGTTTCATAAAAGAAATTAAGAAGCTATTTGGTTTCCTTTTGGAATAGGTTTCCTAAAGGAATAGGATTAGCTTAAGGTAAACTTCCTAAATCTTCTTGGTTTCCAATTGCTCTTGTTTTCTTAAAGACTAGGATACTACATCTATAAATAAGTCTATGGCTTGACTCTTGATAGATTGATGAAACATAAGATAAAATTTAGAGAGAGAAAAATAGTGAGAGGCGATTTTCTTCCGCAAGAAAAACGCCACCTCCTTCCCTAATTGTTAGAGTTTCATCTTCTTCTTCCTCCTTGTTCTTGTGTTCTTCATGATATTCAAGGGAGCTAGCACTCAAAATGTAAGGCAAGCAAGCCTAAAGGTTCCTAAAGATCATGTTCGCGTGGATACCGTTGGAGGCTTGACACTTGGAGGGCTTTTCATGGTAGATCAACGCTTTCATCGAATAGGATCTTGCCCTTTGAAACATAGAAACCTTCTATGCTTGAGGTATTTGTGCTAAACACCCTTTAGTCGTATAGATTACATCAAAGAGATCCATGGCTAAGGTAATAAATTTTTAAATTTTTCACTCCGTTACTCTTCTTATTACCTTACACCTTCCCTCCTAGTGAACGTAGTCGAAACACCAAACTTACTCAAAAACCCGTCAATACTATGTAGTACAGTATTCCTCAATAATCAAACCCTCTCATATCGTCCTTCATTCCTTGCTCTCCATAAGAACCAAAGAACTACAATAGGAATAATGCACCAAATGCTAGGTCCAACCTGTGTTGGTGTGTGCATAAACCAATGCATTAAGAGTGAAGAAATGCAAGTGAATGACATCTTACAAATCCCACAAACACCAAAGAAGTAATCCCATACTTGCAAAGAAAGACTACCAAAAAAGAAAACATACATCATATCTTCAATGCCAGCACAACAAACACACTTAGATGCTAAACTGAATCCCCTTGACTGCATGATAGAATCAATAGGCAGTAAGTTATAAAGTAGCCTCCAAGTGAAAAAATTCATTTTAAATGGCAAACCTGAAGACCACAAATAGATAAAAACTCTTGAAATACTCCTTTTCCTCCTATGATCTCCCAAGCCGAGATTAGAGAAAATTTCCCATCGGCTGAAGCTGCCCAAATAGTTGTATCAGGTTCCTCCATGCAAAAATGAATCTCCATTATGTCATTAATGATGTCCTCCAGAAGCCAAACCTTTAGTCGTTCCCTATTCCAGCCATCTGCATTAAAAAATTCAGCTACTAGAGTATAAAAAGGGTTAGACAGACGACACAAATTGGCCAAGGTTTCATGTCCCACCCAACAATCATGCCAAAAATTCGGCATCCCCATCCCCACACTCCATTTAATCTGAGTTTCAACTTGCGATCTAATACCAACCAGCCTTTTCCACAGTCATGATCCACTTCTCATCACCCACTTGGATGTTCCTCCTGAATGTACTTTTTGAACATAAAATCAGCCCAAAAAGAGTCACGCTTTCTTAATTTCCACCATAACTTCATTGAGCAAGCATCCACCACATCTGAGATGGCTCAAACACCCAAACCTCCCTCAGATACTGGAAAACAAATCTTATCCCATGCATGCCAGTGAATTCTACGACCTTCTCTACTTCCCATAAAAATGCATTAAACATCCTCTCCATCATGTTTACCACACTGTTAGTAGGTGCTAACACCTAAAACAAGTAGAAGGGGATAGAAGATAAAACATGAGGAAGTAAAATTAATTTCCCTCTAGCAAAAAGATATTTAGAATTCTAGAGAAATAATTTACTCCGTATTTTCCCAGTAATGCCATCAAATAATATCTTCCTTGCTCTTCCCTTATACAATAGAACCCCCAAGTATTGGACAGGAAATTGTTCCAGTTTAAACCCAAGAATTTGCTTTATGTTGTGAATCACCCCTGAAGAAACTCAAGATGAACATATAAAAGAACTCTTTGCCACTTTCACTTTTTGGCCAGAAATTGATTGATGCTTCTGTAAAAACTCCTTTATCAAGGTCAAGCCCTAATTAGAACATCGGGTAAAAATAATCATATCATCAGCAAAAGCTAAATAAGGGATCTTCCCATCTTTGGAAGCATGAGACAGCCATGGATGGCCATTAAATAAGCGTTCAAGTCCATGTCCCAAATACTTAGCAGCCAACAGAAAGAGACCTAGAGATAGGGGATCTCCTTGTCTCACCCTACGAAATGATTTAAAAAAACTAGCTGGTGCACCATTTATCATGACCAAAAACCAGTTGTTAACTAATTGCCGATATACCAGTCCACCACTTGTTCATTAAAACCAAAACTTCTCATCATACCTATAATAAAGGACCAATTAACCCTATCATACACCTTCTCCATATCTAACTTCAGAATTAGGTTCCGATCCTTTAATTTCCTGTCAATCTCAGTGACCAATTCCTAAGCAGTCAACACATTATCCATGATGTCTCTACCAGGCACAAAACCTGTTTGCCATCTCGTAATAACATAAGATAACAACTTATTGATAGATCCCAAGGTTAGCAAGCTTCCAAGGTGACTGAGGATGTGCTTCAAGACTTGGATGGTCCTATGACTAGGTCAAGAGCTAGGAAAATGAAGGATGCTTTGCATGGTCTCATTGTGGACACGCTGGATAATGTGTGCAAGGTGACCAACATGGATCCTTTGTCACATATTGTGCATTGCTTATGGGCTGACCAAGGAAGGAAGGATGATTCAAGCATGGGAATGAAGTGCCAAACCTTCTGACCGAACCCGCGCCATGAACCTGCGCCACGTATAGGTGCCGCGGGTACCATCAGAAGGCTCGTTCGTGAAATGTTTGAAGTGTGAAACTTTCTGACCGAATCCGCGCCCCATACCTGCGCCGCGGATAGGTGCCGCGAGTACGATCAGAAAGTCCGTTTATGTTGTTTTTTGCAATTTTTTTAGTTGTAATCTTTAGTATTCGAGTGTTATGTTACAACTAGGGTAAAGTACTTCCTTGGTTTATGTTTTTTGTGCCACCCTATATAAGGATTTCTTGTGAACAACATTGTACACCACATGTTATGATATTTTTGAGTGAATTCTCTTCAGAGTTTTCTTGGTTCTTTGGTGATTGAGAACCGCCATAGGTCTTATCAAGCTTTGCTTGTGGCAACCGTCCAATCTCGCTTAGAGTTTCCTTTCGGTTTTGTTCAAGTTCTTTAGAGAATTAGGTTGAACGATTGAACGCGCTCAATTCGGTTCATCTTGGTTTTCCTAGGATCGAGGGCATCTTCAAGGGGAAAAGTTCGAGCAACCTACTCCACGTCAAGGGTTCTTGGAAGATCCATCCAAAGGGTCTTGAGTTCAATGAGTAGTAAACCTAAAATTGATGGGTCTTGGTAGTCTTCCATACACGTGCATGCATCAATTATTAATGCGACAAGATAAAACTTTGGAGATGATTTTGGAACTCACATTGCATAGACTGATAGGCCGAAAATCTCTCCATTGGTATGCTCCAGGTTTTTTTGTAAGAAGAATTATCGTAGTATTGGTAAACCCACTTGGTAAGTGCCCACCTTTGAAAAAATTAGCCACGGCTTCCACTAAGTCTTGATGAATTATATCTGAGTATTCTTGATAAAACATTGCTCTAAAGCTATCTGGTCCTGTAGTACTATTAGTATCCATAGAAAATACCACCTATTTTATCTGCTCCACCTTTGGAATAAAGTATGATGCCTCATTTTGCACCTGGGATACATGAGGCATGGGAAATAATAATGAATGATAGGAGTTGCCTCTCTATTATCCCCAAAAGGCTCTGTATAAAACTGTATAGCCGAGGATTTGATGTCTTCTTCTCTTCCAACCAATTCCCATCTTGAGTTTTAATTCTACTAATGAAATTCTTGCTTTTATGCTGTCGAACGACCGAGTGGAAATAAGCTGTGCTGGCATCACCTTCTCGAAGCCATTTAATTGCTAACTTTTGCCTCTATGGAGTGCACTCCATAGCTGAAAATTTATTATACTCCGCCCTTGCTTTTGAAACTTTCAATCTGGAAATTTCTCCTCGGATTGAATCAAACTCTTTCTTAGCTTCAAGCATTTTGTTAGCCGCCTCTTTCAATTGCTTTGAAACATCACCAAATGTCTGCTTATTCCATACTATTAACACCTTCTGCGGCAGCATTAATTTTTGAAAAATGTCACCATTCCAAAACAAGCTATCGGTTGATTCCAGCTTTCAATAACCACATCCCAAAAACCTTTATGTAGACAGCACATATTGAGGAAATGAAAAGATAAAACTTTGTGACCACCATTGCTACATGAGAATAAAAGAGGACAATGATCAAATTGCCCCCTAGCCAAATGAGAAAGTTTAGACGTTGAGAATGTAAAAGTCCATTGCTTATTAATGAACATCCAATCCAAGCGCTGCCACATTCTACAATTTGACCAAGTAAATAGTGATCCATCAAAAGGCACCTCCTCTAAGTTTGTGTTGACAATAGCCATATTAAATTCCTCAAGAGCACGAGGGTTAGGAGCATTCCCTCCAACTCGTTCAGCAGTTGAAGATATGAGGTTGAAGTCCCCTCCAATGGCCAAGGACCTCTAATATTTTTGCCCAGTTCCTCCAAGCAGTTCCAAAGATGACTTTGTTCAGCTCTAGTGTGTTTAGCATAAATGGCAGAGAAATCAAAACCACCCCGAGACGGAAATTCCACGAGACATGAACCATTTGTTCAGCACACTCTACAAACCTACATACAAAGTTACTCCAAAATATCTTAACTTTCTCATTTAAAAAATTATGCACCTCTTGGAAGTTCAACTTTAGCCACAAGTATCCCATTCTTTGATTTGATGAAAACGGCTCAATTAGCACAAGCAAATAAATTCTGTTGGTACGACACACATTTGCAATATAACAAATAGAAACATTTTGGGAAGCTTCCCTGAATGTCCCACATAACCATATTAAAGTCATCTAACATTCTTCGAACGTAGGTTGTAAGCTGAAGAATGACTCACCATTTCAACTAATTTTGTTGCTGCCTTGGTGACCGTTACTCCACCGTCTGAGACATTGTCACCTTCCCCTTCATTCACCCTGTTAACATCTGTTGACCCCTTCTCAAGTGCAACCCCATTGTATGCCTGAAACGATGATTAAGATGAAGCTGGAACTCTTTCAATGACCGAACTGATGCATTATCATTTGCCCGGATGTCTCCCAAAGATTTCCACCCAAGAATCCTTTGTATCTTCTTAACAGGCGAGAAGGGTAACGATCTACAAGGCAGTGAATCCTCTTCATCACCCTTCTCCCCCGTTAAGATATGGAATGAATTTTTGATAGGCAGCAAATCATTTTGAGATTTCAAACACGCTGCTTGTTGCAAAATTTGGGCCTCTTTAATAAGTGAAAAATTTTCCAAGATTATTATCTATGTTAGTTAGTGTTTATAGTGTATTTTTAGTAAAACTATCATACTTTTTGACTTTAAATAACTTGTTTCATCAACTAGGGTTTATTTTCCCAAAATGAGGGTTTTGCCTTTAAAACTATTATTTTGAGTATTTAATGCACAAACTATTATTTATTTTTGCAGATTCATCACACTTCATCTCAAAGTGAAGCCAATGAAAGTCAAGTAAGGCCAAAAATCAAAGTGATGAAGTGAACTAAATAAAGTGAAGAATTATTGAAAAATTAAATGAGCAAAATGTGAAAAATTAGAAAAAATAGCAAAAATTCGATGAAATGCATGAAAAAGGATCAAAACACTTGAAGTGATAGCTCAGCAAAAATTGACACAAGTGGGCCCAAGAATCACAATCCGCAGATGACCATCCGCGTATCCCATCTGCGAATCATCACCGACATTCCAAATTTCAGCTTTTGCAACTTGCTTCATCGTGCAGCTATTTTTGCAGACTTTTTAACTGTATATAGGTTCTGCAAGTTGAAGATTGCATGGGGAGTGCAAATGAAGACTTTTATGCCCAAGAAGACCATCAACTAGGATCTTCATCATTCCAATTCATTGAACGTAATTGCAGGTTGGAAAATGACTTGTAGGATCTTTGTCTATAAATAGAAGTCATTTGTAAAGAGTTTGGGCATGCTAAGTTAGAGAATTTGTAGAGAATTGCTAGAATTCTCCTATGTCATAATAGAGATATTGTGAGTTTAATAGAGTTTCTTGTTCAAAAACCCTTGTAGCAAATCTTGTGGAAGAAATACAAGTTCTTGAAGCCATTTCTCTATTGAATAAGCTTTTTTCAACTTTGTATTATTCATTTATCTTGATTGCTATGGATAGTTGTTTTCAATTCATATGTTTTGATTTGGAGACAACTATGTTGAGCTAAATTCCTATTTCTAGGGTTTTGATGAAACTAATGCATCCATATTAAGGCTTGTAGGTGATTAAACTTGCCATTTCTTGCTTTTGCTTCTTTAATTATTTAAGTTTTAACCTTTGTATATGAAAGGCCATCACATGCAAAGCATCTTAGTTATTAGGATTCAATTAAGTTTGTTCTTAATAATAGAAAGTGAATAATTGAGGTTAAGTACTAACACATGAAAATAGTGTTATGCTTACGAGAAGTTAATGAAGCAATTCATGCATGCAAAAACAAATCTATCATGGTAGTAGGTAGGTTGAATCATCTCATTCTGAAACAAGTTTTGATACAAATGGAATTGCATTCCTAAACAAGGTAAGTTCAAATTGGCAAGTGTTAATCTGTACACCATAATCTAGATCATTAGTGGATTCATTATCCTAGAACTTATTCATAATTATTTTTCTATAAGAATTCTTGCATTTCTACAAGTTTTTCTTAGTTAATTAGATTCTAACAACCCAAACTTGTTCAAATTAATCATTGCTTAGATAATAAAGAAAATGATAATAGTCTAGTAATTGCACTTTGTTGGTTCCTTGTGAGATTTGACCCTAATTTCCTATACTACAACAACCCGTATACTTGCATTAAAAGTTCAGAGATTAGATTTTATTCTTGACTTTTGTGTGCATATTTGACTTGATTTTCTACACTTAATCTACACCACGTCAAGTTTTTGGCGCCGCTGCGAGGGAACTATGGCAATATTAGAGTTAAAAACAACTTTATTAATCTAAGCTTATCTTATTCTATTAGTTATTTTGGTTTCTTATTTTTTTTCTAGTGCATGCATAGATCGTTGAGGGCATTGGTGCCATTTGATCTGAAAATCGAAAGAACCGTAAAGAAGGATAGGAGACAAGCTCAACATCAAACAAGGGTGGAGGAAACAATAGGAGATACTTCAGAGGTAAGATCACCAAGAGACACCATGGCAGAAATAAATTCTAGAATTTTACGTGATTATGGTTTACCGGATAACACTGGTTCCCAAACAAGTATTTCACGACCACCAGTAAATACCAATAATTTTGAGCTCAAACTGCCTTTAATTCAATGTTAAGACAAGAACAATTCGGAGGTAATGCAATGGAAGATCCTAACTCACACTTGGCTAGCTTTTTGCAAATATGTGATACGGTTAAATATAATGGAGTAATGGATGATGCAATTAAGATAAAATTATTTGCATTTTCGCTAAGGGATAAAGCAAAACAATGGCTTGATTCATATGCATCTAATACTTTCACAACTTGGGCTGATTTATCCCGAGCATTCTTGAATAAATACTTCCCACCAGGGAAAACTGCACGATTAAGAATGGACATAACCAGTTTTACCCAAAGAGAAGGAAAATTATTATATGAGGCATGGGAAAGATTCAAAGAACTATTAAGAAGATTCCCTCACTATGGCCTCCCGGACTGGTTAATTGTACAAATATTTTATAATGGACTTAATTACCTTACAAAAATAAATATTGATGCAGTTGTAGGTAGAGCACTTATGGAGAAATCGGCCGAAGAAGCTCAAAATCTGATTGAGGATGTGGCGGCTAATCACTATCAGTGAGCCAATGAAAGAGGTAACTCTAAAAGAGTTGCAGGTGTGTATGAACTCAATGCCATTAGTATGTTAAGTGCTAAAGTTGATTCCATTTTTAATATGCTTAATAAGTTGAATGGTTCTAGTTCTACTATAAATGTTGCATGTTGTACTACTTGTGGTGAAAATCATGATGCAAATGAGTGTTATGAGCAAGTACAATATGTTAACAATTACAATTGTCCATCCCAAAGTAATTCTTATTCTAATACTTATAATCAGGGATGGAGAAATCACCCTAATTTTGGGTGGAAAGAACAAAGACCCAATAATCCACCAAGTTTTCTTTCACGTAATAATGCTTCCGAATCTAAATCTTCTTTGGAATTAGCAATGGAAAAATTTGTTCATAATACTCATGAAAGGTTTCATAAACATGATGTAGAAAATTCCAAGAGGTTTAGAAAGTTAGAAGGAAAAATGGATACAAGATTTAGAGAACTTGATTTCAAAATATGGCAATTAACAAAAATTATGAACACTAGGAATGTGGGGGAATTACCAAGCAAAACGGAAATAAATCCTAGAGAACATGTTCAAGCAATTACCCTTAGAAGTGGAAAAGAGTTAAATGAACCAAGTGTTGAAAGAAGAAAAGAAATTGAGGAAAATAAGGAAGAAAATGAAAAAGGAATAGAACATGAGGACAAAGAACAAAATGAATCCATTGAATATGTTCCTATTCCACCTAAGGTTCCATTCCCACAAAGATTGAAAAATGAAAAACTTGATAGAGAATTTGAAAGGTTTGCCAAGAGGACACACAAGTCTATCTTGGAGATGATCCTCTAGAATTGTGTTTGTCTTTGGTAGGGAAATTCATTGAGGAGAATGAAGAAATTGAAGAAGTAGCAAATTATTTGAATGCTCAAGTGCCTTACAAAAGGAAAAAAGTCTTTGAAGGCCTTGGACAAAGCAAGAAATTTCTACCAACTTCAATCGAGCAAGCACCAAAATTGGAGCTTAAACCACTTCCTAGCCACCTTAGGTATGAATTTCTTGGAGAAAATGAAACATTATCTATGACGGTTAATGCTAACCTTGATTGTGAGCAATTAGAAAAATTATTAAGGGTTCTAAGGCAGCATGAAAAGGCCATTGGATGGACTATTTCTGACTTAAAAGGAAGAAGTCCCTCCTTATGCACGCACTGCATTTGATTGGAAGAAAATTGTAAACCTATCGTAGAAATGCAAAGAAGACTCAATCCAAACACGAAGGAGGTGGTAAGAAAGGAAATTCTTATGTGGCTCGACGCAGGTATTATCTTTCCTATCTCCAATAGTGCTTGGATTAGTCTAATACATGTTGTACCAAAGAAAGGTCGAATGACTATCATAGCGGGAAAAAATGATGAACAAATTCCATCTAGAATTGTTACTAGTTAGAGAGTGTGTACAGATTATAAAAAGTTAAATGTTGCAACTAGAAAAGACCACTTTTCTTTATCATTTCTTGATCAAATGTTAGAAAAAATAGCGGGACATGAGTATTATTGTTTTCTTGATGGTTATTCTAGCTATAATCAAATTGCCATTGCAGACGAAGACCAAGAAAAGACAACTTTTATGTGTCCATATGGTACATTTGCATTTAGAAGAATGCCATTCGGTTTATGTAATGCACCTGCTACATTTCAACGTTTGATAATGGCTTTATTTTTAGATTATATTGAAAAGATTATGAAAATATTTATGGATGATTTTTTTGTATTTGGTTCATCATATGATAAATGTCTGCATAATCTTAAACTAGTTTTGCAAAGGTGTTAAGAAACTAACCTTGTTCTTAATTGGAAAAAGTGTTATTTCATGGTTAGAGAAGGTATAGTTTTGAGTCACAAAATTTCTTCTCAAGGAATTGAAGTAGATAAAGCTAAAATCGAAACAATTGAACAAATGACCTCACCAAGAAACGTAAAAGAGATACGAAGTTTTCTTGGACACGCCGGCTTCTATAGGAGATTCATCAAAAATTTCTGTAAAATAGCAAAGCCATTGTGTGATTTATTGTGCGAAGAAATCCCTATTGATTTTGATAATAAGTGCTTGAATGCTTTCAACAGGTTGAATAAAGAGTTAGTGTCAGCTCCTATCATTACTTCACCCGATTGGTCACTACCATTTGAATTGATGTGTGACGCTAGTGACTACGTGGTTGGAGTAGTTTTAGGACAAAGAAAAGATAAAAAGTTGCATGTCATTTCTTATGCTAGCAAAGTCTTAAATGATGCACAAATTAACTATGCAACTATTGAAAAATAATTGCTAGCAGTTATTTTTGCATTAGATAAATTTAGATCTGATCTAATCGGATCTAAAGAGATTGTATACACCAAAACCGTATTGGGAATTTTTTGAAAAACCCCTTGGTTTTACTCCAAAACCGTTGGTGATTAGAATGAGGGTAATGCTATGGTGGACTGCTAAATGTCCGAATGGAATGGTGTCTTATCTTCATCAAATAACCCCGGTATTTATCCTATGGCACCTTTGGAAAGCTAGGAACGAATGGACGTTTTCAGGAGTTGCTCTGGTTTGGGAAAAACTTGCTGGAAATATTTTTGTTGATTTAAAGATGGCTTTTCAGCTGAAGTTTAAAGTTGATGTTTCTTTCAATCATTGGCCTGAATTTTATTCGTGTATGGCTCTAAAGAAACAGGAAATTTGAGTGACTTTGGTTAAATGGAAGCCCCCTATGAACATGCTGATGTTAAATACAGAAGGATGTTCAAAAGGGAATCCTGGTGAATGTGGTGGAGGTGGTATTCTTAGAAATCAGAAAGGGAAAGTTATATTGGCATATGCTGCTCCTTTAGGACGAGGTACAAGATTGGAGGCAGAATTCAAGGCCTTGTTATTTGGTATCCAAGTGTGTAATGATCATGGCTATAAAGGTATTCAGTTACAATCTGACTCACTTACTTTAGTTAACATCCTCAATGGTTCTAGCTCATGTCCTTGGTCAGTACTTCACCTTTATAGGAAGTATTGTGCATTGCGTAGTAATTTTACAGGAATTACTCATTGCTTTAGACAAGCTAATGCTCCAACAGATTTACTTTCTAATGAAGGGATTCAATTGCCATCTTCTTAAATTCACTCATCATTTGCTTCACTTCCACGAAGTGTGCGTGGCGCTGTTAGAATGGATCAGCTTAGTTATCCTTCTTTTAGATTTAAAAAAGCTAAATTCTCTTTTTTGCAAAGGGAGTAGTACTCCTTATTTCAAATTTGCATACTTTGTAATAATTGGAGGTTAGGTTTTGCCCCCCTCTATCTTTGTATTTATTTTATTTTATTAATAAAATTTGGGAGTGGCGTCCCTCCCCGTGTACGGGATTAGCCAATTAAAAAAAAACACGGATCATGTTGCATTAAAATACCTGTTAAATAAAAAACATGCCAAACCAAGATTAATTAGATGGATTTTATTGTTGCAGGAATTTGATTTGGAGATAAGAGTCAAGAAGGGATCCGAAAATGTGGTGGCGGATCACTTGTCAAAACTTGAGTACATCCCTACCAACAATCAAGTTCCAATCAAAGAAAAATTTTCGAACGAATGGGTTATGGCTATTACACAATCACCATGGTACGCCGATATTGTAAATTACCTAGTGGGAGGTGTAATACCTAAAGACTTGAATCATCATAAAAAGAAAAAGTTCATGCATGATATTAAAAGTTATTTTTGGAGTGAACCACTTTTATACAAACATTGTACGGATGGCATGATAAAAAGTTGTGTGGCCGAAAATGAAATAAATGGCATTTTATATCATTGTCACAATTTAGAAACTAGAGGACACTTTAGTACATCTAAAACAGTAGCTAAAATATGGCAATTCAGATTTTATTGGCCTTCTATGTATCATGATGCTAGAGATTATCTAAAGAAATGCGATACATGTCAAAGAACAGGTAACATCTCAAGGGGACAAGAATTGCCACTTATTACACTCATGGAAGTTGAATTATTTGATGTTTGGGGTATTGATTTTATGGGACCATTTCCTAGTTCTTTTAATAATCAGTACATCCTAGTTGTAATACCAATGACCTTCAGGGGCAATTATGTAATTTGGGATGATTTGAGGCAAATATGTAAAGTGAAAATTTATGAGGGATTTGGATGCAATTTAAGCAAATTTGCTTTGTCAAGATTAGGGCTTCATTTCTTTCCCTTTTCATTTTCTCTTTTACTTCTCTATGGAAGCTTTCTCTCCCTCTTTCTAAAATTCTCTCTTTTTCCCTTTGAAGAAGGAATTGAAGAGCTTAATCCTCCAAGGGGAACAAGTAGTAGGAATCTTAAAGTCTCCACCCAAGGTAATTTTTCCCTCCAAGTCCAAGTTTCTTTCCTTTGGTTTCATTTATGTAAGAGTAGTAGATTGAATAATTAGGTGAGAAAGTTTGGGATTTTATGCTTTAATGAGTCTATGCTTAGTATTTTGTAGTGAAGATATGTGAATTCATGATTGTTCTTGGTGATTGCGAGCGAGGGACTTGAGGGGTTTGAGTGATTGCGATTTGTGTTTTGGACTAGTACATATTTGAGCCAAGTGTGCGTTGTTATTGCTTGATTTTGCCAATCTTAGTGTTGGCTTAGAGTTTGGTTTGTGTGGATAGAGATTTGGAAGAGTAAAGGTTGGATTGCAGGATTTTCGTAAGTGGGACGGGGGTTGTGAGAGCCGAGCCGTGGGTAGGGCTTAGCTAGCCTTCACCCGCAGCAAGTCTCTGACCTTGAGCCGCGGGTGAGGCATAGCTGAGCTGGGCCCACGGCTCACTATTAGGCAGGCCGCGACTAGCTTCTGCCTACCGAGCCGTTGCCAGGTCTAAGCTAGCCGCGAGGTGCCCACAACTCGCCTCTACCTAGGGAGCCGCGGGATAGCTGTTGGATCCGTGGGCACATATCACCCTGGTGTTGCTTCGTTTACGTCCTAAGTTCTGGTTTAAGTTTTGAAAATGATGTCTTGGTAAAGTTAGTGTATAATTGGATGTTTATTTGTATGTTTTAGGCGAAGAACACGGCTTACGTTTTGTGAAATATTGAGTTAGCTCAGATTGAGGTAAGTGGGACTTGTATCCCTTGGATTTTGAAATATGATATTGTCAAAGTATGATCATTTTGAAAGTATATTTGCTATGTTAAATGGATTGACTGTGATTATATTCTCATTTTACTATGATTTGACAATATAAGATATGAATGAATTATTTATATAAGATATGAATGAATTATTTGAATAATGAAATGAATGTATGTACAATGTTATATGTAGGACCGAACTGACCGGGTTAAAGTCAATATGACAGAGCTGACCGGGTTAAAGTCAACTTGACCGAACTGATCGGGTAAAAATCAGTATGACCAGGCAACGGGGTTACCGTGAATGACTAGATATCCAGGGCTTTGTTTGAATGTAATGATGCTTTGTTTGAGTGCATGATCTGGCTTTGATATTTGATATTGGATTCATGACTAATTGTGCATTATCTAGCTTCTTCGTACTTATATAAGCTATTACCTATGTGATTTGAACGTAGCTATATGTATGATACTTTCAAGCCACAAGGTGATGCTTTTTTCACTTACTGAGTGATTTTGTCACTCACCCCTTTCATTTTTGTTATGCAGTGACAGGTGATTAGTAAAGAAGGGGTGTACTAGCATTTGGTGTATTCAAGGTGATTAGACAATAGTTTGCTAGGAAGGTTTTGTAGTTATGTTGTTTATGTTATTTAGACTGTTCTTGTACTATGTTAAGTAAGGTTAAGACTCTAGTGATTGGGATAGGCATCTAGAATTGTGTATCTGAAGTATTAAATACTATGGTATTGGATGACAATGTACTTGTACCTCATGTTATTACTCAACTTGGGATATTGTTAATGGATTTGCATGTGTACTATTTGGAATGTTTAGGTTAGATGCTTTGACCATTTGAGCCTTATGACTCCGCTTAGCCTGGTCAAGGCAGTGTTATGTGCCAGGCACGGGGCATGGCATTAGTTGCAATTGATTATGTTTCCAAATGGGGGGAAGCCATTGCTTCACCTACTAATGACTCTAAAGTTGTACTTAGATTTCTCAAAAAGAACATTTTCACAAGGTTCGGAATCCCAAGGCAATTATGAGTGATGAAGGTAAGCATTTTTGCAACAAAGAAGTCAATTCACTTCTATCTAAGTATGGTTGCAGACACAAAATGTCATTACTTTGTCATCCTCAAGCAAATGGACAAGCTGAATCAGCCAATCAGGAATTAAAACTCATTTTAGAGAAAACAGTGAACAAATCAAGAAAAGATTGGGCAAGAAAGCTCGATGACGTTTTATGGGCTTATAGAACGGCATACAAAACACCATTGAGAATATCCCCATATCGGCTAGTTTATGGGAAAGCATGGCATTTACCGGTGAAAATTGAGTATAAGTCATATTGGGCAATCAAATCTATAACTTTTTATTTGAATCTTGCAGGTTGAAAGAGGATGTTGGAATTAAGTGAATTGGAGAAATTCTGACTCAACTCATATGAAAATGCTAAGATGTACAAAGAAAAAGTCAAACTTTGGCATGACAAACACATAACTCCAAAACAATTTGAGGTAGGGCAAAAAGTATTATTTTTCCATTCAAGGCTCAAATTGTTTCTAGGAAAATTGAGATCAAAATGGTCGGGGCCATTTGAAGTAACTAAAGTATTCCCCTATGAAGCGGTGCAATTGATGAACCAAAATAGAGAACGCTTCAAGGTGAATAGCCATAGATTGAAACCATACCTTGCCGGTCAACTAATTCCTAAATGAATGAATTATCCTTTAGGAGAGGCCACACATGAGTAATAAAAGATGGGAAGTCGAGCTATAGACTATAAATAAAGCGCTTGTTGGGAGACAACCCAATGATTTTGGTAATTTAAGTTGCTTTGGTATGTTATTTTTAGATTTAGTAATGTGTAGTTGTTAATAGGGTGGAGAGTTGAAGTTTAATTTGAGGAATGAATGCCATGATTAAGAATTCATGCTTAAACTTGGATGGTTAATGCCAAATGATGCGATTCGCCCTGAAGACCCCACATTAATCTCCTAACGGGAACCTTGACGTGCTCTCAATCCGCATGACTAACCTCTCCCAACGATCGTCTTGTGTATCAACTATGCAAATTTACCCCAAATCTACCCGAGAATTGGAACTAACTTGATAGGATCTCAAATCCTAACCCCACGTGTTGGCTAGAACTCAAGATATCAGAAAAATCCAACGAATTCGCTCGAAGAATTCAAAATTCAAACCAAGAAAGAAAAGAGGAAAAACCCTTGTTCAATATTATTAATCTTCCAAGTTAATTGTTTAAATGATAAAAGAAAGACATATTTATGTAAAACACCCTAAAAACTATTATGGAAAGTCAAATAGTGTATTACAATTGAAAGATCAAATTAAAATTTGCAAACAGAAACAAAACGAAACTTCTGCCCGTGTCAGCGTCAGGATAGCATGCGCGAATAGGGTCAGAAGGTCAGAAACTTTGATTCGATGTCATCTGTTTCTGCTTCTATCCACGGCCCTATCCACGCATGAATACACCTCACGGATAGGGTCAGAAGGTCACTCTAGCCTTCTTCTGCCTCCTACTCACGAGCAAACTCCTTTTGGCCATGAAATACCTCTTTCCCCAGCCCTTCTTGCCCCTCTTGGGTGCCCCTAAACCTCCATTAGGGGTCGGTGGTGGCCTTTGTTTGGGCAGTGTTCCTGAGATCATACGAACACCTTAGTCAACTTGAGTTTGGCCCTCTGGTGCATATCACCAAATTTTCATATTTCTTGTGTTTTGAAGGTACATTTGGTTTAAACATCTTAGTTTTATCATTTGAAGTGATTTAGAAGCTTAAAAGAATAAGCAAACCAATTTGTAGCATGGAAGTGCAAAATACTATTCCATTAGTTACTATTTATAAGCTAACTTTGATTAAGAACATTGATGCTCATTTTGTAATCCATGGACTTTTGATGCATAAATTGATTTTGAGCAACTTTGTTTTATCATTTGAAACTTGTTCAAAGTGATTTTGAAGTCCAAACATGCAAATAATCAATTTTAGCTTTTTAGTGAAAAAGCAACTATTCATTTGGTTGTTTAACTTCAAAAGTGATTCTTTGTGATTTTGGTCATAACTTTAGAATTTTGATGTTTTGGATGCTTAAAAAGCATGTTAACAACTTTGTTTCCATCACTAAAACATGCTTGAAGTATTGGATTGATCAAAAACTTGAAATAAAAAACTTTGAATTTAAGGATCAAAATCAAACCATAGTGTTGCAGGTTTTTCAAGGCAGCCATTTTAATCACTTCTCACTTGCTGTATGATAATGTTTATGATGACTTTAAATTATGATTCTAACAATGGTTGACATGTTTACATTTTTGTTAAGTTTAGCTCAAAAAATAAGAAGCATAACTAGTCCAACTTTGCTCACAAAATGGCTAAAAAATCAACCTAGAAGTATGAACACCAGGACAAGATCCGCAGATATGGATCCACAGAATGTCTGCAGATTCATGGTCCACGTATCTGGTTCTGGGAGCTCAGCAAGATATGTGAGTGGCATCCACGTATCGCATCTGCATATTAGGTTTTGGGAGTTCACCAGGATACGCGAGTGCTGAGATACGCGAGTTGCATCCATGTATCGCATCCGCGTATCTGGTTCTGGGAGCTCAAAAGGATACGCGAGCACAGAGATATGCGGGCGCTTAACAAGATCCGTGGACCTAAGCCACATATTTCCTGCAAATTTTGGCAAATAACAAGACAATCGAACAGGTATGTTTTCTTTCTCTTTTCTACAAAACTCTCTCAAATTCCCCTCCAACTCCATCTACTTCCCTTCTACTTCTAATTCATCACAAAATCTCACCATAAGCACCACAAACAACCCAATAGAGTCAAGATTTTACATCAAATTTGCACAAAATCGCAAATATTTCCTAAGAACCCTAATCTCCCTTTTCGCTGTGGTGCCAATTCGAGGCCATTCGTGGACAAATTTTCACTCCTCACATATCATTGAACCATTTCAATAGCATTTCAGGTAATATTTCATCCTTACAACTCAAATTTAAGTCTTCAAATTTTACTTTACTGTTCATAAGCGAAATTTTGAGGCAATGAATTTATGTTATGCTATGCTAAGTTTGATGATAAAAATGCCTTATTTGCATTAGTATGAGCATAGTAACACTTGCATGGAGTAATGTGGAACCTGAATATGTGAATTGTGAATATGGCAGTAGAGTTTTTGTGGGAAAAGTTTGAAATCACTACTACATGCATTTGAATGTAAACTAGGGCTTAATTCAATCACAAAAGGACATTGTAAACATGCACAAAGGATTAAATTAAGCTACATTGTGCTCCAATGCCCAATTTGAAAAAAGGCAACCAAAGAAGCATATATGCAACAATCTTGAACAAAATCAAACAAGTGAGGACATCTAGAACAAAATGCATGATATGTAGGGAAAAAAATGAGTAAAATAACCATGGATGATAAAATGGAGAATTTCTTTAAGGCAATCATGCAAGCATGTAACCAAATACATTACGATGATTCATAAACATGCATGTAGAATTTGGGATAGTGATGTAGGTGCTAGAATTCACACTAAGATTTATGCTTAATTAGAATATAATGCAATCAATCGAAGGGCTTTCATTCTTTCTTTAGTCATTGGCTAACTTTCTTTCTCTTTTAGGCAAACATGTCCCGAAGACATGGTAGAGCACGAGTTTCCCAACCAGAAGAAAAGGAACCAGCTCCCCAATTCGATACTCGGCGCTTCACATCCTTGGAGAACAAAGAATGGTATAATGCCCGAGTACATAAGAAACTGATTAAGGAGAAGAGTTTGGAGAACAATGTGGACCAATTCTTCCACATTAGTGACCACTTTGCACGTATGGGATGGGCACCAATCCTCAATCTACCCGAGCTCATCTATCCAAACCTGGTGCATGAGTTCTATGCCAATATAGATGACAAGGAAGGACAGCGCATCTTCTCTACAAACCACAATCCACAAAAAGAGGATTGTGTTGCTAAGATCCCGAATTGCGAAAATGCTACATTGTAGAAATGAGGGGATGTGGACTACAAAAAGGAATTCTAGTGGGACAACCAAACTTGGAGCATTCAAGAAGCCAAAAGACGATTTGGGGTTTGAGATGAAGTAACCCGCCAAGAAGATTACGAAAGGACCAGCCTCTATACCAAACGGTTTGATAATATTTATCATATTTGCATTTACATTTTTGCTCATAACGTTATGCTTAAACGAAGTAGCAAAAATAAAGTTATGAATGCCGACCTCTATCTTTTGGATAAAATGGTTAACGGGCAAGGAAACGACCTTCATTGAATTCCTTTGCCCAGTATCATAATCAGTTATATGCACACTATTGCGTGAGCTCGAGTTCCGGAAACATGTTTTGGTTTTCCCAGGTTGTCGACTAGGATATTTGAATTTTATGGAGTCAACATCCAAGGAGAGGCTCCGCAACTTATTCCCAAGACCTACATTATCACTGTCACCATCCTCCGCCGTGTTCACTTGAAAGACCCAAGCGTGCTTGAGCAAATCCCAGGGCAGCAAGAAAGAGCACAAACTAGAGGGCACCAAGAAGACATTGAAGAATCCTCCTACCATGCCGGGCCTTCATCATCCACTCAAGCAGGCCCATCTACTACGGCTTCTCTAAGGCAATGTACTATTCCATGGCATCGATTGATGGAGAAAATGCAAAGCATCAAAATGACCAAAGGGAATCCTTCCAATCCATTGTTCAAAGACTTGACACCATAGATAGATGGCTACACAACTTGGAGCAAAGATGGAGAGACCAACATGATCAGCCTCCACCTTCTTAGTCATTTAGGACCTTTTATTTAACTTTGTTTCAAACACTTGACTTTTACTTTGTTATTTCCTATTTGGATGTTACATTAACTAATATGCTTTTATTTGGTATTATTACTCGTACTAGTGAATTACTCAAGGACCGTGATAGCTTATCTGAACCACTCAAACATATGTACAAGGGAGTTTTAATTGCTTTCATACCTTTATTTCTCTTTTACATTCTCACACATTGAGCACAATGTGTAGTCTACGTTGTGGGGGAGGGAAGGTTTTGTAAGTTATATTCACTTGTTTGAGATTGGAGAACATAGATGATGGTGAAAGGTTGATTGGAAAGTTTATATTGTCTTGTGTTTGACAGGGAGTTTAATCCATTTATAGGGGAAGCTCTGTCAAAATTTTTTCAAAATTTTTCCAATTTAACTGCTTGTCACAGTTTTTCAAAACACTTCCAAAGCTTGGAAGGCTATCATGATCTAATTTTGTTTTGGCAAAAAGTTAACTTGTTAAAAGGTCTTCTACGTGTTGAAATAATTACATGTAATTTCTCAAAATATCTTGATCCAAATAAAGGGTAATAACTATTATGTAATGAAAATTCTTGTTTTAAGGAAAATATATTAGGCAAGGTAGAAGTAATTATGCCCAAAAGGCCACATGTTTATATTAAGCTTCTTTTCTTTATTCGGTCTTACAAAAGGGAACGATAAGTATAGAGAGTCAAGTGGTACAAATGCTTTATGATTATTAGTTTAAGGGGGAAAATAAGTTGAGAAGAAAAAAAAGGAAGTGATGAAGAAAAAAATGCTATCTCTAAAAAAATTATAGTACTTAGTAACCGAGAATCTTCATCTAAAAATAGTCAATTTTCGCGTCAAACGGTACTTAGAATTAAGAGTATGCAAGAGCACCTTGAGAACAAAAAATTGTTGAGTAATCAGGGGTTCTTCATCTAAAAATGTCGATCTTTGCAGTCAAAAGATGATTTTCATTCTCAAGTAGCAAGTTGAACAAAGTGAAAAATAAATGAAGTGTTGAGTAACCGAGGGTTCTTCATCTAAAAATGTCGATCTTCGCAGTAAAAAGACAACTTCATATTATACAAACAATAAACAGCATGTGAACATCCCTCTTTTTATGACATAATCTTAAGGTGTAGAGACTACTTCATTAGCTATATGAATTGTTAGTTTGTAAAACTTAGTAAGGCAAAGAAATTTAATCCAAACTAGTGAAATTTATGGTATAATTACTTTTCCTTCACTTAATATTATAAGTACTAGAAAAACAAGGCATTACATAATGATTATTTACTTGAGTGACTTTGGACAAAATTATTTGAGAAACATACATGAATTATTTCAATGCTTGAATTATTATTTGATCTCTTGATTTTCTAATTGCTTGAGGACAAGCAATGATTCAAGTGTGGGGGAGTTTGATAAGTGAAAATTTTGCCAAGATTAGTATCTATGTTAGTTAGGTGTTTATAGTGTACTTTTAGTAAAACTATCATACTTTTTGACTTTAAATAACTTGTTTCATTAATTATGGTTTTATTTTCCCAGAATTAGGGTTTTGCCTCTAAAACTATTATTTTGAGTATTTAGTGCACAAACTATTATCTATTTTTGCAGATTCATCACACTTAATCTCAAACTGGAGCCAATGAAAGTCAATTAAGGCCAAAATCAAAGTGATGAAGTGAACTAAACAAAGTGAAGAATTATTGAAAATTAAATGAGAAAAATGTGAAAAATTAGAAAAATTAGCAAAAATTCAAGGAAATGCATGAAAAAGGATCAGAACACTTGAAGTGATAGCTCAGTAAAAATTGACACAATTGGGCCTAAGAATCACGATCCGCAGATGACCATCCGCGTATCCCATCCGTAGATCGTCACCGACTTTCCAAATTTCAGCTTTTGCAGCTTGCTTCATCCTCTAGCTATTTTTGCAGACTTTTTTTAACTGTATACAGGTTCTGCAAGTTGAAGATTACATGGGGAGTGCAAATGAAGACTTTTATGGCCAAACTAGGATCTTCATCATTCCAATTCATTGAATGTAATTGCAAGTTTGAAAATGACTTGTAGGATCTTTTTCTATGAATAGAAGTCATTTGTAAAGAGTTTGGGCATGCTAAGTTAGAGAATTTGTACAGAATTGCTAGAATTCTCCTAAGTCATAATAGAGATATTGTGAGTTTAAGAGAGTTTCTTGTTCAAAAACCCTTGTAGCAAATCTTGTGGAAGAAATACAAATTCTTTAAGCCATTTCTATATTGAATAAGCTTTCTTTAAGTTTGTATCATTCATTTATCTTGATTGCTATGGCTAGTTGTTTTCAATTCATATGTTTTGATTTGGAGACAACTATGTTGAGCTAAATTCCTATTTCTAGGGTTTTGATGAAATTAATGCATCCATATTAAGGCTTGTAGGTGATTAAACTAGCCATTTCTTGCTTTTGTTTCTTCAATTATTCAAGTTTTAACCTTTGTATTGAAAGTCCATCGCATGCAAAGCATCTTAGTTATTAGGATTCAATTAAGTTTGTTCTTAATAATAGAAAATGAATAATTGAACTTAAGTACTAACACATGAAAATATTGTTATGCTTATGAGGACTTAATGAAGCAATTCATGCATGCAAAAACAAATCTATCATGGTAGTAAGTAGGTTGAATCAACTCATTGTGAAAACGAGTTTTGATACAAATGGAATTGCATTCCTAAACAAGGTAAGTTCAAATTGGCAAGTGTTAATCTCTACACCTTAATCTAGATCATTAGTGGATTCATTACCCTATAACTTATTCATAATTATTTTTCTACAAGAATTCTTGCATTCTTGTAAGTTTTTCTTAGTTAATTAGATTCTAACAACCCAAACTTGTTCAAATTAATCATTGCTTAGATAATAAAGAAAGTGATAAAACTCTAGTAATTGCACTTTGTTGGTTCCTTGTGAGATTCAACCCTAATTTCCTATACTACAACAACCCGTATATTTGCGGTAAAAGTTGAGAGATTAGGTTTTATTACTTGACTTTTATGTGTATATTTGACTTGATTTTCTACACCTAATCTACACTACATCACTCTTCTAACCCATTATCAGGCGTGATAGATGAAGGCAGCATTGGTGGCGTCATCGCAGGTCCACCCATTGAAGCTTCTGAGTTGATGTTGTGCATCTGACATTCCACAATCTGGTTATCTACTACTGGCATTACATCCTAATTTGCTATCTCCACCTATTTGTCTTGATCTCCCATAATCTTAACAGGTCCCTTTAGAACATAAACCTTTTTACCTCCAGTATATCTACCTCCCAAACCTGTGATATTATTTTGACCTGTTATTTCAGTGTTATAATTGTTTCTCCTTTGTTGATCCTTGGATATCGATGGCCGAAGATGAGGGAACTTCACATGGCACTCCTCTTCATTATGCCCCAATCTCGAGCAAAACAAGCAGAATTTTGGTATTTGTTCATACTCTGCAGGCTGCTAAAATCCACCCTCCTCAAAGTCAAACCAAATGCATTTTACAAGCTCATTGGACACGTCCATCTCTACCAGAATGCATGCAGCAGATGGCCTTTTTAGTTGGACAGCAGATGCATCCACTTGTAAAGGTCTTCCAATCAGTTTACCAAGTTTCGAAAGCATAGCCATGGAGAAGAAAGGCAACAGCAAGTCGGGAGAATTAATCTAGGCAGGTGCTGATAACGATTGTCGATCTGGTTTAAAGTTGAAGGTCCATCGTGACAAAGCCATGGGAAAGTTACTCACATACCAAGTTTGATGACACCAAAGTCTTGTGAAATTCTCCTCTGATTGTGACCTAACAATTATGTGTTTTGAATACCAGAGGCCAACCGGACAGTCAGCCTTCAATCCAAGCAAAGTAATGAACTTACGAATCACCTCCGTGGATGGCCTCTCAAGGGAAAATCTACCAACAATAACATTCTGGAACGGCTAGAAAGTGAATTGAGTTCTTGTTTTCTGTGGAAGAGCGTAGGTTCTCCCCTATAGAACGCTAGTTTTCCATGATCAATCAATGAAGAAGATGTTGAAGTTGATGCTGGTGCCTCTGCAAAAGATTTCTGCAAAGGTGGCTACATGGAAGCCACCGATGAATGGCCTCCGTCCGGCTAAACAACAGCCATGATGGTGGCCCAAACCCTAATTTTCAAAATTCAAAAGCAATAGTTAAGAGAGAGAAAGAGAGAGAGAGAGAGAGAGAGGCTTTGGCCTAGAATCTGATTCCCTTTCTTTGGTTAATATTCTTAATGGTGTTGACTCTTACCCATGGTTTCTCCTAAAGATCGTCAAGAAGATTTGTAAGCTCTGTCAACCTGGTTTTATGGTTTCTCATTGCCTTAGACAAGCAAATGGTCCTGCTGATCTTCTGTCAAATGTGGGTGTCAAGCTGGATTCGGATATTTTATACCCAAGTTTTTCTTCTCTTCCACATGATGTAAAGGGTGCAGTTAGATTAGATCAATGGGGTTTTCCTTCATTCATATTTAGGAAAAATTGCATTTTAATTTTTGGATTGTAAATGGAGTAGCACTCCATATTTCTTGCTTTTATTTTTTTATAGTTTTCTCATCTTTTTGTTTTTGTAATAATTCTGATGGAGATAAGGTTTATGCCCTCTCCTATCCTATATTAATAAAATTAAGGAGTGGCGTCTTCCCTTGTGTACAGGATTAGCCAAAAAAAAGAGTAAAGGAAATTCTTCTTCAGCAATTCTTGAGAAAATTAGAAAGACAAGGAGAATGCCTTTGCCACCTATAACTGCTCAAAAGTAAACACAGCGATGTACCAATTAGAATCCAAGTGAAATCAAGAAATTAAGAAAAGCTAAGATTGTGATGATTAATGAGTGATGATTACGTACAACAAGTAAAATCAAGAAACCAAAAAGCATCCAATTGTTTAATTTTATGTGCCACCATTGCCATTGGCAAAGAAAAAAGAAAGCCAACAAGCCAGCCACCAAACAAACAAACCGGCACCTTTATCCCCTCTCATTTTCCTTGATTGAGCGCACAACACAAAGACAATGACGGGTCAAATTAATTACTTTCAACAACTGCATAGCTAATCCAACTTATGCCTTGGAATCTGGAATTTGGTGTCACAAATCAGCATTTAACTTTTCTAAGTGGGTCCTAAGTACTTGCAGTATTGGAATTGATTGATTAAAGAACTTGCTTATTGCTACAAGTAACCCAATAAAGAATGGCTCAGAAAGGAACATTGTATTGCCCACAAGAGCTGGACCTAGCTGCATCAACTTTCCACTCCTGACCTTGAATTATAGGTTACTACAGGGAAAGAATATGGTTATTATGAAATATCTCTCTCTCTCACTTGGATTATATACAAAGTTTTGATCTTGTCTTGGTAACTAATTTTCTAGTACCAAAATAAATTTTTGAAAACCACACTCAAAGGCCTCAGATTAGGAACCATAGAACACATGATTAAATAGAAAACCATCTCGCTAAGTGGTTAAATCATATCCTTATTTTTTGCTTTTTTCTGTTCCAACTTTAAATTATATCCAAACAAATGGTCAGTTTTTTGCTTTTTTATGTTCCAACTTTAAATCAATTGTTGTAACCTAAAAAAGCATACACCTATGTTTTTTTATAAAAAAACATAGGTGTATGCTTTTTTCTGTTCTAAAAAAAACATAGATGTATGCTTTTTTCTATTCTAACTTTCAAGTGTTGCCTCTTGTTGTTGTCTATTTTTTTTTTTTAAACTTTTAATCTCTTCCTTCTTCCTATTATCCTGTTAAGCATCCTCCAAAACTCCATCTCCCTTCTGGTTGTCAAAAAGTTCATACCATTGCAACTCAATCCAACATAATCATTGGTACACGACCATATACGTTGCAATAACAATGGAAAAAAGAACCAATTTTAATCTAATCCGTGATGGGCAAGCATTTAACAATAGCCATGGTACTAACAAAGTTAGATAACAAAAATGTGGAAGAAGACGTCAACTTTTCTTGTTACATAACAAAGGTACTTCAGGGTAATGACCACGAAAATCTTAACAGTTGTGATTCACTAAGTGTTAAGAAAAGGATGTCAAAGAACAAGACTCAATTTTGCAGAACAATGCTACAATGACAGAGTGTCACTTAATTCTACTCGTGTCACTTTATTCGACCCAAAAAATATTAAATTTTTGTAATTTGATAAGTTGAACACAAATTTATTATCTTTGTAGTAATTATTCATTATCACGGTACTTTCTTCCCCTAGATATAATAATGTTTCTTAAATAGAAGCATCACCTATTTATTTATTTATTTTTTGAAAAAAAAACTGTACAAGTGAGTACTAGTGCAGCTCTTCAAGTCAAAAATGGTCCTGAATTAATAATGACAAAAGGCAAGGTAGACAGTCTTCCTATTGAACAATAAAAATGCTCCAAAATTATGATGAAGAACATGAATGAAAGCACTTTATTCTTGAAAATTAATGCTCATTGCACAAATATTTCAACAAGATTTAATTCTCTATGATCACAGCATCAGCTATATGTAGCTGAAATAAGGCCACTCTTCTCTATTCACTTTCTAAATAATAACTCCTAAAAGGAATGAGCATTCCCTTTTCTTTTTCTTTTTTCTTTTTTTTAAATAGTTTGACAAGTAACATATTAAAATAATTATGATAAACATAAAATTATTTCTAGTGCAAACTATAAGTCTATTATGTTTCATAATATTGCAAGAAGAGAATATGAACAAAATGGAGAATTTGTTTATTCTACAGAGTGTCACTCTTAATCTCTACACCAAATATGTGGAGACAATGAAATTTTAACTTAATTACCGTTTGTCTATAAATTATATTAAATGGCATATTGTCCAATTAACTGTTGCCATATGTCATTCATGTTTGAAGAATTGGTTATTTTAATAGCCAATTATATTATTCATGTCATGATGAAGTGGATTCTCCAATTAAATTGTGCCATATTGCACAACGAGGTGGTTTAGCCAATTATATTGTGCCATATGTCTTCCAAATTTAGCCAATTAAATCCGCCATGTCATATTCACTACAAGAAAAATGGCCTTTTTGTGACAACATTCTCAGTGACAAGAAAAAATTTTGTCACAGTTGATATATTTCAGTGACAACATTTGATGTCGTCACAGATGACCTCACTTACACTAGTCATCAGTGACGGCATAGGATAAGTCGTCACAAAATGGTGTGGGGTACAGGTAATAGCATGGCAGGACATTAGTTTTGTGACAACATAAAAAAAAGTTGTCATTAAAACGAGACTTTCAGTGACAACCTTTAATGTCGTCACAGATGAGCTTTGTTATTAGTGACAACATGCGTATGTCGTCACAGTTGAATCACTTCAGTGACGACATATGTGTTATCACAGATGAGTTCAAGTAGACTTGTCATCAGTGACAACGTTATAGTTGTCACTGTTGACACACTTCGGTGACGACTTTTTAATATCGTCACAAATGATTTCAAGTATACTTGTTGTTTGTGACAACATGTGTATGTTGTCACAGTTGAGTCACTTCAGTGACGGACATTGGTATCGTCACAAATGAGTTTAAGCAGACTCGTCGCTAGTGACAACATTAAACTTGTCACTATGACGCATTTTAGTGACAACTTTTCATGTCGTCACAGATGAATTCATGCAGACTTCTTATTAGTGACAACGTAAATTGGTTGTCACAATTGATTGACGTCAGTGACGGCAATAGTGTCGTCACAGATGAGTTTAAGTTGACTCGTCGTTAGTGACAACATTTTACTTGTCACTGTTGAGGCACTTTAATGACAACTTTTCATGTCGTCACAAATGAGATCAAGTAGACTCTTTATTAGTGACAACATGAATTGGTCGTCACAATTGAGTCACTTCAGTGACGACATTGCTATCATCACAGATGAATTCATGTAGGCTCGTCATTAGTGACAACAATATACTTGTCACTGTAGACACACTTCAGTGACTACTTTTCTTGTCATCACTAATAAGTTTATATAAACTCCTTTTTAGTGACAACGTAGATTAGTCGTCACAATTGATTTACTTTAGTGATGACAATGATATCGTCACAGATGACTTCAAGTTAATTCGTCTTTAGTGATAACATTTTTCTTGTCATTGTTGAGGCACTTTAGATGAACTCAAGTAGACTCGTTATTAGTAACAACATGGTTTGGTTGTAACAATTGACCCACTTCAATGATGACAAGTTGTTAGTCAATGTCTAAAGGACATGCTTCATTAATTCAACTATACGATTATAATTTTTGCAATTTAGCCTCAAATATGATAAACAATTTTCGTTAATTCTACTATGGCACCTCATGTTTTGCAAGTTAGCCCCATATATGATAAACCAATTTCATTATCTCTATTAAGGCACACTATCTTTTGCAATTGGACCCCATATATGATAAACTAATTTCATTAATTATACTATGGCACTCTATATTTTGTAATTTAGCCCCACAACGAAAGAAAATAAGCATATAACTACTTCATAAGATAAAGCGTCATAAATGAAAGCATTACAATTAACACGGTTATCATACTCACAGAAAACACTGATTATTGAATTCTAATCAAACAAATCGTAAAGTTTTGAACATAAATTAAGCATGACTTAATGTATTATAAATAGTAAGAAAATTATGTTTTTCTAAATATTGAATCAGAAGGTCTTTTTTTTTTAAAAAAAAAAGGAACTATTAACTTACAAACTTTCAACTTCATTCGGATGGAGAAAAAAGGGCAGATGGAAAAGAAAGTAAATAGATGGATAAAAGCCCCACTAATTGGCAAAAATCTTTCCTCCCAAAATTGGGAAGAAAAGGACAAAAAATTTGTGGGTGCCAAAAGACATTTTTATCATGACAATTTTGTCCTTAAAAACTTGTTACAAAAATTACTATCCCCAACGTGCCCTACAATCGGTTCTTCTCAGTTTTGTGCTTATAACAAGGAACAAATATACAGAGCACTTCATTTGACTTTCATTCTTTATCCACAATCCAATCCGATGTGTCCTATAGTTGGTAGTTTGTGTTATGTGCACCACTAAATTAGGCTAAAAAAATAGTTTATGCTATGCATACGCATTACTAAATTAGGCTAAAATAGCTGTTATTTATGTTACGTGTTTGCATTACTAAATTAGCCTAAAACAAATGGTAGTTTGTGTCAAAAAAATAATAGAAAAGAAATTTGTCTATAATTATTACAAGTGTTTAAGAGTGATTTTTGTGAAATGTACACTATACTGATGTTAAAAAATAATATGTATATATATATATATATATATAGATGCATACGTATGTATGTGTGTGCATATGTACTCTTTTTCAAGTTAACATGTCAACTTGCATGTTGGCCCAACCCGAGCCGTATTCAATCGTGTTGTTAACAGGTTGATCTAAATAATGATCTACTTAATTTCAAGTTATATTCAAGTCGTGTTAGAAATTGTTATCTTTAGTCCTATTGTTTATTGTTAGTGAGCAAGTACTTTGTACCAAATGGATTTAGTGTTTAATGCATGTATTATCAAATTATTTTGATTATTTGATCAACTAAAGTGATAGTCAAACCTAGCACTCGTACATAATTGATATAAGCATAAAATGTGTACCAAAAACATTTTATTAATATTTTTTTAATCACAAACATATCTTTTGTTGAGACCTTAGATTTTGTGTTATGATTTGGATTATGACCTGACCCTATATTTTTTTAGCTAAAAAAAAAGAAAAAAAGAAAAAAATGGGAAAAAAATTTGAGGTCTATGGTGGAAGCGGAGGGTGAGGGCCGATAGGCCCGAGCCCGTAGCCCACCATTGACCTCGGTGGGGTGCGGGGGGCGCGATAAAGATTAGGTCGTATATTGGGTTATAAATAAGTGATTATAGGGTTTACAATGTGTTAATTCACTCATTGATAGAACCACAAAATTATTAAAAGAAAATTTCAATAATAATTTTTTAAATTATAAACATAGTTTTAATAATCTTTTCTTCTGAACAATATTTTTGTAAAAATCCGTGATTAATAAAAAAATATTATCCAAAATAACTAAATTTTCATATTAAAATTTTAGTACAACTCATTAAAAAAAACAAAGAAACTTCAGCATATAAACCAAGACAATTTTCATTTTGGCGCTAAACCAGTGCCTAAAATTTTTTGCCCCAAAATTTGAAAATTTTTCATCTTTCCCATTCCCACTCTCTTTCATCCTTTTTTTTTCATCCGTCTTCTTCACTCTCTCACTCTCTCTCTCTCTCTCTCTCTTACTTTACCTTCCCAAATTTTTTTTGTCAAAATTACAAAGCCACTTCCCAATCATAAACCCATCTCTCAACCCATAAACTCAGAAGAAACTTTCTTCCGAAACCTCAAATTCAGAGGGCTAAGAAGTTGAGAAGGAAATGCGAGACTGCTTCTGCAACTCTTGTCCAAGAATTCTCCGGTGAAGAGCAAAATCAATGGCGCCAAACCTTCTGTTTCCTCTTCACTTTCACTAATTTTCTCTCGCCGCTTTCACGATCCGTCACACCCTCTGTAAATACTAATGCTAATAAGAAATTAATCATCTCCGTCTCGGCTTTTCCTTTACTATCGTTCGGCATTGCCTTCGATATCGACGGCGTTCTTCTTCGTGGCGAAACTCCAACGTCTTTACTACGATTCTACCTCCTACTCAATCATCCTCACAAATGGAGGTGGAGTTCCTGAATCTAAGAGAGCCGAGCATTTGAGCAAATCGTTGGGCGTCAATATTTTACCTTGCAGGTTATACAGGGACATACTTCTTTTAGGGAACTTGTAAAAAGATATGAGAATGATCTCATTGTTGTTGCTGGAAAAGAAAAACTTGCAAAAGTCGTGTCTGAAAATGTTCTTTCAATAGAAGAGTATGTGTCTTGCTTTGAAAACATTGATCCTTGGGCTCAATATAAGAAATGGACAGAAATGCAGGCTGTTCATGGGCAAATGGCCCTCACAACAGATCCTCAATCCCAGAGAGTGCAAGCAGTCTTCGTTGTTAGTGATCCTGTTGACTGGAGCAGGGACATCCGGGTTCTGTGTGACATTCTGCGAACTGGAGGTCTTCCTGGAACAGAAATTGTGCACCAGCCAGCTATATTTTTTGCAAATGATGATCTTGCATATCAGAATTCACCCTAATAACATGGCGACATGTAAGGAGAAAAAAGTGAGAAATTTAATTAGAGAAGTTTATTTTACTAACTAAAATGGAGCATTATTTTAGTTTTTCTGTTTTGTTTGGAAATGTATTTAATCTACTGTAAGTTTTTCTGTTCGAGCTTTGGCAATCTTTTGGTCATTAATAAGAGTAATCTGCTATTAATCTGTTGTCATTGTGATTTTTCAAGGGCAAGAATGGATGGGATTTTTCTTTTTTTTTTTTTGCGCATAAAATGGACCATATTATGGTTAAGTATTCTTGTTAACCATGACTTTGGTTGTTTGTGATTCTTAATATGATTAAGTATCCTTGTTTACCATGTCTTTACTTGTTTGGTGATTGTTTATTAAAGAAGTCAATGACAAGTGTAGCAGAATTCTTTTTGGAATAATTACAATGATAGATTCTTTCTGTTTTGATGTACAATCAGATAATAAATGTATGCTTTGGCATGCCTGTATAGTTTATTGAAGAAAGGGTGTCAACCTACTCTATGTTTGTTCTTTGGGAAGGAGGATTTATGAAGAGAAATAGTTGAGCATTTGGCAATACAAGTATGAGTTGTTGCTCTGAAGAGCATCACACTAACTGTCAACTATTAATAGCCACACACCATTTTTTCCCTTTTCCAGAATCAAAATAGATCAATTCAACACTGGAATGATGAAAGACAAGAGAAAACACTTTAGTGGAGAGAGTTAATTAAAATTTTGTGAAGTATCAAATCCTTAGGTGCTCACTCTTTTCCGAGATATAGCTTGTCAAGTTTGATGGAGTTTTCCTTTCTTTATTGTTAATGTTCTCCAAAATGCTTCTGTGTGAAACTTTGTAACTCAGGGAATACTAGTGGTGGTACCTATTGAATAAAATCTGAAATATCACATGCATACTTCAATTCAAATTGGCTTCTCTAATGTCCGTGACTTACACAAGGAGATAAGTAGTTATTCCTATGACTTTTAACAAGATTCTCTTTTTGAATGTAAAACCATGCTTGTATCATCACTGTAGGTTTTTATAATATTTAGCTTCCTAAATCTATCTTGAGTTTTTGTTTTCCTTAATCCTCTCAGAGTTATTAGTTGATTGGTTACCGGATGCCTTTTTTTGGCTTCAAGCTCTAAAGTTTTCAAGCTCTAATATTGCTTTAACTCTTTCTTATACTCCTCTTTATTGTTTATATCCACTAATTCTAGAAGGTTATAATGTGTAAACTTATCAAATTAAAGCTTCCAAATACAATTTCTTGGCAAAGAAAAAAATATTTGAAAAATCTTTACTTATATTAGAAACAATCTTTACTTCCTTATATTAGAGTCACTTAACTAAAATTTGGGAAAACTAATTACTACATAAATTTACCTGTGAAGCAACCTTGGTAAATCATAAAATTCATGGGCCATATTGGTGGATCATTAAAAGTTTAGCAGTTGGTCTGGTTCTCATCATTATCCTCATAGTTTTTTTTTCCCCCCCCTTGAAGTCATCAGGCTGTTTTGCTGGAGCTCTAAGAGGTCATTCGAACAATTCTGCTCTATGATGTCATTAGGATCAGCATGTAAGTAACAGTATTTTAAGTTTGTTGTTGTATCAACTTTGGCTCTTTAGGCTTTGATGCTTTGTAAAGTATGTATAGATCCTTAATGTTTCATTTTTTTTGGTCGCGTCTGTAAATAAATTCCTCTCTCATAAATATTGGGCTATTTTGTTTAAGAATTGCTTCAATAACTCCTCTGTCGCTGATCATAATTGATGTGTTTTCTTTTTTATTGATTGATGCTTATGATACTTTTATTAACATGCAGTTGGAGATTCAATAAGGGCGGGCTTTTTGGATGGGAACAAGAAGGTGCCATCATTTTGAAGACATTGATGCTTTACATTTTGCTTTTTACTTGAAATATAGTACTTTCTTTTGGTTTTAGGATGGATAACGGTTATTGATACTTGAATTGATGTGAGATTTGTAAATATTATGATTAATGTATATTTTGATGGATTTATAGAATTTATTAATATATATATATATTAGTTGAATGTTCATTGCGTGTTTACCACTATTCATTGTTGTATTAGTTGAGATATGATTTGTTTGGCATGTTAGTTGCAAATGTGTCGAAATAGGTCTTTTATGGCAATATTAGAATCTAGTTTTTTAAACAAAGCACAGTAATAACATTTGGAAGGATGTCACTTTTACCTAGTGACAACAAAGCAAGTCATCATTGTTGAGTTGTTATTTGTGAATATCTATAGCAAAACTAAAGCAAATTAGTGACAAGGAAAGTTGTCACAAATTGTTAATACTTAGTGACAACTTATTTGTTGTCACTGAAACAATGCTTATGTGATGATATTAATAGTCATCACAGATGAAGAGGACTTTAGGGATGACTTTTTTGCTGTCACTAAATATTGTACTTCTGTGAGGACAGTAACTGTCATCACAAATGAATAGGAGTTTAGTGACAAGCACAAGTCATCACAATTGAATAATACTTGTGACTACTTTTGTTATATTTGTGACAAAATTACATGTGAATTATTGACAAGATGAGTCGTCATAAATTGCTAATATTTAGTGATGACTTTTTTGTCGTCACTAAATACCATGCATTTGTGACAACTTTCAATTGTTGTCACATTGAAGCATTAGTGACATAGAATTAGTGATGACCTTGTGACGACAGAAAATGTCATCACTGTATCTTATAGTGACAACTTTTTAATTTTCTGTGACAACTTCTTGTGGTCACAAAAACCTGATTTTCTTGTAGTGATTTAAAGGATTTTTCTTTATTTATAATTATAAAATAAGGATATAATGTAAGAGTTATTTATTTCTTTATAAATAAAGAGATATTATAGTTTTGATATATCTAAAATTTCTTTAAATATTAAAGAGATAATACATGTTGTTTTTGAAGATGTACATCTCTCTTTAAATGATAAAAAGATAAGATACATATCTTTAAAAAATTTGAAGATGGAGATAGATGTTATCATAAATCCTCATCTTTTTCTCATCCTACCACTATAAATAAGGGGTCATCCCTTCGAAAGGATAGACGCTCATATCATCTTGAAGGCCCAAAGCCATGGAAGCTCTGAATCTCTAACCAAGAAGGTATTCAAATCCTTCAATCAAGATCTCCAAGTTCCTCAAGTCTTCATCATCAAGGCCCTCTTCAAGTCTTCGACATCCAAGGTTTGAAGAAGTCAAGTTAAAGAGTCAAGGCCTCTCTTCAAGTCTCCATATTAAGATTTAAGAAAACAACGTTGATTTGAGAACATGCTTAAAGCCCTTAAGTCAACATTAAAAAAAAAAAAGAATTGAAGGATTAGCATCCAAAGATTATAACCCTTGTTTTTATTAAATTTACAAATTATTTTATTTGTCACCATTTTTCTCGCTTGTTAATTTTGCAGACTCAAATTTGTTGCATACAATATTATACCATACTAAGGGTACATTTGGTTCATAAACGAAATGTGATAATATGACTCATTCTCGAACTGTGAATTCTGGAGTGAGTCATCCTCAAATTAATTAGTCTTAATTGTCAGTATTTAGTTAATATTGGGTTTAATGAGATATCTTAAGAAATAATCTCTCTTTTAATGGTTGTTTTTTGGACTATTTTTAAAAAAATATTCCTATAGTAGTTTTAGAGATTCTTTTTGATAAATATGTATGTGAGATAACAAGTTAGTTAAAAAACATGCTTGAAGTTTTTAAAAAGCATGATTTTTAAAATAGAACTAAACAAACAGAGTGAATATCATTATATGTTTGGTTGGAGATTTACATTATCCCTGGACTTATAATATAATTTTTATTTAACAATGATGGTAGGCACTGTGGTAGGTTGTAATGTTGTGTGGTGATGGTGCTCCACGGTTGTGGTTGTGGTGGTGCTTAGTGGTGGTGGTGCTTGATGGTGAAGGTCCAATTTGAATATGAACGTTTGTACATATCTGTAGTGGTAGTAGTGGTAGTAGTGGTACAAGGTGGTGGTTATTTTTAACATATAAAGAATGTCAATTTAAATTGGAGGAGGTTATGTTTAACTCCTCTAATGTAAAAAATTTTATGTAAATACAAATCCCTTCAAGAGTATGGCCTCTAACATACACAAACAACTATTGTTATTATCAGAGCAAAATTTATAACCAGAGTAATTTTTTTCGAACGACAAAATGCTCTCTATATTTGAATACCCAACCCAATTAATTTTTCAACCTTTCCTCTCTCCTTCTCCCTTCTTTTCTCTTCTGCTCCACTAGCTACACCTTCCATCTTCATCCCATCCTTTTTCTACCCCTTTCCACTCATCCATAGAATTCATCCACCAAACGCAATATAAATAATTCGCTCCATGTTTTTCAACTGCTTATTCTTTTGCTATCATCCCATTCCACAATTTCCTCACATATTTTTTTAAAAAAACTACCTAGCACTCCAAATCAATCGATGCACATTTCAAGCCACAATCAACTTATCAAGTGAAAAAAATTATATCAATAAAATTTTACGTTAGTTTTATTACCTTACAGGTTCGTTTAGTAAATTTTTAAGTCGTTTAGTAATTTTTTAAGTATTAATATTAAACAAAGAAGGGTTTGTTGAGATTTCATGTTTTGTTCAACAAAGAAAGATTCATGAAAAAAAGTAAAAAAAAAAAAAAACGACAGAAAGAAAAATAGCCTCAGAGAGAGCATTAAACAAGCAGAATAGGAGGTGAGTAAGAAGCTACCAACCTCCAAAAATTTCTTGGAGAGTGGGTAGAAGGGAAGAAGGAGATGCAGAACCAATAGACAATAGGATATGGAGAGAGAAAATGACAGATTACGCTAACATGCTTTGTTACTTCGTTACTTTGCTCGTTAAATCAGCATCATGATTATTTGTTACAATGTCAAGAAGATTTTTGGCACCAACACTGTAAAAGTATTTGGAATGCTCGAGGTGATAGAAATTGAAGTCAAAGCAGCAATTTTTTAAATGGCTCATTGGAAATCACCTGGGCCAGATGGGATGCCACCGGGGTTTTCTCAACAATATTGGGACATTGTGGGAGATCAAGTTTCAGATGAAATAATACATGCCCTTGAAGAAGGCAGTATTAAGGAATCATGGAATCGGACGAATATCGTGCTTATTCCAAAAGTTCCAAATCCAATCACAATTTCGGACTGTAGACGCATTAGTTTGTGCAATATATTATGTAAGATTGTAGCAAAGCTGTTAGTCAATCGTTTAAGTCCTATTATTGATAACTTAATTGCCAAAGAACAGAATGCATTTGTTCCGGGGAGATCAATTACTGATAATGTCCTCATTGCTCATGAAATCATTGAATTTATTAGGAAGAGGAAATATGGGAAGCAGTCGTTTGCAGCACTGAAGTTAGATATAAGTAAAGCTTACGACCGGGTGCTGTGAAAATTTCTGCATAAGCTGCTAATAAGATTGGGTTTTGCAGAACTTTGGGTTCGCCTCACTATGTCATGTGTTTCTACTGTTCCGTTTTCAGTTGTTCTTGATGAATGGACATCTGAATTTTTTATTCCACTTTGTGATCTTCGTCGAGGATGCCCTTTGCCTCCATATCTATTTATCATGCGTCAAGAAGCATTCTCAAAGACAATTTGGTCTTTGGCAATTGACAATATTTGTCTTGGTTGAGGTGTGCCCATGGTATCTCATTTAATGTTTGTGGATGATACAATTATTTACTTCAAATGATCAGAATCTGCAGCGCTATTGGAACATTATGCTTTGGCAGTGGGTCAGAAGATCAATTATTGGAAATCTAGAATTTTTTCAGCCCCAATTCACCTGCACCTCTTGTGCAAGGAATAACCACTATACTTTCTTTAACGCAGGTGCATACAATAGGCAGATATTTGGGTTTGAATATGGATTTTAATCAAACAAAAACACAATTATTCCAAGAGCTAAAAAGTAGAATTGTTAGAAAATTGTTCTCTTGGAGGAATTCGGAATTGTTCATTATACGGAGAGTGGTGTTAGCTAAAAGTGTTTTATCAGCTTTGTCAAAATACACTTTGGCCATGTTTCGTATTCCAACATTGGTCGGCAAAGTCAATTGACAAACAAATTGGTAGATTTATTTGGGTAGGTGATGAAGAAGGAAGGAAAATTCACTGGATGTCTTTGCAAGGACTATGTAGATCAAAATTCTATGGTGGACTATGGGATGACATCAACAATTGATATGAATAGAGCTTTGCTAGCAAATCTGCTTGGAGAATTATATCAGAACCATCCTCCTTTTTCGCTAAATTTTTCTAGTGCGAAATACTGCGCTAAAGAGGATTTCATTGCAAGTTGGAGCAAAGCCATCAATATCGTGGGTTTGGAGAAGCATTTATGAGGGAGAGATCTGTTAAGGAGTGGTTTAAAATGGAAGATTAGTAATGGATCTCGAGTAAGGATACAAGACGATTGGATTCCGGGGTGCAAAATCTTTGTTAGGAAATATCATTCATCCTTACACCTGAATCTTAAGGTTAAGGATTTGATTGATAATCAAAATCGTTAGAGAGTTAAATTGCTGGGAGTATTGTTACCCTGCTCATATTGTAGCTAAAGTACTTACCATTCATATTCCTGCATCTGGAGAGGAAGATTCTTTCTTCTGGATTCATGAGAAGAGTTGTATGTATATAGTTAAGTCAGGGTATCATTTTGCTTTTCAATCCAGATTAAATGATCCTGCGTCTACGTCGACATCGACTTCAAATTCAGCTCATGATAAGGATTATAGGAAGAAAATTTGGGCTGTCAAGGTACCCCCAGAATTCAATTCTTCATATGGAGGTTTGTCTCTAATATTTGTCCAACTAATGATCAGCTATTTAAGAGAGGTTATGGTAAATCTCCTATGTGTCTAAGATGTTTTCAAGATGAAGAAACTGTTAGTCATCTTTTTCTTCAATGTGAACATTCAAAATGAGTGTGGAGATTATCTATGCTGGGATTCAACTTTGATGTTAGTGTTCCAAATTCTTTTAAAAATTGGATTTCCGAATGGTTCAGACAAGCTCCAGATATTCAATTGGTTTTGCCCTCAGTTCATATTTTATGGTAAATATGGTTAGCAAGGAATCGGTTTCAATGGGAAGGAGAATGGATAGATTATAAATCTAATGTTGGAAATGCTGTGAGAATGAATTTACAAGCTGGAACAAGTATGGAGTCAAATGAAATTTTGGGAACAAGTGGACAGAATTTTTTAGTAAAAGGCAAGCTACTGGAAAGCAAATTGGAGATTACATTGATAAAGAACATACAACATGATGACATTTCAGATGATTATTGTCTGGTAACAGTTGATGGCAGTCATAGAACATCTAATGCTTCTTCATGAGTGGCATGGATTGTCACACCCTGTGCCCGGCGTAAAACACCCGCCATGTCAAGACTGCGCTATGACAAAAAGCTAGCAAAACAAAACTTAAAATGCTCAAAACAACCATTTCATTGAACTTGACTCAAATACAAAGTTATGTGATACATAACAAAGATAAACCTCAAAACAAAATAAAAGTTCATCTTGTACACTTCCACTAGGATCACAAAAATACTTCTAAGTGGAAGATTCTATACAAAAATAAATAATAGGAAATCTTTGCTAAGTATCATATCCTATCTCCAAAAGCTAATATCACAAGTCAATCTAATCTTCTTCTACAAAAACATTGTCCTCTGCACGAAACAATTAATGGGGTGAGCAAAATAAATCACTCCGTAAGTGGTATAAGTATTCCCTGTGGCTTAAGAATGTTACCATACTTATACATTTCATAAACAAAGTCATTACGGAATAGGGATACAAAATAATAATATGGCCAAGTATACTTTAACCAAAACATATATTTCCCAAACGAATAAATGAGTTCTATTAAAGGGTTCCATTTGACTCAGAATATCCAGTTGTTAACTATTACCGGCTAACACGGTCCCAAAACCAACTTTAACCGGTTGGTACCGCCCCAAAACTAACTTTAACTAGTTAATACGGTCCCAAAGGCACAAGCATACAATTAAGGAACTAATCCCGTCAAAGGAGTACCACATTCAAGAACTCAAATAATTCATTCATCAAACATTCATTCACGTAGGCCACATTATCATCTTTATAAACAAAAAGCAATTAACCACAATTAAGCCATTCATTTATATAGCAAATAATTCTTTCAAACATTTATCATTTCATAAAACTCATTTTCAAAAGATCAAAGAGTACAAACCCCACTTACCTCGATTCGAGCTAACTAAGGTAGTCTGAGAAGGTATGGTCGACTTACTTGCCTAAAACACAAGAATAAATACGAAATTAATCACTACATATATAGAGGAAACCATATACGAAACTTATTCCTTAGAGCCCAGATGAAAATGGAACTAGAAGGCTCTACTACTGGTGATCCGTGGGTGGAGCACACCCAGCCGCGCCCGTGGATTCCCACAACTAGTCCCACGGATCGCTCCAGAGAGTTGATCCACGGGCTGCCCCTAGCCAGCCGTGGCCACGGGCTGCCCCTGGCCTGCCGTGGCCGCTGCTGGCCTAGGCCAAGCTCGTGACTCGGCGGGCAGAAGGGTATATGCGGACGTGCTCCTATGAGCCGCGGCCGTGTCTCGACCTAGTTGCGTGCGGGTAACTCTCCTTGAGCTGCGGTCACGGCTCGGCAACCTCACCTGCGGCTCACTCACAGATAGTTGACGCGGGTGAGAGCCAAGCCACTCCTAGCCATGGCTCGCTTCACCAAATCCACGTCTCACCTGCGAAAAACCTACAAAATCACCCCCAAACACTCCAAGCTTCTCACACACCACAAACATCTCATTTTCCAGATTTCAATCATCACTACAAGCTATAAACAAGCATTTATGCACCCAAACTTTCACACAAACATCATATAAACACATAGCCTCCAATTTCTCACTAATCACCAAACAAGATTCCTAATTAATCCCCCAACATACATAATCATCACATACTACACATTCCCTAAAACATACCACACCCAAGCTTCCTATCTATAGACCCAAAACACAATCACTACCTCTAATTAAGAATCTAGTTGGAGGAATGAATAATTTCCTTGTAATTCTACACCTCCACCTCCTTCTTCAAGAAATGGTGGCAATTGGGAAGATGGAATGAGTGAAAGTTGGAAAGAAAGAGGGAGGGAAAAATGAATGAAATGAAAGAGAAGAAAAATAAACCCTAATTCCATTGGGATATAGATTTCTTAAAATTGCAACTAAGGCCCTCAACTATTTACTAATCATCTACCATGCATTATACATTGGGAATCTTACAAATAGGTCCCTAATAAGGGCCTCGGTGTTACATTCTTCCCCTCTACTAAAAAGTTCGGCCTCAAAACTTACATACTTAGAGATTCAAACAATGCCGAGTACTTCTTTCGCACCTCTTCCTCGAGCTCCCACGTAGCCTCGTGAACGCTGTGGTTAGTTTATTGCACTTTAACATAAGGAATGGTTCTTCACCTCAAAACTTGGTCTTTCCGGTCCACAATTTGGAAAGGCTCTTCTTTAATGGACAAATCTTCCCGAATGGTTAGTGGTTCATACTTGATCACATGGCTGGGGTCGGAAACGTACTTTCTTAATTGAGACACGTGGAACACGTTGTGCACCTTGGACAAGGCAGGTGGCAAGGCCACTTTGTAAGCCAATTCTCCAACTCTCTCTAGTATCTCAAACGGTCTCACATACCTTGCGCTCAACTTTCCGCCTTTCCCAAACCGCATTACTCCTTTCATTGGAGACACTCTAAGGTACACCTTATCTCCCGGTTGAAATTCCAACGGTCTTCTCTTCAAATTAGCCCAACTCCTTTGTCTATCCTGAGCCGCTTTCATTCTTCTTTAACTAGAGCTAGCTTTTCAACTGTAGATTGTACCAATTCTAGTCCAGTTATTTCTCTCTCTCCGACTTCATCCCAATACAACGGCGACCTACATTTTCTTCCATACAATGCTTCAAACGGCGCCATACCAATACTACTATGATAGCTGTTGTTGTACGAGAATTCAGGTAGTCCTAATGAGTCCTCCCAACTGCCTTCGAAATCCACTACGCACACTCTAAGCATGTCTTTTGAGGTTTGAATTGTACGTTCAGTCTGTCCGTTACTCTGAGGATGATATGCCGTGCTCAAGTTCAATTGGGTCCCCATAACTTGTTGAAAGCTCTCCCAAAACCACGAAGTAAAATGAGGGTCCTGATCCGAAACGATGCTCTCAGGCACTCCATGGTATCGAACTATATGGTCCATATAAAGGTTTGCTAAAGTGCCCATGGAGGCAGTAGTCATAGTAGGTAAGAAATGTGCTGACTTTGTCAATCGATCCACTATTACCCAAATTGTGTCATTGCCTCGCCTAGTTCTCGGCAATCCCACTACGAAGTCCATGCTTATGTGTTTCCATTTCCACTCCGTTATTTCCAAAGCTTTAGCAATCCTACTGGTCTTTGGTGCTCGACTTTAATTTGTTGACACACTAAGCACTTGGACACATATTCCGCGATTTCCCTCTTCATTCCGCTCCACCAATATGATTTTTTCAAATCTCCATACATTTTAGTGCTACCTGGATGAATGTGGAGTTTAGAGGAATGAGCCTCACCCATCACTTCCTCTCGGAGATCGACATCTTTTTGTACGACTAATCTATTCCTCATCCATATACTACCGTCCTCATGAAGATCAAAATCTAGCATCTCCTCATTTGTCATCTTTTCTTTTAGTCTAACCAACTCTTCATCTCTCACTTGCACCACCTTGATTCTTGCAAGCAAAGATGGTTGAGCGATTAAAGCTACAAGCACATTTTGCGTAGAGTCCACTAGCTCCAAATTCAACTACTCCATTTGCTTCGCCAACATCATTGCCATAGTTCCCGCACACTTCCTACTCAAAGCGTTGGCGACCTTATTAGCTTTACCCAGATAATAGCTAATGGTAAGTGTAGACACCAAATTTTAACACACCATTTATTTTCAAACATTGGGGGGCATGCTTATATTTTTTGGGCCAAATTTTAATTTTTCAATAATTTGGGGGCAAAATAGCAATTTTTATCTGTAAATATTTTTTTCCAGTAGCTTTGGGGGTTTTAAATTCAAATTTTTACTTTCATATGAATTTGTTAATTTTTTATGATTTTTTCAGATTTAATTGGTATTCTTTTTACATTTTTACCAGCACAAGGGCAAAATGGTAATTTCAGCTCGCAAACACCATTTTAGCTCATTTCAGGTCCCAAATTTATTTTTCTAATTCTTTAAGCATGTTTCTAAATTTTCTTGATTTTTTTAGAGACGATTGCTATTTTTTCTGTAAATACTACATTCAATGGCAAAATCGTCATTTTATAGTTTAAATTCATTTTTCGCCAATTTTTGAGTCATAAATGCATTTCCTAGAGTTTTAAGCTTATTTTTAATTTTTGATAATTTTTCGAGGCCAATAGCTATTTTCTATATATTTTCGTTATCCAAGGACAAAATTGTCATTTCACATTCCAAACTCATTTTTCACCAATTTTTGGGTCCCAAATTCATTTTTAGGTTTTTAAGCATGTTTATAAGTTTTTCTAACTTTTTTTGGGGTGAATTGCTATTAATAAATTTATTATTTACATTTTTCTTAATTTTTTTCATTTTTGTGAGAGAAAATAGATTTTAATGTTTTGTAAGGATAAAGTTGTAATTTTGGTAGTCAAAGGCATTTTGGTCTTTTAGTCATTTCTTGGAAGATAAGTCTTTTGTGCACTATAAGTACCCCCACTTGGGGATTAAAAAAAGGAGAGGAGGAAAGAGAAAAAAAAAGCCTAGAGAGAGTTTTTTTTAGTTTTTAGTTTTTTAGTTTTTCTATTACACCGAGAACACCAAAAACACACACTTTTTCCTACATTTTTCTTCAAGTTTTCACCAAGAACACCTACTAGCTTTTAGTACATCTTCAAGCCTACACCTAAAACATCTAGAACTCACACTAGTGTATATTCAAACCTACACCTAGAACACATAGAACACACACTAGTGTATCTTCAAGCCTACACCTAGAATACCTAAAACACACACTAGTACATCTTCCACCTACACCTAGAACACCAAGAACACTAGTAGTCCTTTGGCTATACAAGGGATACTTTAGACAAGTGCACCTACCGTTCTTAGTAGTATAGTGTACAGGAGTACCGAGTGTCGATCCCACAGGGACTATGCGAGTACTAGTACTAACTTTCTTTCTATTAACTAACCTCACAAAGCGAATGGCGAATTAATTGAAAATACAAATTAACTAAACTAATTACCTAATTAAACCACAATCTAGAAGTCAGTAGAGAGAATGGACAAAAGTAGAGGCGAATCTAGATGAAGAATATCCTAAATCAAATATGCTATGACTCTATCTTGATTAATGAATAACCCAATCAATTAGACCCTAGAATCCCTTAATTAGGTTCAATCTTTCTCAAGTATTAATCCACTATCCCTTGGTTGATTGATTGGAATCTCTTCTCAATCAAAACCCCAAAAAGAACCATTAAGGTTCTATGGATTCTATGGTTTTGGTTAGGTTTGAATCTAATCGAGGAGACTTATGTGATTCTATCTCTAGCAACCCATGGAAGCCTTTTTATTCAAGAGATGATCTAATCAAATAGGTGATTTCTCAATCCAACTATATGAAATCAATGTTGAATCTAAGGATGCATGCAAATCCCAATTCAATAGCCAATAAACTCAAGAATAAATCTAAAACAAAGTGGGTCTTTTATTAAACAAAGAATAAAATCATAGACATAAGAATTTAGGGTTCATCCCATCTAAATCATAAGCAACCCAATTCATAAGTACAAGAATACAATTAACAAAAGACAAGAAAGAAAGAGAAAGCTCATTCTCATGCAGCCCTCTTGAATCCTCCCTTGTATCTTGATAAAATCTTCTTGTTTTGCACCATTGAAGCACTTGAGTTGTCCCTCTACTCTTGCTTTTTCCTCTCTACGTCTCTCTAGATGTGTGCAAAAGAGTGTTTTTGATGTCTTTGATGCGTGTGTAATTGCCCCCCAAGAGGTAGGGCTTTTCTTTTAAAAGATTCCACGCAAAACAAAGAAAATCGTAGGTTTCCGTAACTAAGCCACGGCGCCATCCACGGCACGGCCTTGTCTGCGGATGGAATATGTGACTTTCTGGTCCCATCCGCAGTGTCATCTGCTCAGCAGGTGAAGTCGCGGATGCAGATAGAAGCTCAATTTTCATTTCTATGTCAGATTTGACCTCGAATACGGCAGAATTAGCTTTTCCTCAAAACACGAAAGTTATATCCCCTTGCGATAGCTTTCTAACACAATAAAAATCAAGTCATTTGAAGCTCTTTAGCTCATGATATAGGCAAAATTTTGGGAATTGGTCGGAACTGCCTCACAGTACAAATGTACTTCAGTAACTTGGAAATTGGACCATCAAAACGTGAGAACTGGACTTGGATGTCTTCATATGAATTGTAGACCGTTGTCTTAGCTTTAAAATGGCTCAAGAAGCATCTCAATACAATATCTCTAGCTAGAGTTATTGCCAAAAAATTGAAATATATCCAAGCTGCAAACCCATTTCTTTTCCATTCTTGTTCCACCATTGATTCTTTGCACCAATTTGAGGATTTCTTGACTCTCATCACCAACTTCAAATAATCTTAAAGTACTATCCAATTATCATCCAAATTGATCTAAATTGGTGACGCAATGTACAAACCCTACAAAAATGACATAAAATCACATGTAAATCACACCTTTATACAATTTGGCATTCAAATCACAAATGAGAAGAAATAGAGGAAAACTCATAGAAAAACCCTAAAAACCTACCCTAAAAACCTACAAAAACTAATGCACTTTAGCACTTATCAAACACTCACTTCTTATTCACTTTCTCTCTCACGCACTACACACGTTCTTCCACACACTTATTCACTTTCTCTCACACACACGACACACACTCTTTCACACATTTCTTACACTTTCTCTCTCACATATTACACACACTCTTCTATCCACTTCATCCGCTGTTTCTCTCACACACACATACGGCCAAAACACACACACAAATACATTCTCTCTTCTCCCTCTCACGCTATGTACACACTTCACGTACCATTTTCATGCACATCACATACTCAAACACACAGTCCATTTTCACACACACTCTCACACACAATTTCATACATACTTCCACACAAAGTCACACATGAATAACATAATCTGCATACACAGCCTCATCCATAACACACAGCCAAACATGCACAAACACACACACAGATTCACATACACTATTGCATGCACTAAACACACAAACACACACAGATTCACATACACCAATACACACAGCCATACATTCACACAGTAACATATTCACACACACATGCACACATAGATTCACACTCAATATACACACGGAAACACACTTTCACAGATAACAATTAGACACACATATACATAGTTATACATGCAACACACACACATACATACAATCATATACACATTCACACCGATTCACATTTAGACACACACACATCCAGCTGCCAGTCACCAAAACACTAACACACACGCCACATTCATTATTCTATAATTTCATCACTATCCACAGCTCATCAGTCCTCTAACTAATCCCCTTCATCAAGCAAGAGCATCACCACAGCTCTGTCACTTACCAACCTCCAGTTCACTGTCACCAAACTAGCCCCTCATCAACCAATTCTAGTACCATAAATATTCCCACGCCACCAGTTACTAGCCATTTCCAATTACTATGATCAGTACATCAACTCCGAGCCACCCAGAAACAACCAATCTCCATCAACAACCATTCAAAGGTGTCCTCAAATTACCACCCAAAGTCAGTCATCATCCCAAATCCAGCCTCCAATGTCCCAAAAACAACTCAAGACAATCAAGTAAACCAGCAACTCCCACTGCTAGTCATCGGCCACCACCGAGGCCAAATATGTTGAAATCAAACACCGCCAATTAATCACCATAAAGCCCACAGCATGCAAGAAAAGCAAACAAATAGACACAGCAATTCCACCAGTTGAGTCTCAAAAACAGTTGTCATTAACCTCCAAAACCACCAGAAATCACCAACCTCCTACAACTCCGCCACCAGTTTCGTCTTTCCAAGAATCGTCACCATCACCGAAGGCTTTCTTCTCCAATCCAGGTAAGGTTCATTTTCGCTTTTAATTCCTGTCAATTTTGTGTGCAACGATATCAATTGATGAGGAATTTTCTATTCAATTTGGGGGCGTTCAGTTCAAAGGGTGAGAGAGAGGAAAAAGAAAAAGAGAAATAGAGAGAAATAGCGAGAGAAAGAGAAGAGAACCAAAGAAATAGAGAAAGAGAGGGGAGAGAAAGGGAGAGCAGTCGGAAGAGGAAAGAAAGAGCAAAGGGTGAGAGAGAGGAAAATAGAAATACAAGGCCAGAGAGAGCAAGAGAGATGTCGAGTGAGAGAGGAAACACAGAGAGAGAGAGGGAGTAGATTTCAAAAAAAGAAAAGATAGAGGGGAAAGACAAAGAGAAGAGGATCGAAGGAGAAAGAAAAGAAAGCAAAGAGAAAGAGAGAAATCTGGAGACGATGAAGAAATAAGGGAAGATGTGTGTGTTCTTTTTGTTTTTCTGGAGCAAATCTTAAAATGTGGGGAAGGTTTTTTTCTTTTAACATTTTTTGTTTGTTGTGCTTAGTTTTTTTTTTTTTTTTGGTTGCAAGATTTTGATTAGTCTTGTGCCTAGTTTAGTTCGTTAATTAGCTATTTAGTTTAGTTAATTTTGTATTGGGTTAATTAATTCAGATTTGAATTTAGTTAACATTTTATGTTTTTAGTATTTCCATTTTAGTGAATATTTATATGATAGACTTGATGTTTCAAGTATTGATGATATGTCCTTTAAAGATTTTCTACTTTATGTGATTAATTCCCAATATTTATAGATTGATTCCCTAGATTTTACACTCTATCAGTTAAGTCCTTTAATTGCAATTCCTCCATACTTGCTAGAATTTATTGTTTGTCCCCTAATTTGCTTTAATTTTGCATAATTACCCCTTAGACTTATGTAAATTTTTTAATTTTGCCCCTCGATTAGTTAGAACTTTCCATTTTGCCCTTTGGCCCCTAGGTTTGTTTAAGTTTGCTTTAATCCCTTAGTTTAATAGCATTTGCATTTTACTTTCAATTTGTTAGAATTTTTTATATTTTATGATTTATCTCGTTAAATAGTGGTACCTTTAATGCGTTTGCTCATGTTCTTAGCATTTAAGTACCGGGTCTTCAAGAGGTATTCCTTTTACTTATTAATTTCTCTTTATATGCTCCAATGTGCCTTATGTGATTTTTATGCATTTATTCATATATTTCCTATTTTTGCATGCTCTTTGTGTATTTATTTCTTTTATGCTATTTAATTTTAAATTTTGTTATTTCTTTATTATTATTTTGGCAAAAGTGTAATTTTTTTTGTATTTAGCTAGTCAATGTAATAATTAGGCTGCATTTCTTATATTTTAACAAAATTGTGTATTTAGATAGGCAAGTGTAATAGATAGGTCATTTTTACCCTTTTTTTCCTTTAAATTGTACGTTAAATCCCCCGGTGTAATAGTTAGGCCTTGTGTGCTTTTTGTGCTTGTGTGCTTATATGTTTTACTGCTTTCCTTAGGGTTTTGCATCTAGACATCATGCTTACGTGTTATGTGCTCCTACTTCACCTTATATGTCTTTATATGTTTAATTTGTTTTTTAATTCATGTTTTACTATTTAATTCATGTTTTATGTTATTTCGTCACTACACTAGTCCAACGCTAGTTGTGGCTTTTTCGTTTTCCCGCTAGTCCAACGCTAGTGGGGATCTCTAGAAAGGGCTAGTCTAATGATAGACCTTTAGGGCATTTTAGTGCTAGGTGCACTTGCATGTTTTTTTCATCCCATTTCACACACTTTTAGTTTTCTTTCCATTTTGCATGATTTTTATTATTATTATCATTATTATTATTATCTATTTATTTATTTTTGACATATCTTCAAATGCATGACATCTAGGTTGCATCTCACTTAGAATTTAGGTCATTTTGTGTGATCCGACTAGAAATAGTCACCTACTCAGGTGGGAAGCGGTGGCATACATGCCGTTCCCCCCTCCGTGAGTAGAAACATTCAGTCACGAGATATTAGCCTTACATACGCGTCATGTTGCATACCCATTTTCTTTCTTCACTTTCTATATATTATTATTTTCTTTTCTTTTTGCATCGCATTTTGTATAGACACTCGTGACTCCCTCGAGGTCTCGATTCAGGTTTCGCAATTGATGCGATAATCCTGACCAAAACCTCGACGGAACATGCTAACCCTCTCAATACCCACATTTAGACTTAGGATTTGCATTCATTTAGATACATCCGAACGCGATAGAACTTAGAGTTAATTTAGGAATTTTGATTAAATCTCGCAACTAGCCTCGACTAGGTGAAAGGGTGCCTTAGGCATAAGCCTTTGCCTTCCCTTTCTTCAAATGTGACTCCCGGACCTTTTGTCGCGTCAAAACCGTAAAAGAAAAAGGGTGCTAGTGGGGTCATTGACTGTCGCGTCCCGAAAAGGACAGTCTGGTCTAAGATCCCTTTTTGAAAAGATAGATTTTGGAAAAATGGTGCGTGTGTGATAAAAATCGAGTTTTTAGTTAAAAAAATGAATTTTTTAAGAAAAAATGGTATTTTAAAAGAAAGTAAGGCCGGGACTAAAAATGCGACAGTTTTGGCCAATTGATTTTTTGAAAAAGGGTTTTATTTTATTTTTAAAAAATGGAGTCGCCACTTCATATTGAGTTAGGGTGTACCAAATCGCCTGAAAAATCGTTTTATCAAACAAAATAAAATTTTAGAAAAATTATTTAAAACCCTTTTTGACTCCGGTCTACTAAAAATGAGAAAGAGGTTCGGGAGTCACATTTGAAGAAAGGGAAGGCAAATGCTTGCACCTAAGGCACCCTTTCAACCTAGCCGAGGCTAGTTACGAGGTTTAATCAAATATTCCTAAATCAACACTAAATTCTATCACGTTTTATATGTGTCTAAATGAATGCAAATCCTAAGTCTAAATGTGAGTATCGAGAGGGTCAAAATGTTTCGTCGAGGCTTGGTCAGAATTATAGCATTGATTGCGAAACTGGAGTCGAGACCTCGAGGGAGTCACGAGTTTTTATGCAAAATGTGATACAAAAAGAAAAGAAAATAATAATATATAGTAAGTAAAGAAAGAAGATGGGTATGCAACATGACGGGTACGGGGGACTAATATCTCGTGACTGAATGTTTCTACTCATGGAGGGGGGAACGGCCTGTACACCACCGCTTCCCAAGTGAGTAGATGACTATATCTAGTCGGATCACACAAATGTCCTAAAGTCTAAGTAAAATGCAACCTAGATGTCATGCATTTGAAGATGTGTCAAAAATAAATAAATAAATAAATAATAATAATAATTAAAATCATGCAAAATGGAAGGAAAACTAAAAATGTGTGCAGTGGGATGTACAATGCACACGAGTGTACCAAACACAAAAATGCCCTAAGGATCTAGCATTGGACTAGTCCGTTCTAAAAATCCCACTAGCATTGGACTAGCAGGAAAAGAAAGAAGCCACAACTAGTGTTGGACTAGTGTGGTGACGGAATACCATAAGTCATGAATTAAATATTAAAGCATGAATTAAAAGCAAATAAAACATATAAAAACATATAAGATCACATAGGAGCACATAACACATAAACATGATATCTAGATGCAAAATCCTAACGAAAGCGGTAAAACAAATAAGCATGTAAGCACATAAAAACAAACAAGCCCTATCTATTACATCGAGGAGTTTAGTTACAATTTTTAGGGGGAAAATTAAAAATACCCTATCTATTACACTTTCTATCGAATTACACAATTCTTGCTAAAATATGAGAAAAATAATCTAACTATTACATTGACTATCTAAATACAAAATATTATATTTTTTCAAAATAATAATAAAAATTGAAAATTAAATAAAATAAATTAACTACATAAATACGCAAAAATTATGTAAAATAAGAAAGCATACAAATAATAATAAAAATAATGCATAAAATCACATTGGAGCATATTGGAGCACATAAAGAGGAAAAATAACAAGAAGTCGGGATACCTCTTTGGAGACCCGATATCAAAGCTTAAAAAAACGAACACACAAGTCAATGTACCATAATATAAAGAAATAAAGTCTAAAAAGTATATAAGCATTGACAAATTGAGGATAAACATATAAATTCTATTAAAATAAGGGCTTGAAAGAAAATCCAAACAAACCTAAGGGCCAAATGCTAATTTAAAGCATTGTTCTTAAGCTTAAATTGCAAAATTCTACCAAATTGGGAAGCAAAGCATAAATTTCAGCAAGTAAGGGGGGGCACAAAAATGCAAATTTGAGCAACTTATAATGATCAAAATGTAGATTTTAGCAGCTTAGAGGGTCTAATTGAAAGAATATAAAATATGGAGGGGAATAGTCTGCAGTTATGGAGAATTTAAAATGAACCAAAACAAAATGCTTCGGGATTTTAATGACATTGGCAAGAAATCTAGAGACTACAATATAAATATTAACCTTATACTAAACAACCAGGAAAAAAAAAACTACACTAAACTAAATTAGTTGACTAAATTAGACCAAAATTAATGAACTAGATTAACTGATCAACCAATTTAAACTTTCGAATAAAACAAATGAGGCCAAACCAAAATTAATCAAGTATGAATGACAGAAGGAATAAAAAAAAACAACACACTAAAATTTCTCAAGCCCATTTCTTTCTCGGTTTTTCCTTTCTTTTATTTAATTTTCTTTTTTTCTGTTTTCTCTCTTTTCTCTTTACTTTCTCACCGTTTCTTTCACTCATCCTTTCCTCTGTTTTCTTCTTCTCAATCCTCTGGCTTTTCCTTCTCTTTTTCTCTACCTTTTCTGATTTTCTTCTTTCTTCTCTAGAGGTCCTTTTCTGTTTTCTTCATTGCCTTCACTCACTCTCTCTTCTGTCCGCGTGTCTCTCTTATTCTCTCCCTCCAATTCCATCTTTCTGCTTGCCCTCTCGATTCCATATTTCTTCATCTTACTTCATCTTTCTGCTTGCTCTCTCTCTCTCTCTCACTCACTCACCCATCTCTCAGTTGTTCTTCGACCCTCTTAATTGCTGCTCTCTCTCCCTCTCTCGATTCTGGAGGTTGACGCAATCAATTCTTCCCCAAATGGCTAGTAAGTGAGATGATTTTTGGCTCGCTATTGCTGGTGGTATAGTGGGGCATGACTGATTTGAGTGGATGGAATTGTTGGGATTGATTTTCGATTGTTGATTGGGTACACGGGTGGAGATGAATTGGTTGGGGGCTGATGAATTTTTCTGCGTTCGGTTTGTATGTGTGTGATTGTTTGGTAGTGGTGAGCAATTCAAAAGAAGAAATGAGAATGGTGATTTGTTGTTGTTTTTTCCTTTTTATTTTGCAGGTGATTTTTGGGTTTTTAGCTTTGTGGGGGAGGATGAGCAGATGACTAATGGTGGTTGCAGGGGTTCTAGGGATGATGACAAGGATGGTATTGGCTAGTGCCTGTGTGAGATTATGCATGAATTCTGTGATTGTTTGTTTGTCTTTGTGCAGGTTGAAGGTTGTGCTTATCAACGGTGGTGTTTGTGTGCGCTACTGTGCGTGAAGATGACGATTATGTGTGCTTTGAATGTGTGTTTCTGTGTGCGTGTATGTGTATGTGGTGTAGAGTGTGTGTGAATTTGAGCATTGCTTGTGTGTGATTGTGTGCGTGTAGTGTTGATTTGGGCACTGGTAGTGGAGAATCGATGAATTGGTGATTGTTGAGGAAGCTAGTGCGTGTAGAAGGTGAGATAGAGGTTTGACTGATGATGCAGGTGTGGGCTATGAGAGGCGTTGAGGGAGATTTTGGTGGTTTGAATTTCCTGCTTCTGGCTGGGTTTAATGGTGGATGGGTGATGATGCGTGATTTTAGGAAGAAATGGAGGCTGTGGTTGGCAATTTGTAAACTTTTTTTTTTTTGCAGGTAATTATGGTGGAGGCAGGGGTGATTTTGGGCTATGATTTTGCAGGTATTGACATGGATGAAGATGGTGAAAAAGCTATAGACGATGGAAATAGAACGTAAAGAAAGAAACTTAAATCTTTTCCAGAAAAAGGAAGAACAGTAAACAAAACAAAAATAGACGGTGGAAGTAGAACATGAAGAAAGAAGCTTAAATCTTTTTCTAGAAAAAGAGAAGAAAAGTAAACAAAACATAACCTAAAATCTTCAATAAATAATAAACATCTGTTCAGAAAATCTTGAGAAAAATGAAATTTTACCTGAATTAGAGAGATTTCTTATAGCTTTGACAGATTCCTGCTTGTTGGTATGAACAATGGCTGAACTCTTTGATGAAATGATGAACAGTGAACAGCGATTGAAAAGTGGCGTCTTTAGTGTGTGTTTTTAAGTGAAATAGTGTGTGTTTTGATCCTCTTGGATAAGATTAAAATGTGTTTTTAGGGTTTCTGATTTTTCTCTTTTTTTTTTTTTGCTAATTAAAGGGGTATTTATAGGCCACTTGTCCTGTTGATCAAGAATGCTATAAAATAACAAAAACGCCACTGGTATTAAAAATACTAATTTTATTTAAAAAATATTGTTTAACCCCAAAAATAAAAAATTAATACAAAGAAATGACAACAATCTCTAAAATTTTCAAAAAGAATTCAAAGTAAATTTCAAAAATAAAAGCTAGAGCTTAAAGCTGAAAAATGCGCTCGGGGTGTGAAATGACGATTTTGCCCCTAGATAACGAAAATACAAAAAAAATGGATATTAGCCTCAAAAAAATTATCAAAAATTAAAATTAAGCTTAAAACACTAAAAAATGCCTTTATGACTCAAAATTTGACAAAAAATGAATTTAAATGGTAAAATGATGATTTTACCCTTGGACAATGAAAATTTGTAGAAAAATAGCTATTGACCTAAAAAAATTACCAAAAATTAAAAATAATCTTAAAACACTGGAAAATACATTTATGACTCAAAAATTGATGAAAAATGAATTTAATTTGTAAAATGATGATTTTACCCTTGGACAATGAAACTTCACAGAAAAAATAGCAATCGTTTCCAAAAAAATCAAGAAAATTTAGAAACATGCTTAAAGAATTAGAAAAATGAATTTGGAACTAAAGATGAGCTAAAATGGAGTTCGTGAGATGAAATTACCATTTTGCCCTTGTGTTGGTAAAATATAAAAAGAATATCAATTAAATCTGAAAAAATCACAGAAAATTAAAAAATATGTATGAAAGTAAAAATATGAATTTAAAACCCCAAAACTAATGAAATAATATTTACAAGTAAAAATTACTATTTTGCCTCCCCGAGATTATTGAAAATTTAAAATTTGACTCAAAAAAATGCAAACATGTCCTCCCAAATGTTTGAAAATAAATGGTATGTCAAAATTTGGTGTCTACAGTTTGCCCTTCTTTGTTGGAAATCTCGCAGAGATTTCAAACAAAGACGTAAACAATACCAAAATTTGACTCACCTCAATGCGAAAATAAATGCAAGTGCAGATTAAGGAAAACATCTAAATGAAAAACAAACAAGTGCATATGTAAAAAAAAATGTGTCCGAGCTCTCTAGGAGCTACCTACATATCCCGGTGAAAGGAATCAGGTTAAACGTAGTTCCAATGTAGGTGAACGGTGGATGTGAAACACACTTGCAAATGGTAATACAAGAGTTCAAACTTGTGATCAAAAGAAAGAAATGCAACATTCGAACTGCTAAATAGAGATAACATGGGCTAGTAAAAGACTGCAAGACAAAACAAAGTGCTTAAATTAAAAGACAAAAAATGTGTTTAGGTTGCTAAACAAAAGGAATATCGATAAGCTAAATGCAATGTCTGAGCTGCCAGACTTGAAAATGTAAATAAACATGCCGTTCAGGCTGCTGAACGGATGCATGACCTTAGGCTGCCAAGGTTGATGAATACAAAGCTTGGGCTACCAAACTTGAAAAAGAAAATAAATGATCCTGAGCTACCGGGAATCATAAAATGCAATGCAAGGTCTGAGCTGCTAAACTTGGAAACATAGATTAACGGATGCCGACCAGGCTGCTGGACGGATGCATGACCTTGGGTTGCCAAGGTTGATGAATGAAAAGTTGGGCTGCCAATTTGAAAATATATATAAACATATGCCGTTCAAGCTGTTGAACATATGCATGGCCTTGGGTTGCCAAGGTTAATCAATGCAAAGTCTGGGTTGTCAGACTTGAAAACATAAATAAACAAATGCCGACCAAGCTGCTAGACGGATCCATGACCTTGGGCTGCCAAGGTTGATGAATGCAAAGTTGGACTACCAACTTGAAAATATAAATAAACATATGCCGTTCAGGCTGCTGAACGGATACATGACCTTGGGCTATCAAGGTTAATGAATGCAAAGTATGAGTTGTTAGACTTGGAAAAGTAAATGACAAATGCATGACCCTAGGCTGTCAGGAATCATGAAATGCAAAGTTTGGGCTATCAGACTTGGAAACATAAGTAAACAGATGCCGACCAGACTGCTGGGCAGATGCATGACCTTGGACTGCCACGGTTGATGAATGAAAAGTTAGGCTACCAATTTGAAAATACAAATAAACATATGCCGTTTAGGTTGCTGAACGGATGCATGACCTTGGGCTACCAAGGTTAATGAATGCAAAGTATGAGTTGTTAGACTTGGAAAAGTAAATGACAAATGCATGACCCTGGGCTGTCAGGAATCATGAAATGCAAAGTCTGGGCTATCAGACTTGGAAACATAAGTAAACAGATGCCGACCAGACTGCTGGGCAGATGCATGACCTTGGACTGCCACGGTTGATGAATGAAAAGTTAGGCTACCAATTTGAAAATACAAATAAACATATGCTGTTTAGGTTGCTGAACGGATGCATGACCTTGGGCTACCAAGGTTAATGAATGCAAAGTTTGGGTTGTCAGACTTGGAAAAGTAAATGACAAATGCATGACCTTGGGTTGTCAGGAATCATGTAATGCAAAGTCTGGGCTATCAGACTTGAGAATGTAAATAACAAATGCATGATCTTGGGCTGTCAGGAATCACGGAATGCAAAGTCTAGGCTGTCAAATTTGGAAATGTAAATGACAAATGCATGATCCTGGGCTGTCAAGAATCATGGAATGCAAAGTTTGGGCTGTCAGACTTGGAAATGTAAATGACAAATGCATGATCCTAGGTTGTCAGGAATCATGAAATGCAAAGTCTGGGCAGTTAGACTTGAAAATATAAATGACAAATTCATGATTCTAGGCTGTCAAGAATCATGGAATGCAAAGTCTGGGCTGTCAAACTTGAGAATGTAAATGACAAATGCATGACCCTGGGATTTCAGGGATCATGGAATGCAAAGTCTGGACTATCAGACTTGGAAATGTAAATGACAAAATGCGAGTCCAGGCTGTTGGACAAAATAAATGCGACAAAGATTTCAAACAAGGAAGAAATAAGTGTTGAGCATAGGATGCAATCCAACTCAAAAAATTTTCCTTTTTTTTCTTTTTTTTACCTTTTTTTCTCTTTTTTTTTTTTGCTTTTTATTTTTTTTTTTGGAGAAATATGAAAGTAAATAAACTAACATGACGATTAATGCATGATGACATAAGAAGAATGAGAATGGTAAAATAAGACGCATGAGTATGCAATTAGAACGACATGGTATTTAATGCTACAAATATAACTATTGAAAATTGAAAAAATCGGTACCCAATGTTGAAGATTGAGCCTACCATAAACTGAAGATGAAAATCGGTACCCAATGCAAGGATTGAGCCTAGTGAGAATTGAAAATAAAGACGGTACCCAATGCTGACGATTGAGCCTACCGTGAACTGAAGATGAAAATCAGTACCCAATACAAGGATTGAGCCTACCGAGTATTGAAAATAAAGACGGTACCCAATACTAATGATTGAACCTACTGCAAACTGAAAATGAAAATCGGTACCCAATGCAAGGATTGAGCCTATCGAAAATCGAAAATAAAGAAAGTACCCAATGCTGAGAATTGAGCCTACCGCAAACTCAAAATGAAAGCGGTACCCAATGCAAGGATTGAGCCTACCGAGAACTAAAAATAAAGACGGTACCCAATGCTAACGATTGAGCCTACTGCAAACTGAAAATGAAAATCGGTACCCAATGTAAAGATTGAGCCTACCGAAAATTGAAAATAAAAACAGTACCCAATGCTGATGATTGAGCCTTCCGCAAACTGAAAATGAAAATCGGTACCTAATGCAAAGATTGAGCCTACTGAGAACGAAAAATAAAGACGGTACCCAATGCTGACGATTGAGCCTGCCGCAAACTGAAAATGAAAATCAGTACCCAATGTAAAGATTGAGCCTACCGAGAACTAAAAATAAAGACGGTACCCAATGCTGACGATTGAGCCTTCCGCAAATTGAAAATGAAAATCGGTACCCAATGCAAAAATTGAGCCTACCGAAAACTGAAAATAAAGACGGTATCCAATGCTAACGATTGAGCCTATCACAAATTGAAAATAAAAATCGGTACCCAATGCAAAGAGATGAGCCTACCGAGAATTGAAAATGAAAATGGTACCCAATGCAAGGATTGAGTCTATCGAGAACTGAAAATAAAGATGGTACCCAATGCTGACGATTGAGCCTACCGCGAACTGAATATGAAAATCGGTACCCAATGCAAGGATTGAGTCTATCGAGAACTGAAAATGAAAATCGGTACCCAATGCAAAGATTGAGCCTACCGAGAACTAAAAATAAAGAAGAAAAAGTGTGAACACAATATGCGAACTATTAAACACATTAAAATATCGTGCAATATGCTGGACAAATGCAAGATAATTGCTAAATGAATGCAAATTTATAAAAGTAAAACATGCTAATAGGGTACAGACAGAGAAATGAATGCATGATATATAAAACTAAAAATGCTGAGTTAAGCGGCTAGATCAAAATAAACAGAAATTAAAACCCAACGGACGAGTTGGGACTTAAACAGAAAAGTAAACCCAACGGACGAGTTGAGACCCAACAGACGAGTTGGGACTTAAGTAAAAAAGTAAACCTAACAAATGAAGTTAGGGCCCAACAGACGAGTTGGGACTTAAACAGAAAAGTAAACAACTAGTTGGGGCCCAACGGACGAGTTGGGACTTAAGACACGATGATGTAGCACAGGCTGCTAGACAAAATGCATGGATGCATGATCCTAAACTGATGAACAAAATGTATCAGACTAAAAGGAACAAAAATGAGGTCCAGACTGTTGAAAAATGCATAAAGAAGTTTGAGACATAGGAAAACTTGAAACAATCGTCGAACATTATATCCAAATCATCCCAAAGATAATTTTTTTTTTTAAATTTTGCCCCAGTGTATGGCATCAAACCAACCTGAAACTACTCTTTTTGAGGTTTGGTATCAAAATCCAATTAAATTCAATCTTTGCAAAAAATTTTCCCCAGTATAAATCAATCTTAAAATCAAATTTTTCTCAAAAAAATTTGCCCTAGTGTTAATTTTGAAATCAATCTTTGAAAAGAATCATGCCCTTGATCAAATTATCTTTAAAAAATTGCCCCAATTTTTATTCTTGACGAAGACCTTAATTGATGACGATGTGATTGCACCTAAAAAAAAAGAAAGCAATTATAATTGCAAATGTGATGCCACCACATGACGGTCTCTGGCACATATAAACAAGAGTGTTGCCACTTTAAATGTCTAACATAGTCCTTTGCTTCACTTTCTGCAAAGTCCCAAATTTAATGCATTCTAGTTCACAATTCAGATCAAATCTTCCAAATAATCTTTCCATCCATTTATGATTCTGACTTCTGATAAATTTAGGATTGCCGTTGCTTTTATTTGAAATTTAAATAAAGCAAATGTCAAATTTTTCAAAACATGAATTGGTTAGAAAATGCTTCACATGCAAAACGTAAAAAAAATTATGTATAGTAAACAACACAAAGCACACAAAAACTAAATGAAATACAATTAAATGAAACATTTTTTTTCAAAAAAAAAATGATTTTGAAATGATAGCTTAAAAGATGCCTTTCGATCTTTGGATGTCATTCCTACTTGAATTCTGACATTGCCGCGAAATGATCAATGTAGATGAGAAATTTCAAACAATTGTAGTCGCCAACTTCCAAATGCATTCCATATCGGCATACTGACTTTCTCACTTATGGAACTCCAACTGTCATCTTGACTCAATTGTAGTGCCTTTTCGGATTATCATCTTCAGAGAAAATGAATGAATGGTAGTATTCAAACTTGAGAATCTTTCCCTACAAAGATCCCAAAGCTCATGTGTCAATCTGCTCAAAATTATTTCTGCCTCAAAATTCTAAATTCGAATGGAAAATACACAAAATGAGTCAAATTCACGCTAAAGCAACAACTCAGAAGTATAATTTTGACATTTGTCAATTCCCCCACATTTGAATCATTGTTTGTTCTCAGCTATTTGGCAAATGCGAGCTCAACTAATGATTCAAGCATTGAAATCACATGTGTGCATTCTAAAATGCATTTCTTCAAGACCAAGTAAATAACCATTATGCAATTTATTATTTTGCCTTTAATACTCATAATATCAAGTAAAAGAGAAGGAATTATATCACAATTGAGCAATTTCAACTTAATTTCTTCGCCTTACAGAATTTCACAAGTAAACGAATCATACGATCAATCAGAGAACATCACATGTTTATGATCAATTTCATCATTTTTTCACTTTGAGGGATATTTGTAATATCAAACTAATCACTCAAGCTACGAGAATGGCTTTTGACATGAAAACTGACATTGGTTATGAAGGTTCCCAGTTACTCAACACCTCAATCTCTAAGCAAGTAGCAAAAACTGTATTTGAGAAGTAAAACTGCCTTTTGACGCAAGAATCGACATTGATTAAATGAAAACTCCTGGTTACTCAACAATTTACTTACTCAAATTTGTAATGCATTACTCATAATTCAAGTACCTTTTGATGCGAAAGTTGACATTTTTGGATGAAGACTCCCGGTTACTAAGCACGAGAACCATTGGAGTAGAAAAAAGTTATGTCATACTTTTTCTTTCTTTTTCTTTTTTTCTTTTTCTTTTTCTTTTCTTCTTCGCCCGCCCCTTTTTTTTTGTTTTTCCAATATAAAAATCCCTCATAATAAATGTCATATCGCATATTACATGAATGCACTAATTGACCATAATCAATATTTAACGTGCAAAATCGAGTAAAGAAAAGAAACTTTCATCAAACATGCAAAATTTTGGACCTAATTTCAACCACTTTACATGATATATTTTCTATAAGAACAAAACTCCAAACCACATAATAATCATTTCTTAGTACTTGAAGAAAGCATTTGCCAAAGTACATAAAGTAATTTCAACAAGTAGGGGAATTAGACAAAAATCACGATTGTGACCAATAATTTACAAGCATGTGACCTCACCTTATTTTAATCTTATAACAACTTATACAACATATTCCAAAAGTAACTAAGAAAGTGTGGACATGAAACAATAAAACTCCCCTTGTGAATTGGTTGAAGTGGCATCCCCTACATGTTTGTTCATTTATTGTGCTTGAATCGTCCAAACATACATTCAAATTGGCTTGACATTTTGCAGATCTTCAGAGCAAAAGTGCATTTTGACTTAACTCCCTAACTGATGTCTTGGTTTCAATGTTCGTGTTTTCTACCTCTTCAAAGTTAAGCTTGGATTTTCCTTTTGTACCATTCAGAATCCTTAACACAAAGTCCAGATTCCTTTTCAACATCATTCTAATTCTCCCTTACAATTTGCATTATTTTGGAATCAGAAAGATACTAAAGTGGTAATTATCAACTTCAAATAAGATGATATCCGAAGACCATGGACATTTATTTTCACCATAAAAAATACAAGAAAATGTTTTTCTTTTCATTCAATTTGAGCTCACACTCACTCATCAAAAGAGAAACTTTACAATGACACAAACCTAACATTAGGTTTTGAGAAAAATGTGACTTATTTCGAGGTATCACTAAAGAATCGTTTGCTCAATAGAACAAAAGATTTGAAAAAAATTCTTTTCAAAAGTAAAATGCAAGACATGAAGGAAAAATATCATGCTACAAACAATTTTGAAAAAGCAACTTATTTAACGCTTTATCTAAGAAAGAATTTTGAACACAAGGCAATCTTAAATTTACAAAAGGAGTACAATTATTAGCTTCCAAATCATTTATAATTGTCTAGCTATGACATACAATTTCATTTATCACATTGCTTATCCTAACCAAACTCACCTATCTAGTTTCTAGGCTATCAATTCTAAAAAATCGATCGTCCATGACCCTTCGAATAATTCAAAAGAACACTCATGTTTTTGATGTCCTTACGGGTCTCGAACATGTGACGGTTTATTTAGAATTGGACCATAATTTAAAATACTCAAATGTAAGACCAAATATGTATCAGACGTCTTTCTTATTTTACTGCCTCCGTTAGAGGACCTATAAAAATGAAAAAAAATCAAAATTAGTATAAATAATGTCGCATCCTAAAAAATCGCGAAGCAAAAAGGAAAAAAGGGTGTTAGTGGGGTCGTTGACTGTCGCGTCTCGAAAAGACGGTCCGGTCTCAATGACCCTTTCAAAAATAAAAGTTTTTGGAAAAACCGTGCGTGTGTGAGAAAAATCAAATTTTAGTAGAAAAAGTGTATTTTAAGAAAATGGTATTTTAAAAGTAAACAAGGCCGGGACTAAAAGTGCGACAGGTTTGGCCAAATAATTTTTGAAAAAGGATTTTATTTTTTAAAATGGAGTCCCCTCTTGGTATTGAGTTAGGGTGTACCAAGTCACTCGAAAAAAATCATTTATCAAAATAAAAAGTAAAATTTTAGCAAAATTATTAAAAACCCTTTTTCGACTCCGGTCTACGAAAAACGAGAGAAAAAAGGTCCAGGAGTCACATTTGAAGAAAGGGAAGGCAAAGGCTTGCACCTAAGGCACCCATTCAACCTAGCCGAGGCTAGTTGCGAGGTTTAATCAAAATTTCCTAAATTAAACCAAAATTCTATCGCGTTCGGATGTATTTAAATGAATGCAAATCCTAATCTAAATGTGGATATCGGAAGGGTCGGCATATTCCGTCGAGGTTTGGTCGAAATTATCGCATTAATTGCGAAACCCAAATCGAGACCTCGAGGGAGTCACGAGTGTGAATGCAAAATGAAATGCAAAAAGAAAAAGAAAATAATAATATATAGTAAGTGATCGAAGAAAGTGGGAATGCAACATAACGGGTATGGGGGACTAATGGCTCGTGACTGAATGTTTCTACTCACGGAGGGGGGAACGACCTGTACGCCACCGCTTCCCACGTGAATAGACGACTATTTCTAGTCGAATCACACAAATGTCCTAATTTCTAAGTGAAATGCAATCTAGATGTCATGCATTTTTAAAAATGTATCAAAATAATAATAATAATAATAAAAATAATAAATCATGCCAAAATGGAAAGGAAACTAAAAGTGTGTGAAATGAGATGTAAAAATGCACACGAGTGCACCTAATTCTAAAATGTCCTTAGGGTCTAGCGTTGGACTAGCCCATTCTGAAAAAATCCTCACTAACGTTGGATTAGCTGGAAAGAAAGAAGCCACAACTAGCGTTGGACTAGTGTGGTGACGGAATACCATAAATCATGAATTTAAATAATAAAGCGTAAATTTAAAGCAAATTAGACGTATAAAGACATGTAAAATCAAGTAGGAGCACATAACACATAAGCATAATATTCTAGATGCAAAAATCCTAAGGAAAACAGTAAAAGAAATAAACACATAAGCACGCAAAAGCAAATAAACCCTAACTATTACACCGGGGGGCTTGATTTACAATTTAAGGGGGGAAATTAAAAATGCCCTATCTATTACACTTTCTATCTAATTACACCATTTTTGCTAAAATGCGAGAATAACCTAACTATTACATTGACTAGCTAGATACAAAAATATTACATTTTTCATCAAAATAATAGAATTTAAAATTAAACAACACAAAATAAATAAATACGCAAAAATGTATAAAATAAGAAACGCATAAAAATTGCATAAAATATCACATTAGAGCACGTTGGAGCACATAAAGAACACATAAAAGAGAAATTGATGAGAAATAGAGATACCTCTTTGAAGGTCCGGTACCAATACTTAAAAAAAATGAACACACATGTCAATGCATCATGGTATAAACAAATAAAGGCTAAATATAAACTATTGATAATTTGAGACAAAAATAAATTCTATCAACTAAAGAGTTAAATTAAAACTCTATAAAACTTAAAGGGATAAAACTAAAATTTGCGTAAGTCTAAAGGGTACAATTGCAAAATTAAAACAAATTGGGGGGTGAAATAGTAGAGTTTAGTAAGTAGAGGACACCACTTGCAAATTACAGGGCCTAATTGAAAAACATGCAAAATCTAGGGGGTCAATATATAGAATTAAGGACTTAATTGCACAACACCAAAGAACTAAAGGGGGGCATATTGACAATACTCAAAACGTTAAGGGGTAAAAATGTAAAAGTTTATTTCTATGATGAAATAATTAGCAAGATTAAAAACGTAACACTAAATTAAAATTATACTGATTAGCTGAATTAATGCAGTCACTCAAATTAATTATTGAATTAAGCATAATAAATCACACTCAAAGACCTAAAAAAAATAATAATAACTAAATAAGACAACCTCACAAAACAATAAAAAACCCCAACCCCCAAATTTCACATTTTCTGGCATTTTTATTTTTTCTTCTCTTTCTCCCTTTTCTTTCTTGTTCTTCTTCCGTTTCTTTCTCTTTCCCTATCTTCTTCCTTTCTGTTTTGTTGTCTATCTCTCCGACCGTCTCCCTCTTTCTTTAATCTCTCCATAGCTCTCCGTTCTCTTCTCCTTCCCCTTTCTATTTCGTTCTCTCTATTTCTCCACCTATTCTTCTCTTCTCCCTCACTGTTCTCTCTTCTTTTCTTTCACCGATTTCTCTTCTTCCCAGTTCTCTCTCACTCTCTGCCTTTCTCTTCCCCTGTTCTCCATTTCAATTTCTCATGCCTCTTTCAGATTCATTTTCTCTCTCTCTCTCTCTCTCTAACCTTCCATCTCTCTTGCTCTTCTTCTCCGATTATTCTATCTCCCTCTGATTCTATCCCTCTCTCTCGCTCACGCCTTTTCTATTTCTCCCCTATTCTGTTTCTGTCTTTTCCTTCCCTCTCTCACTGATTTCCCTTTCCCGTTGCTGTTCCCTTTTTTATCTTTACTTTTATCCTTCCCTTCTTTGCTCTAGTTCAGCCCTCTCTCACTCACTCTCTGGCTTGGTGGTTTCAAGTTATTAAGATGACTGATGAGGGGCAATAGAGGGAGAATTCGAGGGCTGTGGTTTTGGCCGAGAAATTGATGAATTTGGTTGCTGAAATTGGGCATAATTTTTGACTGTTGATGGCCAATTGTGCAAATGGGAGTCTAGGTTGCGCGTATGGCCTTGGTGGTTTTGTGGGTTTGTGTTGTTTTTGCAGGTTGCCAATGGTGACAGTGCTTGTACAGTTGGTGGCTATAATTGACTTGGTGGTATTGGGAAGGTGAACTGATAATGGGCTGTTGACTTACGTTGGTGAAATGGTGGAAATGGGCAATTGTTGTTAGGACTAGGCAATGGCTGTGATGCATGTGCTGGTTGATTGCTGATGACCTGGGTCTGTTTCCGATTGGGGTTGTGAGGAGATTGTGGTGGTATTGTTGATGGGAGTGGGTATGGACGTTGCAGCGGTGTTTTGGTTTGTGTTATTGTCTGATGGTGGGTTATACTTTAAACCTGTTTCTTTTCTTTTGCAGGCTGATGGGTTGCGATTGTTGGTGGTTTTGAGTCTACTACCTGGTGGTATTTGTGAAGTTGGGTGTGATTTTGTGTGGCTAGTTCTCATGATTTTGCTGCAAATTGTATTGTAGGTTGGTGTTTGGGCAGGCCTGATGGATGTGTGCAGTGGTGGAAGGCTTGTTGACTGGTGGAGATGGAATTTATGCAGTTGATTGAGGTCTGTTTCAGGGGCTTACGATGGTTCAATGGGTATGGATGGCGATTTTGCTGATAATGGTTGTTTGGCCTGGGCTTGAGTTTAACTGGCAGGATTCAGATGGTTGTTGAAGTTGGATTTGTCACAGGTGGTGGATTATTGAGCTTTGGGCGGTTGGGTTTTGCTTGCAGGTGAGGTTGCAAATGGGTGGTGGTATTGGTCAATCGGAAGGGATGAGTGGCGAGAGGAGAGGCGCGTGACTGATGGTTGAACTTAGGAGTGGTAGAGGGTAGGTTGCAAGTGGTAGTGGTGGAAGTCCGATGGTAGACGGTGGAGATAGGTGGTAGACGGTGGAGGAAGATCAATAACAAAACCAGAAACGGACTAAAAAAAAATTTCAGGAAAAAAAAACAAAACTGAAAGCAAATTTAATTGTTTCATTAAAATTCTTCAACAAAACATATAAATTTAATCAAATTTGCCTAAAATTGAAAGAAAATTAAAGAAAACCAAAAGAAGAACTTACCTTTTTAAAACTTCAAACAACGATCTGATGAACAGTGTCCGGAGTTAGTGAACAGCAACCGCTAGAATCGATGAATAGTAACCAGAGAAGATGGAATGTGTGTGTTTTTTTAGGTGAGGTAATGTGTGTGTTTGATCTTTAATGGATGAAAAATGTAATGTTTTTGGGGTTTTTCCTTTTCTCCTCCTTTTTTTTTTAATCCCTAAGTGGGGTATTTATACTGCACAAGTCTTAACCTCCAAGAAATGATTAAAAGACAAAAATACCCTTGATTACAATAATTACAACTTTATCCTTTAAAATTTATTTTTTCACAATAATGAAAAAAAATCAAGAAAAATGTAAATAATAAATTCATTAACACTAATTCACTCTGCAAAAATTAGAAACTTAGAAACATGTTTAAAATCTAAAAATGAATTTTGGGACCCAAAAGCTGGTGAAAAACGAGTTTGGAATGTGAAATGACAATTTTGCCCTTAGATGACGAAAATTCACAGAAAAATAGCTATTGACCTCGAAAAATTACCAAAAATTAAAAAATAATTTTAAAACACTGGAAAATGCATTTATGACTCAAAATTTGAAAAAAATGAATTTAATTTGTAAAATGACAATTTTGCCCTTGGGCAATGAAAATTTGCAGAAAAATAGCTATTGACCTCAAAAAATTACCAAAAATTAAAAATAAGCTTAAAACACTGGAAAATGCCTTTTCAACTCAAAATTTGACAAAATTGAATTTAATCTATAAAATGACGATTTTGCCCTTGGGCAATGAAAATTTGCAGAAAAATAGCTATTGACCTCAAAAAAAAATTACCAAAAATTAAAAATAAGCTTAAAACACTGGAAAATGCCTTTTCAACTCAAAATTTGACAAAAATGAATTTAATCTATAAAATGACGATTTTGCCCTTGAGCAATGAAAATTTGCAGAAAAATAGTTATTGTCCTCAGAAATTATCAAAAATTACAAATAAGCTTAAAACATTAGAAAATTCATTTTTGACTCAAAAATGAAAAAAATAAATTTAATTTATAAAATGACGATTTTGCCCTTAGCTGGTACAAAAATAAAAAATACCAATTAAATCTAGAAAAATCATAAGAAATTAACAAATTCACATAAAAGTAAAAATATGAATTTAAAACCCCCAAAAGTTGATAGAAAAATATTTACAAATAAAATTACTATTTTGCCCCCCAAATTATTGAAAATTAAAAATTAAAAATTAAAAATTAAAATTTATCCCAAAAAGCACAAACATGCCCCCCAATGTTTGAAAATAAATGGCGTGTCAAAATTTGGTGTCTACAAATAAAAACAAAAATGGATGCATGTCCTAGGGGAGCCCTTATTATGCTAAGGGTAGGCCTAGCATGAAATGCAATACTTTAGGGTGAGACCACCCTTTTTAATCGTAGATGGGCCAAATCCGCCGGAAAGAGATGCCTCCATTTTGCTCGTATTACCTTACCTAGGGTCTCACCCTAAAGGATTTACCGAAAATATAAACGTATATGTCTTTTAGGGATACGTACCCAAGAAAAAAGGACGGCTTTCCTATTATGGGATTTGTGAAATGGCATTCCTTCAACGGTCTTGTCGCGCCCCATTTTTCGAAAGAAAGGAAATAATAAAATGATAATAAGTGTGTGAGTTCGGAAAAAGGAAAAGGAAGAATTAAATGTGATTGTGTTTAAAAAAATTCTTTATTTCAAAATAAAAGAAAAAGGGTCTAAAATGGGACTTTTGGAAATGCGACGGTTTTTGGGCCCGAAAACAGAGTCTAAAAAGGGTTTTTAGGAAAAATGGAGTCGCCACTTGGTATTGAGTTTTGGTGTACCAAGTCACCAAAAATATTTTGTGAAAGGTAAAAATTTGGGAATGATTTATTTTGAAAAATGATTTTTTGGAAAAATATAGGAAAAACAAGAAAAACCCTTTTAGACGACTCCAGATCTTTGAAAACAAGAGAAAAAGGTTCGGGAGTCACAGTTGAAGAAAGGGAAGGCAAAGGCTTGCGCCTAAGGCACCCTTTCAACCTAGCCGAAACTAGTTGCGAGGTTTAGTCTAAATTTTCCTAATATAACCCTAAAATTTTATCGCATTTGGATGCAACTATATGAATGCAAATCTAGTCCTAAAAATGGATATCGTTAAGGGACAAAATGTTCCATTGAGGTTTAGTTGGAATTACCGCATTAATTGCGAAACCCGAATGTAGACCTCGACGGAGTCACGAGTTTAGGTGCAAAATAGAATGCAAAAGAAAAGGAAAATAGTAGTATAGATAGTAAGTGAACAAAGAAAGTAGGGATGCAACAAAACGGGTACGGGGGACGAATGGACTCGTGACTAACTGTTCCTACTCACGGAGGGGGGGGGGGAACGACATGTACGCCATCGCTTCCCACGTGAGTAGATGACTATTTTCTAGTCAAATCACACAAATGACTTAAGGTTCTATGTGTGGTGGAATCTAAATATTATGCACTAAAATAAGTGTTAAAATAGATGATAAATGATAAAATATATATAGAAAATTATGAAAAAAATGGAAAAGGCCTAAAAAGAGTAAATGTGTGTGTAATGATCATGAAATGCACGCAAGAAATGATTCTATCACTAAAATGACCTAAAGGTCTAGTATTGGACTAACCTATTTTCTAAAATATTCTCCGCTAGCGTTGGACTAGCGAAGAAATCAAAATTAACCACAACTAGCGTTGGACTAGTGTGGCGACGATACACATATATAATAATAAAGCAAGTAAATAATTAAAGCATAGATTGAAGCAATAATCACATAAAATCACATAATAGCACATAGGAGCACATAACACATAAGCATGATATTCTAGATGCAAAGTCCTAAAGAAAGCAATTAAAACACATAAGCACATAGCACACATAGCACACAAAAGCCTTAACTATTACACCGGGGAAGCCTAATTACAGTCTAAAATAAAAGTAAAAGGTAACCTATCTAGCCTATCTATTACATTTTCTATCTAAAATACATAAGATTTTTGTTGAATAAATAACACATAAACTATCTATTACATTAACTATCTAAATACAAAAATTTTGCTAAACAGAATATTACCTATCTATTACATTTCTTTGAATAATCAAAAATTAAATTCGAGCAAATAATATGACATAAATAAATAAACACTCATACATGGATAAAAATTATAAGCACAAAGATACATGAAAACACATAGAAAAACACATAGGAGCACGGAGGAGCACATAAAAGAAATTAAAAAGGTAATCGAGGTACCTCCCGTTCGTAAACTCGGTACAAATTGCTACTAAATGAACAAACATGTCAAAAATATCACTATTTAATAAATAAACCACTTAATTAAATAATTTCATACCAATCGCTATGACATGCTACGATAATTCAAACAATTATAGCAATAATAAATAAAATTAAAAAATAAATAATAATATATAATAATAATGATAATAATAATAATAATAATAATAATAATATTTAGGAAGAAAATGAAAATTGTTTAAGTAAAGATAAATAAGTAAATAAATAAATAAAGTAAAACAACGAAAATAAAATTAAAAAAAATTAATAGAAGATAAAATACAATAATACATACTTAAACTTTTAACACCCAAATAAGAATTATCAAAATAACTAAAAGGAAAATAAAGAAACTAATTTGAACATTAATTAGACTAACAAGACCAAATTTTAGAACATTAATTATAAATTTGATAAAATAAAAAATAAAATGTGAAAATCAATAATTAAAAGCTTTGGGGATTTAATTAGTTCTAATTATTATTTTATTTTATTTTATTTTATTTTATTTTTTTTTGCAAAAATAAAATATTATAAGGTTTGGATTAAAAATGGAAAATTTAGACAACATTCCAAAGTGAAAAATGTGATTTTCAACAAACAAAAGAGTAAAATTATAATTTTAAACCCTAATTAAGGTAATGACATAGTTTACAATGAATTTAAAGGCTAAAACATAATTTTCAGCAACTATAATGCCCAAAAACAAAAATTCCAGCAATAAATAAAAGACTAAAATAAAATTTCTAACAATTAATGGAGGTCTTAAAACAAATTCCAGCAACATAAAGGACCAAAATATAAATTTCAGCAACAATAGGGGGCCAAAAATAAAATTCCAGCAAGTGTAATAACTCAAATAAAATTCCAGCAAGGTTGGGGGGATAAAAATGAAATTCCAGCAAGTATTCTAAGGCAAAAATAGAATTTCCAGCAATGTATAAGGGCCAAAATACAATTTTCAGCAACATTTAATGTAACACCCTAGAAAATGCACATATAAGAGACGTTTTCTTTTCTTATTTAGGGTTAAGTGTTAACCTTGATTTATTAGTTGGGAGATTTCTTGAGTTAATTAGGTTAATTAGCTAAGATTTTTCATTTTGAAGCAAGAACACTTAAGTACTAAAGTTAGAATAATATTACTTGACCATTTAATTTATATTAGTGTTTAAATTTTGATTAATTTATTCTACTATTTTCTAGTCTTTTGACTACTTGAATTTTAGCTCAACTTTACTCAAAAATTTCACTTATTTTCTTGCTATATTTTCTTTTCCCTTAGCTGAAATTTTCCTCTCTCTTTTCTTTCTTTCTTGGCCAAAATTCTTTCTCTTTCTTTTCTTTTCTTTGGCCGAAATTCCTCTTATTTTCTTTCTCTTTGGGGCCGGATCTCTCTCTCCCTATTCTACTCTCTTTTTGCTTTAATAATTTGTGTTTTATTAATGTTAGTAGTAAGTGATAAGAAGTTAATGAGTTCCACCAATTAACTTAGTCCAAGTAGTTACTATTGCATTAATAAGATTACTTTTTACTTTACTCTTGTGAGGTTTTAATTGGACCATTTTTTTTCCCATCTTTTCTTCATTTCTTTTTCATTTTTCCTAGCCTATTTCTCCCTCTTTTCACTCTCCCTTGGCCGGCCATACTCCCTCTCTTTTCCTCTCATTTTTGCTCTCAACTTCTTGGACTATCATCTCTCAAGTGGACACAAATCAACCATAGGAAGTGGACTTCTATCTCTTCTAAGCAAAGTTCTAGGCATATCTAAGGTATTTCCCATGAACTTACCTTATTAATTTCATGTTTTAATTAGTTTTTATGCAAGCTTAATACCAAGTTTCTTGTTAATACTACTTGAAGAAATTAGTTAGAACTTGATATATACTTGCTATATAAAGTGTTCTTGTGGTTAGATAGACTAGTATATGGCCTTTAAACCTTGGAAATTTATGTTTTATATGTGGTTTAGTTGAGGATTTAAGATGGAACTCAAGAACACTTAAAAACAGTCATGCTGGACCAGTTTTAGTAAAACTTTCATAACTTGGTATACACAACTTGGATTCGAGTGATTCTTGTTGTTTTAGAAACTAGATTGATAGGGCTTTCCAACGGTATAAGGCTTGCACGGTGGTTCATTGTGTATTAACCGCAGAAAGCTTGCAAAGTTGGCTGAAAATTCGGTTCTGCGTGAAACAGTTTTGGTGAAGAGCCAACTTGGGGGCTGATTTTGAACCTGATTCTAGTTGGAATTTGGATTGATGATCTTCACGAAAGTTGTAGCCCTATAAACGTACTTTAAAACCATGTAATCAGAATTTCTTAGTTCTTAATGGATTGACCCCAGAAATGGCACGAAGTTGGCTGAAAACCAACCCTGTGCAAATTTGAGTGATGATCCTTGGAGTAGGGATTTTGAATTTGAGTGGAATCTTGATTGAATTTGAGTTTAAATTGAACCTAGAAGTTGTAGAACTTGTTGAAATTGGGTTGTTGGATGTTTTCTTGCAGGTTTTAAATTTTTGGGTTAGTCCGGTTATAGGGGAAATGCTGCCGAAATTTCGGTAAAACCTAGGAAATAAAAGTGATTAGGCTATGATTTAAGACTTTATAAGCTGTAATTTAGTGATTTAAGTGTGCAGAAATTTTTGTAGATTAGCTATTAGTGAATTAAACCTTTCCGAGCCAAAACCCTACAAAGTTAGAAAACCCTAATTTCGAAAACCCTAAACCCTAGGGTAAAACCCTAAGCTCCAAAACCCTAGAAACTTAACTCTAGAAAGACTTGGGGTATTTCTTGAATTTCTTATGAAATTTCTTAGATTCTAGTCAGGGTTTTTACACGATTCTTTCTCGTGAATTTCAGGATCCGGAAGTGGTTCCCGACCTTTCTACGAGATCTTTTCTTAGGCACCAGGTGAGTGTTCTTCTGTGTGCATGATGCATGAAATGCCATGTCATACTAGTTATTATTATTTCCATGCATGAAATGGTATGATTACACTTGACATGAGTATATAATAAAAATGTGTTATTTGAGGAAAGATGTGTACTTTATCGCATCTATTCCGTAATGTGTTACATGCTTTCACTATCTAATGTGTTAATTGTGCTTGTGACTTTCATGGTCAATTTTGCTATTTTCCCATGGTTAATCAGACTGGGAGCGTATGGGAGAGATATAAGGTGTTGGGCGGTATTCGGTGTGTGTTACTTGTATATCTGAGTAAAGTCCTGAAAAAGGCTAACTCATGATTGAATTGTATTCTTGATCTTGGACTTCCGAGGCTAACTTCACCGTTACTCCTCGGTTAGTCATCCGGGAGCGTTTGGGGTGATATAAGGTGCTGGAGAATATAGGTGCTTGATATTCTTTCCGATAAGAGTTTCATTCCTCAAAGAGGGTAACTCCGGATTGAATTTTACGAGTATGCTGGACCTAAGCTTGCTTCTGCAGTGAGCCCGTATCCGCCATTGACTATTTGTTAATTAATTTGTTCACAAATTGTTTATTTACTCATTAAATATTTTATCGAACAAAAATCACATTTCACTGGTATGATCGCATGACTTGAGCACTCACTGGGCTATTATAGCTCATTCCATTTTATTTGTTTTCCTTTACTCAGGTTACTTGATAAATTAAAGCTGGACCCACTGGTTTTCGATTATTATGGATGTTGTAACTATTGTAATAGCCGAACTGTGTTAGGCTATTTTGTGAAAATCATGTATATTATGACTTGTAAACGTGTGGTATGACTTGTACCTTTCAGTTAAATAATAAGAGTGTATTTTATTTTGTTCCATTTTATTTTAGTTTATTTTATTTTAAGTTAAGTGCGCTCGGTCGTCTGCGTGAGTGCGTGGATCGAGACCTAGCGAGAGCTAGGCAGGCAGTCCGCTAAGCCCTTTGGTGCGCCTCTGGGTAAGGTGGGGCTGCTACATTTAAAGCCTAAAATATAATAACAGCAAGCTTGGGAGGCAAAATTGCAATTTTTATAAATATCAGAGGGTAAAATTGCAATTTCAGAAAAATTACAGGGGTCAAAATGTAATTACCGAAAACTATAGGGGTCAAAAATGAAAAATTAAAAACGTAGGGGGGCAAAATTATAATTATCTAAAAGTTGAGGGACCTAAATGCAATTAATCGGGACCTAATTGCAAAGAAAATTAAATTATGGGGGTCAATCTACAATAAACAGAAATTTAAATGCACAACTCAAACATTTCCAAGGCCACAGTAGCATTAATGAAAATATAAGGACTATAAAATAAATAACTATTATTAATTAAAAATAAATTAAAAAAACTAAACTAATCAAAACGACGTAGTTTTGAGTGAAACTACGTCAAAACGACGTAGTTTCACCAAATCATTTTTTTTTTTTCGGCTGATTTCGGTTTTAGTTTTTCCTTTTTTCTTCCTTTTTTTTTTTTTTTTTTTCTCTTTTCTCTCTTTTCCTTTCTTTCCCAGACTTCTTTCTTCTCTCTTTTTTTTTCTTTCTCCCGGTTCTCTCCTTTTTCTTCTTCTTCCTCGCCGATTATGATCTCTCTCCCTCTATCTCTCTCTATCCGGTCTATCACTCTCTCGATTTCCCTCTATCGAATTCCCTCTCTCTCTCGGTCCCTCTCTCCTTCTCTCTCTTTCACTCGATTTCCTTCTTCAAAAAATTATACCCAAAATCCCAAAATCAAACTCTAAATCAATTCGATTAAGAACCCAAATAATATCCATTCCTCTGACTTTGCTGATTAAATGAGAAAATCAAATAAGTAAAAGCAGAGGTCGAAGTATGTTCACCTGATTTGGAGAAGGTGGGAGTGGCGATTTCGGCGGCGATGCACAGTGAAGCTCGAGGCGGCTGTTGGGCGGTTGTGTCCAGCGGTGGAGGTAGTGATGGGTGGTTGCTAGTGTACTGTTTTGTCACCGGTGGTGCAATGCATGGTTATGTGTACTGGTTGTCTGTGGCAGTATGCTGTGACTGATTTTGTGGTGTATGTATGAGTTTGTCGTATGTGTGTGACTGATTTTGTGGTTGGCTGTGTCCCTGATCGTGTGAATGTGTGTGAATATGTGGACTGTGTTGTGTGCGTTTCGTGAAATTCTGGTTGCGTGTGAGTGCTTGTGTGTCTGTGGTGTGCTTGTGCAGGGGAAGGGTGTGTGTAGGTGTGTGTATGTTATGCGTGTGTTTTTGTTTGCAGGTTTGTGAGTGTGAAAGGTGTGCTCAGGTGTGTGTTTGAATGTGTGTCTGTGTATGTGTTTGTGTGTGAACTATGCGTGAATGAGTGTGTGTTAGTGTGTTCTGTATGTGTGTGCAAGGGGAAGTGCAGGTGGAGGTGTGTGCCGGTGAACCAGAAAGTGAGTGAACGTGTGTGTAATGTGTGTGTAAGAATGATGGTGCAGCTGTGTGTATGTTTGTGTGTTTTGCGTGTGCCGTGTGTGTGAGTTGTGTCTGTGTTTGGTTGTGTATTTGGCCTAGTGAGTGAACTGATGAGGAGAAAATGGTAAGGTGTTTGTCTGGTGAGTTTGGAGCAGGTGCAGGTGTGTTCTGTGTAGGTTTGTGGAGGTGAATTTTGCCAGGAGAAGTGCAGGGGAGGGGAAGGTGTTTGTGTCTGTGTGTTTTTTGCTGGGGAAGTGTAAAGTGCGGGTGAGGTGTTCTGTGTGTGAGCTGTGTGAATGTGTGCTGGGGAAGGGGGACGAGAGGGATGAGGAGCTTGTGTGTGCAAGTCTGTGTATCTGTGAAGTGAGGAGAAGCAGAGGGAGTGATGGAGGTGAGTTGCGTGTGTGAAGAATGCAGGAATGAGTGGGATGTCTGTCGTGTGTGATGTGAAGAGAGGAAAAAAAATCAGTGTGATGATGGTGAAATGGGTAGGGAAGAAAGAAAATCCACCCAAAATCCCTGTAAATCTGCTGAAATTTGGCCATGAAGTTGTTCTGATGGCTACAGTAGCAGCAGGCTGCAAACGCAGCCTGTTCTTTCTCTCTCTCTGTCTTTTTTTTTTTTTTTTAATTGTAATGGAAATAAAGGAGAAAAGAAAAGAAGAAACATGAAATAAAATAAAATAAAATAAAATAAAAAATATTTGTATTTCCTAAAATCAATAAGAAAAAAAAATACTAAAATTTTAGAGTTATGAAAATGAGTAAATAAAAATTTACTGCAAAAATTTAAAAATTAACATAACATTAAAAATATGTGATTAATAAAAAATATAATAATAATAACGACTAATAATAATAATAAGAATAATAATAATAATAATAATAATAATAATAATAATAATAAAAAAATATTAAAATAAATACTAAACAATTTCTAAAAATCATGAAATTTATACAAGAAATTCATGAACATATGAAACATGCATAACAAAAAATTTTTTTTTTTTTACTTGAAAATTTCTCATAAAAATGCATTGGGAAACGTGCCCTTAATAAAAAGACAAAAAATAAATAAATACTAAATGACCTCTAAAAATTATGAGAATTTACAGAAAATTTATGAATATACAAAAATGCAAATATAAAATTTTTCACTTGAAAATTATCGTAAAAATAGTGCATTGGAAAACGTGCCGTTGAATTAAAAAATACTAAAATTTTAAATAAATAATAAATGACTCCTAAAAATCATTAAAATCATAAATAATGATAAAAATACTAAAATCATGTATTTAGGAAATAAAATAAAATAAACTAATATTTACATGGTGAAATTACCATTTTGCCCCTAGTACGATAAATTAGATATAATACGCGAAAATTGTACTCGACCCCCGAAAAATGAAAAATACCCTCTAAAATAAGGTAACACACATATTTTTACCAAAAGTGTGTCAAAATTTGGTGTCTACAGGTTTATACATGATGCCAATTATTAAAGCTTATTAAAATATGCAAAAATGCAAGATTTGAAATTGTTGCAGAATTTTTTTGAGAAAGATGGAACATGAACTGTAAAAAAGATTATTGACTTCAAATTTATTTGATTGAAAAATTGAGCCTCTATAAGACTACAGGACACAACATTGAAAGAAAATAAAAATCATGACTTTATCTAGAAATAGACAAGTTAAAATGTCAGTTTATTAAAGTCAAATGAAATATGTGCTAAAATGACTTTTTGTGTAATGTAGGATGGGAGGGTGGGGGATAAGGAAAAAATGGTGCATAATATTTATTTTTTTAAATAAAATAAATGTAGACTATTCAAAAGTTTGACCGCTTGAGTACATTTATTGGCTCTAAGAAAATTTTAGTTTGAATAAAACTGTCAGGTACAACAAAAGTACAACAACAAGGAGGAATAAACCTTGAAAAGAATTTAAAAGCTACAATTTTTATTCAAGAATATATAGGACGAAAAATCGAATTTTCAGGATTTTTAAGAAATTCACAATGATTGATCCCTTGGGTATTTATAACAAAATGCAATTTGTAAAAAATTTATAAATTCCGTCTCCATCTTTCTCGAAGAAATTAATTATTAAAATAAAATTGAAACGTGTCAAAAGGGGGTTGGCTTCCTACGAGAGCACCATGCCAGGGCTCTTTATTCTATGGTTGTGAATGCAATCAAAATAGGAAAGAAATTGTGTTAGTTTATTCAACAAATAACACATAACACATTGGCAAAAACAAATAATACACATAGATAATAGTGAATGGCATAACAAGAAAGATAAAGGAGGTTGGTTCCCTCCTCTCATGCCTAGTGTGCCTGATAGGGTAAGGCTGACTCTACCCTAGGTTATTCTACATGGATGTATGAGGTTGGGCTCACTAATGCATCTAGACTCGATTAGGCTATCGGTTCCCAAGCCTTCAGACCTAAGGGCAAGGGTCATCAATCCCAAAGCCCTTGGTCGGTGGCTCGAGTGATCCCCTGGTCACTGCTACGTGCACGTCGGGCCACGGCCACATGTTCAAGCAAATCGATTTTTAGAGCCCAAATCTCTAGACTTGTGGACTCAAGTCAAGAGTTTAGGTGATCTCCTAGACAATGCTCCGTGCACGTCATGCCACGATTACATGCCCAAGTGGATCAAGCCTGCTATACGGCTTAAGGTTCCCGAACCTTCAGACTTAGGGACCCAAAAGTAACAAATTCATCAATTCCAAGGGCCCCGATCGGTGGTTCGAGTGATCCCCTAGACACCGCTACATGCACGAATGTGATGGCTGCATGTCTAGGCAGATCGGTCCTAGTCCTAAAGGGCTGGATGGGTGGCAACCACCAAAAAGAGAAAAATGGTAAAAAAACATCGAATGCACGTATGGAGTGCTCATTATGAGAGGAGGGAATGATAAAGCGTGGGCTTTAAGGGTGACTGATCCCCTCCCCAAATGCAAGCGCGGTCAAATAAAGTAAACGTAAATAAACCATACATACATCACATGAGTAGCCAAAAGACGGGAAGTGTGTGAAATACAAAAGCAAAACCTAAAAACCTAGGAAAGAAAAATACAATCCTAACATCCAAACGCAATGGAATAGAAGGGTTAAATAAGGAAAAGATGATTAAGCCGAGTACTCGGACTCACTAGTGATCCCCATTGGAGTCGCCAAAATCCTATCGCATCCAAAAAACCGTAAAAGGAAAAGGGTGCAAGTGGGGTCGTTGATTGTCGCGTTCCGAAAAGGACAATCCGGTCTGAGATCCCTTTTTGAAAAGACAAATTTTAGAAAAATGGTGCGTTTGTGATAAAAATTGAGTTTTTAGTTTAAAAAATTTATTTTCTTAGAAAAAATGGTATTTTAAAAGAAGGTAAGGCTGGGACTAAAAATGCAATAGTTTTGGCCAACTGATTTTTTGAAAAAGGGTTTTATTTTATTTTAAAAAAATGGAGTCGCCACTTGGTATTGAGTTAGGGTGTACCAAATCACCCGAAAAATCGTTTTAACAAAAACAAAATAAAATTTTAGAAAAATTATTTAAAACCCTTTCCCAACTCCGGTCTACGAAAAATGAGAAAGAGGTAGTCACATTTGAAGAAAGGGAAGGCAAAGGTTTGCACCTAAGGCACCCTTTCAACCTAGTCGAGGCTAGTTGCGAGGTTTAATCAAATTTTCCTAAATCAACCCTAAATTCTATCACGTTTTGGATGTGTCTAAATGAATGCAAATCCTAAGTCTAAATGTAAGTATCGAGAGCGTCAAAATGTTCCGTCAAGGCTTGGTCGGAATTATCGCATTAATTGCGAAACCCGAGTCGAGACTTCGAGGCAGTCACAAATTTTTTTGCAAAATGTGATGCAAAAAGAAAAGAAAATAATAATATATAGTAAGTGAAGAAAGAAGGTGGGTATGCAACATGATGGGTACGGGGAACTAATATCTCGTGACTGAATGTTTCTACTCACGGAGGGAGAAATAGCCTATAGGCCACCGCTTCCCACGTGAGTAGACGACTATTTCTAGTCGGATTACACAAATGTCCTAATTTCTTGGTGAGATGCAACCTAGACGTTATGCATTTTAAAATGTGTCAAAATAACAATAATAATAAGAATAATAATAATAAAGATCATGCCAAAATAGAAAGAAAACTAAAAGTGTGCGAAGTGGGATGTAAAAATGCACACGAGTGTACCTAACACTAAAATGCCCTAAGGGTCTAGCGTTGGACTAGCCCGTTCTAAAAATCTCACTAGCGTTGGACTAGCGGGAAAAGGATGAGGTCACAACTAGCGTTGGACTAGTGTGGTGACGGAATACCATAAATCATGAATTTATACATTAAAGCATGAATTAAAAGCAATTTAAACATATAAAAACATATAAGATCACATAGGAGCGCATAACACATAAACTTGATATCTAGATGCAAAATCCTAACAAAAGCGGTAAAACAAATAAGCATGTAAGCACATAAAAACAAACAAGCCCTATCTATTACATCGGGGAGTTTAATTACAATTTTTAGGGGGAAAATTAAAAATACCCTATCTATTACACTTTCTATCTAATTACACAATTCTTGCTAAAATATGAGAAAAATAATCTAACTATTACATTGACTATCTAAATACAAAATATTATATTTTTTCAAAATAATAATAAAAATTGAAAATTAAATAAAATAAATTAACTACATAAATACGCAAAAATTATGTAAAATAAGAAAGCATACAAATAATAATAAAAATAATGCATAAAATCACGTTGGAGCATATTGGAGCACATAAAGAGGAAAAATAACAAGAAGTCAGGATACCTCTTTGGAGACCTGATATCAAAGCTTAAAAAAACGAACACACAAGTCAATGTACCATAATATAAAGAAACAATACTAACACATTTAGAAGAATGTAAATTATAGCAAGTTAGAGGGGAAAAATAAAAATAAAAAAATAAAAAATAGAGCAAATCGAGATCAAGTAGTAAATTTAAACTAATTGGGATAAAAATTAAAAAAAATCTACACAAATCTAGGGGTAAAAATGTAAACTAGCGCAACTTGAGGGGTAAATAGTAAATTCTAACAACTAAGGGGACTAAAAGTAAAATTCTATAACACTTGAGGGTTAAAAAATAAATAAATAAATAAAATAAATAAAATAAAATAAAAAACAAATAAGTCTAATGGGGTTGTGATGCAAAATTAAAATAAATCGGATGGACAAAACTATAAAATTTTAACAAGTGTAGCATAATAACATAAATTCTAGCAACTAATTGCAATTAATAAAGATTTAATTGAAAGAAATTAAACCTAAAGGGGGGCAATCTGCAATTTTAAGGACTTTTTTTTTGGCTAAACCCCATACACGAGGAGGGACGCCACCCCATATTTTATTAAAAAATTAGTAAAAATGAGGGAGACATAAACCTTACCTCAACATAATACATAGTAAATTTAAAATCAAAACGATAAATAAGGAGTACTACTCCCTTTACAGTAGGTTATTTATAAATTTTCCTAATATTTGGAAATCCTATTCTATCAATTTTTAAGAGCACCTCTAGCTACTTTTGGAAGATCCTTTTCAAAATGATAAACAGTAAGATACTGATTTGCACACCCAACATTAGATAAGTAGTTAGCAACTGTGTTCGTCTCTCTGTAACAATGTGAGATTGACTCAAAACCCATTTTTTTAATCATATCTACCTCATGAGAGATTGAACATGGAGTTTTGCACTTTCCCTGTAACGTAGTAACTAACAAGTGAGAGTCAATTTGAATATGCAAAGATAAAATACCTTTCTGATGACAAAATTGCATCCCAATGAGAATTGCTCGAGCTTCTGCTTGTACACTAGAAGATCTCCCAAAGTAAGTAGAAAAACCGAAAATCATATTTCCATGCATATCTCTTAGAATCCCTCCTCCACCACTTTCCCCTGGATTGCCTTTAGAGCACCCATCCGTGTTAAGCTTAAAACATCCTGCATTAGACTTTAACCATCTCACTATTTTAAGTGAAAACTTCCTCTTCAGATTACAAACCTCGATGTGGAAATTATGCCACGAGTTTCCTTTCCAATGCATGTCAGGAAATCTAACTTGAAAAGCCATTGTTACCTCAGTCACAATACTAAATACCACTTTTTCAAAATCCATACACACATTAACAAATTTAGCTTTGTTTCTCCACTTCCAAATATTCCAACATATATATGAAGGCAAAATACGATAAAGGAAAGAAACAAAATTATTGCTGGAATTTTTAAACCACCAAGATGCCAAAATACTTCTAATAAATGTACCATCATATATATTCCCACAACTGTGCCCAAAAAAATTCCAAACCCTCTTGGCCAAATCACTCTCTCCAAAAACATGTTGCAATGTTTCAACACTAGGCGAAGTAGCAACAAAAACATTTGGATGGGCCATGCATTCCAAATCGAAATAAAGAATACTCCACGGGCAATTTGTTGTTCAACAGTTTCACCATAAAAATAGATATCTTTAAAGGGATTCCAGGATGCCATACCTTATCAAACATAAAGGAAATTGAACTTGAACTTTCTTACTAACTCATAAGTAGAGGTCACAGAGAAATTACCAGATTCTGAGGGGGACCAGAAGCAAACATCATCCATGTCCGCAGATGGAGGGTGTAATCTCCAAATTTTGAGTCAACAAATCAACCGGTACCCATTGTAAAAGCAACGCTTGATCCCATCCCGATGCGCCCACAAACTCTCGAACTTAATGCTCACCGTGGACGTGAATTTTATTGAAGATCGCCCCAGATTTCAACCAATTGTCATACCAGAAAGATAGATTTCCCTTTCTTATCCACCAGTGCATATTTAATTCAGCTATTTCCCTGACATCTAACATGCGTTTCCATGTCAAAGAGTCCTAAGGAGATCCCTTGATAACTCCGGGATGAGCCTTTGAACAATACTTACTCATCAAAAATCATGACCATAAGGACTCACGAGTTCTGAAATTCCACCACAGTTTGACCGAAAAAGCTTTAAAAACATCCACCATAGATCGCACCCCTATACCACCCTCCTTTCCAGGTTTACATAAATCAGACCATTTAATCCATTGAAATTTCTTCCTGTCTCCTAACATACCCCAAAAAATTGAGCCAAAGTTCTATCTAGCATCAAAAGAATTGATTTTGGAGGACAAGCAGCAGTTAATAAATGGATTAGAATGGATGAAAGCACATGTTTAATTAACACTAATTTACCTCCGCTAGAAAGAAATTGATTCTGCCAACATGTTAATTTTCCCTTTGATAGACTGACAAGTCTCTGCAAAGAAATGTGTTCTCCTTCTGCCCGCATAAAGTGGAAACCCCAGATATCTGACCGGGAAACCCTTATGATGGAAGCCTATAAGTTGCTTAATCAACAGACGCCTCACAGAAGGCATGTTTGAATGCGTCAAAAAACAACTCTTTGTAGAATTAATCTTATGGCCTGATTCCATTTCATACTTACGAAGTAACTTCATGATAAGCTTAATAGAACCTGTATTTGCACTAGAGAAAATCAAGATATCATCAGCATAAGCAAGATGTGTAATCACTGGACATCCCTCTCCGAACCTTAAAACCCTTAAAGTTAGGTTTCATAACCAGATCATTTAAGCCCCTCGATAACACCTTCCGCTGCAATGATGAATAAAGAAGGCAAGATAGGGATCCCCTTGACGAAGAGCCTCTCAGTAGGTTGGAAGAAACCATGAGCACTAGCATTGATTGATAATGGAAAACCATGGGCTGGACACCAGATGCCAAACCATATCAATAAACCCTTCTCCAAAGCCAAAAGCTCGAAGGAACTTTCAGTAAAAACATCCAAGAAACTCGATCATAGGCCTTTTCCATATCCAATTTTATGGCCACATTTCCATCTCTTATTTTCATGCCAATCCCTTGAGATCATCTCTTGAGCTAATAAGATAGTTATCTGAAATCAAGCGGCCCTTAACAAAACCACTTTGATTAAGGTGAGATAATTTTTGGGAAGAAAGATCATCCAACCTAGTCAACTAATATAGCGCGAGAAAATCTTATAAAGGAAAATTACACAAACTGATGGGTCCTGAAACTGTGAGAAAACTTCTGGATTTTTAACCTTTCGGGATTAAATCAATGTGGCAGTTACTTGCCTTGGAAGCAAAGATCCACAGAAGAAACTTTGTACTAGCCTGCACAACATCCTCCCCAATGATCTCCCAAGATTTAGTGAAAAACACTCCCTGAAAAACCATCTGGACCTGCCGCACTATGTCCATTCATATCAAATACTACTTTCTTGACTTCATCAGAATCTGGAATCCTTTCTAACTGATCATTGTGCCTCCGGGTTAATTCAGCTTTGGTATCCCCTTCAAAAGATCATAAGCTGGAGGTGTATGATCCGCCGAGAAAAGCTTAGAAAAATGATTAATGGCTACTTTTCCCACCTCTGCATCTGAGAACACCCACTGTACCATCCTCATCCTTAATTTTGTGAATGATCGACTGAGACCTCCTTTGTCGAACTAAAGAATGGAAATACTTTGTGTTCCTTTCTCCATCCTTTAGCCAACGGATATTAGCTTTTTGTTTCCAAAATTCCTCTTCAAGAGCCAGTAAATGACGCAACGACGCCTGAGCATGATGTAACTCCATACGGGCCTGTGAAGGAGTTATCCATTTCCATTCGTGTTTCAGCCATTTGAAGATTATTCTCCGCTTCCTTAATTGCTATGAAACACATTACCAAAAACTGCCTTGCTCCATATTTTCAGAGAGATCTTCAGACGTTTTAATTTGCCACATAAGATTTGGATAGGTCCACCCTCCATATTCTGCTCCCAAACTTCCTGAACAACTTCAAAAAACTGAGAGTGATTAGTCCATATGTTAAGGAAACGAAAAGGTCTAGGGCTTACCATCAAGCCTTGTGCGTGCAGAAATCAGTAAAGGTGAATGATCTGAATGGGTCTCTTGGCAAATGCGTAACTGAAATCTAGGAATTGTTCTGCACATTCAATATCATGCACAACCCGATCCAGAACGCTTCCATATTCTTGCAGAATCCTTGTCTATTATTACACCAAGTGAAAGAGGGACCTGTAAACCCTGCATCAAAGAGCTGACCATTCGCCAAAAAAGTTAGAAAATCTGAAGCCTCTGACGGGTTGAAAGGTCTACCACCTCTCTTCTCCAAAGGCTCATGTGATAACAGTTGAAATCCCCACAAACCATCCAGCCCCCCAAAGAAGGCCTATCTTCCAGGAGTGAAATGCCACAGATTTTCCCTTTCAACAGCTGTACATCTTGCATGGACTGCTGACACCGTTAACGGAATAGGAAAATGGCTATGATGTACACAAAGCGAAATATGTTGACAGCTTTCCCTTATCACAGAACATGTAATAGGGGCATTATAAAACACCCAAAGAGAACCAGAAAGATTTGACAAACAATGGTTAAATGCCAAGTTTCAGCTTAAACGAATCTAACAAAGATACCTCCACTTTCGGTTTTGTATACAAACAGCAAATTGAACTTGATACAACTTTAATAACTTCCTTAATCTTCGTCGATTAGGGGGTCTGTTAATACCCCAGGATATTCCAAAATAAAGCATTAATCATTGTGTAACAAAGAAAATGAATTAACTGACTTGTTTGGCTTTGGTCGAAGCTCCTTATCAGACGGGAAAAAGAGCTCGAAGTACCCTTTGAATTTTTGGATTTTTGTTGCTGCCAACCCTCCATAACAATTCCTAGGTCTATGTTGCCTACTGCAGATGTCTACTGGATAAGTTTTGATGCCAAGTGAAGTGCCTCTTGAAGATAGATTACCTGCTTCCTTCTCTACTTCGGACAAAATCTATTCGTTCTCCAGCCCGCACCTCCTCATCACATACGACCTCCTCACAGAGCCCTTGATCATCTACTACAGTCTCCACCTCATCTTGTAGGTCCTGACTGAGGTGCAACTGAAACCTTGCTTAGGCAACCTGTGAAGCAGTCTCTTCTTGCCCAACCTGCAACATCAATCCCTTCTCCTGAGGTGAGTCTCACCAGTTGCATTATACCACCTTGATGTTCAGGGGACTTTATCAGGAGTCTGCTTGTCATTGTCATGAGACTGCCCAGTCTCGAAAACTAACCTGTTCAATAACCCGTGTTTTTTATACAGGCTCACCTAGAGCACTCTTAGATAATTGTTGGTCGCCATCAGCCTGAATTGGATGAATCAAGTTCATCCTTTTCCGTCCCTAGTTACTGGTTGAGAGATAGGAACATAAACCATGGGTGTCTTCTGTTTATCATCTTTCCTCTTAGCAGCCTTTATCCTTCTCTCCTCCTGCATACCTTTATCCCGAGAAGAATCCCGCTTACACTCAGAAGAGGAATGACCTAGATGCCAACACTGATCATAGTATTTTGGTAGGTTTTCAGCAAACACAGGCTGCCAAAAACCATTAGAAGCCCCCGGAGTACCAATCCAGATACGCTCAGGAGGGACTTGCTGAACATCAACCTCCATGCAAACCCTAGCAACACTAGGACGAACCAAGGAGACTATCGCATTATCTCTAAAAGAGGTTTCCCAATAGGATTCACAATAGAGAAAAGACTATGTTTATCGAACAGATGAATGGGAAGATTCGGCAGGGAGAACCACACAGGTACCAATGAAAGTTTCACGATGTACATGAAAATCAAGGCGACCATCGAAAAGTTCTCATAGGAAATTTTGAAGCCTGCCAAATTCCTTTAGACCAGATTCTATGAAAATCTGTCTCTGATTGAAAACTGCAACAGCACATGCCTAGCATCAAGATGGCCGATGTTCACTACGTCACGAAGATCCAAAGAGGTAAAAAATTTCCACACGTCTTCCAATTTGGGCCTTCCATGAGAAAATTTACCTACCAGTGTGAATTTAAAAGGAGCAGAAAGCTTGTCAATGTCATCCTGGGAGAAGAAAACAGCCGATTCACCCTTATGTAAGCCTTGTTGTTTAATCCGAATAGGAGATGTTGAAGGTTCTATGAAAAGCTGTGAGAAAGATTTTTTCTGAAAAGGAGAATCAGCGATGGGATTTACTTCCATCTGTGGCTGAGAGGCAGCCATGAGGAAGCCTTGCCGGCCACCAGCAAGCCGCCGGTAGGTCGGAGAAAGCCTGAAAGTTTGAAATTCAAACGTGTAGAAAATAGGGTTAGAGAGGCTGAGAGAGAGTATTTTTGGAATTTTACTCCAAACTAGATCTCTCTAACATGGAATAAAACTTCATAACACAGAGACTAAAATATAAATATTCACCTTATACTAAACAAGCAGAAAAAAAAAACTACACTAAACTAAATTAGTTGACTAAATTAGACCAAAATTAATGAACTAGATTAACTAATTAGCCAATTTAAACTTTCGAATAAAACAAATGAGGCCAAACTAAAATTATTCAAGTATGAATGACAGAAGGAATAAAAAAAAAACACACTAAAATTTCTCAAGCCCATTTCTTTCTCGGTTTTTCCTTTCTTTTATTTAATTTTTCTGTTTTTTAGTTTTCTCTCTTTTCTCTTTACTTTCTCACCATTTCTTTCACTCATCCTTCCCTCAATTTTCTTCTTCCCAATCCTCTAGCTTTTCCTTCTCTTTTTCTCTACCTTTTCCGATTTTCTTCTTTCTTCTCTAGAGGTCCTTTTCTATTTTCTTCATCTCCTTCACTCACTCTCTCTTCTGTCCGCGTGTCTCTCTCATTCTCTCCCTCTGATTCCATCTTTCTACTTGCCCTCTCGATTCCATATTTCTTCATCCTACTTCATCTTTCTGCTTGCTTTCTCTCTCTCTCTCTCTCTCTCTCACTCGCCCATCTCTCTATTGTTCTTCGACCCTCTTAATTGTTGCTCTCGATTCTGGAGGCTGACGAAATCAATTCTTCCCCAAATCGCTGGTAAGTGAGATGATTTTGGGCTCACTGTTGATGGTGGTATAGTGGGGCATGACTGATTTGGGTGGATGGAATTGTCGGGATTGATTTTCGATTGTTGATTGGGTACAGGGGTGGAGATGAATTGGTTGGGGGCTAATGAATTTGTCTACATTCAGTTTGTATGTGTGTGATTGTTTGGTAGTGGTGAGCAATTCAAAAGAAGAAATGAGAATGGTGATTTGTTGTTGTTTTTTCCTTTTTATTTGCAGGTAATTTTTGGATTTTTAGCTTTGTGGGGGAGGACAAGAAGATGACTAATGGTGGTTGCAGGGGTTCTGGGGATGGTATTGGCTAGTGCCTGTGTGAGATTATGCATGAATCCTGTGATTGTTTGTTTGTCTTTGTGCAGGTTGAAGGTGGTGCTTATCAACGGTGGTGTTTGTTTGTGCTACTGTGTGTGAAGATGATGATTATGTGTGCTTTGAATGTGTGTTTTTGTGTGCGTGTATGTGTATGTAGTGTATAGTGTGTGTTAATTTGAGCATTGCTTGTGTGTGATTGTGTGCGTGTAGTGTTGATTTGGGCACTAGTAGTGGAGAATCGATGAATTGCTGATTGTTGAGGAAGCTAGTGGGTGTAGAAGGTGAGACAAAGGTTTGACTGATGATGTAGGGGGGGCTATGAGAGGTGTTGAGGGAGATTTTGGTGGTTTGAATTTGCTGCTTCTGGTTGGGTTTAATGGTGGATGGGTGATGATGCGTGATTTTGGGAAGAAATGGAGACTGTGGTTGGCAATTTGTAAACTATTTTTTTTTTGCAGGTAATTATGGTGGAGGCAGGGGTGATTTTGGGCTATGATTTTGCAGGTATTGACATGGATGAAGATGGTGAAGAAGCTATAGACGGTGGAAATAGAACGTAAAGAAAGAAACTTAAATCTTTTCTAGAAAAAGGAGAACAGTAAACAAAACAGAAATAGACGGTGGAAGTAGAACATGAAGAAAGAAGCTTAAATCTTTTTCTAGAAAAAGAGAAGAAAAGTAAGCAAAACAGAATCTAAAATCTTCAATAAACAATAAACATTTGTCTAGAAAATCTTAAGAAAAAATGAAATTTTACCTGGATGAGAGAGATGTCTTATAGCATTGACAGATTCCTGCTTGTTGGTATGAACGATGGTTGAACTCTTTGGTGCAATGATGAACAGTGAACAGCGACTGAAAAGTGGCATCTTTAGTGTGTGTTTTTAAGCGAAATAGTGTGTGTTTTGATCCACTTGGATAAGATTAAAATGTATTTTTAGGCTTTTTGATTTTTCTCCTTTTTTTTTTTTTGCTAATTGAAGGGGTATTTATAGGCCACTTGTCTTGTTGATTAAGAATGCTATAAAATAACAAAAACGCCACTGGTATTAAAAATACTAATTTTATTTAAAAAATATTTTTTAAACCCAAAAATTAAAAATTAATACAAAGAAATGACAAAAATCCCTAAAATTTTCAAAAATAATTCAAAATAGATTTCAAAAATAAAAGCTAGAGCTTAAAGCTGAAAAACGCACTCGGGGTGTGAAATGACGACTTTGCCCCTAAACAACGAAAATACACAAAAAAATAGATTTTAGTCTCAAAAAAATTATCAAAAATTAAAAGTAAGCTTAAAACATTAGAAAATGCCTTTACGACTCAAAATTTGACAAAAAATGAATTTGAACTGTAAGATGACGATTTTGCCCTTGGACAATGAAAATTTACAGAAAAATAGCTATTGGCCTAAAAAAATTACTAAAAATTAAAAATAATCTTAAAACAATGGAAAATGCATTTATGACTCAAAATTGATGAAAAATGAATTTAATTTGTAAAATGACGATTTTACCCTTGGACAATGGAAATTCACAGAAAAAATAGCAATCATTTCCAAAAAAAAATCAAGAAAATTTAGAAACATGCTTAAAGAATTAGAAAAATGAATTTGGAACTAAAGATGAGCTAAAATGGTGTTCGTAAGATGAAATTGTCATTTTGCCCCTGTGTTAGTAAAATATAAAAAGAATATCAATTAAATCCGAAAAAATCACAGAAAATTAAAAAATATGTATGAAAGTAAAAATATGAATTTAAAACCACAAAACTAATGAAAAAACATTTACAAGTAAAAATTACTATTTTGCCCCCCCGAGATTATTGAAAATTTAAAATTTGACTCCAAAAAAAATGCAAACATGTCCTTCCAAATGTTTGAAAATAAATGAAGTGTCAAAATTTGGTGTCTACACCTTTTGCTCTTGTTTTTTTGTAGACCGGAGTTGGAAAAGCGTTTTAAATAATTGTTAATATTTTACTTTTGGTTTTGTTAAATGATTTTTTTCGGGTGACTTGATATACCCTAACTCAGTACCAAGTGGCGACTCTATTTTTTAAAATAAAACCCTTTTTCAAAAATCAGTTGGCCAGAATTGTCGCACTTTTAGTCCCGGTCTCATTTTCTTGTCAATAAACACTACCACAAACTTATCAAGTTGCTCGTTGAATACCCGATTCATCAAATCCATAAAGGCAACACGGGCATTTGTCAGTCCAAATAGCATCACAAGAAATTCGCAATACCCATATCTTGTCCTAAAAGCACTCTTTGAAACGTCTTCTAACTTGATCCTTAACTAGTGATAACCTGAACGAAGGTCGGTCTTTGAAAATACCGTTGCTCCTTTCAACTGGTCAAACAAGTCATCAATCCGTGGCAACGGATATTTGTTCTTAACTGTGACTTTGTTGAGCTCCCAGTAGTCTATACACAACCTTATACTACCATCCTTCTTTTTCACAAATAGGACTGGAGCACCCCACGGCGAGACGCTCGGTCGAATCAACTTCTTGTCTAGCGATTCTTGGAGTTGCACTTTGAGCTCTTTCAATTTAGTTGGCGCCATGCGATACAGGGCCTTGGAGATTGGTTCGACTCCTGGTACTAGATTGATCTCGAAGTCAATCTCCCTCTTCGGTGGTAAACTCGGTAGTTCCTCAGGGAACATGTCCGAAAACTCATTCACCACTGGAACATCTTCTACTTTCATCTCCCTCTTCTTGCTAGTATCAACCACGTAGGCCAAGAAATACTCACACCCCTTCTGAATAGCTTTGAGGTTTGTAAAGCTGATAGAATAGGAATGGTTTTCTCTTTTCCTGGCTTCCTCACACACCCTTGAAAGGAACAAGATAGTATATCTGGGACATAAAAGTCAACCCTCTTACCCCTACAATCTACATAGGCAAAATTTTGGGACAACCAATCCGTGCCCAAAATGATATCAAAACCTCCCATTTTCAACTGCACCAAGTTAGCCAAAAAACTCTCTTCCACTCAAGTCTAATACACATGACTTATACACAAAATTGGAAACTAAGATTTTCCCCCTGGAGTTTCCACTCTATATGGTTCGTCGAGTAGACTAGGTTCAACATTCATTATTGGTGCAAACTTCCTAGAGACAAACGAGTGGCATGTCCCACAATCAAACAATGTAAAGGCCAGAATTGAATTAACTGTACTATACCTATTGCCACATCTTCCGCTCCTTCGGCATCTTAAGGTGTCATGGCGTACACCATGGAATTTGAAGATGCACGGCTAGCACTTGCGGTCCAATTAGCTCCCGGCTTGTTGTTGCTCCCAACTGGTTTGACGATTGGCTTCTTGGGATTTGGGCAATTGCTAATCTTGTGCCCCATTTGACCACAACTAAAGCAAGCCCCGGTCTTCCATCTACACTCCCCCGCGTGCACCCGATTGCAATGCTCACAAGTCTTAACGTTGCAAGGGGAAGCCTGTCTTGCCGAAGATTGTTGAGTGCCGCTACTTGCTTGAGCTCTCGAAGTCCTCGGTGGAAATGATTGACGAGGTGGTTGTAACAACCCTAGAAGCACATAGAATTTATCTAGATTTATGTTAGACATGTTAGAGAGATAACAAAAAAGAGAAAATCGAAATAGTTAGAAGAATAAACAATAGTATGATTTCTTTTATGTTATGGCATGTTGTACATTTTGTTTTAAGGATTATACCATAGAGCTCTTGCAAATTAAATGGAAGATAAATGTTCAAAATCTCCTCTAATCATATTTAGCCAAGTTGGTAGCTATTGTGCCAAAAAGTCAAACTCCTATGCCAACTTATGTCTTGCTAGGATTGGTTGATTTTTTTCCCATTTCTCTCTTTATTTCTTTTCTATTTTTCTTGGCCTATTTCTTTCTTTTTTCTTCAAGCTTGGCCGGCCACCTTTCTCTCTTTCTTCTCTCTTTTGCTTTCATTTTCTTGAAGCTTTTCTCTTCCATTTTGGTCATCTCCTTCCATTGAAAGTGAGCTTATCTTCTTCACTAAGCAAAGATCTAGACTTACTTGAGGTATTTACCATGAACTTTTGTTATTTTTCCAAGGTTATAAGTTGTAGTTGTGTAAGTTTTAATCAAGTTCTTGTTGTTAAGCATGAATAATTAGGCCATGATTATGAAGTTTTATTCCATGTTATGATGTTTATTGGCTTGAATGACTTGTAGTTAGTGTTTAAATCTTGAAATAACAAGTATTGATTATTGATTGGTTGAAGAACCTTGGTATGGTTCAAGTGATTTGATGGAGAATTTGAGTGAAATTGGGATTGATTTAGACACAGAAGTTATAGAACTAGTTGAATTGGGTTGGTTGGTTGATTTTCCTTGCAGGTAAAAATTTTGGGTTAGTCCGACTTTAGGGGAGATGTTGCTGAAATTTCGGTAGAATTTAAAGAGAAAAAATTAGAAAGGCGAGATTTAACCTAGGATGTGCAGAAATTTAAGGAATTTGATGTGCAGAATATTTCAAGAGCGTGATCTATTAGTGAATTAATTTTCCTAGAACCAGAAAACCCTAAAATCTGAAACCCTAAACCCTAAACCCTAGGTTCAAAACTCTAAACCCTAAAACCTAGAAATAATTGGGTAATTTCTTGAAATTTTCTTACTAATTTACTTAGAGTTTTAATTAGGTTTTCACAGGTTATTTCTTTTGAATTCCAAGACCCGAGAGTGATTCACATCTTTATTACGAGATTTTCTCCTAGTTACTCCAGGTGAGTGTTTCTCTGTGTGCATGATGCAGGAAATGCTATGTTATACTTGTAAATATTATTTAATGAAATGTGTTACTTGAGGAAAGATGTGTACTTTATCGCCTCTGTTCCGCAATGTGTTACATGCTTTCATTATACAATGTGTTATTTGTGCTTGAGACTTCGGTGACTAACTTCACCGTTACTTCACGGTTAGTCAACCCGGTCGTTATTGGGAAGACATAAGGTACAGGGTGTTTTAGGGTGTTTTGTTCTTTCATATCTAAGTTGAATTTCTCAAAGAGGCCAACTCTGAATTGAACTTTCTTGCTTGTTGGCCCTCCAAGGTTGAGATTACTCCCTGAATGTGGCAGCCTGTACGGAGGTTATAAGGTGATGATGGTTAGGGTACTTGCTTCTTAATACTGATATGATCCTTGGCGAGGACCTGAGCTATTATCTCGATCCCAACGTCATGGTTACATGTTTCAGTACTTGCTACTTCTGCGGTTGAGCTTGCTCCCGTAATTGAGCCTTGTATCCGCCATTGACTACTTGTTGATTAACTTGTTTACACATTGTTTATTTAACTCGTTAATTAATTTCATTAAATAAAATAATGGGTTACTGGTATGTTTTCATGACTTGAGCACTCACTGGGCTATTTTACCTCATCCCTTTTATTTGTTTTCTTTAACCAGGCTTCCCGTACTGCTAAAGCTGGAAAAGCAGATTTTTGGATATATTATATTTTTTTATATATTTTGATAGCCAAATTGTTTAGGCTATTATTGTAAATATTATAATATTTTGGGATGTAAAACTTCTTAGTGGTACTTGTCCTTTTAAGTTGAATTATATGAAAATATTTTGGATTATGTATGTTTGGATCTATTGAGTGAGTGCGTGATTTGAGTCCTGGCGAGAGCCAGGCAGGCAGTCCGCTAAACCCTTTGGTGCGCCTTTGGGTAAGGTGGGGCTATCACAGGTGGTATCAGAGCTTAGGTTTGAATCTGGCCTCTAGTGCTAGAATTGATTGTGTGTCGAGTAGGAAATTTGGGTTGAGTCAGTTACTCTTGGGCCTGATCAACCTAAGTGTGAGGGATAAGATCTGAATTTTCAGTGCCTGGACGCTTATGTGAATATGTTTGAGAATGGTTTTAGTTCACTTTCTAAGCTTGATTTTTGAGTGTGATATTTAGGTATTATTTATTATTAAGTACTTTTGGGTTTAGACCTAATTGATTTGTTATTGATACATGTAGGTATGGCTGAGAGTGGGCAGGGGAGGTAGCCCAGCCATCTGATGCGGCTCCGGTACGTCAGGGGACTTCGTGCTAGACCGGTGGTTCGATATAGAGAGGGACCGGGTACATCCTTACAGGACCTTTTCGCCTAGTTCGTCGAGTGCGTCCTGCATGTGGGTGTTGGAGGACCTACTCATACCCTGATTATGTTGTAGTTTCTTTGATTGAGGAGAGTAGGCGCCTAGGACGCGCGGGTGATACCTCTCAGGGGCGTGTTCATGAGCTGAGAGAGGTAGTACGAGCACAGACTCAGCAGATTCGAGAGCTGGAGGATGCTGTTCGAGAGGAGCAGCAGAGGACCGACGCTTTTAGAGAGTTATACCATGGTACTCGTGCCCGACTCACTCGAGTCTTACGACATATTCAGGACCACACCGGGCGAGTTATCGACGAGTGTGGCCAGATGATAGTCCAGGTAGTTGATGAGGCACGAGATGAGGGAGTGCACATTGGGCCAGGGCAGGCCGCACACCCACCTCCTGGAGCCGAGGAGGCCCATGAGGATGAGCCGAGAGAGAGCTCCTTGAGGTTGTGGATTCTACCGGATCAGTGGGCAGCTAGATTAGATTACTAGATAGGAATATGTATAAAGGACCTATGTTTGCCTTACTATGTTTTGTATGTGAAACTTTTGAACCTTATGTTTACTACTTTTGAACTTATATATGTCTTGCTATGTTTTATATGTGGGACTTTTGAAATGTGTAAATTGAATAGCATGTATATATATGTGACTTTATTTGGCATGACATTTGCTTTCTTGTTTAATTCATGAATTTCTACATTTTTATAATACGTCTCGTTAATTATTATGTGGGTCTGGAAATAACTAGTTAATATTATTTTAGAATATTGAAGTGATGGCGAGTCGAGGGAGAAGATGTCCCCATCGACAAGATCGGGAAGAGGGCACTACGTCGGGCGAAAATCCAAACCCTGGGGCTGACTCGATGACAGCAGTGTTAAACCGAATGACCGATGTTCTGACCCAGCTTAGGAACCGACAAAACCCAGGAATGGAGGTTGGTAACCCTCATAGAAATCCAGTAGTAGGGGAAGACGTATCTTTAGAAAGATTTCAAAAATTTACCCCTCCTAAATTCAACGGCGGTCCAAACCCTGAAATTGCTAAAAAGTGGTTGGAAGATATTGAGAAAATTTTCAGCTACCTTAAAATACCCTGACGAAAGGCAGGTGACATTTGTCATATTTCAGTTGGAAGGTGCTGCTACACCTTGGTGGAATTTGGTAAATACTAAGTGGGAACGACACCAGACCCCGAGAACGTGGGCCAATTTCACCCGAGAATTTAAAGAAAAATACATCCCTGTACGAGTGCAAGAGAAAGTGAGAAGATGAATTTTTGAAAGTTGAGACAGGGAATTAATGAGTGTGGTAGAATATGAATCTCAGTTCACTAAATTGTCCTGTTATGCTCCCGAGTTAGTAGCCACAGAACGACGGAGGAAAAGACGGTTCATTCAAGCTTTAAACTTGAAAATTCAGGATGCCCTTGTCCGCCACTACTATGGAGACGTATAAAGTCATGGTGGAGAAAGCACAGCAAGTAGAAGAGACTAAGTCCTTAGTTCAGACTTTTCAAGCACGAAAACATGAAAGTAGCTAGTGATTCTCGACCGTCAACCAGAACTGTTCCAGCCCCTAAAGCTAGAAGAGGAGCTGGTGGGGCAAGAATTGGGCAAGGCACACAACCTGGAAGGACGAGAGGAGCTCCAATAGGGAGGACTCCACAAAGAAATGAACGAAAAGAGGATAGCCCAGAAGGGAATTCAATCTCCAGCTGTTCCTAGTGGTCTGTGGATACTGTGGTAAAAATGGTCACACTGAAGACACTTGTTGGAGGAAGAACCGCAAATGTCTGCTTTGCGAGTAGTGGCGATCATCAAATAAATCAATGTCCAAAACAGTCAGGCCAGCGGACCAAGTGTAGCTCAACCTAGACACAAGGAACCCAATCAAGCCAAAGAGAGTGAGAATAAGCGAAAGGTGCCAGCTCGAGTTTATGCTCTAGACAAGCGCGATGCCCAGGAATCGTCAGCAGTAATTGAAGGTACGATTCTTGTTTTCCACTGTCTAGCCAAACTACTAGTAGATCCTGATTCTACTCATTCATTTGTGAATCCTCAGTTTATGACTGCTATTGAAGTACAACCTGTTAAATTATCTTATGAATTGAAGTGAGAACTCCTACTGGGATCATTGTTTGACCACCAATCTTGTTTACAAAGATTGTGAGTTCTGGGTAGGAAAGAGAAAGTTTTTAACGGATCTCATAGCATTGCCTATTCGAGGTTATGATGTGATTTTAGGCATGGATTGTTTAACCCGGTACAGTGCTCAATTAAATTGTGGGACGAAAGTAGTGGATTTTAGTATATCGGGAGAACCTACCTTAAGGTTGGATGTGAAGAAAACCCTAACTTCTTCGAACCTTCTTTCTGCAATGCAAGCTAGGAAGTTAATGTTTAGAGGGGCAGTGGGTTATCTTGCTTACTTAATTAATACCCCTGGAGATAAAGTTAGGCTTGAAGATGTGCCAGTAGTAAGAGAGTTTTCTGATGTTTTTCCTGAAGAATTAAGCTCCCTACCCTCTGAAAGAGAAGTGAATTTGGGATAGAGTTGGTGCAGGAGTCACGCCAATTTCTAAAACACCGTACCGCATGTCTCCCGCGGAACTCGGAGAGCTTAAGATTCAACTTCAAGATTTGTTAGAAAGGGGATTTGTCAGGCCAAGTGTTTCACCATGGGGAGCTCCAGTGTTGTTTGTAAAGAAGAAAGATGGTACCTTGAGGCTCTGTATTGATTATCGAGGGTTAAACAATGTCACAATAAAGAATAAGTATCCTTTACCTCACATCGATGAACTGTTTGACCAATTGGAGGGAGCAGTAGTATTTTCCAAGATAGACCTTAGGCAAGGATACTATCAGTTGAAAATTAAGGAAGAAGATGTACCTAAAACTGCTTTTAACTCTCGATATGGCCATTATGAGTTTGTAGTAATGCCATTTGGTTTGACCAATGCCCCAGCGGCCTTCATGGATCTGATGCATAGGGTCTTTAAGCCATACTTGGATCAATTTGTGGTGGTATTTATTGATGATATTTTGATATTTTTCAAGTCTCATAAGGAGCATGAGCAACACTTGAGAATTGTGCTACAAACTTTGAGAGATAACAAGCTATATGCCAAGTTCAGTAAATGTGAGTTTTGGAAAGACCAAGTGTCATTCTTAGGTCATGTAATCTCTGAAGAGGAATAGCGGTAGATCCCTCTAAGGTGGAAGCAGTGGTCAATTGGAAACGACCTGAGAATCCAACTGAAATCCGTAGTTTCTTGGGACTAGCTGGATATTATCGGCGATTTATTAAGGATTTCTCGAAAATAGCCACACCACTTACTGTTTTGACCCAGAAGAATGTTAAGTATAATTGGGATGAACGATGTGAGCAGAGTTTCAATGAACTTAAGAAGCGATTAACATCGGCTCCAGGTGTTAGCGTTACCAAGTGGGAAGGAGACTTTTAGTGTGTATACGGATGCTTCACGGGAAGGTTTGGGATGTGTGCTAATGCAAGGGAAACAAGTAATTGCCTACGCCTCCCTGTAAATTAAAACCTCATGAGAGAAATTACCCAACCCATGACTTGGAACTAGCAGCTGTGGTGTTTGCACTCAAGAAGTGGAGACATTATTTATATGGGGTTACTTTTGAGGTGTATACTAGATCATAAGAGTTTGAAGTATTTGTTTTCTCAGAAAGAGTTGAATTTGCGGCAGCGCAGATGGGTAGAGTTGTTAGAGGATTATGATTGTACCATTAATTATCATCCGGGTAAAGCAAATGTTGTCGCAGATGCCCTAAGTAGAAAAGTTCAAATGGCTAGCTTGGCCGTACATGAGTGGAGTTTGTTAGAGCAACTTAGCGAGAGCAATCCTCGAGTAGTTGGCTCTAAGGTGATTTGTGGAAATATTGATGTGCAATCTGAATTGTTGGAACGAATTAGAGAAGCTCAAGGCAAGGATCCTACTTTACAAAAACGGATAGAGAAAGCTAAAGCAGGGATCCTACCTGAATATAGTATTGGGCCAGAAGGATTGTTGAGATTTCGAAACTCGGATATTCATACCGAGGGATGAAGAGTTGAAGAGGATAATTTTGGAGGAAACTCACCGTTCCAGATATACTGTGCACCCAGGCAGTACCAAGATGTATCAAGACTTGAAGAAATTATATTGTTGGGATAATATGAAGAGAGATATAGCACAGTATGTTCAAACCTGTCTTACGTGTCAACAAGTAAAGGCCGAGCATAAGAAACCGTCAGGGTTATTGCAACCTTTAGAGATCTCGGAATAGGAAATGGGAACACATTACCATGGATTTTGTTTCGGAGTTTACCGAGAACTCAAAGGGGATATGACGCCATTTGGGTTATAGTTGATCGATTAACCAAATCTGCTCATTTTCTGCCAATGAACATGACCTATTCCTTAGAAAAGCTTGCCCGAATGTTCATAGACGAGGTTGTTAGACTTCATGGAATTCCAAGTAAGTATAGTCTCAGATCGGGATCCTCAGTTTACTTCGCGACTTTGGAAACAAATGCATGAAGCTTTGGGGACGAAATTGAACTTTAGCACGGCTTATCATCCCTAAACTGATGGACAGTCCGAACGAGTAATCCAGATTTTAGAAGATATGTTACTGGGCAAGTGTGATGGACTTTGGTAGTAGTTGGGATCAACATGTAACCTTGATAGAGTTCGCCTACAACAATAGCTATCAAACCTCTATCCAGATGGCTCCATTCGAAGGCATTGTATGGAAGAAGATGCAGAACACCTGGCTACTGGGATGAAGTGGGAGAACGAAAAGTGTCTAGGTCCGAAAAAGGTACCGTGGATAGAAGAAGCATATGAGAAGGTCAAGCTGATTCAGCAACGAATCCAAACTGCTCAGAGTCGTCAGAAGAGCTATGCTGACCACAGAAGGAAAGAAGTTAGAGTTTGAAGTTGGAGATAACGTGTTTCTCAAAATTTCTCCATTCAAAGGAGGCATCAAGTTTGGTAAGAGGAAAAAGCTTCAACCAAGGTACGTGGGACCGTTCAAAATCACTAAACGTATCGGCAACGTTGCTTATCAATTGGAACTGCCTTCAAAGTTGTCCAAAATGCACAATAGTTTTCCACGTGTCTGTACTGAAAAAGTATCATCCGATCCTCATCATGTACTTCAACCCGAAGAAATTGAGCTTGATGAGACACTATCATATGAAGAACAGCCAGTCCAGATTTTAGACCGAAAGGTGAAAGAATTGAGAAATAAACAAATACCTCTGGTCAAAGTTCTTTGGAAGCATCACGGGTTGGAAGAAGCTACCTGGGAAACAGAGGACGAGATGCGGAGGAAATATCCCCAGCTATTCGAAAATCAAGGTAGAATTTCGAGGACGAAATTCTTTTAAGGGGGGGAGAATGTAACAACCCTAGAAGCACATATAATTTATTTAGATTTATATTAGACATGTTAGAGAAAAAAAAAGGGAAAACCGAAAATAGCTAGAATGAATAAACAATAGTATGATTTCTTTTATGTTATAGCATGTTGTACATTTTCCTTTAAGGGTTGTACCATAGAGCTCTTGCAAATTAATAGGATGATAAGTATACAAAATCTCCTCTAATCATATTTAGCCAAGTTGGTAGCTATTGTGCCAAAAAGTCAAAACCCTATGTCAACTTTTGTCTTGCTAGGATTGGTTGATTTTTTTCCTCATTTCTCTCTTTATTTCTTTTCCATTTTTCTTGGCCTATTTCTTTCTTTTTCCTTCAAGTTGGCCGGCCACTCTTTCTCTCTTTCTTCTCTCTTTTGCTTTCATTTTCTTGAAGCTTTTCTCTTCACTTTGGTCATCTCCTTCCATTGAAAGTGAGCTTATCTTCTCACTAAGCAAAGATTCTAGACTTATTTGAGGTATTTACCATGAACTTTTGTTATTTTTCCAAGGTTATAAGTTGTAGTTGTGTAAGTTTTATAATCAAGTTCTTGTTGTTAAGCATGAATAATTAGGCCATGATTATGAAGTTTTATTCCATGTTATGATGTTTATTGGCTTGAATGACTTGTAGTTAGTGTTTAAATCTTGAAATAACAAGTATTGATTATTGATTGGTTGAAGAACCTTGGTATGGTTCAAGTGATTTGATGGAGAATTTGAGTGAAATTGGGATTGATTAAGACATAGAAGTTATAGAACTAGTTGAATTGGGTTAGTTGGTTGATTTTCCTTGCAGGTAAAAATTTTGGGTTAGTCCGATTTTAGGGGAGATGCTGCCGAAATTTCGGTAGAATTTAAAGAGCAAAAATTAGATAAGGTGAGATTTAACCTAGGATATGCAGAAATTTAAGGAATTTGATGTGCAGAAAATTTCAAGAGCATGATCTATTAGTGAATTAATTTTCCTAGAACAAGAAAACCCTAAATCTAAAACCCTAAACCCTAGGTTCAAAACCCTAAACCCTAAAACCCTAAAACCTAAACCCTAGAAATAATTGGGTTATTTCTTGTAATTTTTCTTACTAATTTACTTAGAGTTTTAATTAGGTTTTCACTAGGTTATTTCTTTTGAATTCCAGGACCCGAGAGTGATTCACGTCCTTATTACGAGATTTTCTCCTAGTTACTTCAGGTGAGTGTTTCTATGTGTGCATGATGCATGAAATGCTATGTTATACTTGTAAATGTTATTTAATGAAATGTGTTACTTGAGGAAAGATGTGTACTTTATCGCATCTATTCCGCAATGTGTTACATGCTTTCATATCCAATGTGTTATTTGTGCTTGAGACTTCCGTGACTAACTTCACCGTTACTTCACGGTTAGTCAATCCGGTCGTGATTAGGAGGGTATAAGGTGCTGGGTGTTTTAGGGCGTGTTGTTCTTTCCTATCTGGGTTGAATTCCTCTAAGAGGCCAACTCTGGATTGAACTTTCTTGCTTGTTGGCCCTCCAAGGTTGAGATTACTCCCTGGATGTGGTAGCCTGTATGGAGGTTATAAGGTGTATGGTGGTTAGGGTACTTGCTTGTTAATACTGATATGATCATTGGCGAGGACCTGAGCTATTATCTCGGTCCCAACGCCATTGTTACATGTTTCAGTACTTGCTACTTCTGCGGTTGAGCTTGCTCCCGTAATTGAGCCTTGTATCCGCCATTGACTACTTGTTAATTAACTTGTTTACACACTGTTTATTTAACTCGTTAATTAATTTCATTAAATAAAATAATGGGTTACTGGTATGTTTGTATGACTTGAGCACTCACTGGGCTATTATAGCTCATCCCCTTTTATTTGTTTTCTTTAACCAGGCTTCTTGTACTACTAAAGCTGGAAAAGCGGATTTTTGGATATATTATATGTTTTTTTTATATATTTTGATAGCCAAATTGTTTAGGCTATTATTGTAAATATTATGTATATTTTGGGATGTAAAACCTCTTAGTGGTACTTGTTCTTTTAAGTTGAATTATATGAAAATATTTTGGGTTATGTATGTTTGGATTTATTGAGTGAGTGCGTGATTTGAGTCCTGGCGAGAGCCAGGCAAGTAGTCCGCTAACCCCTTTGGTGCGCCTTTAGGTAAGGTGGGGCTGTCACAGTGGTCGAGCTCTGGGAGTGACAAATGGCCGGTTCCTTTGTTGCCTCAACTCGGCTTCCTCACGTTTGATGTCTTGCTCCGCATCCAAGCAAGCTTCATACATTTGATCACAAATGGCATTGAAGTTCCTGGAGATTTTGAACTGGATTCTTCCATTGAGCCCATCTTTTTTAAAGGAGACCATCTTCATCCTCTTATTTGCCATCATGGAGGGGACGAATCGTTCGAGAGAAAGGAAGGTGGTGTAGTAATCCCCAACCGATATCGTTCCTTGCTTGAGGTTGTTGAAAGTTTGAATTTTCTAGATATGGATAGCCGATGGAAAATAATGCTTGGGAAAAATCTCTTTGAAATCCTCCCACGTCAAGGTATGGCTCGAAGACGCCAAAGTGAGAGCCATACCATCCCACCACTTCTCGGCCTCGCCGACCAAGAACGAAGTCCCCACTTGAGGTTGTACGTGATCCAGCACTTGCATGGTCTAGAATTTCTTCTCAACTTCCAATATCCATCGCTTCGCAACATCCGGGTTTGAGCCCTTGTCAAAAGTAGGAACATTGACCTTACTCAGTTCCTTGAAATGATACCAAACGCTATTCCGGTCTTCATCTTGATCGCTCGAACTGGCTCCGTGATATGATCCAAGGAGCTAACATATGTATATTGGACCAAGATGAGCTTGAAAAGGAGACGTTCAAGGATGGATCAATTCTACATGTTTGCTGCTTGATGGTTTTACATGATTTTGAGCTTATCTACAAGCTTGAAGTTCACTTTAGTCAAGCTCGCAAATTGGGCCAAGGATTAGAGTATTGGCTATGGATCAAGTTCACTTACAAAGAAGGCTCAAAGTGGGTGGAACAAGCTGCCCTTGCTTGTGGATTAACAAGTGTTGCGGGCTGGAGTTGCTACGTGGACGACTTTGAAGTGTGGAACCTTCTGACCGAACCCGGCCATGAACCCGCTGCCGCGTATAGTGCCGCAGGGTACCATCAGAAGGCTCGTTCGTGAAGTGTTTGAAGTGCCAAACTTTCTGACCGAACCCGCGCCCCGTACCCGCGCCGCGGATAGATGCCGCGGGTACGATCAGAAAGTCCGTTTTAGTTGTTTTATGTAATTTTTTGAGTTGTAATCTTTAGTAGTCGAGTATTAGGTTACAACTAGGGTAAAGTACTTTCTTGGTTTATGTCTTTGTGCCGCCCTATATAAGGGTTTCTTGTGAACAACATTAGGGGACAACGTTTGATGATATTTTTGAGTGAATTCTCTTCAGAGTTTTCTTGGTTCTTTGGTGATTGAGAACCGCCATAGGTCTTATCAAGCTTTGCTTGTGGCGATCAGTCCAATCTCGCTTAGAGTTTTCTTTCGGTTTTGTTCAAGTTCTTTAGAGAATTAGGTTGAACGATTGAACGCGCTCAATTCGGTTCATCTTGGTTTTCCTAGGATCGAGGGCATCTTCAAGGGGAAAAGTTCGAGCAACCTACTCCACGTCAAGGGTTCTTGGAAGATCCATCCAAGGGGTCTTGAGTTCAACGAGTAGTAAGCCTAAAATCCAAGGGTCTTGGTAGTCTTCCGTACGCGTGCGCTCATCAATTGGTATCAGAGCCAAACTTCTTGGATTTCTAGGTTCTATCAATCCGTTTGTTCCTTTGGAATTGCGGATATATCCCTTTTGTTTGTTGTTTCGTGATATTAAGGCAAGAGCTTCGTGCCTAGCCCTAATATTTTGTTTGTTTCCTGCTGTCTTTTTCTTTTCAAATTGTGTTTGCCTTCGTTGAGTTTTGTTTCTGTCCGTCTTTAACATTCTTAAAATTTCAGCCTTTGGTTTTCGTTGTTTCCTTATTAAATTCGTGCTTTAGGGTTTGTTTAGAGTCGTTCTTGGTTGCTTCTCAATCAAGAATTCTAGAGTTGTGTGGTATTTTGTATTTCTTGACTGTTTTTATTGTTTTCTTGGAATTCTTGTGCAAAAATCTTTCAAAAAGAATCAGTTTCTTGGACTTGCCATCCTAGGGTTGAAGATTCTTGGAGAAGAAAAAAAAAAAGTCGCGTCACTGTTTATGGTACTGTAGCATCACTGTTCACGGCGGCTACTGTTCACTGCCTAGGGTTTACTGTTCACGGCGGATACTGTTCAGCGAAAATCACTGTTCATTCGGTGAATTTTACTTGTTTGTTTGAGTTTTGTGGGTCATCTGGGTTTTGAATTTAAAAAAAAAAAGTCTTGCACAAAGAAAAGTCGTGCAACACAAAAGAAAGTGAAAGAGGCGTGCAAGGTGACAAAAGCCAAGCACACGAACTAAACCAATTAAATTGAAATATATTTGGCTGGAATACTGTCCTTGTGCAACCGAGTAGATCTTTTGAAACAAACAAATCATTGGACAGAGAACAACGCTACGTACGAAAGTTTAATTGACCAGATTCTACTCTTCTTGTTCTTGGTGTTTTGTTGGAGTATTGTTTTTGCATAAAGTTGGCTATTTTTCTTCCAAAGAACATTAAAAATCAAGAAACATCACACAATTATACCACACATTAGGGTGTCTATATTGTGTCTGTTCTTGATTCTTGGTCATTCTTTGTTACTCTCTTGAACAAAACACTCTAAGCATACTTATTCTTGACCTCTACATTTACTCTCACAGATTGGTGTTGCTATAAGCCTTGGTAAGATTGAGTGAGCTGGTTCTTCTCTAAAGGGCCAACAAGAAAATTCATTGAGTGGAAAAAGGCTTAGTGTGAGCTACAAGGAGGGTAAAAGCCAACAAATTTGAGAGAAGCGAGTGCAAACACTAAGGGAGTGTTTCACATATTCTTGTCTATTTTCTTTGTTATTTTTAACTATTTTTCTTGCAGGTTTTTAAGGCATAATGGCGACTCCACAAGAGGGAATAATGATCTTAAATTAGCTTAGGGAAGCCATTGTTGGTGATTTTGAGAGAAAGATGCCTATTATGAGAGATGAGATCTATGAGGAGATGTCTCCATTGGAGGGAGGAAGTAATGATGAGGAAGCTCCTTGGGGAGGTGACCATGGAGGGGTTCTATTGACTAGAAGAGCACTTAGTGTTGCACCTATGGAGGATGAGGAGAACATTCAAAGAGATCATATCTTCCACACTAGGTGTACCGTGCAAAACAAGGTATGTAGCATGATTATTGATAGTGGTTCATGTGCTAATGTTGCTTCTACTTTGTTTGTAGATAAATTGGGGCTTGAAACAAAGAGACATCCCAAGCCATATACATTGCATTGGTTAGCTGAAACTGGAGACATGAAGGTGACCAAGCAAGTGTTGGTGCCATTCTCCATCAACAAGTACAAGGATGAAGTATGGTGTGATGTGGTTCCTATGCAAGCATGCCATATTCTTCTTGGGCGTCCATGGCAATTCGATAGGAGGGTGACCTATGATGGCTTTAAAAATAGGTACTCTTTCATGTGGAATGGACGAAAGGTGACTTTGGGTTCTATTGCACCATCTGAAGCACATGCTGATCAAGTGAGGATTGCAAGAGAATTCAAAGCAAGGGAGGAACAAAGTCAGCTAGCAAGTGGTGAATCATCAAAAGAAGGATTAGTAAATCGTGTGGAGCACCAAAGAATGGAACGTATGGATGATGGTTCCAATAAAAAGTCATGAACCAACCTTGAAGGGATGCAAATTGGCGGATCCAAAGAGAGAAAAGTGGCCATCCAAGATAGTGAGAAGAGAGAAAAGAGCAAGAGTGTTATGCTTCTAACTCTTATGTCCATGTACTCCAAAGAAGAAGTGTATTTTGCTAACTCTCTTAACCATTCTTTTCCAAGTGTTTTTGTGGTGTTATTACAGGCTAATGCTCAAGAAAAAATGCCACATATTTGTTGTCCTAGTGTTCAGATTCCTTCAATGAGCAAAAAGCATCAAATCGTGGAGAAGGAATTACAACATTGTTCAAGCGCAAGTTCAAATAGTTTGATGAATCCAACTAATTTGTGGCATAAGTTTTTATATTTTAATAGCTTTAAATTGCATCTTAATTCTATCTTATGTGTTTATTCTATTAGGGTAGGTAGTTATGTTTTGCATCTAAGTTGTTTAGCTTCATCTAAGTGCAATCTGTCTTAGAAGTTCTCCTATGTTTTTGCATCAATGTTTGGACGAATTTCAACATGTTTTATGTGATTTTCCATGCCATAATTACTTGTATTAGGGATCTTGTATTTGTTTATACATGCTGCCATATACGTTTTGGTGATTTAGTTTTTGATAATATTTCAGATTCTTGAGTCTATATTGCATTATGTAAGTCATTTTGTTGTTCTAGTTAGTGGTAATGTTTATGTTTTGTTTTGTTCTTATACACGAATTATAGGGAGTCATATCAATGATTTTCAATGTGTTTATCCTAAGTGTTTAACTTTTAAAATTCATTTTTGTCATAGGTTAGTATATTTAAAGTGTTCTAGTGTTATAGTTTGTGATCATGTTCATGTGTTTTTGTTACATCGTTTGAATTATTCTAGTGAGTTGAATGATGATAGTTTCCATGTTCTAGGGTTTGGTTTGCATAGTTCATTCATAATTATTGCATGTCATCTTTATGATTCACGTTTTCTACACTTACTTGTTATTAGTAGTTTCTACTTAGATTCTGGTCATATGTCTTTATTTGATCATGATTTCTATCATTGTTAGTGAGTGTTATTTTGAGTCCATTCTTAGATATATAGATGCTAAACCTCATGTTTTTCTTGTTGATCATTCATATATGTTAATTCTTTTTCATGTTTTTAAGGACATTTTTCATCTAGACATGTTTATTCTTCTTAAGTTAGAATTTGGTCTTGCACCTATGAATTGTGTTCATAGTTGCATTAAGCTGCTCATTTTATATTTATCACTTGAGTTAGTTATGAGCTTGCTTAATATTTGTGATTGTTTCTCTATCAATCCTTTAGTTACTAATGGTAGTTTATATGAACTCGCAGATTCGAGGACGAATCTTTTCGAGGAAGGAGGGATTGATATGATCCAAGGAGCTAACATATGTATATTGGACCAAGATGAGCTTGAAAAGGAGACGTTCAAGGATGGATCAATTCTACATGTTTGCTGCTTGATGGTTTTACATGATTTTGAGCTTATCTACAAGCTTGAAGTTCACTTTAGTCAAGCTCGCAAATTGGGCCAAGGATTAGAGTATTGGCTATGGATCAAGTTCACTTACAAAGAAGGCTCAAAGTGGGTGGAACAAGCTGCCCTTGCTTGTGGATTAACAAGTGTTGCGGGCTAGAGTTGCTACGTGGACGACTTTGAAGTGTGGAACCTTCTGACCGAACCCGCGCCATGAACCCGCGCCGCGTATAGGTGCCGCGGGTACCATCAGAAGGCTCGTTCGTGAAAGTGTTTGAAGTGCCAAACTTTCTGACCGAACCCGTGCCCCGTACCCGCGCCGCGGATAGGTGCCGCGGGTACGATCAGAAAGTCCATTTTAGTTGTTTTATGTAATTTTTGAGTTGTAATCTTTAGTAGTCGAGTATTAGGTTACAACTAGGGTAAAGTACTTTCTTGGTTTATGTCTTTGTGCCGCCCTATATAAGGGTTTCTTGTGAACAACATTAGGGGACAACAGTTTGATGATATTTTGAGTGAATTCTCTTCAGAATTTTCTTGGTTCTTTGGTGATTGAGAACCACCATAGGTCTTATCAAGCTTTGCTTGTGGCGACCGTCCAATCTCGCTTAGAGTTTCTTTTCAGTTTTGTTCAAGTTCTTTAGAGAATTAGGTTGAACGATTGAACGCGCTCAATTCGGTTCATCTTGGTTTTCCTAGGATCGAGGGCATCTTCAAGGGGAAAAGTTCGAGCAACCTACTCCACGTCAAGGGTTCTTGGAAGATCCATCCAAGGGGTCTTGAGTTCAACGAGTAGTAAGCCTAAAATCTAAGGGTCTTGGTAGTCTTCCGTACGCGCGATCTCATCACTCCGTGTTGAGGCTGGGGTTGTTGTTGAAACTGTTGTAATCCTTAAAGGACCTAATAGGCTACAGCAAGGGTAGTCGGGTCTAATTGGGGAATCGTAGGATTTGGATTCTTCGATCTTACCGGAGGATCAACTTGAGGAATCTCCTCCGTCCTCGGTCTTCGAGTAAGGCAGCGTGCGTCCACTATAAAGCTTCCAAGAGGAACATTCATTTCCTCTTCCTCTTCTTCATCGTCCGATCCAAGGTCCTCAACCGAGATGTTGACGTCGTCCACTACTCTTTTGCTATTGCCCTTCTCGGGGATGCCTACTCTCGATCTCTTCCTAGGTAGCATTCTGTAAAACTAGATACATAAGTATCATGTTGTCCTAGGTACCATCTATTAAAACTACACATAATGACTACAAACCCAAATAAAACAATAAAACTGATTTAGGCATTAACATTCACCAATCATTCACACTTAAAGCGTTACAGACAAAATTTAAGCCTAAGCTCTGATACCACTAAAGATGTCAGACCCCATACTCGGAGTAAAATACCCGCCATGCCAAGACCACGCTATGACATAAGGCTAGTGAAACAAAACTTAAAATGCTCAAAACAACCATTTCATTGAACTTGACTCAAATACAAAATTATGTGCTACATTACAAAGATAAACCTCAAAACAAAATAAAAGTTCATCTTATATACTTCCATTAGGATCACAAAAATACTCTAAGTGGAAGATTCTATACAAAAATAAATAATAGGAAATCTTTGCTAAGTATCACATCCTATCTCTAAAAGCTAATACCACGAATCAGTCCAATCTTCTTCTACAAAAACATCGTCCTCTGCACGAAACAATTAATGGGGTGAGCGAAATAAATCACTCAGTAAGTGGTATAAGTACTCCCTGTGACTTAAGAGTGTTACCATACTTATACATTTCATAAACAAAGTCATTACCGAATAGGGATACAAAATAATAATATGGCCAAGCATTCTTTAATCAAAACATATATTTCCCAAACGAATAAATGAGTTCTATCAAAGGGTTCAATTTGACCCTAGAAATCTTGTTGTTAACTATTACCGGTTAATACGGTTCCGAAACCAACTATAACCAGTTGCTACGGACCCCAAAACTAACTTTAACCAGTTAGTACGGTCCCAAAGGCATCAAGCATACAATTAAGGAACTAGTCCCTGTCAAAGGAGTGCCACATTCAAGAACTCAATTCATTCATTCATCAAAATATTCATTAGTGTAGGCCACATCATCATCTTTATAATCAAAATGCAATTAACCACACTTAAGCCATACATTTATATAGCAAATAATCCTTTAAAACATTTATCATTTCATAAAACTCATTTTCAAAAGATCAAAGAGTACAAACACCACTTACCTCGATCCGAGTTAACTAAGATAGTTCGAGTAGGTATGATCGACGTCCTCACCTAAAACACAAGAATAAACACTAAATTAATCACTACATCTATTAAGAAAATCATATACGAAACTTAATCCTTAGAGCTAGACGAAAACGGAACAAGAATGCTCTACTGTTGGTGATCCGCGGGTGGAGCACACCTAGCCGCATCCGCAGATCCCACAACTAGTCCTGTAGATCACTCTAGAGAGTTGATCTGCGGGCTACCCCTGGCCAGTTGTGGTCGCAGCTGGCCTAGGTCAAGCCCGCGGCTCTGTGGACAGAAGGGTAGATGCGAACAGGCTCCTATGAGCCGCGGTAGCGTCTCAGCCTAGCTGCCCGCGGCTCACTCATAGAGAGTTGTCGCAGGTAACTCTCCTCGAGTCGCGGTCACGGCTCGACAACCTCACCCGCAGCTCACTCACAGAAAGTTGACGCGGGTGAGAGCCAAGCCACTCCTGGCCATGGCTCGCTTCACCAAACGTGCGTCTCACCTACGAAAAACCTACAAAATCACCCCCAAATACTCCAAACTTCCCACACACCACAAATATCTCATTTTCCAGATTTCAATCATCACTACAAGCTGTAATCAATCTTTTATGCACCAAACCTTCACACAAGCATCATATAAACACATAGCCTCCAATTTCTCACTAATCACCAAACAAGATTCCTAATTAATCCCCCAACATACATAATCATCACATACTACACATTCTCTAAAACATACCACACCCAAGCTTCCTATCTATAGACCCAAAACACAATCACTACCTCTAATTAAGAATCTGGTAGGAGGAATGAATAATTACCTTGAGTTGAAGATAAAGAAACCCTTCCTGAGCTCTCCTCACTTAATTGTCCTTGCAATTCTACACCTCCACCTCCTTCTTCAAGAAATGGTGGGAATTAGGAAGATGGAATGAGTGAAAGTTGGAAAGAAAGAGGGAGGGGAAATTGAAATGAAATGAAATGAAAGAGAAGAAATAAGCCCTAATTCAATTGGGATATAGATTTCTAAAAATTACAACTAAGGCCCTCAACAATTAACTAATCATCTACCATGCATTATACATTGGGAATCTTATAAATAGGTCCCTAATAAGGGCCTTGGTGTTACATGGATAATTAAGTATAATGCTGGGAACTCCATTTCCAAGGATGCGACTCGAGTTTTTGCTTCTTCAGCTTTGCAAACTAAGGCTCTGGCGTGTCTAATGGGAATCAAGATGACAACTGCTTTTGGTTTAAATTCCATATTAGCATGCACTGATTGTTTATCCATTCTAATGCAGATTTTGAATCCTCAATCAGCACCAGTTGAAGCCCGTCCTATTTTGTAGGATATCTTAGCTTTAATGACTAGATTTCAATTTGTATTTATACACAAAGTATCTACGTTTGAAGTGATAGAAGCTCATGTATTAGCTACTCAGTTATGTACAACATAATTTAATTAATGTATTTATATTTTGGATGAAAAAAAAGAGTTGAAGTAATTACTATAAACTATGGAGGATAATTTTGTCAAAATGTAAATGTCAAAGTCATTAATAAAAAGAATCACATTCTTTTTTATGATATTTGAATTTTTTTAAAAAGCTGAAAAGTAATTTCCACTTGACATTTACATAGTTTTTCAAAATTTTGCTAAATAAATTAGCAAACATTCATTAATTTGAGGATCAAAATTATACTTATCAAAACTGAAAAGTTTGAGGATCAAAATTAGATTTTGCCAGTTTAAAGAAGCAAACGAATCTGTACACTAATTTAGATAAACATACGTATAACTCATTGAGCATAAATGAGAAAGGATACTAATTTGCTATGGTAAATTTATATATTAATAACCAAGAGGATGCCTTTTTCATGGTATGTTGACTCTCGGGTTAGCCAAGAAAGTTCTATTTAGTGCGTGTGAATCCTACCAATTTTCATCCCTAAGCACATTTATTTGCATTACCAATATAATAATTGAGATCTCCATATGGAATCTCGAACGTATTCTGCTGATTGTTGATACATACCGTGAAATCAGAATTTTTGATATCATGATGGGAATTAAGAAACTGAATTTACAATAGGTGCTTTAGGAGAAATATCAAACAACAATTTTAAACAAAATTTATTGTATGTTTTATTCATAAGAAAGTAATAGCAAAGTACAATTCAATCTCGTGTTGTGATGGACATAATTCAAATTATTTAATGTAACAGCCTCACTCAAAAGAGCTTTAAAGAAACAAGCCTGAAAGCCAATTTTAATCACGAAATAATATGCAGCGTAGGGAGTGGCATCACTTAGTTGTAAGCATCAGGATTTGCAAGAAGGTAAGCCTCAACAGCCTTGAACATGGCCACGGCCTTTTCTTTGCCTGCCTTAATTTTTTCTTTTCCACCCTCAATTTGTTCTTCTGTAAGCTGGATATCACCCTTCATGTGATAGGTGCTGCTAGTTTTGCAGATTGACCCTCCATCAGCAGAGGCTTCAATTTTGATAACATAACAGACTTTCTCTATCACATCCTTTAATGCATCACCTTCAATTACGGTATAACTGTAAGTGAAGTTATCTTTGTCAAGTCCATCAACTCTGTGTTTAGCACTCTTATATTGGCTACCTAAAATCGAAGCAAAAAGAAACTGTTAGGTTTTATACAAAATAAATGTCCAAAAAGATAATTAACGTCGGCCGAAAATGAAAGAATAATGAATGGTTTGAAAAAAGTATAAAAATAATCAGGTGATCCACGATTAGAATTAACCTTCGCCAAAAGTAACTAACTTAATAGATCCCACTCCTCCATCTCCTTCAAGGATTTCAACACTCTTAATTGCCTGGGGTAAGACCTTGCAAAAGAGATTGTCATCAAGGATGAAGGCTTTGAACAATCTTGCCGGAGGGATTGAGGAAGTGACCTCATGATCATAAGTGACAGGGGCCATGATGCCTGATGCCTTGATTTGGTAATAGGGATGGAAAAGTAATGAGAAAAGAAAGATTTCAGTAATTCCTAAAGAAGTTGATGATGCAAACCGAGGATGATAGAACGTACTTATAGACTGAAACTTCTTGTGGGAATCGAAGTGAAAAATACTCGTTGTGTTTCATAGTCAGTTTTGGCGTGCGATAAAAAGTCTGGTATTAGAAGGCTTCTGATGTTGACTTTTAGAAATCTGTTTGGGGACGGTGACGGCAATGACTTAATAAGTTTTTTTTTTTTTGACAATTATGACTTAATAAGTTTGAAGATGTCACGTAACATTTGCCTGATAATTTTCTCCCTGCATTTCGCATCGCAACCGCATGTATCTGTCAAATTTCACCATTGCAAATTCAATATTTATTTTTCATTTTTTTTCTCCCTAAAGCTTCTAACAATAATAGTAGTGTCAAATACGCTGTCACCATCATACTTAATGTTATATACGTTGTTATCTCTGAATTAATACTAGCCTAACATAATTTAAAAAGAGTCCTATATTATTCTAAAACTAACTAAAAAAGTACTCATCTAAATTAATATTAATTTAATTAATTTTGAAAGAACTCTATTTATCCTAACTTACTAAAAAAATATAAAATGGTTCTTGACAAATAAAAAGTTAGCTGTAATTTTCCTTAACAAACAAAAAGTTAGAGTTGCCACTATTTTCTTAATCTAATTAAAATTTTAAATCCTAAAAATATAAACCCTACACTCTGAACTCTAAACCCTAAATCTTTAATCTTAAACCTTAATTCAAAAGGAAATATAAAATTAGTAATAAAAATGTCAGCAACAGGTTTTTTTCCTATGGTTTATGATGCAATAAAAAAACTAAATACAAACAAATAGATACTTATGTAAGAAACCTATAGTATAAGTTACAGATTAGATAAGGATAAAAATTTGCAGTTGATAATAACTCTTATATGGTTACAATCTGCCTGCAACTAAAAATCTAGTTATAATATTTTACTATATTATTTTCCAAGCTTCTAAATATTGGCAGATTACACCTAGAACTTTTTATTTGGAAACAATGCGTCTTAATCAATTTGTCATAAAGTACTATAATCTGAACCACTATAAGGGTAGTATGTGAATGACGGTGCATACACCCACCACGTCATTCTTCCTTCTCATTGTTAATAATTGACGCTAGTCCGTCATAATCCAACGACTTCCTGTAGAGTTGCCGGCGACGAATGCTTGCCATCCATTGCGTGCTGTTACACATTCACTACTAAAGGTTCATCAATTTAAAGAATCCATAATAGATTGGAACGACTTAGGATGATTGAGTGTGAAAGGGAGAAGTTGAGAGCGTGAGGGTGGAAGATTGTAAATGAAGCGAAGGAAATAGATCGGAAGACCGAAAAGAAGAGTTAGCGGCCCTAAAATGATACTCATGTTTCCGGCCAATTCTTATACAGCCTAATTTAACTACTTAAATTAGGTGTAGGTTAGGTTGGGATATTTTCAAAAGAAGCAAAAGTCCCATATCATGCAAATATTGTGAGCTTAGTGTGTAATTAAGGTTCATTGACTCCTTCTCCAGTTAAGAATTGCCTGAACGGAATAAATTAGTGAGTCTTACCTTAAATTTTTTCTTTCCCTACTCCCTTAATCCTTGGGTTATTTTCAAAAGAAACAAAAGTCCCACATCTGACAAAGATAGTGAGCTTAAGTCCCACATCTAGCAAAGATAGTGAGCTTAGTGTGTATTTAAGATCCATTTCAAAAGAAACAAAAGTTTCACATCGGGCAAAGATAGTGAGCTCAGTGTGTACTTAAGGTTCAATGACTCCTTCCCCAGTCAACAATTGCCTGTCTGGATATACTAAATTAGTGAGTCCTACCTTAAGTTTTCCTTTCCCCTACTCCCTTAGCCCTTTGGATTATTTAAAAAAAAACCCTTGGATAAAATACCAGTAAGATAGGTGTAGGTCTCTGAAATTAATGCCCATTTCATGATGATCTATGTCAGAAATATCTATTTGAGTCTTTTAATCGGGAAAATATTTAGGTCGATACAAAATTTCACAGACTCGTAGATCCAATGGTGGAGATTGAGTCACCAGAATTCAGGAGCTTTCTAAACCTCAGTAGTTCAATCTCTACCATTAGATCCACGGGTAAAACCTATGAACCCGATCCACCTAAATATTTTCCTTTTAACAGGATAAGACGCACAATCAGACTTCCATATCCATATGCACAGCCGACGGTCCTATTCACTCCTAATGAAAGTCAATATAGATGGGCATTCTGAGATGGCAGGCTGACTTGTTTAAACAAAGTGCACTTTGACTGCGGTCCCCATTCTAGAATACTTGAACTGGTGCCATTATTTATGAATTATTGCAACGTTTGTCTATTGCAAAGTTTTTTTAACTAAAAAGATCATCAATAAAATATAGAAGAAACTACGCTACGTTCTCTTTTGCCAGCTACGTATTGTAATTTAATAGTTTTCACCATAATTGATCCAATGAAACATTAAAAGAAAACATTTTGTGTCATCCGTTGTGTTTGTAGAACATTTGCTCAATCTTTTGCAAACATAATGGATTCAACGCTATCGTGATTTCTTGTATCAATATGGGAATTGTGAAAATTAAATTTGTAAGATAATAATAGAGATAATTTCACATACCTCCCCTAAAGTTTGCCATAATTACATTGATCTTCACTCAAGTTTTGAAAATCACATTTACACCCCCTGTGTTTATATTTTTCATAACAAAATAAGTCCATCTTGATAATGCAACTCAAAAACACCAATCAAACGCTTTAAAATATGCTTAATTATTTTTAAAAATATAAATAAATCTTAAAAATTAATTAATCAGTCAAAAAAATGTCAAATGACTTATATTCTTACATCAAATTTTAAATTGCCACCAAATATTACTTCTTCAAAACTCAGTTATTTGACTAATCTAAATAAAATTTACTTTATCTATTAAAATTTTACAAAAAAATATATTAATAAGAAAGAGATGACTAATTTAAAAGCAATTCAGGATATTTTAAGGGATTTAATTGGTGTTCTTTGGTTATATTATCAAAATGGACTTGTTTTATTATGAAAAATATAAACACAAGGGTTGTAAGTGTAATTTTTAAAATTTGAGGGGGGATGAGTGTAATTATGGCAAATCTCAAGAGAGGTATGTGAATTCTCCCATAATAATAACGATACGAAGAGGAAACATAAATTTTGATTACTTTAACCATGGAACATACAGATATATAAAAAGGTAGATTTATGGGGAGTTCATAGAAAGTATATCCCTCAGGATATTGTTCTATACATCAAGTCATAGGAGATTGCTTGGAGATGAATTATCAACTACCAAAGCCTCCACAAGCTTCGAACATCCAACAGTATCCATCTGTACAAGACTTTTCAGAATCACTAAGATCTTTTTTCGGTGCTAGCTCCATTAAGATTGAATAAATAATAGATGGAGAAAGAAAACCAAAAATTTTCCTAACCATGGTTTTCTCCAAAACCATGAGAGGAAGATAGAGGAGAGAGAAAAATTAGACGTTTTTTTTCTCTCTCTAAAAATCAAATTTGAAACTTTTTTGTTTCCTCATATAACTCTTGGTGTTATCTTATAGTGATTGTTCTCAATAGCTAAAGATTGGTGATATTTGTAACTTATTAGACATAGCATAGAGGGAAGTGCAAAGTCCAATCCTTTAATGAAATTCACTACTTGTCTTCTAAAACATAGACTAATTGCAATAAGCATCTATAGTTAACTTATCTTATTAGTTTATATGTAAAAATTATAGTTCATAATTAATTAATTAAGAGTTACATAAATTAGATATTTTAATTGATCATTAATTAAATTAATTTATTAATTCATACTTATAGGTCAAGATTGGTATCTAGTAATTTGTCATAACCACCCAATTGAATAAGGAAAGTCCAGTGTTTAATATTCACCATTGTTGACATGTAATGATATCATCTCATCGCCCTATATCTCTAATGACTTTAGGCTTATGAATTTAGTGCCAACTCCTCTACGACTGATTATATATTCATTGCTCCTAAAACATAACACCATTTAAGCTTGAGACACTCTCAAATATATTTCTACTTCTGCAAAAGATTTATTGAGTTATATTTTTTAACTAGTGGCCGGATGGGATATACTATTTTACTATTATGAGTGGTGAATCCACTATTTATTATTTACCATCCTTGCATGATTCATACTACACCCAATATCTACCCTATGACTAACTAAATAAAAGCAACGAGGCATGTGGTCAAAGTATAGTAATCCAGTAGTCTGGACTCGCTTTCTATCTATTTTAGTCTTTCTATTTTAGTTTATGCAGCATTTATTTTGTCCAGCAACTTGGACTCATTTTCTGTCTATTTTAGTCTGGCAGCCCAAACTCCGAATTTTAATTTGTCAAGTATTTATTTAGTCCAGCAGCCTGGACTTGGTTTCTACCTATTTTAGTCTGGCAGCCCAAACGCTACATTTTAGTTTTTCCAGTATTTATTTTGTCTAGCATCCTGGATCAGCTTTCTAGCTATTTTAGTTTGGCAGTCCAGACTCTGCATTTTAGTTTATCCAACATTTTATTTTGTCTAGCAATTTGGATGCGCTTTCTATCTATTTTAGTTAGGCAGCCAAATTCTACATTTCAGTTTATCTAGTATTCATTTTGTCCAACAGTCTAGACTCGCTTTCTGTATATTTTAGCTAGCAGCCTAGAGTCTGCATTTTAGTTTGTCTAGCATTTATTTTGTCTAGCAGCCTGGACCCATTTTCTACCTATTTTAGTCTGGTAGACAAAGCTCTGTATTTTAGTTTATCCAATATTTATTTTGCCTAGCAGTTTGGACTCGCTTTCTGCCTATTTTAGTCTTGGCAACCCATACTCTACATTTTAGTTTATCTAGTGTTTGTGTTGTCTAGCAGCCTAGACCTACTTTATGTCTATTTTAGTCTGGCAGCCAAACTCTTCATTTTAGTTTATCCAGCATTTATTTTGTCTAGTAGTCTGGACTTGCTTTCTATCTATTTTAGTCTGGCAGCCCTGACACTAGCAGCCTGGACTGCTTTTTGTCTATTTTAGTCTGGCAGCCTAGACTCTGCATTTTAGTTTCTCTAGTATTCATTTTGTCTGGCAGTCTTGACTGTTTTATATCTATTTTTTAGTCTAGCAACTTAGATTCTGCATTTATTTTAGTCTGTCATTTATTTATTTCCTTTAATGTCCGCTAGCCTAGACTCTGCGTTTTTATTCATTTAAATTTTCTAGACATCTTGAGTTCACCTGTTCAAGTCTGGTAGCTCAAATTTTGCATTTCTGTATCTATTCTTTGGTTAGAAGTTTTGAGGATTAGATGCCTTTTGTGTTCATAAAGATTGTTGGCAGGTTACATTGGTTTCTTTATATTTCATTATTGGAACTACGTTTGGCCTGATTACTTTGACCTGGATACGTAAGTAGCTCCTAGGGAGCCTGAACACCTTTTCTGCGTGTTCATTTGTTAATTTCTTCGCATTTCATGGCATTTCTCATGCTATGCATGTTTAGATGTTTGTTTCATTTTGCATCTGCATTTGTTTTCACGTTCAAGTGAGTAAAAATTGAGTGTTGTCTACGTCTTTGTCTATAATCTCTACAAGATTCCCGACAAAGAGGGCAAACTGTAGATGCCAAATTTTGACATATCATTTATTTTTCTAACATTAGGGAGAGCCTTTTTCTATTTTTCGGGTCAAAATTTAGTTTTTACTTAAAAGGGACAACAATCAACAAGCTTAGGGGCAAAACGGTAATTTCAAGCATGTAAATATTTTTCATTATTTTTTGGGTTCTAAATTCATGTTTTGTACTTTTATACATATTTTTTAATTTTTCTCTTTTCTTCGAGGTCAATTGCCATTTTTTTTTGTGAATAGCACATTCAAGGGCAAAATGGTTATTTCACACTCTAAATGCTTTTTTGCCAATTTTTGAGTTCTAAATTCATTTTTTAGGTTTTTAAGCTTATTTTTAATTTTTGGCAATTTTTTCAAAGTCAATTACTATTTTTTTTTGTATATTTTGTCAGAGGCAAAATAGTCATTTCGCCTCACGAACACCTTTTCTGCCCATTTTTTGGGTCCCAAATTTATTTTTTAAACTTTAAGTCTATTTTTAATTTTTTGTATTTTTTGGGGCCAACTACTATTTTTTTTGTAAATACCGTGTTTAGGGGCAAAATGGTCATTTTGCCTCATAAACACTTTTTTTGTCCATTTTTGGATCCCAAATTTATTTTTCCGACTTGTAAGTTTGTTTCTAATTTTTGACAATTTTTTTTGGTGCCAAATGCTTTTTTTTCTCTAAGTACTGCGCTTAGGAGGCAAAACGATCATTTGGCACAAGTTTAGTTTTTGCCTGAATTTTTATTAATAAAATTTATTATTTACATTTTTTTATTTTTTTCATTTTTTGGTGTTTTTAGGAGAGAGTATGGCATTTTTTTAAAATGTGTGTCAAAAAATTATTTTTGAGAAAATTAGAATTTTGGTACTAAAAATTTAGGGTATTGACAGTTTCAGTTTCTAAAGTCTAGACAAAACCAAATTTAGTACCAAATGGTTTAATTTTTTAACATATTTAGGTCTATTGACCAATTTTATAAAAATCTTATTGGAATTTGATCGCGTGATATTCACCTGCCAGTTACAAAAATTTTTAAAAATAATTAGATTAAAGAAAAAAATTTTAATTGCCATAATTTGTAATTAAAGGCACTAATTTGAGTTCATATATGATAAATAAGTAGATAAAATTGAAAAAATCAGCAAGAATTGTGCATTCGCGTGTGTGACTTTAATTAAAAATTATAGTAATTAAAATTTTTTCTTTCATCTAATTCTTTTTGAAAATTTTTGTAACCAGTTAGTGATATCACATGACCAGATTCCGATAAGATTTTTGTAAAACTGGTCAGTAGGACTAAATATGCTAAAAAGTTGAAACATTTGGTACTACATTTACTTTTATCCAAACTTTAAAAATTGAAACTGCCAATGCCCTAAACATTTGGTACAAAAATTGTAATTTTCTCATTATTTTTTAAGGGTTAAATTTTAACTTACTTTCAAAAGAATTTTGATCTTTTATCCATTCTTGGAGGATAAGATTTGGGAAGCTTCCTAGCGGTTTCCCACGTCTTATTCCCTTACACTATAAATTTCCCATTTTATTAAAAAAAAAAAGGTTGAGAGTGATTTTTTTAGCTTTTCCTACTACACCTAGTAAACCTAAAACACATTAGTTGATCTTCAAACCTACACCTAGAACACTTAAAACACACACTAGTTGAGCTTCAAACCTATATCTAGAACACATAGAACACACTTTAGCTCACCTAGAACACTTAAAACACATACTAAATTTTGGTTCATCTTCATTCACGCACACAGGCACACACAGGCACACACACACATTCACACATAGATTCACATACACACACAGTATACATTCATTTCACATACAAATCACACACACATATTCACACCAAACGATCACAAACAACACAATCTGCACACACAATCGCACTACACACACAACACGCAGTAGTCTCACATGCACTACACACTCACACAAAGTAGATTCACAATCACTCACGCACAAATTCACACACAGCCAATCATATTTTCATACACAATAGGTTGACATACACGCGCGCACACACACAGCCAGTCATACATGCACACAATACATACACTAACCTCACACACAATACATACACTAACCTCACACACAATCGGCCCTACTTTTCCACCATTTCCCCCAATCTTGCCCATCAACAACCAATGCCAACCAAAATCACCACCCACATCCACTCAATTCTAGTTATAAACACTAGCTCAAATCATTCGAATTATCACCATAATCAATCAATATTCAAGTGACAAACCACCACCTATGTAGTTCCAATTCAGCCGCATAATCGTCCTCAAGCTCACTAAACACCATTGCACAAACTTCAACAAAAATAGCAACCCAAATAGCCCCTCAATCGTCACTTGAAAACATCGCTAGCCCAAAATTCCACCAAACCACTAGCCGTGACAACCACAGTCACAAAACCAACCCAAAAATGGTCCTCAATCAACCCCCAAAACCATCCCAATCAACCATCATAGTTCAACCAAAGCCACGTCTTACAGCTTGCAACCATGAAGCGCACCGAAGCATCAAGCATCACCTTATTTACGATCAACACCACAAACAGACCCGAAATCACCATATTCTCCACCCACCAGACAACCATCAACTTCACCACAAAGCAATCCCAAATTTCTAGTCATAAAATCGCTAATTGCCATCAACTTCATCATCACCACCACGACACAACCTCCACCACCAGTAGCGCAATCGAGTCCTATAGCAACAACCGGCCAAACTGTAGCTCCCTCTCACCAATCCCAAGCCCAACAATAGCCACACAACCACTGTCTCACAGCCATCACACGACAATCATCCCCAACCCCCAAATCACCACCACATCACCACCACAAGACAGCCCATAATTCACCTCTTCTTCATCACCAATTGTGAGCACCAACAACATTGTCGCCATCACAATCAAGCCACCATTAGCCATTATTCAACGACCTGAAATCACCGAAACATAGCATCTAAAAACAATATCCTCCACCAACAACCATCATCAGCAAAACCTCCCTCCACTAGTAGTTTCTACACATCACAGTAAAAAACCTCCAAATCAAAGCACAAAAGTAGCCCCAACTCCACCACAAACCAGCAACTCAACTATCAAGCGCCACCATCACTGGACAACCACTATCCTCGTTAGCCAAATAAACACATAGCCATAGCCGAATCATCCACCATCTAGACCCCTACAACCTCAATTTCCACCACCTCCAAACCAACAACCACCACAGCCCTAAACTTTACCACCAAAAACCCCAAAATTAATGCTTGTCACATAGTCGAATTAGCCAACACAGACAAAGAATCATTACCAAAAGCTCAGTGAAACAACCCCTTAAACCTCTAAATCCCCACCGAACTCAACACAGCCAGCCAATCGCCACTGTTTCTCCACCAGAAACAAAGTCTCGGCCAAGTACCACCATGTGCCACCACCGGTGACATCGCGAGCTCCATTGCCACCACTAAAACCACCAGCACTCGGCATCTTTTTTTTTCGGTCAGAAGGTAAAAATTCTTAAGACCTTTTATCAACTACCTTGTTTATCATTTAATCCGTGAGTTAATTGTGGTTTGATTCATTATGGGTTTGTGAGATTTTAGGGGTTTGTGAGATTTAAGAATTTTGAGTTTTAGAGGATTTGAGGCTCTTGAAGGTTGGAAGAGACCGATTGGGGTGGAAGGATTTGGGGGGTTTTGATCGATGATTTTATAAATCTAGAATTTTGAAAGAAAGTTGTTTTCTTGTCCTTTCTTGAAGAAACTGAGTTGGGGTGAGTTTCATTTTGGGTAATTTATATTTTTACTAGTTTTAATTATTTAATAAAAAGAGAGGCTAGGATTAAAGGCTCGATTAGTTATTTAGTTAGTCAATCAGAATAGATTGGATGTGTGTTGCTTGTAGGTCCTAGCTTAGGTTTAGTTCACCAGTGACCTTAAGTATAATATAATCTAACAACTATTTGACCTTTGACACAAAAAAAAAGTCAGAATAGATTGGAACTTTGGGATTTGAGAGATGATTTGGGGGAATGGGATTGGAGCTATTTGATGTTGTTAGTTAGTTACTTTCTATTTTTTTGTTTAATTTGTCCTCTTAAAGAGGTTAACTAGATTAATTTAGCTAATTAATAGAGTTTTAGTATTAGTTTAGCATTTTCATTCTGTTATCATCAAATGAATATGTATGTTGTATCCCTTGTTTATCTTGAGTATTATTAGTATGCCCTTAAAGATGCCATTTTATGCAATTAAGTCCTTCATAATTATAAATTGACCCCCCAAGTTTAGTTTATTTCAATTGAATCTCAATTAATTGCAATTAAGTTTTAGTGGTTGCTAGAATTTCTGTTTTTACCCCACACTTGTTAGAATTTATTGTTTTAATGCTCAATTTTGCTTTAATTTTCAATTTTACCCCTTGATTAGTTTGGATTTCTAATTTTACCCTTTAAACCCTTATGTTTACAATTTTGCTTTTAGCCCCCTTAGCTTGATAGAATTTATACTTTTACCCCCATAGTAGTTATATGTTTTATACTTTATTTATTTATTTTACGATACCTTGACATGTTTGTTCATTTTCTTTAGTATTAGTATTGGGTCTTAAAAGGGAGGTACTTTCACTAGTTTTTTTATTTTTCCTTACGTGCTCCTATATGTTTTCCTAATTTGTTAGTTTGTGTGTTTAGCGCTTTCGTTTATATATTTTGGAGCTATATTATTATTTGTTGAGTTTAATTTTTTGTATTACTTGGAAAGTGTAATAGATAGATACTTTTAGTATTTTTGCAAATTTTTGTATTTAGATAGTCAATGTTATAGATAGGTTGCATTTATATTATTTTAGTAAAAAAAATTTGTATTTAGATAGGCAATGTAATCAATAGTTAATATTATTCTTCCCAAGAATTTTATATTTAGATATATGGTGTAATAGATAGGTTATTTTTTATTTTTTATTATTTTCTCCTGAAATTGTAGTTAGGTCCCCCGGTGTAATAGTTAGAGTTTGTGTGCTCTTTATGTGTTTATGTGCTTATTTGTTTTATTACTTTCTTTAGGATTTTTGCATCTAGATATTATGTTTATGTGTTAGGTGCTCCTATGTGATTTATACATTTATTTACTTCTATTATGCCTTTATTTGTGTTTAATTTGTGACGTCACCATACTAGTCCCTTGCTAGTTGTGGCTTTTATCACTTCCCTGCTAGTCCAACACTAGTAGAAATTTTTAGAAAATGGATTAGTCCAACACTAGATCCTTAGGTCATTTTAGCGTTAGTTTCATCATTCACATGCTTTTTATCTCATTTCATGCACTTTTTCTCTCTTTAGGTTTTTTCCCATTTTGCATGATTTTATATTATTATTATTATTATTATTATTATTATTATTATTATTATTATTATTATTATTGTTATTATCTATTTTAAACATATGCATGATATTTACTGTAAAGGCTTGTAATTAAATTTGATTATTTGCTTGTTAAACAATTAAAGTAGAGAAATATGGTAATGTTAGTAGTTTATTAGACAAGATTAGTCATTAAATTTGACACTTAAATTTTAAATTTCAATGGTCTAATTATTTATTTAAATATTTTTTGAGGCATTATTACCATTATTAGGTATTTAGAGATAAGTGATTTTAGTGATTGAATCAATAAGATTGGTTTACACAGTTATAGCACTTGAAACCAAGATTAGAAATCATTTGTGTAAGTCATGTTTGGACATAATAATGTATGAAGTGTGTAAAATAATTAAACTAATGACATAATTAGTACAGCCTTTATAAATTTTAGTTTGATAAAAAAAAAAAAAGAAAGATGTTTAGCCTAAGTAAATTGTGGTGGAGCCAAGTTTTCTAAACCAAACTTAAGGTGGCCTTTTCCTAGGCCTTAATGAATGACTCAACTTGTGTTTTTTTTTTTAATTAATGAAAGACGACTTGAGAAGACAATAACTATCAGTAGATAAGCTAAAAAGTCAGAGAGGGATCGTCCAAAATTACGAAAGGTTAGGAAGGAAAGAAAACCCAAGGCAAAGAGAAAAGTAGAGAAAGGAACAAATATAAGAAATTGCAACGGTTGGAGAGATAATATTCCTTGAATCCTTTGAAGACATCTCTAAGTTTTTAAATCATTTTTACTGAATACTTAATGGTTTGGTTTTGAAAATCATGCCTAGAACAAGGAAGAATTGAAGTTGGCAAGCATGAACCAATAACTCACCTAAGAAAGTAACTTGAGAGTCACCTAAGTTGTAGTGGAATTTAAGCAAAATTAAAGGAGAATTTGAGCATCAAGTCTTTTAAGAAATTATTATATATTGAATCTGGTTTACCCATATATGGATATCAAGATTTGTTAAATGAGTATAGCATGAGATATAGTGAATGGAATGGACTGGGTTGAAGAAAATAATAGTGTAGGCCTGCTGAACCAGTTTTAGTCAAATAGGGATAACTTTCTATAGAAAACTCAAAACAAGCTGATTCTTGTTGTTTTAGAAATTAAATTCATAGGGATTTTCAATGGTATAAGATTCGTAAGCTAATTAGTTGTGGTTAAATACCAGAAATCTTAAGAAATGAGCTGAAATTTTGGAACTACAGTAACAAGGTTAGTGAGCAGCCAAGTTGTGGCACGATTTTGAACTTAATTTTGTTGGAATTTGAGTTGACATTCTCATAGAAGTTGTAGATTTTGAAATTTAATTTTTAGCTATATAACCCCCACTTCCTAGTTCCTGGCTGATAAACTGTAGAGCCCATACAAAGTAGCTGGAAAACCCACCCTGTGCAGACATGATTAGTGACAAACCAATTTTGGGGTTGATTTTGGACCTTCTTCTATTGAAATTTGAACTAGTGTTATGCACGAAAATTATAACTCTTGAAATCTGGTTTCTAAACATATAATTATCGCACTCAAGGGATTTGTCTATTAAAAGTTATATTGATCTAAAGTTGGTAGTTTGTTAGAACTTAAGGAAAAGGTGATGCATGTCGAACTCCTTGTTTTTGCAGGAACTTTGGATAGAGAGACCCAAGGCCATTTGCGGATTTTTTCGAGCAACTAAGCCTATCTATGAGTATTCATTAACTTATTTTGTTTTCAAAATTGTAGAATTCTCTGTTTTACCATATTTCACTTGATGATCATGTTTATGTGACTTTAGATTATCTATGGATTCGAGATCTAAAATTTGATTGTTTTCAAACATGCCTAACACGTCATTATTGTGTAATTGATATGAATTTGATCAATATTTTCACGTATGTGTTATGAACCCGAGATGTACTTTATCACACCGGGAAAATTTGCTATATCTTGGAATATACTTGTGCATGTTGTGAACCCGGTTGTCATACTGGGGAGGCTTGGGCCCTGCCTTGAGCACGTCCAGCTTTAGGTTGAGCCAGTAAAGGGCTTGGTCATCCAAATTCTGACAGTTTTGGCTTCTCGGCACTTCCTAACCTAACCTTTGAGGAGGTTTCGTAGGTTTTGAGGTGTTCAAGAGAAATGTGTGTAGACACCAAATTTTGACACATCACTTGTTTTCTAACATTAGAGGACCTCTTCCTACTATTTGGAGTCAAATCTTCATTTTTTGAGTAAAAAAGAGAAAGTTAGCAATTTGGAGGGCAGAATAGTAATTTTTTATTTTTTATTGTAAATATTTTTTATTAGTTTTGGGGGGTTTAAATTCATTTTTTGTACTTTTATGCACATTTTTAAATTTTTGTGATTTTTTTTTCAGATTTAACTGATATTCTTTGTCTATTTTGACAATACAAGAGCAAAACAGTCATTTCGTCTCCTGAATATTTTTTCCGCCATCCTTGGGTGCCAAACTCATTTTTAAGTTTTTAAGCATGTTTTTAAGTTCTTCTACCTTTTTTTTTCAGGGTGAATTGCTATTAACAAATTTATTATTTATATTTTCTTAATTTTTTCTATTTTTGTGAGAGAACATAGATATTTAATGTTTTTGTCAAGGTAAAGTTGTAATTTTGGTAATCAAGGGCGTTTTGGTCTTTTAGTCATTTCTTGGAAGATAAGTCATTTGTGCACTATAAATAGCCCATTTTTGGGATATAAAGGGGGTGGGGGAAAAAAAAAGAGCCTAGAGAGAGTTTTTAGTTTTTAGTTTCTTGGTTTTGTCTCTTACCCCAAGAACACCAAAAACACACACTTTTTCTTACATTCATCTTCCAGCCTTCACCAAGAACACCTAGAACATGCACCAGTGTATCTTCAAGCCTACACCTAGAACACCTAAAACACACTAGTACATCTTGAAAGCCTACACCTAGAACACCTAGAACACACACTAGAACTTCACATTCATCTTCAAGCCTACACCTAGAACACCAAGAACATACACTAAATCTCAAGAACATCACACACACTTCACATGCTTCTCTCCCACAAAAACTCACTTTCTCTCTCACGCACTACACACATTGCTCATAAAGCAGATCCACTCATATTCACACACTACACACACATTCACAAGGCCCTCACATACACAATCACTCACATATTTGCACACACAACCACACATTTCTCTCTCACACACTACACATACCAGTTTCACACATTTTCACACAAAGTGACACAGTCACAACACACACACCAGTCACTACCACATGCACAATCACACCCATTTCACACACAATAAAACACACCGGCACACAATCACACATAATCAGCCCCACCCATTGCACACAGAGATTTACGCATAGATTCACACGCACAATTCATGCACACAATCACACACACAATAGTTTCAAACAATCACACAGTCCCATACACACACAAACAACACAGAAATTCAAACATATAAACACAACACAATTCATACACATTCATGCACATTGACACACAAGTTCACAACAATCAAATTCACGCACACGCCTCACAGTCCAAACACAGATTTAGTCACAAATGCATCACACACATAGGTTCACTCACTTCCCAAATTCACACGCATCTTACGCACATTACACACATAACACACATACAGCTTCACCTCTAATCCACCTACTGGTATCCCTCAACTGACATCAAAACAACTAAATTACCAGCATGACTACTCCACTAAAAAACCTGCTAAATCATTCCCAATCAACCTGTAAAAAGAGCCTTCAACTAGCCCCACAATTGCCCAAAAAAATAGTCTAAATCCCACCCATAATCAGCTTCCCAAACAACTTGAATATATCTCCCCAAAATCATCTCAATTACAGCCTCCTTGCCACCCTCACCAGATTGCCCTCAATCAGCAGCATAATTTTACTAATCACAGTCACGTATCCTCTCTCTCAATCCCACCACCAAAACTCCACCAGAGTCCATTACCATTGCCCACAAACAACAATCGAACCCACAGACAACAGACCAAAACAAAACCCACACCAACTAACCACCACCACCCACATGGTCAGACGCCAATGATCACCATAACAATCACAAGAAGCAACAATTGCAAAAAAAAAAATGCTATTTGGTCACCACTGGAATCATCCAATTCCTCTGGTCCAGGTAAATTTTCTATTCCTTTCTTCCAATTTGTCCAGTTTGTCATTGATCGGTGAATTTATATTTGACTATGATTTTGGGACTTTAAGAGCTTGATTTAGAGACAATTTCAGATTTTCAGAATTAAGGGATTTGGAAAAAAAAAGATAAAGGAAAGAAGAGCAAAAACCAAAAGAGAGATTCGATTGGGAGAGAGACGGAAAGAATGAGAAGGAAAAGGAAGAAGAAAACGAAGAAGAAAGAAAATGGAGTGAAATTAGAGAGGAGAATTGGAGAAGAGAAGAAGAGTGAGAGATCAGGGGAAAGGAAAGAAAAAAATAAACGAAAGAAAGAGAGGAAAAATGAAACAGAGAATCGAAAGAGAAAATAAAGAAAAAACGGCGAGAGTGAACCAGAAATAGAGAAGGATAGGGCTGGAGAGAAATGAGAGAATATAAAGAGAGAAGATCAGAAGGGGGTGGAGAAGAGAGAAAAAGCAATGGAAAAATGGAGAAGAAGAAAATTTAGGGAGAAGAGAATGGAGAGACCAGGTGAGAGAACAAGAGGAATCGGAGAGAGGAGAAGCAAAGAGAGAATAGAGAAAGAGAGAGATTTGGGTAAGAGCCAGAGAGAAAGGGAAAAAGAAAAAGAAAGGGAGAGAGATGGAAGAAGAGAGTCGGAGAAATAGGAAAGAAGAAAACGATCTGGAGTAGGAAGAAGAAGATTTTGGGGTGATTTTGGATTTTTCTTTTGTTGTTTAAAGTTCTAGTTTTATTTTTACCTTCATTTTATTTTTTTTTATCTAGTTAATGATTCTGGTTTAATTTAAATTTAGTTTAATTGGATAAATTAAGTTAGTTAACCGAGTTTAGTTGATAAATGATGCATTCAATTTAGAGCTAGCTTTCCTAATTGTTATGTCGCAAAAACATGAATCAAGTTTTGTTTTTATTATTATAGTTATGCCCTTACAACTTTTGGTTCTATTGCATTTTGGTCCTGATGATTTCAGATTGACCCCCTTAGATTTTGTGTTCTTGCAATTAGGTCTTGCAATTTATATTTTTGCCCTACTTTTGTTGAAATTCAGTATTTTGTCCCCCCCAAGTTCCTTTAGTTTGCATTTTCCCCCTTTAGATTTATGTGAAATTTTGATTTTTGCCCCTTCATTAGTTAGATTTTTCAATTTTATCCCTTAAGCTTTAGGAAACTTTATTTTAGTCCCCTTAGTTGCTAGACTTTACATTTTACCCCAAGTTGTCAATATTTACATATTTCATACTTTATCCATTTATATTGCGATACCTTGACGTGTTTGTTCGTGTTTTAAGTACTGGTATTGGGTCTCCAAAGAGGTATACCGATCTCTCGTTATTTTTCCTTTATGTGCTCCAATGTGATTTTTATGCATTATTATTATTATTATTATTATTATTATTATTATTTGTTTCTTATTTTACATACTTTTTGTGTATTTACATATTTAAGTTGCTTAATTTTGAATTTTATTATTTTGACAAAAAATGTAATATTTTGAATTTATCCAGTCAATGTAACAGTTAGGTTGCATTTCGTATTTTTAGCAAAAACTTTGTGTTTAGATAGCAAGTGTAATAGATATGTCATTTTTACTTCTTTTTCCCCCCTAAAATTGTAACTAACCCCCCCTGTAATAGTTAAGACTTATGTCCTTTTGTATGCTTGTGTATTTATATGTTTTACCGCTTTCCCCAGAATTTTGCATCTAGATATTATGCTTACATGTTATGCGCTCCTACTTGACCTTATATGTCTTTATATGTTTATTTGCTTTTGATTCATGTTTTACTATTTAAATTCATGTTTTATCAATTTTATTATTCCGTCATAACACTAGTCCAATGCTAGTTGTGGCTTTATCATTTCCCCACTAGCCCAACGCTAGTGGGAATCTCTAGAAAGGGCTAGTCCAATGCTAGACCCTTAGGGCATTTTAGTGCTAGGTGCACTTGTGTGCACTTCATATTATCTCACACACTAATTTTTTAGGAAATTTTCATATTTGCATGATTTGTATATATTTTATTATCTATTATCAATTTTCGATAAAAATTCAGTGCATGGCATTTAGGTTGCATTTGCACTTAGAAGTTAAGTCATCTCTGTGCTCTGACTAGAAATAGTCGCCTATTCACGTAGAAAGCAGTGGTATACATGCCGTTCCTCCCTTCGTGAGTAAGAACATTCAGTCATGAGTTATTAGTCCCCCATACTTGTAATGTTGTATATCCACTTTCTTTCTTCACTTACTGTATATTATTATTTTCTTTTCTTTTTGCATCGCATTTTGCATAGACACTCGTGACTCCCTCGAGGTCTCGATTCAGGTTTCGCAATTAATGCGGTAATCCCAACCAAAACCTCGACAGAACATGCCGACCTTCCCGATACTCGCATTTAGACTTAGCATTTGCATTCATTTAGATACATCCAAACGCGATAGAACTTAAGGTTAATTTAGAAAATTTTGATTAAACCTCACAACTAGCCTCGACTAGGTAGAAAGGGCCTTAGGCACAAGCCTTTGCCTTCCCTCTCTTCAAATGTGACTCTCGGACCTTTTTCTCTCATTTTTCATAGACTGGAGTCGAAAAAGGGTTTTAAATGATTTTTCTAAAATTTTACTTTTGTTTTGTTAAACGATTTTCTCTTGTGATTTGGTACACCCTAACTCAGTTCCAAGTGGCGACTCCATTTTTTAAAATAAAACCCTTTTTTAAAAATCAGATGGCCAAAACTGTTGCACTTTTAGTCCCGACTTTAATTTCTTTTAAAATACCATTTTCCCTAAAAAATACTTTTTTATTAAAAACTCATATTTTATCACACACACACGGTTTTTCCAAAACTCTACCTTTTAAAAATAGGTCACCAGATCGGACCGCCTTTTCGGGGCGCGATAGTCAATGACCCTACTAGCACCGTGCTTTCATCAATTTTGGACGCGACAGGATTTTGGCGACTTCATTGGGGATCACTAATGAGTCCGAACACTAGGCTTAATCACTTTTTACTTCTTTAACCTTCTATTCCATTGCGTTTGGATGTTAGGATTGCATTTTTCTTTCCTCGATTTTTAGGTTTTTCTTTTGCGTCTTACACACTTCCCATCTCTCGGTATGTTTTATTTACTTTTGCTTTATCTGACCGCGCTTGCATTTGGGGAAGGGGTCAGTTACCCTTAGAGCCCAGGCATGTTACTATTACATTCCCTTCTCTCATAAGGAGCACTCCATAGGAGCATTCAATACTTTTTACCCTTTTTCTCTTTTTGGTGGTTTCCACCCACCCATCCCTTTAGGACTATGATCGATCTGCCTAGACATGTGGCCATCACATTCGTGCATGTAGCGGTGTCTAGGGGATCATTCCAACCACCGACCGGGACCTTTGGAATTGACGGATTTGTTACTTTTGGGTCCCTAAGTCTGAAGGTTCGGGAACCAAAGCCTTATCGAGTCTAGATGCATTAGTGAGCCCAACCTCATGCATCCATGTAGAATAACCCTAGGGTAGAGTCAGCCTTACCCTATCAGGTACACCAGGCACGAGAGGAGGGAATCCACCCCCTTTTACTTTTCCTATTGTGCTGTATACTACTATTTGCTTTATCAATGTGTTATGTGATATTTGTTGAATAAACTAACGCACTCTCTCTTATTCTTTGATTGCATTCACAACTATAGAATAAAGAGCCCTGGCATGGTGCTCTTATAGGAAACCAACTTTCTATTGTCACGTTTGAATTTCTATCTTACCATTAATTTCTTTGAGAAAATGGAAATGAGATTTTCATAAAATTTTAGAAATTGCATTTTTGTTGAAAATAAGGCACCCACAAGGGTCCAATCATTGTAAATTTTGTAAAATCCCGAAAATATGATTTTTTTTAACTTGTACCTTTTTGAATAAGATTTGTAGCTTAGACATTTTTCAAAGTTTAATTCGTCCTTGTTGTACCTGTCAGTGTTGTCCGAACCAATTCTTCTTAGAGTCAATAAATGTACCCACGTGGTCAAATTTTTGCACAGTTCACATTTATCCTTTTTTCAAAGAAATTAATGCGTCATTTTTTCTGTATCCCCCACGCTCCCATCCCACATTACACAAAAAGTAATTTTAGCACATATTTCATTCTACTTTAATAAACTGACATTTTGACTTGTATATTTCTAGAAAAAGTCATGATTTTTATTTTTTTTCAATGTTGTGTCTTGTAGTCTTATAGAAGCTCAACTTTTCAATCAAATAAATTTGAAGTCAATAGTCCTTTGTACAGTTCATTTGCCATCTTTTTCGGAGAAATTATGCATCATTATTAGAATAAAAATTTTAGAACATTTTGCATATTTGCATATTTTAACTTACTTTAATGAACTGGAATCATGCATAAACCCTTGAGGGAATGCCACTTCGGGAATCCTGAATAGGAAAGCCATCCTTTTGTCTTGGGTACTTAACCCTAAAAGACATGCACATTTATATTTTCGATATGTTCTGGCAAGTGAGACCCTAGGTAAGGTAATACAAGCAGAATGAAGGAATCTCTTCTCGGCGAATCTGGCATATCTTTGTTAAAAGGGGAGGTCTCACCCTAAAGAATTGCATTTCATGCTAGGCCTACCCTTGGCATAACAAGGGCTCCCCCTAGGACATGCATCCGGTTTTGTTTTCACCTATACTAATTTTGATTGTTTTTTCATTTTTACAGGTCCTCTAACGGAGGCAGTAAAATAAGAAAGACATCTAATGCATATTTGATTTTACGTTCGAGTATTTTTTAAATTATGGTCCAATTCTAAATAAACCGTCACATGCTCAAGACCCATAAGGCCATAAAAAACATGAGTGCTCTTTTGAATTATTCGAAGGATCATGGACGACTGATTTTTAGAATTGATAGTGCCTAAAACCTAGATAGGTGAGTTTAGTTAGGATAAGCAATGTGATAAATGAAATGGTATTTCATAGCCAGACAATGGTTCAGTTAGATGTAATAAGAATAGGAATAATTTGGTAACGATTCTCTTTTTTGTAAATTTAAGATTGCCTTATGTTCAAAATTCTTTCTCCGATGAAGTATTAAACAAGCTGCTTTCTCAAATTTGTTTGTGACATTTGATTTTCCCTTCATGTCTTGCATTTAGCTTTTGAAAAAGTTTTCTTGAAATCTTTTTGTTATATCGAGTGAATAATTATTTCATGAGGCCTCGAAATAAATCACATTTTTTCTCAAAACCTAGTGCTAGGTTTGTGTAATTGTAAGCTTCTCTCTTTTGATGAGTTAATGCAAGTTCAAATTGAATAAATAAAAAAAGGAAGCATCTTCTTGTTTGTTTTGTATGTTTTGATGGTGAAAATAAATGTCCATAATCTTCGGATGTCATCTTACTTGAAGTTGATGATTGCAACTTCGATAAATAGTGAAAATTGTTAATGGGAATTGGAGTGATATCGAAGAGGAATAAGGATTTTGTGTTAATGATTCTAAACAAATACGGAGATGAAGCCAAGCCTAACCTGGAAGGGACATAAGCTATCAACATCAATACTAAGGCAGGGGTCAAGGAAGTTTGAGTCTGTAGATCCTTTAGTTACAAAGGCCCAAAAAGATGTGAATAGTTTCTTAAAAGCATAAATTCAATTGGCAAGAATGATTACTCAGATCCTTATTTGTGAGCATTCAAATCATTAAGAAAGAGGACCAGTGAATTGACAAAGCAAGTCTGTATGTATGTTTGGAGAATCCAAGCACAATAAAAAAAACAAACATGCAGGGGATGCCACTTCAACCAATTCACAAGGGGAGTTTTATTATTTCATGTCCGCACTTTCTTATTCACCTTTGGAACGTGTTGTATAAGTTGTTGTAAGATTAAAATAAGGTGATGTCACATGCTTGTGAGTTATTGCTCACAATCGTGATTTTTGACTAATTCTCCTACTTGTTAAAATTGCTTTATGTGCTTCGGCAAATGCTTTCTTCAAGTACTAACGAATAATTATTATGTGGTTTGGAGTTTTGTTCTTATAGAAAGTATATTTGTAAAGTGGTCAGAATTATATCTAAATTTTGCATGTTTAATGAAAATTTCTCTTCTTTACTTAATTTCATAGGTTAAATGTTGATTATGGTCAATTAATGCATTCATATAATATGTGATATGACATCTATTATGAGGGATTTTATACTGGAAAAAAAAAAAGAAATGATGTGATTTTTCTACTCCAATGGTTCTTGTACTTAGTAACCGGAGGTCTTCATCCAAAAATGTTGACTTTCGCGTCAAAATGCACTTGAATTATGAGTAATGCATTGTAAATTTGAGTAAGTAAATTGTTGAGTAACCAGGGGTCTTCATTTAACTAATGTCAATTCTTGCGTAAAAAGGCAATTGTACTTCTCAAATACAGTTTTTGGTACTTGCTTATAGATTTAGGTGTTGAGCAATCGTGAACCTTAATAACCAACGTCGGTTTTCATGTCAAAAGACATTCTTGTATCTTGAGTGATTAGTTCGCTAAAAGAAATTTCCCTCAAGTCAAAAAACGAAATTGATTGTAGACATGCGAAGCGGTTTGATTGATCATATAATTCATTTGCTTATGAAGTTCAGTAAGGCAAAGTAATTAAATTGAATTCGCTTAATTGTGATGTAATTTCTTTTTCTTTGCTTGATATTATGAGTATTAAAGGCAAGATGATAAATTACACGATGGTTATTTACCCGGTCTTGAGGAAATATGTTTTAGAATGCACATGGATGATTTCAATGCTTGAATCATTAGTTGAGCTTGCATTTTTCAAATGGTTGAGAAAAACAATGATTCAAATGTGGGGGAATTGACAAATGTCAAAATTATGCTTCTGAGTTGTTCCTTTTAGTGTGAATTTGACTTATTTTGCATATTTTCCATTCGAATTTAGAATTTTAAGGCAGAAATAATTTGAGCAGATTGACACACGAGTTTTGGGATCTTTGTAGAGAAAGACTCTCAAGTTTGTATACTACATTCATTTCATTTCCTCTAAAGTTGATAATTCGAAAGGGCACTACAATTGAGTCAAGATGACAGTTGAAGTTTCATAAGTAAGAAAGTCAGTATGCCGACATCGGATTAATTTGGAAGTTGGTGACTACAATTGCTTAAGGTTCCTCTTTTATATTGTTAATTTTGTGGTAATCTCGAAATTCAAATGGGAATGATATTCAAAGATCAAAAGGCATCTTTTAAGCCATCATTTCAAAGTCAATTTTCAAAAAAAAAAAAAGGGAGTTTTGTTTAACTGTATTTTACTATTTTTAATTTTGTGTTTGTTGCTGTACAAAAGTTCTTTGAAATTAGTGCACATAAAATGCTCTTGTACAAAATTGAATAATGGTGGTTACGTACATTGAATTCAAATGCAATCCTAAATTTAGCAGAGGTTAGAGTCATACATGTATTGCAAGACTATTTGGGAAACTTGAACTGAATCATGAGTCAGAATATATTGAATTGGGAATATTGCAGAAGGTAAGGCAAGGGATTGATCAAATATTCGAGATTGCACCCCTCATATTTATATGTGCTAGTGGATTCAAGGGACTGCCAAGTGGTAGCATTACTTTTGCAATCGTAGTTGTTTTCTCTTTTGCAGGTGTGATAATATCATCATCATTTGGAGCCTTCGTCGGAAACGAAACTGGGGCAAAATTTTTGAGAAAATTTGATTTAAAAAATCAATTTTGATGCTTTATACTTGAACACATTTTGGAAGGGACTGATTTCAAATTTACACTGGGGCAAATTTTTTTAGGGATTGACTTCAAATGGAATTCACCTGATTTACACTGGGGCAAAAAAATTTTAGAAGGATGGAGTTCAAATGGATTTTATGCTTTATATGGAGCCAAAATTTGAAAGGAATGATTTCAAATTGATTTTAGTGTCATATACTTGGGCAAATTTTTTTTTTAATGAAAAATTTGGATTCCAAAGTAATCTTGATGCTCGATGCCTTAGGTAGAATTTTAGAAAGACTGATTTATACTAGGGCAATTTTTTGGAAGCATTAATTTCAAAAGGGATTTTGATGCCTTATAACATGCCAAATTTTGATTGGAATGATCTCAACTTGGTTTGACTATCGAGGTAAATTTTGAAAAGGTTGATTTTTAACAATGATTGATCATTGAGAGAAAATGGGGATTCGTACTTGATACAAGTGCTGACACTGGGAAAAAAAATCAAATTGCTTTGTAGACTGTTTTCAACATTTTTAATCTCTTTCACGAATTTGTCCGGCAAACTAGACATTTTCACATTGCTTTGTGGGCTGCTTTTCGACATTTAAAAAAAAAAAAAAACCTTTTTCAAGCGTGTCCAGCAAACTGGACTTTCACGTTTAATTTTCTTGTACTCACCCCAGTAAATTGGGTGCATGTCCAGCAAACTGGACCTTCACGTTTATTTTTCAAGTTTGGCAAACCAAACTTTACATTGCATCTCACCCTAGCGAACTGGGTGCATGTCCAACAAACTGGACCTTCACGTTTAATTTTCTTGTACTCACCCCAGCAAACTGGGTGCATGTCTAGCAAACTGGACCTTCACGTTTTATTTCCTTGTATTCACCCCAGCAAATTGGGTGCATGTCCAGCAAACTGGACCTTCACGTTTAATTTCCTTGTACTCACCCAAGAAACTTGGTGCATGTCCAACAAATTGGACCTTCACGTTTATTTTCTTTGCATTTCATCCCAGCAAATTGGGTGCATGTCTAGTAAACTGGACCTTCACGTTTATTTTTCAAGTTTGGCAAACCAAACTTTGCATTGCATTTCACCCCAGCAAACTGGGTGCATATCCAACAAATTGGACCTTCACGTTTATTTTTCAAGTTTGGTAAACCAAACTTTGCATTGCATCTCACCTCAGGAAACTGGGTGCACGTCCAGTAAGCTAGATCTTCACGTTTATTTTTCAAGTTTGGAAAACTAAACTTTGCATTGCGTCTCAGCCCAGCAAACTGGGTGCATGTCCAGCAAACTAGACCTTCACGTTTAATTTTCTTGTATTCACCCCAGCAAATTGGGTGCATGTCCAACAAACTTGACCTTCACATTTATTTTTCAAGTTTGGCAAACCAAACTTTGCATTGCGTCTCATACCAGCAAACTAGGTGCATGTCTAGCAAATTGGACCTTCACGTTTATTTTCTTTAGATTCGCCTAGCAAATTGGGTGCATGTCCAGCAAAATGGACCTTCACGTTTATTTTTCAAGTTTGGAAAACGAAACTTTGCATTGCATCTCACCCTAGCAAACTGGGTGCATGTCTAGCAAACTGGACCTTCACGTTTAATTTTCTTGTACTCACCCCAACAAACTGGGTGCATGTGTAGCAACACGTTTATTTTCTTTGCATTCATCCCAGCAAACTGGACCTTCATGTTTAATTTCTTGTATTCACCCTAACAAACTGGGATCGCATTTGTCTAGCAAACTGGATTTTTTTTTCATATTTAATTTTTTTTGCATTTCATAGGGTGACATATCTCTCTAGCAAACTGGACGTTTCATATTTTTATTTTAATTTTATTTTTCAAGTCGGGCAGCACAAACTTTTTACTTTCATTATTGGAATTACGTTTGACCTGATTTCTTTCACCAGGATACGTAGGCAGCTCCTAGAGAGGTCGGTCACATTTTTCTACATATTCATTTGTTTGCCTTTCATGTAGTTGTTTGCCTCAGTTTGCACTTGCATTTATTTTCACATTAAGGTGAGTCAAAATTTGGTATTGTCTATGTTTTTATCTGAAATCTCTGCGAGATTCCTAACAGAGAGGGGCAAGCTGTAGACACCAAATTTTGTCACACCACTCTTTTTCTAACATTAGAGGACCTCTTCCTAGTATTTGGAGTCAAATCCTATTTTTTGAGTAAAAATGAAAAAGTTAGCAATTTTGGAGGCCAGAATAGCAATTTTTATTTTTTATTGTAAATATTTTTTATTAGTTTTGGGGGTTTAAATTAATTTTTTGTACTTTTATGCACATTTTTAAATTTTTGTGATTTTTTTCAGATTTAACTGATATTTCTCGTATATTTTGACATTATGGGGGCAAAATAGTTATTTCGCCTCCTGAATATTTTTTCCACCATCCTTAGATCCCAAACTCATTTTTAAGTTTTTAAACATGCTTTTAAGTTGAGCTAACTTTTTTTTTCAAGATGAATTGCTATTAACTAATTTATTATTGATATTTTTCTTAATTTTTTCCATTTTTGTGAGAGAACATAGATTTTTAATGTTTTTGTAAGGGTAAAGTTGTAATTTTGATAATTAAGGGCGTTTTTGTCTTTTAGTCATTTCTTGGAAGATAAGTCATTTGTGCACTATAAATAACCCACTTTCTGGATATAAAGGGGGTGGGGAAAAAAAAAGAACCTAGAGAGAGTTTTTAGTTTTTTGGTTTTCTCTCTTACCCCAAGAACACCAAAAACACACACTTTTTCTTACATTCATCTTCAAGCCTTCACCACGAACATCTAGAACACACACTAATGTATCTTCAAGTCTACACCAAGATCACCTAGAACACACACTAGTGTATCTTCAAGCCTATACCTAGAACACCTAGAACACACTAGTACATTTTCAAAGCCTACACCTAGAACATCTAGAACACACACTAGAACTTCACATTCATCTTCAAGCCTACAACTAGAACACCAAGAACACACACTAAATCTCAATAACATAACACACACTTCACACACTTCTCTCTCCAACATAAACTCACTTTTTCTCTCACACACTACACACACTGCTCATAAAGCAGATCCACTCATATTCACACACCACACACACATTCACAAGGCCCTCACACACACAATCACTCACACATTCGCACACACAACCACACATTTCTCTCTCACACACTACATATACCAGTTTCACACATTTTCACACATGGTGACACAGTCACAACACACACACGCCAGTCACTACCACATACATAATCACACCCATTTCACAAACAATACAACACACAGGCACACAATCACACACAATCAGCCCCAACCGTTGCACACACAGAGATTTACGCATAGATTCACACGCAAAATTCATGCACACAATCACACATAGAGTACCTTTAAACAATCACATAGTCCCATACACACACAAACAACACACAAATTCAAACGTATAAAGACAACACAGTTCACACACATTCACGCACATTCACAACAATCAAATTCACGCACACGCCTCACAGTCCAAACATAGATTTAGTCACAAATGCATGACACACACTACACACACAGGTTCACTCACTTCCCAAATTCACACGCATCTTACACACATCACACACACAACACACATGCAGCTTCACCACTAATCCACCTGCTGGTATCCCTTAACCGACATGAAAACAACTAAATAACTAGCATGACCACACCACTAAAAAACCTACTAAATCATTCCCAATCAACCTAAAAAATGAGCCTTCAACCAGCCACAAAATTGCCTAGAAAAATAGTCTAAATCCCACCCATAATCAGCTTCCCAAACAACTTCTAAATATCACCCAAAATCACCTCAATTACAGCCTCCTTGCCATCCTCACTAGAATTGCCCTCAATCAGCCACATAATTTCACTAATCACAGTCACCTCTCCTCTCTCTCAATCCCACCACCACAACTCCACTATGAGTCCATTACCATTGCCCACAAACTACAATCGAACCCACAGCCAGTAGACCAAAACAAAACCCACACCAACTAACCACCACCACCCACACGGTCAGAAGCCAATGGCCACCATAACAATCACAGTCAGCAACACTTACAAAAAAAAAATGCTATTTGGTCACAACTGGAATCATCCAATTCCTCTAGTCCGGGTAAATTTTTTGTTCCTTTCTTCCAATTTGTCCGGTTTGTCATTAATCAGTGAATTTATATTTGACTATGATTTTGGGACTTTTAAGAGCTTGATTTAGAGACAATTTCAGATTTTCAGAATTAAGGGATTCGGAAAAAAAAAGAAAAAAAAAGCAGATAAAGGAAAGAAGAGCGAAAACCAAAAGCGAGATTCTGTTGGGAGAGAGAGGGAATGAATGAGAGGGAAAAGGAAGAAGAAAACAAAGAAGAAAGAAAATGGTGTGAAATCAGATAGGAGAATTGAAGAAGAGAAGAAGAGTGAGAGATCAGGGGAAAGGAAAGAAAGAAAGAAACGAAAGAAAGAGAGGAAAAATGAAAGAGAGAATCGAAAGAGAAAATAAAGAAAGAACGGCGAGAGAGAACTAGAAATAGAGAAGGAGAGGGCTGGAGAGAAATGAGAGAATATAAAGAAAGAAGATTAAAAGGGGGTGGAGAAGAGAGAAAAAGCAATGGAAAAATGGAGAAGAAGAAAATTTAGGGAGAAGAGAATGAAGAGACCAGATGAGAGAACAAGAGGAATCAGAGAGAGGAGAAGCAAAGAGAGAATAGAGACAGAGAGAGATTCGAGAGAGAGCCAGAGAGAAAGGGAAAAAGAAAAAGAAGGGAAAGAGATGGAAGAAGAGAGTTGGAGAAATAGGAAAGAAGAAAAAGATCTGGAGTAGGAAGAAGAAGATTTTGGGGTGATTTTGGATTTTTCTTTTGTTGTTTAAAGTTTTAGTTTTATTTTATTTTTTTATCTAGTTAATGATTCTGGTTTAATTTAAATTTACTTTAATTGGATAAATTAAGTTAGTTAACTGGGTTTAGTTGATAAATGATGCATTCAATTTAGAGCTGGCTTTCCTAATTATTATGCCATAAAAACATGAATCAAGTTTTGTTTTTATTATTATAGTTATGCCCTTACAACTTTTGGTTCTATTGCATTTTGGTCCTAATGATTTTAGATTGACCCCCTCTGATTTTGTGTTCTTGCAATTAGGTCTTGCAATTTATATTTTTGCCCTACTTTTGTTCAAATTTATTATTTTGTCCCCCCAAGTTGCTTTAATTTTCATTTTCCCCCTTAGACTTATGTGAAATTTTGATTTTTGCTCCTTTAGTAGTTAGATTTTTCAATTTTATCCCTTAAGCTTTAGAAAAATTTATTTTAGTCCTCTTATTTGCTAGACTTTACATTTTACCCCAAGTTGTCAATATTTACATATTTCATACTTTATCCATTTATATTGTGATACCTTGATGTGTTTGTTCGTGTTTTAAGTACTAGTATCGGATCTCCAAAGAGGTACCCCGATCTCTCGTTATTTTTCCTTTATGTGCTCCAATGTGATTTTTATGCATTATTTTTTTTATTATTATTATTTGTTTCTTATTTTACATACTTTTCGTGTATTTATGTATTTAAGTTATTTAATTTTGAATTTTATTATTTTGACAAAAATGTAACATTTTGCTAGTCAATGTAACAGTTAGGTTGCATTTCGTATTTTTAGAAAAAACTTTGTATTTAGATAGCAAGTGTAATAGATAGGTCATTTTTACTTCTTTTTCCCCTCTATAATTGTAACTAACCCCCCGGTGTAATAGTTAAGACTTATGTCTTTTTGTATACTTGTGTGTTTATATCTATTACCGCTTTCCCCTAGATTTTGTATCGAGATATTATGCTTACATGTTATGTGCTCCTATTTGACCTTACACGTCTTTATATGTTTATTTTCTTTTGATTCATATTTTACTATTTAAATTCATGTTTTATCAGTTTTATTATTCCATCACCACACTAGTCCAACGCTAGTTGTGGCTTTATCGTTTCCCGCTAGCCCAACGTTAGTTGGAATCTCTAGAAAGGGTTAGTCCAACGCTAGACCCTTAGGGCATTTTAGTACTAGGTGCACTCGTGTGCATTTCATATTATCTCACACACTAATTTTTTAGGAAATTTTCATTTTTGCATGATTTGTATATATTTTATTATCTATTATCTATTTTCGACAAAAATTCAGTGCATGACATTTAGGTTGCATTTTCACTTAGAAGTTAAGTCATCTTGTGTGTTCTGACTAGAAATAGTTGCCTACTCACGTGGAAAGCGGTGGTGTACATGCTGTTCCTCCCTCCGTGAGTAGGAACATTTAGTCACGAGTTATCAGTCCCCCATATCCGTCATATTGCATACCCACTTTCTTTCTTCACTTACTATATATTACTATTTTCTTTTCTTTTTGCCTCGCATTTTGCATAGACACTCATGACTCCCTCGAGGTCTCGATTTGGGTTTGGCAATTAATGCGGTAATCCGACCAAAACCTCGATGAAACATGCCTACCCTCTCGATACTCATATTTAGATTTACGATTTGCATTCATTTAGATACATCCGAATGCGATAGAACTTAAGGTTAATTTAAGAAATTTTGATTAAACCTCGCAACTAGCCTTGGCTAGGTAGAAAGGGTGCCTTAGGCGCAAGCCTTTGCCTTCCCTTTCTTCAAATGTGACTCCTGGACCTTTTTTCTCTCGTTTTTTCATAGACCGGAGTCGAAAATGCGTTTTTAATAATTTTTCTAAAATTTTACTTTTTTGTTTTGTTTAAACGATTTTTTCGGGTGACTTGGTACACCCTAACTCAGTATCAAGTGGTGACTCCATTTTTTTAAAACCCTTTTACAAATTAAGTTGGCCAAAACTGTCGCATTTCTTAGTCTCGGCCTTATTTTCTTTTAAAATATCATTTTTTTTACTAAATCACACTTTTTCACTAAAACACGATTTTTTCTCACACACGCACGGTTTTTCCAAAACCTTTATTTTCAAAAAGGGTCATTGAGACCAGACCATCTTTTCGGGACACAACAGTCAACGACCCCACTAGCACCCTTTTACTTTTGCTTACGATTTTTTCGGATGAGACAAGGGGAAGGCCGTGAGAGTGAGAGTGTAAATTGTGTGTTGTGTGCAATGTTTGAGCCGAGAGGGAAAGGGAGTTGGGAGAGTGTTTTATGTAGTGCAAGTGAAGTGATGTGTGTAGCACCCTAGAAAATGCACATATAAGAGACATTTTCTTTTCTTATTTAGGGTTAAGTGTTAATCCTTGATTTATTAGTTGGGAGATTTCTTGAGTTAATTAGGTTAATTAGCTAAGATTTTCATTTTGAAGCAAGAACACTTAATTACTAAAGTTAGAATAATTCTACTTGACCATTTAACTTATATTAGTGTTTAAATTTTGACTAGTTCATTTTACTATTTTCTAGTCTTTTGACTACTTGAAATTTTGCCCAATTTTATTCAAAAGTTTCACTTATTTTCTTATTTTATTTTCTTTAACCTTGGCTGGAATTTTTCTCTTTCCTTTCTCTCTCTTGGCCGAAAATTCTTCTCTCTCTTTTCTTTTCTTTTGGCCGAAATTTCTTTTTCTTTTCTTTCCCTTAGGGCCGGTTTCTCTCTTCTATTTTTGTTCTATTTTGCTTTAATAATTTATGTCTAATTATTGATTATATTAAGTGGTAAGAGTTATTAATCTTCACCAATTAAATTAATCCAAGTAGCTACTCTTGCATTAAAAGACTAACTATTTACTTTACTCTTGTAAGATTTTAATTGGACCACCATTTTCCCATCTTTTCTTCTTTTCTTTTTCATTTTTCCTAGACTATTTCTTTCTCTTTTTCCCTTCACCTTGGCCGGCCATGCTTTTTCTTCTTCTTCCCTCATTTTTGCTCTCAATTTCTTGGACTTTCATCTCTCAAGTTGACACAAATCAACCATAGGAAGTGGACTTCTATCTTTTCTAAGCAAAGTTCTAAGCATATCTAAGGTATTTACCATGAACTTACCTTATTAATTTCATGTTTTAAGTAGTTTTTATGCAAGTTTAATACCAAGTTTCTTGTTAATACTACTTGAAGAAATTAGTTAAAACTTGATATATACTTGCTATATAAAGTGTTCTTGTGGTTAGATAGACTAGTATGTGGCCTTTAAACCTTGGAAATTTATGTTTTATATGTGGTTTAGTTGAGGACTTAAGTTGGAACTCAAGAACACTTAAAACAGTCATGCTGGACCAGTTTTAGTAAAACTTTCATAACTTGGTGTAGATAGCTTGGATTCGAATGATTCTTGTTGTTTTAGAAACTAGATTCATAGGGCTTTCAAACGGTATAAAGCTTGCATGGTGGTTCATTGTGTACTTAACCGCAGAAAGCTTGCAAAGTTGGCTGAAAATTTGATTCTGCGTGAAACAGTTTTGATGATGAGCCAACTTGAGGGCTGATTTTGAACCTGTTCTAGTTGGAATTTGGATTGATGATCTTCACGAAAGTTGTAGCCCTATAAACGTACTTTAAAACCATGTAATCATAATTCCTTAGTTCTTAATGGATTGACCCCAGAAATGGCACGAAGTTGGCTGAAAACCAACCCTGTGCAGATTTGGGTGATGATTCTTAGAGTAGGGATTTTGAATTTGAGTGGAATCTTGATTGAATGTGAGTTTAAATTGAACATAGAAGTTGTAAAACTTGTTGAATTGGATTGGATGGTTGATTTTCTTGCAGGTTTTAAATTTTTGGGTTAGTCCTGGTTATAGGGAAAATGCTGCCGAAATTTCGGTAAAACCTAAGAAATAAAAGTGATTAGGCTATGATTTAAGACTCTATAAGCTGTAATTTAGTGATTTAAGCGTGCAGAAATTTTTGTAGATTAGCTATTAGTGAATTAAACCTCTCCGAGCAAAACCCTAGAAAGTTAGAAAACCCTAATTTCGAAAACCCTAAACCCTAGGGTAAAACCCTAAGCTCCAAAACCCTAGAAACTTAACCCTAGAAAGACTTGGGGTATTTCTTGAATTTCCTTATGAAATTTCTTAGATTTTAGTCAGGGTTTTTACACGATTCTTTCTCAGTGAATTTCAGGATCCGAAAGTGAGACCCGACCTTTCTACGAGATATTTTCTTAGGCACCAGGTGAGTGTTCTTCTGTGTGCATGATGCATGAAACGCCATGTCATACTAGTTATTATTATTTCCATGCATGAAATGGTATGATTACACTTGACATGAGTATATAATAAAAATGTGTTATTTGAGGAAAGATGTGTACTTTATCGCATCTATTCCGTAATGTGTTACATGCTTTCACTATTTAATGTGTTAATTGTGCTTGTGACTTCCATGGTTAATTTTACTATTTTCCACGGTTAATCAAATTGGGAGCGTATGGGAGAGATATAAGGTGTTGGGCGTTATTTGGTGCTTGTTAATTGTTTATCTGAGTAAAGTCCTGAAAAAGGCTAACTCATGATTGAATTTATTCTTGATCTTGGACTTCCGGGGCTAACTTCACCGTTACTCCTCGGTTAGTCATCCGGGAGCGTTTGGGGTGATATAAGGTGCTGGAGAATATAGGTGCTTGATATTCTTTCCGATAAGAGTTTCATTCCTCAAAGAGGGTAACTCCGGATTGAATTTTACGAGTATGCTGGACCTAAGCTTGCTTCTGCAGTGAGCCCGTATCCGCCATTGACTATTTGTTAATTAATTTGTTCACAAATTGTTTATTTACTCATTAAATATTTTATCGAACAAAAATCACATTTCACTGGTATGATCGCATGACTTGAGCACTCACTGGGCTATTATAGCTCATTCCATTTTATTTGTTTTCCTTTACTCAGGTTACTTGAAAAATTAAAGCTGGACCCACTGGTTTTCGATTATTATGGATGTTGTAGCTATTGTAATAGCCGAACTGTGTTAGGCTATTTTTGTGAAAATCATGTATATTATGACTTGTAAACTTGCGGTATGACTTGTACCTTTCAAGTTAAATAATAAGAGTGTATTTCATTTTGTTCCATTTTATTTTAGTTTATTTTATTTTAAGTTAAGTACGCTCGGTCGTTTGCGTGAGTGCGTGAATCGAGACCTGGCGAGAGCTAGGCAGGCAGTCCGCTAAGCCCTTTGGTGCGCCTCTGGGTAAGGTGGGGCTGCTACAGTTTGGGCTCAATCTTAAACGGTATTGGACATGATTTTGAGCTTGGCTCGATCTTGAATAGTACGTGGCATGATCTTGAGTGGTACTTGAATCGGTCCTGAAAGGTACTTGACAAGATCTTTCTGCATCTTTTTTTATTAGATGTTTACTGAATTAAATATCTGTTTCTATGTGTCATTTATTTGGGTAAATCCACTTTTCAAACAAATATGTTTTAAAGAATTTTTTGACTGGATTTTCACTATGGGATCTCACTAGGCTTTAAGCTCACCCTTGTTCATATTTGTTTTCCTTATAGGTGTCTAACCACGGGAAGGGGGATGAGAGTGTGCAGGAAAACAATTTCCTAGAATAGTGCTAGTGAATAGGTGGATGTATTTTTTAGGCCTAAGTGGCTCAAACGATGTAATAATTTGAAGATATATGTAAATTTTAACATTTAATTATGTTTTTGGCATATGAATGCTTGTGTTTGAGACTTGGCGCCAGCAAGGTTGGCGTCTCAATTAGGGTATCGGGTTGGGTCCTGGTTGGAGGCGTCACATTTAGATTGCATTTCACATATAATTTTTGGTCATTTGTGTGTTCGACTAGAAATAGTCGCCCTCTTTATGTGGGAAATGGGCAAATTTTGCCTTCCTCAGGCCTTAGCTAGCTGTTCCTTCCTTCGTGAGTAGGAATAGTCAGTTACGAGTTCTTAATCCCCTCTACCCATCATGATTGCATCCCCTCTTTCTTCGATCACTTATTAGCTATACTACTATTTTTTTTCTTTTTGCATTTCATTTTTGCATTTACACTCGTGACTTCTTTGAGATATCGTTTCGGGTTATGCAATTAATGTGATAATCCTGATTAAGCCTCAAAGGGACATTTCATCTCTCCCGACACCCCATTAGATTTAAGATTTGTATTCATTTTGGTCATATCCAAATGCGATACCAAGCACCTCTTGATCACGTGATCGGCACATACACGAAAAAAATACAAGTCTTCCCACAAGACATGGCACAAATTAGAAAAGAATTTCTTCTTTTTCTGATTGGTCATTCCCTTAGGGACAATCTGAGCAACTAAGTAGTTAGCATAATCAGTGAACCAAGGGGAAAAAAGTTCAGAGGGATTAATTAAATAGAGTTTCTTATTCAGAAACTCGTCATTTATCTCATCCTCAAATAACTTCTCTCTATGGCTATTCTCCAAACTAGAAAGATAGTTTGTTGCCAGGTTTTTCTCTCCCTTTTTATCCTTTATCTCAGTATCAAATTCCTATAACAACCCACTGAATTAACCTTGGTTTGTTCAAAAGATATTTGAGTGCTAAGTGATCAATGTTTTTTTTTATTGGCAAAACCCCGTACACGAAGTTCGTATGCCAGCCCAAATTTTATTTATAAAATATTTTAAATACAAATATTGATGGGGGACTAGGCCTTAACTCCATAATACATATGACTTATTGCATAGAAATTTTAAAATAAAATTCACTTAATACATTTTCGAATTGAAGGAAAGCCTAGTCTATCTAATCTCTCCTCTTGATAACCGTGGAAGATCCTTTTCATGCTGATATAACCTGTTAGCTTGAGCCAAACAACCTTCATTAGCTAATAGATCTACTACTGTATTAGCCTCCCTAAAACAATGATTCAATGAAATGAACATAGATGAGGCCTCCAATAATTCCCAGATTTCTTTTCTTATTGTCCATGGACATGATATTTTCTATTGCAACATTGAAAGGTGGAGTTGAGAATCATGTTCGATTAAAATTTTCGAAATACCCCACTGCATACAATAACGCACCCCCCATAGAAGAGCTTTGGCCTTTGCCTGGCTGTTGGTAGCCTCTCCAAAAAAACAAGAAAGCCAAATATACATTGCTAAGTGATCAATGTAAACAATAACTTTAGACAAGATAAGATAAGATCTAAATTTATCAAAAGCAAACACTATGGCAAGCAACTCCTTCCTAGTAGTGGTGTAATTCTCCCGAGCGTCCATCGGAGTTTTGCTTGCATAGTATATGGGCTGAAAATGCTTATTTTTCTTTTTTTTTTTTGAATCCAAAAATGATTATTTTTTTGCTGTCCATTCACTGTTTCCACTGCACAATCACTCACATGACACATTAGTTCAAAAGGTAGAGACCAATCTGATGCTACCATAATTAGGGAATTAGTAAATTTTTCTTTCAAAACACAGAAGGCATTCATGTAGTTCTCATCGAAATGAAAAACTACATCTTTTTTGAGCAACTTGGTTAATGGCCTAATTAGTTTAGAGAAGTCCTTAATGAACCTTCTATAAAAACCAGCATGGCTAGAAAACTTCTAATGGCTCCAACAGATGTAGGTGGAGGTAGTTTTGCTATAGTCTCAATTTTAGCTTTGTGAACCTCTATGCCTCTCCTAGATATCTTGTGGCCTAAGACAATGCCTTCTTGGATCATAAAATTACATGTTTCCCAATTTAGTACCAAATTAGTTTCTTCACATCTTTTAAGTATTCTACCTAAGTTCTCTAGATATAAGTCGAAAGAATCACCAAAGACAGAGAAATCGTCTAAAAATACCTCCATGATGTCCTTGATTAATTCACCAAAGATAGCTAGAATGCATCTTTGGAAGGTTGTTGGAGTGTTGCACAACCCGAATGACATCCTACGATAGGCAAACGTACTGTATGGCAGGTAAATGTTGTCTTTTCTTAGTCCTTCAGGGCTATTGGATTCTAGAAATAGCACAAAAATCCGTCTAGGAAACCATAATACTTGTGCCTAGATAACATCTCCAACGTCTTATCAATAAAGGGCAACGGGAAGTGATCCTTGCGGGTTGCATCATTCAATTTCCTATAGTCGATGTAGACCCTCCAACCAATGACAGTCCTCATAGGTATCAACTCGTTCTTTTCATTGGGGACGATCATCATACTTCTCTTCTTTGGCACTACCTGCATGAGACCCACCCAAGAACTGTCAAAACTAGGAAAAATAACCCCAGCATCTAGTAATTTAATTACCTCAAATTTGACCACATCCTTTATGTTGGGGTCGAGCCTTCTATGTGGTTGCACAACCGGTTTAAAATCTTCTTCTAAAAGAATTTTGTGGGTGCTATATGAAGGGCTTATTCCCTCTATGTCAGCTATCTTCCATGCAAATGCCTTCTTATGCTCCCTTAGTACCTTCAATAATCTCTCCTTTTGATCACTACCTAAATTTGCTGCAATAATAATCGGTAGCTTGGAATCTTTAGCTAGAAATGCACATTCAAGGTGCTCTGGTAGTCGTTTCAATTCTAACTCTGGTGATTCTTCAATCGAAGGCTTGAGACCAACACCTTTTGATCCTTCAAGTTCCTCAAAAGCCTTCTTCCTCTTCCTGTGTTGTCTAGCATCCAAATATGCCATTTGTTTGATGATCTCAGGGTTAGAAGTAGTGCCTTTCTCTTCTTGGATGATATAGGCCTCTAATGGATCACCCACTGCAATTTCCTACGAAACAAGAGATGACTCATGATCAATCATATCTCATTGTGAGGTTTAGATATTATCAAAATATACCAAAATTCACACAAACAAGTAATAAAATTTATAACCTAAAACCTCTTTCTGTAAGTGCATGGGTCAAATATAGTAGGGAAAGTATTAGTGTCGATCTCAAGAGGCAACACGAATTGGCAAGTACCAAAGCTGATCATTTTCTTTATTATCTAGAGAATTCATAAAATAATTGGTAGGAAAAATGGAAAACTCAACAATTTGTAGTAAAGCAAATGGAGAAAATCACAATTACAAGTTAAGTTAGGGGCTAGAATCCACTAATGGTCACAAAATACGCAAGAATAAGATTATGCTAGCTTATAACATTTAGTCTTACTTAGCCATAGCAATCAAGTCTTGCTTTCAGAATGAATTAGATTAGTACTTAAAAATCTCATTTTTCATGATGATTCAAATGAAACTAGCAACAAGTATTTCCTATTATCACAATGAAACAACTTAGTGTTAATTCATTCTTTAGCCACAAGCAAGAACAAGATATGTCAAGTTTCATCCTATTCAAAACATATCATTAGCTTTATCTTATCCCTTAACTTGTAATTAGTTCATATTGAATGTAAAATCATATAAGAACAAGAAGATAATGCATAAACTCATAACAAAGAATGAAAGTAGAGAGATAGAGTTAGAAATTCTCATTTCATAGGCTTAAATCTTCACTTTCTCCATTGAAGATGTATTGATACAAGCGAGATTCCTTCAACAGTTTCTCCACAAATATTGATTTTTTCTAAAAAATAGTAAGAGAAAAACTAAACTACAAGTACTTTGGGAGTGCTCCTCCTTCAAGACTTCTTCAAAATATTTTGCATGAGCTCCCTATTTATAGACAAATTCACCTAATCACTTAATCAACTTGCATGAAAAAGTTATCTTGAAATCACAAAAAGAGTTTCATTGAATTTTGCAATATTTTCTTGGGTAGTGCAGGTGTAGAGAATCATCAAAAAGTCATCAAAAGAGGTTGGAAGATAAGCTGCAAGTTGAAGTAATCATTTTCTAGTCGACATGCTTGATCCACGGGCTGTTGGTCTGCAGATCTTGAACCGTAGATTGCTCCTAGAAGAAGGATGAATAAGCTTTTTCTCAAAACATGAAAGTTGTAGCCCTTTGAATTAGCTTTCTAAAACCACAAGAATTATGGAATTTTGAGCTATGCATACAAAGCTTTGACCAAAATACTGAGACATGATTGGGAGAGCTTCACAGGACACATGTACTTATGTAATTTGGATTTTTGTCTATGAAAAAGTGAAAACTGGATTTCGTTGTCTTCATAAAAATTATAGAGTATCCTCTTAGTTTTAAAAATTATAGAGTATCCTTTTAGTTTTAAAATTTAATATTTTTAGCTCAAGTTATTGCCAAAATATAGAAATGTGCCATTATTGTCGACCTCCAGTTTTTTCAATTTCTTTACTTCCATTGCTTCTTTGCACTTCTCTTTTGCTAGTTATTCCTCTTATGCCCTTGAGACCTTTTTGTGACGTTGACCTTATAATTCCATGGTGAATTTGTTGATGAAAATTTTCCAAAATTGAACAAACAATCTTGAAGATTTTGAATGTAAAAGTTGTTCCATTCAAACTCCAATTCAATCATCCTTGAATCTACTATGAATTTGATTACTTTTACTCCAATTGATTCAAATAATGATTGAATATATAAAACCTACAAGATTGTACAAAAATAATGCATTAATTTACTCAAAATATGAATTTTGCTTGAAAACCATAAAAATCGAGTAAAAACTCTAATGTTCGGGAAAATCATCAAATTGGAGAAATTTAATCTAATTGAGCCAAATTTATGTTATAAATACTAAAAACACATTAAAAACACATAATAATACGTATACTAAAATAGGAAAAACCATCTCTTATCTAACTCCCCTATACTTGAATCATTGCTTGTCCTCAAGCAATTGGAAAATTTTAAGATCAAATAATGATTCAAGGTTTGAAATAAATAATGCATATTATTGAATAAAATTCCACTTAATCAATTAAATTGATATTGCATAATTATTTCTAAGGTTCTCAATACTCATAATATGAAGTAAAGGAGAAGTAATTATATCACAATTAAGCTAGTTTGACCTAATTTCTTTGCCTTACCCAATTTCACAAGGGAATGAATCATGTGGTCAATCAAGTACTTTACATGTCTATCATCATTTCATGTTTCACAAGAGGGAATATTATGTTTAGCAAACTAATTGCTTAAAATGAAAATGTCTTTTGATGCGAAAACCAACTTTGGTTGATGAAGGTTGCTGGTTACTCAACACCTCAATATTAAGCAAGTAGCAAAAACCATATTTCAGAACTAAAATTGCCTTTTTATGCAAAGATTGACATTTCGCCAGATGAAGATCCCTAATTACTCAACAATTTATTCACTCAAATGACCATGTAATACTCATAATTCATGTACTGTTTTATAGGAAAGTCAACATTTTTAGATGAAGACCCCCAGTTACTAAGCACAAGAACCATTGGAATAGAAAAAGCTACTTCATTCTTTTTCATTTTTGTAGTATAAATATCCCTCATTTCAAGTATTAAACGATAGATTAAATGCTTTTCACTTAGTTGACTATAATCATCATTTAACATGTAAAATTCAGTGAAGAAGAGAAATTTCATTAAACATGCAAAATTTAGACTTAATTTCAACCACTTTACAAATATACTTTCTTAAATAACAAACTCTAATCACATAATAAGTATTTCTCAAGTATATGTAGAACAGATTCATTTTAAAATGCATAAAGTTATTTCAATATGTAATGAAATTTGAAACAATCATGGTATGACATCCTTGCCCTCTACGTAAAAGTGAAGCATTTTTGAAAAATTTTGGGGCAAATTTTCAAAAATTTTGGCATATTTTACACAATAACCTCAATTCCAACCAAACATGTATCTTAAGCCTTCTTTCCACGCTTAAAATGTCACATTGTCCTCAATGTGTAAAGGAGAAGATAAGAATGAAAAATAGAACAAGAATACTCCCCTTGCTTGGTTTAAGAGTCCAATAGTATGTTGAAGATGTTCTTGTGCATTGCTCCATTCACTTCTTCAAGTTTGCATGTTGTCTTTGCATTGTACTATAAACTCATGGAATCCACTAAACCAATAAGTTAGAAGCTAATTCTCAAATAAACTCATGCATTGGATTCCTTGGAAGAATGATACAATCATGCGCCGAGTATTAATCATACGCACAAAACTTACTTTGACCATTTCTTTTTCACTTCATGACTTCAATGCACAAATGATTTTTAATGAAAATATATCAAATTTTGATACGTGCGTAGTGACGCCTGTCTCATTATTAGAAGCCTTGCCAACGAATTTCATCAACTTAAGCAATTTGGAGGTTTCAAGGTGCTCAAAGCATGATATTAGGGGATTGGAGGTTCATCATTTAGCATCCACTCGAGAGTTGAAAGGCTGATACTCAAAGTGTACATCCAAAGTCCGAGGAAGGGTTTGGCAAGGAGGAGTTTGGCATGCTCTTAAAGCATCCTCGAGGTGGATTATGTTGCCAACCTTAGATGCTGATTTGAAGACTTCAAAAGTTGCTAAAAAAGTTGGGAAAGAAGGTTCTTACCGACCCTGCGGCATGAACCTATGCCATGGATAGCCCCATGGGTACCATCAGAGGGTTGTGCGTGAAGAGAAAAGTTTTTGATCGAACCCAGGGCATGAACCCACGCTGCGGTTACGCACCACGGCTACAGACAGAATTTACGTTTTTTATTGTTTTAATTAGTTTTAGTTAAGTTTTTGAGTTATAGTTAGTTTAGACTTTCCATATTTATTTTGTAGGGTTTTAATGCCTATATGAGGCTAACATTCGTTTCATTTTATGAGGTGTTATGTTTTACGATGAATTAATCAATGGAAATTGATATTTTCTCTCTACGAGAGTTTGTGAGTTCTTGGAAGAGAACTTTCGTGTGACTTTTCAAGAGTGATTCTTGAGAGTTTACTTTATACCTTGAGTTCTATTCAACAAGTTTGGGTAGGATTTTGGGTTTGTTCTTGTTCAATTAGATTGGTTTCAATCCACGAGTTGGATTGGGGTCAAACTGTTCAACAAGGAGTTCATGTAATTTGATAATCTTGGTCCAATTCTGTGGGAGGTGTTGGATTGGGTTATCGCCTAATCTTCAAGACGGTCCTTTGGGGATGTTCCTGTGATACATGAGAAGGGAGATCAACCCGGATCGCGTCAAATGTTGCATCAAACCATGATTGAATGATCCATATCAAAATATCATCAAACAATCAAGAACATTGAAACATGCAACACAATCTTTTTCAATGTGTTAAAGTGTTAATTTTGATAAGTGATAGTTTTACCTATTTTAGCATAGTGTTTTACATATGTTTTTAGTGTGTTTTTAGTATTTTTAATATAAAAATGGCTTAAATTTATAAATATTCTCCATTTAGAGAATTTGCCAAGAAATTAGGGTTTTTACCCGATTTTTAAGGTTTTGAGGCGAAATTTATATTTTGAGCAAATTAATGTATAATTTTTGTAAATCTTGCAGGTTTTATATATTCAATCATAATTTGGATCATTTGGAGTAAAAGTCATCATATTCATAGTAGATTCAAGAATGATTGGATTAAGGCTTCAATGGAACAACTTTTATATTAAAACTTGGAGGATTGTTTAGGGTTTACTTTTGGGAGTAAAGTCCACATAAAAAATGCAAGAAATTTCATGGAACCTAAATATATCATCATGCTATTGGAATTACAAATCAATAGCAAAATTTGATTAGAATTTCCGATCTACAGTGATTCGCAGGTTACTGTTCATAGCCACTGTTCATCCGCGGATCGTTACTGTTCACCCGTGAACAGTCAAGTCGGCAGAAAATGATGGGTGCAACTTGTAGCTTATATTCCAGCCTCTTTTGTAGATTTTTTTATGATTCTCTACACTTGCACTACCCAAGAAAACATTGCAAAATTCAATGAAAATATTTTTTGTGATTTCAAACAACTTTTCATGCAATTTTCCTTGCAAGTTAGTGAGATGATTAGTTGAATTTTTCTATAAATAGGGAGCTCATGCATGACTTTTAGAACAAGTCTTGGAGGGAGGAGCACTCCCAAGTAGTTAGTTTAGTAGTTTTATTTGTAAGTTTTAGCAAGAAATTCAATATTTGTAAGGAAAACTCTTGGAGAATTCACTTGTATAACTTCATATTGAAGGAACAAATGAATGATTAGAGCCATTGAAATGAGAATTTCTTTCTCTATCCCCTTATTTCCTTACTTGTTATGAATTACTTTGTTGAATTCTTATACTTTCAAGTTATGAATTCCATGCTTAACTAAATACTTGTCTTAGGGTTAGATAAAGTTAATGATATGAATTGAATGTTATTATACTTGTCATAACTTGAATTTGTTTATTCGTCTATCAAGGTTTAACATTTGTAGTAGCTTGTTCACCTATTGCAAATCATTTAGATGTTATTTGACATTGAGAAATGCTTATAACATTGGAAAATGATAGATGAAGCCTATGATTTACACACATGAGAATAGTGGTGTAAGTAGGTGGATTGAGGTTATTTAAGACCACAATTCATGCATTTCATAAGAGTTTATCATGAGAATAGTTAACTCTAGTCATTTCATTGTGAAAACTAGTTCTGATTTCAAATGGAATTGACCCGTGCACATGTGGAATGGGGTATTAGGTTACAAATTTTGTTACTTGTTTGTGTGAATTTTGCCTAATTTTGATAGTACCAAAACTTCATAATCAAGTTTTTGGCGCCGTTGCCGGGGAAACTAAGGCGATATTAAAGTGAAAACAAGCTTTGTTAATCCAGACTTTAGTTTTTTCTTGTTTTATAATCTTTCTTGTTATGATTTTTGTAGGTACCGAGTAGGTATTCAAGGAAGGTGGTATACAAGTCTCAATTGAACAACCTGAAATGGAACAAATGGAGTCATTTTCTCAAAGTGCGTTAAGAAATTTTGCTATGCCGGATATTTTATTTTCTCAAATTAGTATTTCAAGGCCACCGGTAAGTGTAAATTCTTTTGAACTTAATCCCTCTTTGATACAAATGGTTCAAAAAGATCAATTTGGAGGAAACTCAATTGAGGATTCTTATGTGCATTTAGCTATTTTTGAGGCGTTATGTGATACAATCAAGTTTCAAGGAGTTAGTGAAGATGTTATAAAACTTAGATTGTTTCCATTTTCCTTATATGGCAATGCTTTTTATTTCACATGCACCAAACACATTCACAAATTGGATTACCTTGTCAAATTCTCTCTTCTTCATTAGGGTTTTTCCGCCTACAAAGTTTTTCAAATTCTGCCATCCTTCATGGTTGTTGGCCATTGAAGTGGTTATTTTGATTTGTTTCTAATCTATCATGGCTACTTCGGCAGCCCCTCAGTTGATGGCTGGGGGGCTACCCCCTTCTTCTTCCCCCACTTTCAAAAAGAAATCTTTTTCTGAGTTGTTTTCTTCTCCATCTTCTCAACCTTTACTGAATATTAAGGCTGTTTCTTCTTCCCATAAAGGTGAACCTGCAGTTTTATTTTCCCAATCTGATTTGAATGTTCTTTCGGCTTCATATCAATTTGCTCTAGTGGGAAAGTTTTCTCGTGGTAGACCATCCATGGAGAACCTTCGAAAATTTTTTCAGTCACTTGATTTGAAGGAGGAAGCTTCGGTTGGCTTATTGGATTTTAGACATGTGATCATTAGATTAAAGAATGAAGCGGATTTCATGAGGATTTGGAATCGGGGGATCTGGTATGCTTGTGGTTTTCCCATGCGTGTGTTTAAATGGTCTCCGGCTTTCCATGTTGATAAGGAGCCTTCGGTTGTTCCGGTTTGGTTTCAACTACCTAAATTGCCTTTGCATTATTTTAACAAAGAATGCTTATTTCAGATTGTTAATGTATTGGGCAATCCTCTCTTTGCTGATTCGGCAACTGTTAATGGCCTACGTCCAAGTGTTGCAAGGGTGTGTATTGAAATTGATCTTTTAAAACCATTGCCTTCAAGGGTTTGGATAGGAAATGGAGATTTTGAGGGGTTTTGGCAGGCTCTAAATCCAGAAAACATGCCCAAATATTGCTCTCACTATTTTCGTCAAGGCCACAATCATGAAGAGTGCCATGTGCTTCATCCAAATCTTAAGTTGGGAAGTGATCATGTTAAGGAGTCGGTTGACCAGCATGGGCCTTCAATGAAAGGAAAACAAGTGTATAGACCTAAACAGAACAATATGGCTCTGACTATTGATGCAAATAAAGAAGGAAATGGGATTTCTAATGACAAAAATACAAGTGATCTTGATGAGATAAATTCGGTTAAGGCTCAACAGATTAATTCAAATGTTACTATGGGGATGGATACGAGTGCGAGTTTAACTCCTTCTCAAGCTGTTGTAATTGGTGAAAATGATCATGATGGTGTTGCTAACTTATCCGAAAAAGGTTTGGGTAGTGTTCATGATAATGGGTTTGCTCCTATGAATGCAATGGCTCCAAAGGAGATAGTCAACTTGGTTGAGGAGGCTGTATTTTCTGCTGCTGATGGGATTATCGAAACCATGGCTAATAAGGTGTTGGAGGAGGAGGGTAACGAGCAGGATTTTTTTGAGGAAATTGCACAACGCAAATCAGAGATGATTAATGATCTTAACTTGTCTCCACGGAAAGAAAGAATATCGGTTGCTGAATCCATGGAAGAGCTCAAACGGAGGTTGGATGGATTAAAGAAGAGAGATGAATGGCATACTGTGTCATACAAGAAAAAGACTAAACATCCCCGTGGGGATTCTCCAACTGTTTCCTTTCGATCTTCTCAATGATTAGAGGCCTTTTCTGGAATGTAAGAGGTATCTCTAAGACTCTTACTATTAATCGTTTAAAAAAATTAAGGAGATTACATAAATTCTCTTTACTTGGCATTTGTGAACCTTTAATTAGTAAAGATAATTTAGATATTTTTCGTATAAAGCTGGGATTTCAGAATGCTTTTTCAAATAAGGAAGGACGGATTTGGGGTTTCTTTGATTCGAGATTTTGGGGGGAAAGTTATTGCTCAATCTGATCAATTTTTGGCAATCCAAATGAATCATAGTGTGCTCAAATCTGATTTTATGATGGTATTTGTTCATGCTTCATGTAATGATGTGGAACGTGGATATCTTTGGAAAGATTTGCAGGATCTTGCTCATTATAACTTGCCTTTGATTATGATGGGTGATTTTAATGTGATTGTTAGTCAAGGAGAAAAAAAAGGAGGTCGTCCCTTTAATTTTGCTGAGGCTGAAAAATTCTTAGATTTTATGGATGATTGCGATTTGGTTGACTTGGGCTTTTCGGGGTCCAAATATACATGGTGTAATAATCGATCTGGGAAGTCTAGAATCTGGAAAAGGTTGGATCGGGTGTTGGTGGATCAGTCTTGGTTGGATTTTAAGATTGAATCTTCTGTTCAGCATCTAAATAGATTGGCCTCGGATCACTCTCCATTGCTTCTCTCCTGTTCCATGAATAATGATGGGGTCTCTAAAAGTTTTCGTTTCTTGGATGTTTGGACTTCTCATCACAGCTTTCAAGATATTGTCCGTGAAGCTTGGGAGGTTCCATGTGATGGGAGGCCCATGTGGGTATTACTTCAGAAACTTCAATCAGTTAAACAAAATCTTCAGACATGGAATACGAAGGTGTTTGGCAATGTCTTTGATATGGTAAGTAAGGCTGAAGAACTGGTTGCAAACAAGGAAGCTGAGTTGGAAAATAATGTGTCGGACCAAGCGCAAATTGAATTGAATAAGGCACAAGCTGAGTTGACGTTGGCACTAAATAGAGAAGCTAGGTTTTGGAGGCAAAAATCCAGGATTAAATGGCTTAAAGAAGGTGATGCAAATTCTAAATTTTTTCACTCGGTTGTTAGGCAAAGAAGGGTTAAACAGCACATTCATCGTATTAAGGATGCTAATGGTGATTGGTTGGAGGAGAGGTCTCATATTGAATCAGAAGCAATTGCATTTTTTTCGAGCATCTTATCACAGGGACAGGAGCAAATGATATTGGATGATGATCTATTATCTGTGATTCCTTCCATTATTTCAGAGGATGACAATAATATGCTTCAAGCATTTCCCACTAAAGAGGAAGTTAAGCGGGTTGTCTTTCAACTAGGATGGGGAAAGTTGTGCAGGTCCAGATGGTTTTTCTGGACTGTTCTTCACTTCTTGTTGGGATTTTATTGAAGATGATGTCTTTTTGGCGATAGCTGATTTCTTTGTTGGGGCTGCACTCCCATTGGGTTTTTGCTCTACGTTAATTGCCCTCATTCCTAAGGTACCAAATCCAACTTCTTTCTCTGAGTTCAGACCAATTAGTTTATGCAACTTTATTAATAAAATTTTATCTAAGTTGCTTGCTAATCGCTTGGAAAGAATTCTTCCTAAGCTCATATCCCCACAGCAAAGTGCGTTTGTCAAGGGTAGATTAATCTCGGATAATATTCTTTTGGCTCAGGAGTTGTGTGGTGCTTTGAATAAGAAGATTCGGGGTTCTAATGTTATGCTTAAACTAGGATATGGCTAAAGCTTACGATAGAGTATCTTGGTTGTTTCTCATACAGGTTATGAGAAAGTTTGGTTTTGGAGAAATATGGCTGGATTTTATTTGGAGATTGATTTCTTCTTGTCATTTTTCAGTGATTGTGAATGGTAAACCTTGTGGGTTTTTTGAATCAACTAGAGGTTTGAGACAGGGGGACCCTTTATCTCTGGCTTTATTTATATTGGGAGCTGAGGTTCTTTCTAGAAACCTTAATAACTTATTAACATGTAAGAGCTTCACTCCTTTTTTTGTTGCTCATGAGTGTTTGCAGGTTACACACCTTAGTTATGCAGATGATGTGATTATTTTCTCAAATGGAGGCAAGAAATCACTGAGGTGTGTGATGGATATACTACAAAGATACCAAAAGTGTTCAGGTCAAAGAGTAAATGCTTCTAAAAGTTGTTTCTTGACGGGTAATCATGCATCACATAGCCGAAGATCTATCATTGCTCAACTAACTGGTTTTACAGCCAAACAATTCCCTATTTCTTATTTGGGGTGTCCATTGTACGTGGGAAGAAAGATGAAGGCTATGTTTTCGGGATTGGTAAATAAAGTTCTTTGGAGGATTAACAATTGGAAAGGTAAGTATTTATCTACTGGTGCTAGGGTGATTCTTATTAAGCATGTATTGACCTCTATTCCAATTCATTTATTGGCTGTATTGGAACCTCCTAAGGGAGTTTTGCACGAATTGGAGAAGATCTTTGAATATTTTTTGTGGGGAGAATCTGATAGGGGTTACAAAAGGCATTGGGTTGCTTGGCAAAAAATGTGCTTTCCAGTTGAGGAAGGGGGGGGGGTTGGTTTTAGAAGCTTAAGTGACATTATCAAGGCATTCTCATTGTAAGCTTTGGTGGCAACTTAGAAAGGGTGATTCAATGTGGACAGAATTTGTGAGGCATCGATATATTGGTCATTTTCATCCTAACCAAATTCAATTACATTCCAATCATTCAGCCATTGTCAAAAGAATTTTTTCTGTTAGGGAAATAATGGAGTATCACATAAAATGGGATGTATGTGCTGGTGAGTGTTCTTTTTGGTGGGATAATTGGTGTGGATTTGGTCCTCTAGCTTGGAAATTCCCATTGCTAGCTTCGGATGAAAAGGTTATCGAGTTTGTAGTTGATGGCAGATGGAATATGGTTCGAATATCTGAAGTCTTGCCACCCGAGATATTAGAAGTGATTCAAAATGATTTCTTTTCATTTGGTGAGAGCTCCGATACTATGGTGTGGGATGTTTCATCTTCTGGTTGTTTTACACTAAAATCAGCTTTTCATCTAATTCAATCTTCTGCTGCTAGAATTTGGACTTCTTCTCTTCTTTGGCACTCTTCTATTCCTCTTAAAATTTCCTTTTTTGTTTGGAGGTTATTTAGGAGGAAGTTGCCGACGGATGATATCTTAATGAGATTGCAAATTCATGGTCCATTTGTGTGTGCATGTTGTGAGAGTAATGCTGAAATTGAATCATTGGAGCATGTTTTCTCTTCAGGCAAGTTAGCTAATGAGGTTTGGTGTTACTTTGAGTAAGGTTTAGGCATTCTATCTCCTGATATGAGAATTATTGAACGCTGTAAAAGATGGTGGTTGCTTGATGTTCATGGTGTTGCTTTGAAATGGATTACTCAAGTTTCTCCTTGCTTGATACTGTGGCATTTATGGAGAGCTCGTAATAGAGCTAGATTTGAAGGTAAATTCTGGAATGCGCATCACGTTTGCTATATGATTCTTCAGGAGATTAAGTTTGTAGACACCAAATTTTGACACACCATTTATTTTCAAACATTGGAAGGGCATGTTTGCATTTTTTGGGACAAATTTTAATTTTTGAATAATTTGGGGGGTAAAATAGTAGCTTTATCTGTAAATATTTTTCTATCAGCTTTTGGGGGTTTTAAATTCATATTTTTACTTTTATGTGAATTTGTTAATTTCTTATGATTTTTCTAGATTTAATTAGTATTCTTTGTATTTTTACCATCACAAGGGCAAAAATAGTAATTTCGCCCCGCGAATACCATTTTAGCTCATTTTTAGTTCAAAATTCATTTTTCTAATTCTTTAAACATGTTTCTTAATTTCCTTGATTTTTTCAGAGACGATTACTATTTTTTCTGTAAATTTTCATTGCCCAAGGGCAAAATCGTCATTTTACAAATTAAATTCATTTTTCACCAATTTTGAGTCAAAAATGCATTCTCAAGTGTTTTAAGCTTATTTGTAATTTTTGATAATTTTTTCAGAGACGATTACTATTTTTCCTGTGAATTTTCATTGCCTAAGGGCAAAATCGTCATTTTACAAATTAAATTCAATTTTCACCAATTTTGAGTCAAAAATGCATGTTCTAGTGTTTTAAGTTTATTTGTAATTTTTGATAATTTTTTGAGAACAATAACTATTTTTCTGTGAATTTTCATTGCCCAAGGGCAAAATCGTCACTTTACAAATTAAATTCATTTTTCACAAATTTTGAGTCAAAAATGTATTTTCTAGTGTTTTAAGCTTATTTGTAATTTTGATAATTTTTTGAGGTCAATAGTTATTTTTCTTTGAATTTTCGTCATCTAAAGGCACAATTGTCATTTCACATTCCAAACTCATTTTTCACAAGTTTTTTGGTCCCAAATTCTTTTTTAGATTTTAAACATGTTTCTAAGTTTGTAATTTTTTTCGGAGTGAATTAGTGTTAATGAATTTATTATTTACATTTTTCTTGATTTTTTTTATTATTATTGTGAAAGAATAAATTTTTAAAGGATAAAGTTGTAATTTTTGTAGTCAAGGGTATTTTGGTCTTTTAATCATTTCTTGGAGGTTAAGACTTTTGCAGTATAAATACCTCACTTAGGAATTTAAAAAAAAAAGAGGGGAAAAAAGAGAAACCCTAAAAACACTTTGATTTTTGTGCAAAAAGATCAAACACACACATTTCACACCTAAAAAAACACACGAAGTGCCGTCTTAATTCGTTTTCTACTGTTCATCATCTCCAACCTCCGGATCACGTTACTGTTCATCAAATCATTTGCAAACGTTAAAAAGGTTAGTTCTTATCTTTAATTGATATTCTTTTCTGCTATCTTTCCAAGCCAAATCAAATTAATTGTGTTTATTTGTTAGAAATTTTAATCAGATTATCAACTTTATCTTTGTTCTTGTTTTTCTTGGTTTTCATTTTTATCAATGAGAATTCTTGAGAATTCTTAGGCTTCTTGATGATTTGATTTTCTGGGCTTATTTCTTCTTCCCAATTCCACCCATTCCCACCGTCTCTCTCCCTCTTTCTTCTTCCACTGCCAAATTACCACCACAACTCCCTCACCCATCACACGGCCAACCTCATAAACTTCACCACCGATTTCCAAATAGTCTGCTGCCATTAACAAGCATTACCACCACATTTGTGTGATTTGACTAGAAATAGTCGTCTATTCACATGGGAAGCGGTGGCGTACAGGCGTTCCCCCCTCCGTGATTAGAAACATTCAGTCACGAGTTATTAGTCCTCCGTACCCGACATGTTGCATACCCACTTTCTTCGATCACTTACTATATATTATTATTATTTTTCTTTTCTACATTTCATTTTGCATCAACTCGTGACTCCCTCGAGATCTCGACTCGGGTTTCGCAATTAATGCGATAATTCTGACCAAGCCTCAACGGAACATACCGACCCTCCTGATGTTCACATTTAGACTTAGGATTTTACATTCATTTAGACACATCCGAACGCGATAGAATTTAGGGTTAATTTAGGAAAATTCGATTACACCTCGCAACTAGCCTCGGCTAGGTTGATAGGGTGCCTTAGGCACAAGCCTTTGCCTTCCCTTTCCTCAAATGTGACTCCCGGACCTTTTTCTCTCGTTTTTCATAGACCGAAGTCAAAAAAGGGTTTTAAATTATTTTTCTAAAAAAAATTTTACTTTTTGTTTTGTTTAAACAATTTTTTCGGGTGACTTGGTACACCCTAACTCAGTACCAAGTGGCGACTCCATTTTTAAAAATAAAACCCTTTTTCAAAAAATTACTTGGCCAAACCTGTCGCATTTTTAGTTCCGACCTTTTTTTCTTTTAAAATACCATTTTTCTGAAAATACACTTTTTCTACTAAAATTTGATTTTTCTCACACACGCACGATTTTTCCAAAAACCTTTATTTTCGAAAGGGTTACCAAGGCCAGACCGTCTTTTTGGGACGTGACAGTCAACGACCCCACTTTCCCTTTTGCTCTCACGATTTTTAGGACACGACAGGATTTTGGCGACTCCACTGGGGATCACTAGTGAGTCTGAGCATTAGGCTTAATCATCTTTTCCTTATTTAACCCTTCTATTCCATCATATTTGGATGTTAGGATTGCATTTTTCTTTCTTAGGTTTTTAGATTTTTCTTTTGCATTTCACACACTTTCCGTCTCTCGGCTACTTATGTGATGTATGTATGTATGATTTATTTACTTTTACTTTATTCAACCGCGTTTGCATTTGGGAGGGGGTCAATCACCCTTAGAGCCCACGCGTGTTAATGTTTCATTCTCTCCTCTCATAAGGGGCACTCCATACGTGCATACGATGTTTTTTTTACCTTTTTTATCTTTTGGTGGTTGTAGTCCACCCGTCCCGATTAGGAATAGAATTGATCTACTTAAACATGTGAGCAGGGCACGATGTGCACATAATCATGTTTGGGAGATCACCCGAACTCTCTGCTTAAGTCCATAAGCCTAAAGATTCGGGGACTTTTAAGATCCACTTGGACATGTGGCCGGGGCACGACGTAGTAGTGTTCGAGGGATCGCTCGAGCCACCAACCAAGGGTTTTGGGATTGATGACCCTTACCCTTAGGTCTGAAGGCTTGGGAACCGACAGCCTAATCGAGTCTAGATGCATTAGTGAGCCCAACCTCATGCATCCATGTAGAATAACCTAGGGTAGAGTCAGCCTTATCCTATCGGTACACTAAGGCACGAAAGGAGGGAACCAACTTCATTTATTTTCCTTGTTATGCCATTTACTGTTATCTATGTGTATTATTTATTTTTGCCAATGTGTTATGTGATATTTGTTGAATAAACTAACACAATTGCTTTATATTTTGGTTGCATTCACAACCATAGAATAAAGAGCCCTGGCATGGTGCTCTCGTAGGAAACCAACCCTTTTTTGGCACGTTTAAATTTCGTTTTCATAATTAATTTCTTCGAGAAAGATGGAAACGCAATTTCATAAATTTTTTACAAATTGCATTTTGTTATAAATACCCAAGGAATCCATCATTGTGAATTTCTAAAAAATTCTAAAAATTTGATTTTTCGTCTTGTATATTCTTGAATAAAAATTGTAGTTTTTAAATCCTTTTCAATAATTTCTCATTCTTGTTGTACTTGTCAGTTTTGTTCGAATCAAATTTTCTTAGAGTCAATAAATGCACTTAAGTGGTCGAATTTTTGCACAGTTTGCATTTATCCTTTTTATAAAGGAAATTAATGTGTCATTTTTACCGTATCCCCCGCCCTCCCATCCCACATTACACAAAAAATAATTTTAGCACATATTTCATTTGACTTTAATAAACTGACATTTTGACTTGTATATTTCTAGATAAAGTTATGATTTTTATTTTCTTTCAATGTTGTGTCCTGTAGTCTTATGGAGGCTCAATTTTTCAATCGAATAAATTTGAAATCAATAATCTTTTGTACTATTCATGTTCCATCTTTCTCAAAGAAACTCTGCAACATTTTCAAATCTTGTATTTTTGCATATTTTAATAAGCTTTAATAATTGGCATTAAGCATAAACCCTAGAGGGAATGCTATTTCGGGAATCCCATGATAGGAAAGCCGTCCTTTTGTCTTGGGTACGTAACCCTAAAAGGCATGCATGTTTATATTTTTGGTAAATCCTAGCAGGTGAGACCCTAGGTAAGGTAATACGAGCAGAATGGAGGCATCTCTTCCCGGGGAATTTGGCCTAGCTACGATTAAAAAGGGGGGTCTCACCCTAAAGGATTGCATTTCATACTAAGCCTACCCTTGGCATAATAAAGGCTCTCCCTAGGTCATGCATCCGTTTTTGTTTTCATTTATACTAACTTTGAGTTTTTTTTTTCATTTTTACAGGTCCTCTAACGGAGGCGGTAAAATAAGAAAGACATCTGATACATATTTGGTCTTAAATTTGAGTATTTTAAATTATGGTCCAATTCTAAATAAACCGTCACACGTTCGAGACCTGTAAGGATATCAAAAACATGAGTGTTCTTTTGAATTATTCGAAGGGTCATAGACGACCGATTTTTTTAGAATTGATAGTGCCTAGAAACTAGATAGGTGAGTTTGGTTAGAATAATCAATGTGATAAATGAAATTGTATGTCATAGTTGGAAAATTGTAAATAATTTGAATGCTAATAATTGCACTCCTTCTGTAAATTTAAGGATTGCCTTATCTCCAAAAATTTTCTCAGATGAAATGTTCAATAAGTTGCTTTCTCAAATTTGTTTATGACATTTGATTTTCCCTTCATGTCTTGCATTTAGCTTTCGAAAAGTTTTCTTCAAATATTTGTCCTATTGAGAAAACGATTCTTTGATGAGACCTCAAAATAAGTCCCATTTTTCTCAAAACCTAATGATAGGTTTGTATCATTGTAAAGTTTCTCTTTTGATGAGTGAGTCTAAGCTCAAATTGAATGAAAAGAAAAACATTTTTCCTGGTATATTTTTTATGGTGAAAATAAATGCCTATGATTTTCGGATGTCATCTTATTTGAAGCTGATAATTGCCACTTCAGTTTACTTTCTGATTTCCAAAATAATGCAAATTGCAAGGAAGAATTAGAATGACATTGAAAGGGAATTTGGACTATGTGTTAAGGAATCTGAATGGTACAAAAGGGAATCCAAGCTTAACCTTGAAAGAGAAAGAAGTTACAAATATTGGCACCAAGAAATGGGTTAAGGAGTTAGGGCAAGATGCAGCTTTTACTCCAGAGACCTTTGAAAATGTTTAGCAAACTTCACCAAGCAAGTTTAGGATGAACGTTTGGAGAATTCAAGCTACAACAAAAGGAATAAACATGCAGGAGATGCAACTTCAAACAATTCACAAGGGGAGTTAGTATTTCATGTCCATAAGTTCTTATTCACCGTTGGAATGTGTTGTATAAGTTATTGTGAGGTGAAGATAGGGGGATGTCACACGCTTGATGTTTGCCTAATTCCCCTACTGGTTGAAATTACTTTATGTGATTTGACAAATGCTTTCTTTGAGCAATAAGAAATGATTATTATGTGGTTTAGAGTTTTGTTCTTATAGAAAGTATATCTTGTAAAGTGGTTAGAATTATGTCTGAATTTTTCACGTTTGATGAAAATTTCTCTTCTTTACTTAATTTCACATGTTAAATGATGATTATGGTCAATTAGTGCACTCATGTAATCTGTGATGTAACATCTATTATGAGGGATTAAAAAAAAAGAAAGAAGAAAAAAGGGAAAGAAAAGAAAAGAAAAAAGAAAAAAAAGAGAAAAGAAAGAAAAAGAAGAAATAATGCAGTTTTTCTACTCCAATGGTTCTCGTGCTTAGTAACTGGGAGTCTTCATAAAAAATGTCGACTTTCGCATCAAACGGTACTTGAATTATGAGTAATGCATTGCAAATTCGAGTAAGTAAATTGTTGAGTAACCAGGGATCTTCATCAAACCAATGTCGATTCTTGCGTAAAAAGGCAGTTTTACTTCCCGAATACAATTTCTGCTATTGGTTTAAGATTGAGATGTTGAGTAACCGGGAAACTTCATAACCAATGTCGGTTTTCACGTCAAAAGACACTCTCGTATTTTGAGTGATTAGGCCACTAGAACAAATATCCCTCAAGTGAAAAAAAGATGAAATGAAATTGACCATAGACATGTGATGTTCTTTGATTGATCATATGATTTGTTTGCTTGTGAAATTTGGTAAAGCGAAGAAATTAAGTTGAGCTGACTTAATTGTGATATAATTCCTTCCCCTTTGCTTGATATTATGAGTATTAAAGGAAAGATAATAAATTGCATAAGGGTTATTTACTTGGTCTTGAGGAAATACATTTTAGAATGCACATGTTTGATTTCAATGCTTAAATCATTAATTGATCTCATATTCTTCAAACAATTTGAGGACAAGTGATGATTCAAGTGTGGGGGAATTGACAAGTGTCAAAATGATGCATTCTAGCACATAAGGCAGATGGTGTTAATATATCTATCCCAATCAACAAGGGAAGATTGCCTTACTGATGCCAAATATTCCTCGAGCACTAGTTTGTTTTAATGAAGAAAGAAAAGATCACCTCGGTATTGGACACTGTCGTTCATGCCATTCCTTCTCCTGAAATCAGTAATTTGCAAGGATCCTATGGTTAGGAGAATGTGACAAGTTGAAGGCTCACAGATGAGAAAATTAGTATGCCGACATGAAAGTCATTGGGAAGTTAATGACAACAGTTGATTGAGGTTTTTCGTCTGCATTGATCAGTTGTGGCAATGTCAGAATTTAAATGGAAATGACATCCAAAGATCAAAAGGCATCTTTTAAATTGATCTTTGTAAAAATATTTCATTTAATTGTATTTCATTTAGTCTTTGTGTGTTGTTTACTGTACATAATTTCTTTTACATTATTGCATGTGAAGCACTTTTCTGACCAATTCATGTTTTGAAAATTCTAACATTTGATTTGTTTGAATTTGAATAAAATCAAAGGCAATTCTAAATTCATCAGAAGCCAAAATCATGCACGAATTGAAAGACTATTTTGAGAGATTTGGGATTTAAGTCGTGAATCAGAATTCACTGAATCGGGGAACTTGCAGAGAGTAAAGCAAGAGATTGGTCAGAGACTCAGAATGGCAATACTCATGTTTATATGCGCTAGTAGAGCCAAGGGACCGTCAGATGGTGGCTCACTTTGGCAATTGTAGTTGCTTCATCTTTTTGCAGGTGCAATCACATCATCATCACATTGAGGCCTTCATTAAGAATGAAAACTGGGGCAATTTTTTTTTTAAGATAATGATGATTTGATCAAGGGCATAATTCATTTCAAATATTGATTTTAAAATTGACATTGGGGCAAATTTTTTTGAGAAAAATTTGATTTTAAGATTGATTTTTGACATTGATTTATACTGGGGCAAATTTTTTGCAAGGTTTGAATTTAATTGGATTTTGATACCAAATCTCAAAAGAGTGGTTTCAGGTTAGTTCGATGCCATACACTGGGGCAAAAAAAAATTTTTTTTGAAAATTTCTTATCTTTGAGATGATTTAGATGCAATGTTTGACAATTGTTTCAAGTTTTCATATGTCTCAAACTTCGTTATGCAATTTTTTTTTCAGCAGTCTGAATCTCATTTTGTTCATTTTAGTCTGGTGCATTTTGTTAATCAGTTTAGGATCATGCATTGATGCATTTTATCTAGTAGCCTGTGCTACATCATCTTGTATTACTTTTTCGAACCAACACTTGTTCATCATTTGATTAGCGTGTTGCATGTTATTTTGATTTTGTCCAGCATTAAACATATTTTACTTTTCTATTTAAATCCCAACTCGTCCGTTGGGTTTACTTTTCTGTTTAAGTCCCAGCTCGTCTGTTGGGCCCCAACTCGTCCGTTGGGTTTACTTTTCTGTTTAAGTCCCAGCTCGTCTGTTGGGCCCCAACTCATCCGTTGGATTTACTTTTCTGTTTAAGGCCCCAACTCGTCCGTTGGGTTTACTTTTATGTTTAAGTCCCAGCTCGTCCGTTGGGTTTACTTTTCTGTTTAAGTCCCAGCTCGTCTGTTGGGCCCCAACTCATCCGTTGGATTTACTTTTCTGTTTAAGGCCCCAACTCGTCCGTTGGGTTTACTTTTATGTTTAAGTCCCAGCTCGTCCGTTGGGTTTACTTTTCTATTTAAGTCCCAGCTCGTCTGTTGGGCCCCAACTCATCCGTTGGATTTACTTTTCTGTTTAAGGCCCCAACTCGTCCGTTGGGTTTACTTTTATGTTTAAGTCCCAGCTCGTCCGTTGGGTTTACTTTTCTGTTTAAGTCCCAGCTCGTCTGTTGGGCCCCAACTCATCCGTTGGATTTACTTTTCTGTTTAAGGCCCCAACTCGTCCGTTGGGTTTACTTTTATGTTTAAGTCCCAGCTCGTCCGTTGGGTTTACTTTTCTGTTTAAGTCCCAGCTCGTCTGTTGGGCCCCAACTCATCCGTTGGATTTACTTTTCTGTTTAAGGCCCCAACTCGTCCGTTGGGTTTACTTTTATGTTTAAGTCCCAGCTCGTCCGTTGGCTCCAACTCGTCCGTTGGGTTTTAATTTCTGTTTATTTTAATCTGGCCGCTTAATCTCTGCATTTTCATTTTTATATATCATGCATTCATTTCTCAATCTGTACCCTATTAGCATGCTTTACTTTTCTAAATTTGCATTCATTTAGTAATTGTCTTGCATTTGTCCAGCATACTACATGGTGTTTTAATGTGTTTAGTAGTTCGCATACTGTGTTTGCACGTTTTTGTCTTTATTTTCAGTTTTCGGTAAGCTCAATCCTTGCATTGGGTACCAATTTTCATTTCAGTTTGTAGTAGGCTCAATCTGTAGCATTGGGTACCAATTCGATATTTTCAATTTTCATTAATTATGTTTGTAACATTAGATATCATGTCATTCTAACTGCATACTTATGCGTCTTAGTTTACCATTCTTGTGCTTCTTATGTCATCATGCATTAGTTGTCATGTTGGTTTATTTACTTTCGTATTTTTTCAAAAAAAAAAAAGGAAAAAAAAAGAAAAGAAAGAAAAAAAAAAAGGAAAATTTTTTGAGTTAGATTGCATCTTATGCTCAACACTTATTTCTTCTTTGTTTGAAATCTTTGTCGCATTTATTTTGTTCAACAACCTGAACTTGCATTTTGTCCTTTACTTTTCCAAGTTTGATAGCCCAGACTTTGCATCCCATGATTCCTGACAGCCCAGGGTCATGCATTTATTATTTACATTTCCAAGTCTGACAGTCCAGACTTTGCATTCCATGATTCCTGACAGCCCAGGGTCATGCATTTGTCATTTACTTTTCCCAGTCTGACAGTCCAGACTTTGCATTCCATGATCCCTGACAGCCCAGGGTCATGCATTTATTATTTACGTTTCCAAGTCTGGCAGCCCAAACTTTGCATTGCATTTTATGATTTCTGGCAGCCCAGGATCATTTATTTAGTTTTCCAAAGTTGGCAGCTCAACTTTGCATTTATCAACCTTAGCAGCCCAAGCTCAACTTTGCATTTATAAACTTTATCTTTGTTCTTGTTTTTCTTGGTTTTCATTTTTATCAATGAGAATTCTTGAGAATTCTTAGTCTTCTTGATGATTTGATTTTCTGGGCTTATTTCTTCTTCCCAATTCCACCCATTCCCACCGTCTCTCTCCCTCTTTCTTCTTCCACTGCCAAATTACCACCATAACTCCCTCACCCATCACACGGCCAACCCCATAAACTTCACCACTGATTTCCAAATAGTCCGCTGCCATTAACAAGCATTACCAGAACCTGCAAAGAAAAGCAAAGACAGCCTAATCAACAGCCAAAATCTTTCCATTCTACTGCTTATCACTACCAGAAAATTAGTCCCAAACTTCAACCATTATCTTGCTAAAATAAACCAATTCCCAACAGCGTCCACCAATCATCAGACCACCAGCAACTTCACAAAACCCACAACCTGCAAAGAAAACTACAGAAGACCAACTCTTCCATCAGACATTCCACCAATTGTCGCATAATTCCCAAAGAAAAATTACCCAAAATCCCAAAATCATTAGTCCAGAACGGTGCATAAAGGACACACATAGACCCAGAAAACTACCACCTGCAAATCAGAAACAAAACCCAAAAACCATTTTGAATCAATCAAATTCACCATCGTCGACCCCAAAACCAGTAAAGAGTTCCCTAAACACAAACAACACAGATATCACCATTTTACCACTCATTACCACCAATCAATTGCCAAATCACCGGCCACAACTCTGCCAACCTCCGGCAGCCTTCACCAGCACACACAAGCAAGCACAGCCCCTCCACCAACAGCCATCGCCGTCCTTTAATTTCCTCTCTCACTACCACCCGGTACCACCGTCGCCAGTCCTTCACCACCAATTTATACCAGAAAAATCACAAATTGAATGCACTCACACACAGCTCATTCATTCAATCAAGCAATAGACAAAATCACTCAACAAGCACAATCACACACAGTGCCACACATCACACGCACATGCAATCGCACACAGCACATGGGCATTTCAATTGCACACATCAGATAAAAGCAAGCAAAGCAAAATTCCCACCACTGGAGTCTACCCGACCACCACCTGCAAAAAAAAAAAAAAACCCAAAATTCATCCAACACGAAATAATTCCAATCAGCATTCAATCGCCCCAGTTCCCACCATTCATATCCCATATGAGCCATTGAATGCCCTCCAAGTCCGCCTAAATCCATAACTGAAAAAAAAACAGAGATTTAAGGGGGAGGATGAATTCGGGAATGACAGAGATTGGAGAACGAGGGAGCAGAGAAAACAAGAGAGGGTAGGGAGCAGAGAGTGAAACTGGAGAGGAGAAGAGAGAAGCAAAGAGAGAGTGAGACAGAGTAATCGAAGAACAAAGAGAGAGATTGAGAAGAGAAGGCGAGACAGGGGAAGAGAAAAGCAAGTCTGGTGTGAAGAAAAAAAAGAAGAGAGAGAATGAGAAAGAAAAACAGAGGATATGCGTGAGAGAAGGAAGAGAAGAAGAGAGAGAAAAAGAAAATCTGGTGGGCATAAAAAAAAGAAAAGATGAAAGACTCAAAAAATTAATAACGATTTGGGAATTCTGTTTTCATTTCTAATTTTTTTATTTAGTTTAAGTTATGTTTTTCTGTTTTGTTTCAATTTGGCTTTTGATTTGAGTTTTAATTTAGTTAAGTAACTTAGTTAATTAGATAAATCTAGTTTACTTGTTAATTTAATTTTATTGTTTTTTTTAGTTAATCGTGAATGTATTGTCTATGGTTGGATGTTAATCTAGTTATCAGTTTTCTTAATCTAGTGATTTTAGTTAATTAATTCATTTTAACATGTTATTTGTTTTGATTTCAGTAAATTAATTCAATTTTATCATTTTATTGGTTTTCTGGTTATCTGATTGTGTAAAAAGATAAAATCATGTTCTTTTGCCCTCTCAAGATTTTCAATTCTGTCCACGTGCCTGAAGTCTTTTTATTTTTTGTGCAATTAAGGCCCTCTATAACAAATTTTATATTTCTTTCAATTAAGCCCTTTAATTGTAATTTGCCCTACATTTGTTAGAATTTACTCTTAATTGTCCCAACTTCACTTTAATTTTGCATTTCTACCCCCTTAGACTTATGTGAATTTTCAATTTCTACCCCCTAAGTCTTATATAATTTTATTTTAGTCCCTTAATTGCTAAAACTTTACATGTTTACCCCAATTTGTCCAATACTTTGTATTTTATGCTTTATTTATTTATATTGTGATACCTTGACATGTGTGTTTATTTTTTAAGATTTGGTACTGGGTCTCCAAAGAGGTATATCGATTTCTTGTTAATTGCTTTTTAATGTGCTCTAACGTGCTCTAATGTGATATTTTATGCATTTTTTAATGCATTTCTTATTTTATGCATTTTTTTTGCGTATTTATTTATTTTGTATTTTTTAATTTTAAATTTTATTATTTTGACGAAAAATGTGATATTCTTGTATTTAGTTAGTCAATGTATTAGTTAGATTATTTTTCTCATATTTTAGTAAAATCTTGTATTTAGATAGCAAGTGTAATAGATAGGGCATTTTTAATTTCCCCTTAAATTGTAAATCAAACCCCCCAGTGTAATAGTTAGGATTTGTTTGCTTTTGCGTGCTTATGTGTTTATTTGTTTTACCGCTTTCCTTAAGATTTTGCATCTAGATAACATGCTTACATGTTATGTGCTCCTATATGATACTATATGTTTTTATGTGTTTACTTGCTTTTAATTCATGCTTTATCACTTTAATTCATTTTTTATTATTTATGCTATTCCGTCACCACACTAGTCCAACGCTAGTTGTGGCTTTATCGTTTTCCCGCTAGTCCAACGCTAGTGGATTTTTAGAACGGGCTAGCCCAACACTAGACCCTTAGGACATTTTAGAATTAGGTGCATTCGTATGCATTTCTCATTTCAAACTTTGAGTTTTTCTTTTTATTTTGGCATGATTTTATTATTATTATTCTTGTTATTATTATTATTATTTTGACACATTTGTTAAAATGCATGACATTTAGGTTGCATCTTTGATAAGTGCTAAAGTACATTAGTTTTTAGTAGGTTTTTAGGGTAGGTTTTTAGGGTTTTTCTATGAGTTTTCCTCTATTTCTTAGCTATTTCTTCTCATTTGTGATTTGATTGCCAAATTGTGTAAAGGTGTGATTTACATGTGATTTGTGTCATTTTCGTAGGATTTGCACATTGCATCACCAATTTGGATGGCAATTGGATGATATTTTGAGGTGATTTGAAGTTGGTGATGAGTTAAAGTCAAGAAACCCTCAAAGTGATGCAAAGAAGCAATAGACGAAGAAGAATTGAAAAAGAAACGATTTGGCAGCCTGGACATATTTCAGTGATTTTGCAATAACTTGAGCTAGACATATTGGATTAAGGTGATTCATGAAGCATTTTTAAGCTAAGACAATGATCTACAATTCATATGAAGACATCAAAGTCCAGTTCTTAAGTTTTGAAGGTCAAAATTCCAAGTTATTGAAGCATATTTGTACTGCAGTACTGTTCCGACCAGTTCTTAGTATTTCAGATATATCTCAGTGTACAGAGCTTTAAATGACATGATTCTTGTTGATTTGGAAAGCCTATTCAAAGGGATAAAACTTTTATGTTTTAAGGAAAAGCTAGTTCGGCCGTTTTCGAGGTGAAATTTTGCATGGAAGAGAAGTAAAATATTCTGACCAAGGCCGCGGGTAAGGCCTTGCCATGGCCTGGGGTGCGGCCTTGGTCAGAAAAGGAGGACACAAGGCCGTGGGTAAGGCCGTGCCATGGCCTTAGCCATGGCCTAGTTACGGAATGTCGCATTTTTAAGCACTTTTGGGCGAATCTTTTGAAGGGAGAACCCTACCTCCTTGGGGAAGGAAATAGGTGGTTTCTTTGGGGTTCTAAGGTACAAGAAACACATTTTTACACACATCTAGAGGGATGTAGAGAGAAGAAAGCAAGAGTGGAGGGGCAACTCAAGGGCTTCCATGATACAAAGCAAGAAGGATTCATCAAGATGCAAGGGAGGAATCAAGAGAATTACATGAGAATGAGTTTTTCCATTCTTTTCTTGTATTTTGTTGGATTTATTCTTGTACATATGATTGAGTTGTGAATAATTTGGATGGGATGAACCCTAATTTTTTATGACAATGATTTAAATCTTTAGTTAATGAATTCTCAATTTTCGTCTTAGATTTATTCTTGAGTTTATTGATTATTGAATTGGGATTTGCATGCATCCTTAGATTCAATATTGATTTCTTATAGGTAGATTGAGAAATCACCTATTTGATTAGATCATCTCTTGAATAAAGAGACTTTCATGGGTTGCTAGAGATAGGATTACATAAGTCTCCCCGGTTAGATTCAAACCTAACCAAAACCATAGAATCCATAAAAACTTAATGCTTCTCTTTGGGGTTTTGATTGAGAAGAGATTCCAATCAATCAACCAAGGGGATAGGGGATTAATACTTGAGAAAGATTGAACCTAATTAAGCGATTCTAGGGTCTAAGTGATTGGGTTATTCATTAATCAAGGTATAGTCTTAGCATACTTGGTTAGGGTATTCTTCATCTAGATTCGCCTCTACTTTTGTCCATTCTCTCTACTGACCTCTAGATTGTGGTTTAATTAGGTAATTAGTTAAGTTAATTTGTATTTTCAATTAATTCGCCATTCGCTTTGTGAGGTTAAATAATAGAAAGAAGGTTAGTACTAGTACTCACATAGTCTCTGTGGGATCGACACTCGGTACTCTTGTACACTATACTACTAGGAACGATAGGTGCACTTACCTAAGTATTCCTAGTATAGCAAAAGGACTATCAATCTTACTTAGACTTTAGGACATTTGTGTGATTTGACTAGAAATAGTCATCTACTCACATGGGAAGCGGTGGCGTACAGGCCGTTCCCCCCTCCGTGATTAGAAACATTCAGTCACGAGTTATTAGTCCTCCGTACCCGACATGTTGCATACCCACTTTCTTCGATCACTTACTATATATTATTATTATTTTTCTTTTCTACATTTCATTTTGCATCAACTCGTGACTCCCTCGAGATCTCGACTCGGGTTTCGCAATTAATGCGATAATTCTGACCAAGCCTCGACGGAACATACCGACCCTCCCGATGTTCACATTTAGACTCAGGATTTTGCATTCATTTAGACACATCCGAACGCGATAGAATTTAGGGTTAATTTAGAAAAATTCAATTAAACCTCGCAACTAGCCTCGTCTAGGTTGAAAGGGTGCCTTAGGCGCAAGCCTTTGCCTTCCCTTTCTTCAAATGTGACTCCCGGACCTTTTTTCTCTCGTTTTTCGTAGACGGAGTCGAAAAAGGGTTTTAAATTATTTTTCTAAAAAAATTTTTACTTTTTGTTTTGTTTAAACAAATTTTTCGGGTGACTTGGTACATCCTAACTCAGTACCAAGTGGCGACTCCATTTTTAAAAATAAAACCCTTTTTCAAAAAATTACTTGGCCAAACCTATCGCATTTTTAGTCCCGCCTTGTTTTCTTTTAAAATACCATTTTTCTTAAAATACAATTTTTCTACTAAAATTTGATTTTTCTCACACACGCACGGTTTTTCCAAAAACCTTTATTTTCAAAAGGGTTACCGAGGTCGGACCGTCTTTTCGGGACGCGACAGTCAACGACCCCACTTTCCCTTTTGCTCTCACGATTTTTAGGACGCGACAAAGTTATTATGCCAATTAAGATTCCATTTATCACATGACTTGGGTATTTCATGGTCTTCCATGCTTAACTTTCTAGGGGCTAGGAGAATGAGATTTTTTGCAAAACCTATTTATTGGGAATTCCTTTTGTCTGGTTTTGTTAAGTTGAATACTGATGGATCCTCTTTCACTGAGTCGAGTATTGGTGGTGCTGGGGGTATTGGGAGGGATGAGTGTGGGAATTTTCTATTTGGTTTTTCTTGTGGCTTGGTAAATGTGAACTCTTTACAAGTTGAGGCTAGGGCTGTTCTTAATGGTTTGAAGATTTGTCAAAGTTTTGGTATCACCAAAGTTGTCATTGAGGTTGATTCAGCTACTCTTTTTGGGGTATTGAAAGAAACATTTACCGTTTCAGCCTGTATTCGGCCCATTGTACGTGCAATTAAACTACTCTTGCCTGAAAATGTTATCTTCCAACACTGTTTTCGGGAAGCAAATTTTGTGGCGGATTATTTGGCTTCAATTGGCATGAAAAATAGGTGTTTTTAGATTTATCGTAATAGTTTGGATCTTCCTAAACATGCTAGTGGTTTATTGAGATTGGACTCATTGGGCATTTGTAACATCAGATTCATGAAACCTAAAAGGAAAGAGCTTCATATTTGATTTTTTTAATCCGATCTATCTTAAAGCTTTTTGTTGGAGGGATCTCATTTCCTCACCGTCATCTCTTTTTGTTGCTCTTGTAAAGGGAGTAGTACTCCCTATCTCTTTGTTTTACTTTTATGTACTTGCTTAATGTAAAAGGAGTAGTGCTCCTAATTTTCTGTGTGTTAACTTCATGTACTTCTTGAGGTAAGGTCTATACCCCCCTCTTTTTCGTAATTTTAATAAAATTTGGAGTGGCGCCCTCCCCCGTGTACGGGGTTAGCCAATTAAAAAAAAAAGAATAAGTATTTTCCATCAATTAAAACGACTAAGTTGAGATTGAATATAATTAACTTTAGTCAACAAGAGGATGATTCATTGTACGAATCGTGGGAGAAGTTTAAGGACTTGCTAAGGAAATGTCCTCACCGTGGACTCCCGATTGGCTAATAATCCACACATTTTACAATGAATTAGCCTATCCTACAAAAGTTAATCTGGATGCAGCCGCATGTGGAGCTTTGATGGCAAAGTCAATAAGTGAAGCTCAAAAATTGATAGAAGAAGTTGCAACCAATCAATCTCAATGGCAATATAATGGAGGTAGCCATTCACCATTTCTGGGTATGTACCAAAATGAAGCTTTGGATAAGTTGAGTAATAGAATGGATAAATTTGAAAACATGTTTAATAAGCTTCTTGATGTTGTTGGTTCTATGTCTCATGTGAATGTTGCATGTTGTGCTAATTGTGGAGGAAGGCATAATTCAAATGAATGTACTAGTTTGGCACAAGTGCAATGTGTTAGCAATTACAATCATTCATCTCAAAGTAATTCATGTTCACCAATTCAAAATGAAAGGTGGAATAACCAACAAGCTCAACCTATTGAAACTAAACCGGCGTGGGAATTGGCTATAGCAAAAGTAGCTAATGTTACTAATGAACTAGAAAATGCTATAAATAATCAATTAAGAGAGTTAGCTAGTTTTACTAATAGCAAGATTGATAGGTTGGCAACTGATACTAATGAAAAATTTCAAAAGATGGAGGGTAGATTTGTAAGGTTAGGGAAAAAATTTAATAAAATAGAAAACCAAATAGCTCATGCATTGACCACTAGGATTCAAGTTCAACAACCTAGTCATATGGAATATAGTCCTAGTGAGAATGTAGAAGCAAACACTTTTCCTTGTGGTAATCAAGTAGATGAATCTTTCACTTTTGAACAATTAAATGTTGAAAATGAGCATGTAAAGCATAAGGGTATAAGAAGTGAGGTAATGATGTCTAAGGTGCAAATAGACTTAAATAATACCTCAACTTTAAGAACAGTTCCCATTCCTCCCCTCTCTAATGAGGAAAGTGAAAATGAAATTGATGAAGGTAAGTTTGGGGTGAATTTAGTGACTAATTATCATGCTTTCATGTGTGAGGTTAATTTTATTGGTACCAATTTGATTCTAACTCAAGAGAATAATCTTGACAACCTTAGTTAGGAATTTGCCAAGATTCTCTTGATTCTTGCTTCATGAGTACAAAAATGGTAGATCCTTGTGATGAAGCACAAATATTTGAGCAAAAGGAGCAACTCAATTTTATGACAATTTGAGCTCACATGGAGTTGCTTATCCTTTATGGGATTCACCAATCACATGATGAGTTTGGAGAAAAGTATAGGTCTACACTTTAAATGAAGCGCTTGTTGGGAGGCACCCCAATGTTTTTGGTATTTTTAGTTATATTGGTGTGTTTTATGTTTTATGTGTGTTTTGTAGTTAGTTTGCTTTATTAGTTTAGTTTGAATTGAAACTTGAAGCTTAATATGTAATCTTTGAGGTTTCATGTTTAAACTTGGATGTTGGATATCTAAATTTCATATCTCTTGTGTTTATTGTGTTTAGAAGGGTTAAACATTTTAATTTCATCATTTGAAATGTGATTGAAGTGGTTTTGTGGTTTAGAAGAACAAGTAAACCAATTTGAAGCATTGAGTTGCAAGTTTTTTATTCCTTTTTTTTTTTTGGGCTAACCCCGTACAAGCAGGGGGCGAGGGATGCCACTTCTAGATTTATTAAATATAAATAAAACATAGGAGGGGAACAAGAACCTTACCTCCAAATATACAACTTATAAATTAAAATTGGGAAGTTGTACTCCATATGCTAAGAAAATAATTTGTGGTAAACAAGTGAAAACCAAGATTGGACAATTAAAAACAAAGTTATTGAAAACATCATTGAAAGCGAAAAGATGGAACTCCCAATCTATCTAATCTTATAGCTCCACGGGCTTCCTTAGGAAGAGATGAGAATGCTTCATACTCTACATTCATCTTGCACATGACTCCTACATTTGCCAATGCATCAGCCGGATGGTTTGCTTCCCTATAGCAGTGCCTTATAGATAGAAAATGTTGTTGGAATTTTTTAATTTCTATCATCCATTTACATTGAAGCCATGGGCACGAGGCCTTACTTGCCAGAATATTGACTAGAGAAAGAGAGTCAAATTCCACATGAAAGAAATCAAAATCTTTGACCAAACACCATATTATACCATGAAGTAATGCTTGCATTTCCGCTTCCAAACTTGTCCCCATCCCAAAATAACATGAGAATCCCAAAATTATAATTCCTTGGTCATTTCTCAAAAGTCCTCCTCCACCACAATACCCCAAGTTACCTTTGGAACATCCATCTATGTTTAACTTAGCTCCATTCTTCATTGGGATCCATTTAACTAAAGTAATCCTCACATCTCGTTTACGTAATGTAGTTGCCACGAGAATTTTACTCCAGCTCAGATATGAAAAAGAAACGTTAAACTTGACTTCAAAGACCATCCTGATATCCGTGAGAATAGCTGAAATGATAAACTCCGTAGACCAAACATCACCCTTAAAGTAGTAGGCATTTCTTGCCTTCCACAAATGCCAAAAAATTAATATGGGCAAGAGCTAAAATACATGCTGCATTACCACATTTTTACAAGGGCGAATAAACCATTTCATCAATCTACTCTGAGCCCGCTCGTTTTGAAACCTTAGCCAAACCGGACCTCCAAAATATCCCCATACCCTACTAGGAATATCTCCCAAACAAAAAATATGGTCCAACGTTTCAACGGAAGGATGGCTACAGCAAAAACAAATAGAAGGTCCACAAAAACCCCATCTTTGCAAAACATCAGCCGTAGGAAGTCTCTTATGCAAAAGTTAAGCATGAAGGATGACATTTTCATGGGAATGAATGGACTTCAAATCTTTTTGTATAAAAAACTAGAAGTCTCTTGACCCTGACATGCTCAAAAGCAGATTTTAAAGAAAACTCACCTGATGAAGTTAAGGTCCATATCATTGAAGAATGCAATTCCTCCCATGGAGCCTTCAAAATTGAACCATCATCTCCCAGCCATACAATCTGATCTTCCACCAAATCACGCACCCCCAATAATCTTTTCCACATCATGGAGTCTAGTCTATTCATGTGTATTTGAGAAGGATGTTTAGACTTGCAATATTTAGTAGCCATAAACTTATCCCACAACGAATTTTGTCTCCTAAAATTCTACCAAAGCCTAACCGAGGAAGCCTTGAAAATATCTTCAAGCAATCTCAACCCAGCCCCTCCCTCATCCGTTGGCATGCATAATCTTTTCCATTTAAACCAATAATGTTTAGATTTTTCACCCTCTTGTCCCCACAAAAAATGAGAAAAAAGCCGTTCCAACTGAACCATCACGCCCTTAGGAAGGTTAGCAGCTGCCAAGATGTGTATAGGAATCGACGAAAGCACAAGTTTGATATCAATCTACCTCCCATAGATAGAAATTTATTTTGCCAAGCCAAGACTTTCTTCATGATTGAACTACCAAGCTCAGCAAAATAAGCATACTTACATTTTACTAAGATCAAAGGGCAGCCAAAGTAACGAGTTGGGAAAGATTTTTCCATAAATCCCGTGACCTGCTTGATCAATCCCCTTCTTGCTCGAGTCATTTTTGGATGACACATAAATCCACTTTTTGCGCAATTTATTTTTTACCCCGAACACCTTTGGCAAGTTTTTGTTCCATTGGTTACTATTCATGAGTTAACTTTGATTGCGAACATTGATATTCATTAACTTTGATTGAGAACACTGATATTCATTTGGTAATCCATGGACTTTTTATGCATAAATTATTTTTGAACAACTTTGTTTTATCATTTGAAACTTGTTCAAAGTAGTTTAGAGGTTAGAATAACCCAAAAAATCAAATTGAGGCATTGAGTGAAAAAGTAACTATTCATTTGGTTACTAGTCATTATATGAGATTCTTTGAGATTTTGGTTATAATATTGAAATTTACACGTTTTTAATGCCTAAATATCATCTTAACAACTTTTTTTTAACATTGGAAATAAGTTTGAAGTTTTGAATTGGTCAAAAACACGAAAAGGAAAAATTGGAATGTCAAGTTCCTCTTGAATTCAAAGTTGCAGAATTTTGGGGAGGCCAAATTTGATCGATTCTCATTTCTTATGTGTTGATGATTCAGATAATTTTAATGCATTATTTCAAATTTTGTTGACATGGTTACATGATTATAAAGTTTTTTGTCCAAAACTTGAGGTTTAGATGGAAAAAATCATCACTCAAAATGGCTTTCAAATCAGCCTGCACAGCAAAATTGCAGCAGCAACTGCTGCAACTTTTGGGGCATATTCGTGGGTCTGATTGACCCACGGATCTGACCCATAGATCCTGCATATTTTGGGTTATTTTGGGTTGAAGTTGGGCAATTTTGTTTGGGGGTTTAATGGCTTTGTTAGCAAGTTTGTTTGGCAACTTTGTGAGCATGAAAACAGCACTTTAATATATTCAAATGGATTGTATTACATGTTTCACTTCATTGATTCAAATTTCAATTTTTTGCATCAAGGTATAAAATTTTGATTTGAGGCATTTTGACCCAAGTTTCTTTTGTTTTTCATTACATCATAACACATTACATTTGCTCACTTAACACATGCATCAAAATTTCACCCCTTGTAGCTACATTGCAACAACTTAGTGTGGGGGAAATCAAGTGTTTCAAAGCATGTCATGTTACTTTTTGAGCTTATTTGTTATTCAAACGTGTGCTAACATAGCATTTGATTTTGTTTCAGCTTTGAAACAAGATAGGTGAGCAAGAATGGACAATTTGAAGACATGGTGAAGCATTGCAAAAAAAAAAACAACACAAAGGCCACCAGGATCAAAGGACAAGAACAATATCATCTTAAGGGTTCATTAACCAAACAAGGGGAGTTTTCGTGTTCTATTTCTCATTCTTATCTTTTCCTTTACACATTGAGGACAATGTGATTTTCTAAGTGTGGGGGAATGTATAGGATTATGTTTGGTTGTTTTAAGATTGTGTCAAGATATGTAAAATATGTCCAAAATTTTTCAAAAAATGCCTCTAACATGCTTTTATGCCATAAACTTGTTAAATTCTCTTACTTTTTGAAATAATTTATGCTACTTTGATTGAATTTTTTTTTACAGATATATGAAGAAATAGTTATTATGAGATTAGGAGTTTTGTTTCAAGAAAGTATATCTTTTAAAATGGTTGTAATTATGTCTTTATTTGGCATGTTTGATTTTAAATTTCTTTTCTTTACTTGATTTTACATTATTAAGTGCTAGATATGGACCAAGAGTATACTTATGCATTATTTTGTATAATGGGTCAATGATATTATGAGCAAATTGATAAATGTTTACTCATTTCTACTCCAATTATTCAAATTGCTTAGTAACCTGAAATTTTTATCACATAATGTCGATTTTTGCGTCAAACGACAATTGAATTAAGAGTATGAATAGCAAGTTGATTGAAGTTGGATTGTCAAGTAATAAAGGATCTCATTAACAAATGTTGATCTTGGCAATTTCACTTCTCAACTAAAAAAGTGGTGAGAATAAACAAAGTGTTGAGTAACTGGGGGTTCTCATCTACAAATGCCAACCTTCGCATCCAAAGACACTTACAAATTGTACAATTACAACATGTCCCTATTGTGTGTAAATTGAGTTGTATATGATTGTCGATAGTGAATACTTAGTATGTAAAATTTTGTAAGGCAAGGGAATTTGGTTGAATGTGCTTTAATCTTGAAATAATTACTTCCCTTTTACTTGATATGATGAGTATTGAAAACTCAACAAGGAACTGCATAATGCCTATCTACTTTACATTGTGGAATTGCATTCAACAATGAGGCATTTGTTATTTCAAGCCATGAATCATGTTTTGATCTCTTGATTTTCCAATTGCTTGAGGACAAGCAATGATTCAAGTGTGCGGGAGTTTGATAAGTGATAGTTTTACCTATTTTGGCATAGTGTTTTATACATGTTTTTAGTATTTTTAATATAAAATGGGTCAAATTTATAAATATTCTCCATTTGAAGAATTTCCCAAGAAATTAGGGTTTTTACCTGATTTTTAAGGTTTTGAGCTGAAATTTATATTTTGAGCAAATTAATGCATAATTTTTTAAAATCTTGTAGGTTTTATATATTCAATCATAATTTGGATCAGTTGGAGTAAAAGTCATGACATTCATAGTAGATTCGAGGATGATTGGATTAAAGCTTCAATGGAGCAACTTTTACATTAAAACTTGGAGGATTGTTTTGCTCAACTTTTGGGAGCAAAGTCCACATAAAAAATGCAAGAAATTTAATGGATTACATCTGGAAATATCATCACACTATTGGAATTACAAATCAATAGCAGAATTTGACCAGAATTTCTATTCTACAGTGATCCACGGGATACTGTTCACCCACGAATCGTTACTGTTCACCCACATATCAGTCAAGTCAGCAGAAAATAATGGGTGCAACTTGTAGCTTATCTACCAGCCTCTTTTGAAGACTTTTTGTTGATTCTCTACACCTGCACTACCTAAGGAAACATTGCAAAATTCAATGGAAATCTTTTTTGGGATTTCAAGACAACTTTTCATGCAATTTGCCTTGCAAGTTGGTGAGATGATTAGGTGAATTTTTCTATAAATAGGGAGCTCATGCAAGTCTTGGAGGGAGGAGCACTCCCAAGTAATTAGTTTAGTAGTTTTCTTTGTAGTTTTTAGCAAGAAATTCAATACTTGTAAGCAAAACTCTTGGAGAATTCACTTTTACAACTTCATATTGAAGGAAGAAATGAAAGATTTGAGCCATTGAAATGAGAATTTCTGTCTCTTTCCCTTTATTTCTTTACTTGTTATGAATTACTTTATTAAATTCTTATACTTTGAAGTTATGAATTCTATACTTAACTAAATACTTGTCTTAGGGTTAGATGAAGCTAATGATATGAATTGAATGTTATTATACTTGTCATAACTTGAATTTGCTTGTTTGTCTATCAAGGTTTAACATTTGTAGTAGCTTGTTAACCTATTGCAAATCATTAGATGTTATTTGACATTGAGAAATGCTTATAACATTTAAAAATGATAGATGAAACCTATGATTTACACACATGAGAATAATGGTGTAAGTAGTTGGATTGAGGTTATTTAAGACCACAATTCATGCATTTCATCAGAGTTTATCATGAGAATAGTTAAACTCTAGTAAATTCATTGTGAAAATAAGTTTTGATTTCAAATGAAATCGCAATCCTAAGCAAGACATGATTAATATAGCAAGGTGTTAGTTCATTCAACCATATTAGTGACAATTAGTGGATTCTAAACCCTATTACATGCATTTGTGAATTTCTTCCATTTGTTTTACATCAAGTAGTTGAATTTTCTTATTGTGCACACCACCCGTTTGATGTTTTTTCTAGATAATAGAGCAAGTTAGTAGCTTTGGTACTTGCTATATCTTGTTTCCTCATGGAATTTACCCTAATACTTCCCCTACTATACTTGACCAGTGCACTTGAGGAAAAGGGGTATTAGGTTATAAATTTTATTACTTGTTTGTGTGAATTTTGCCTAATTTTGATAGTACCTAAACCTCACAATCAAATTTCATGCCCATAAAGTTTTTTTTTTAGCAAAAAAATTTATTTTTGAGCAAATGCCCATAAAGTTGCCAAACAATTGCACAAACAATGCAATAACATTTCCCAAACAAAGCACACAGAAGCACCAATTGAGGACCAAAATTCCATAGATCCGTGGGTTAGACCTGTAGATCAAGTTCCCACGGATTTGCAATAGCTCCCAGAAGTTGCAGCTGCAATTCCAAGTGGTGCAGGCTGATTTTTTGGCAAATTTGGGTGCTGAATTTTGCTCCTTAAGCTCAAGTTTTGCCCAAACAACATTACAACATGTAACCATGTCAACAAACTTTCAAATCATGCATTAAAATCATTCTAAGCATCAGCATAAATGAAATGAGAATTGATCAAAGTAGGCTCCTCGGTAAACTTGCAACTTTTATTTTCAAGTTAAACTTGAAATTCAAAACTTTTCTTTTCAAGTTTTTGAACAATCAAACACTTCAAACATGTTTCCAATGTTAAAAAAATAGTTGTTAACATGATTTTTAGGCATCAAAAACATGAAAATTCCAAGATTAGAACCAAAATCACAAAGAATCTCACTGGATGAATAGTAACTAATGAAATAGTTACCATTGAACTCAATACCTCAATTTGATCCTACATAAGAACGGCCCCAATACCTACTCCAGAAGCATCACATTCAACCTCGAAAAGCTTGTCAAAATTAGGTAAACACAACAAAGGTGCATTAGTTAACATGTCCTTTAATAAATCAAATGCCTCTTGGTGTTTACTTTCCCACTTAAAAACAGAATTTTTCTTAACAAGTTCATTAAGAGGTGCAGCAATAGTAGAAAATTTTCGAACAAATCTCCGATAAAAACTTGCTAGACCATGGAAAGACCTAACATTATTAGCACTTTTTGGTGTAGGCCAATCACGTATGGCTTATACCTTAGACTCATCAACATGTACACCCCTAGAGCTAACAATGAATCCAAGGAACACAATGCTTTCCGTGCAAAATGAACATTTAGCCAAGTTAGCATAAAGATGATGCTCTCGTAATACACATAAAACTTGGTGCAAGTGCTCAACATGATCCTCAAGTGACCTACTATAGACTAGAATGTCATCAAAATAAACCACAACAAATTTACCAATGAAAGCCCTAAACGCATAGTTCATAAGCCTCATGAATGTACTAGGTGCATTAGTTAAACCAAAAGGCATAACTAACCATTCATACAATCCATACTTGGTCTTAAATGCGGTTTTCCATTCATCACCTACTTTCATTCTAATATGATAATATCCACTTTTAAGATTAATTTTTGAAAAAATAGTAGAACCATGCAATTCATCAAGCATATCATCTAACCTAGGAATAGGATGACGATACTTTACCGTTATCTTGTTGATGGCTCTACAATCAACACACATGTGCCATGTTCCATCCTTCTTTGGCACCAAAATGACTGGTACGGCACATGGTGACATACTCTCACGAACAAATCCTTACTCCACAAGTTCATCCACTTGTCTTTGAATCTCTTTTGTCTCCTCAGGATTTGCTCTATAAGCAGGGCGATTGGGTATGCTAGCACCAGATACAAAATCGATTTGGTGCTCAATCCCCCTCAATGGTGGCAATCCATGTGGTATATCTTCAGGGAATACGTCTTCAAAATCCTGCAAGAGAGACACCACAATACTAGGTAAGTTAGGGTTAAGAACATTAAGTTCGCCAAAAGAGAGAAGAACATCTTTATATAGAACAAGTAGAAGTTGTTGCTTAGCCTCCAAAGCTGAAGCAATTTCACTCTTGGTAGCAAAAGCATTCACTTGCTTTGTTCTTTCTTTCTTCTCACTTATAACCCTATTTTGTTCACCATTTACTATGCCATTTTGGTCAACCTCATGACCAAACTGAAGCCCCTTCTTAACTTCTCCACGAGCTTGTGACTTTTGATCCTCCCTTACCTTGAATTCCTTTGCAATTCTTACTTGGTCCGCGTGTGCCTCAGACGGTTTGATGGAATCCAAGGTGATTCTTCGGTTGTCCCACATGAAGGAATACCTATTCTTGTAGCCATCATAAGTGACCCTCCTATCAAATTGCCAAGGACGTCCAAGAAGTATGTGATACGCTTGCATGGGAATCACATCACACCACACCTCATCCTTGTACTTGTTGATGGAGAATGGTACCCTAACTTGCTTGGTAACCCTCATGTCCCCAACCTCAGCTAGCCAATGCAATTTGTATGGCTTGGGATGGCATTTAGTCTCAAGGCCCAACTTATCTACAAACAAAGTAGAAGCAACATTAGTACAAGATCCACTGTCAATAATCATGCTATATACCTTGTTTTGCACGGTACACCTAGTGTGGAAAATATGATCTCTTTGTAGATCCACTTCATCCTCCTTAGGTGCAATGCTAAGAGCATGTCTAGTGACAAGGACTTCACCTTGATCCCCACCATATAGATTATCTTCATCTTCAAATCCTTCCTCCAATGGAGGCATCTCCTCGTTATCTTCACTTGAAGCTACACTAGCTACTTCACCATCTTCAAAAATAACCATAGTGCGCTTGTTTGGACAAGAAGCAGCTATGTGCCCGAACCCTTGGCACTTAAAACATTTAATCTCTCTTTGCCTAGGCTTCACAATTTGCTTACCCTTAGGATCTTGCTTTGTAGTTGGTTCAGCCCTAGGCAATGGTGCACGAGTTGGAGGACCATGTGATTGTTCAGCATCTCTAAAGCCCTTCTTTGGTTGTTCAACTCTCCAACTAGTATGATTTTGTGTAGTGGAAAACCCTCTAGCACGCCTGCTTTTCAGTTGTCTCTCAACCTTGATTGCTTTTTTCACCAAGTCGTCCATCTCTAGATAATGTTGTAACTCTACAATTTTAGCAATTTCTAAATTCAAACCAGCTAGAAAACGTGACATAAGAGCCTCTTCATCCTCCCTAATGTCCACTTTGATCATGAGCATTTCCATCTCCTTGTAGTACTCGTCAACGCCCATAGATCCTTGCTTCAAGAATTGTAGATGCCTATGTAAGTCACGTGAGTAATAACTTGGGACAAACCTCTTCTTCATAATGGCTTTCATCTCCCCCCAAGTCCTCATGGGTTCAGCTCCACACCTCCTCCTATCTTTGACAAGTTGATCCCACCAAACACTTGCGTAGTCGGTGAATTCAACTGCAGCTAGTTGCACTTTCTTTACCTCGGAGTAGTTGTGACACTCAAATACATGTTCCACCTTTCTCTCCCATTCAAGATATGCCTCAGGGTCTAATTTGCCTTGGAATGAAGATATTTTCATCTTAATGCTTCCCAAATTTCTATCAGGCTCACGTGGTACCCTCCTTCCTCTCCGTTGAATAACTTCATCAAACTCCGACCCCTCTTCAATATCATCATCATAAGCTGGATTTCGAGTTATTCTAGTGTTGGAACCAACTTCTCTACCATCATATTGATCTCCTCGAGCTCTAGATGCTTGCTCCACATTGTCCATTCTCATGGACATGCTTTGCATTTGCTCCATGAGGCGTTGGAAGTTATCTTGCATGCCTCTCATCATGGCTTTAAGATCATCATGTTCCACCATAGTACCTTAAACCTGCAAAATAAAAGGTTAAAACAATATAAACAAGAATTTGTAGATCACTCCCTTAGTGTTTGCACTCGCTTCCCTCAAATTTGTTGGCTTTTACCCTCCTTATGCTCACCACTAAGCCTTTTTTTTACTCAATGAATTTTCTTGTTGGCCCTTTAGAGAAGAACCAGCTCACTCAATCTTACCAAGACTTATAGCAACACCAATCTGTGAGAGTAAATGTAGAGGTCAAAAATAAGTATGCTTAGAGTGTTTTGTTCAAGAGAGTAGCAAAGAATAACCAAGAATCAAGAACAGACACGATATAGACACCCTAATGTGTGATATAATTGTGTGATGTTTTTTGATTTTTAATGTTCTTTGGAAGAAAAATAACCAAACTTATGCAAAAATAATATTCCAACAAAACACTAAGAATAAGAAGAATAGAACCTAGTCAATTAAACTTTCGTATGTGACGTTGTTCTCTGTCCAACGATCTGTTTGTTTCAACAGGTCTACTCGGTTGCACAAGGACAGTATTCCAGTCAAATATACTTCAGTTTAATTGGTTTAGTTCGTGTGCTTGGCTTTTATCACCTTGCACGCCTTTTTCACTTTCTTTTGTGTTGCACAACTTTTCTTTGTGCAAGACTTTTTTTTTTAAATTCAAAACCCAAATAACCCACAAAAATCAAACAAAAAAAAGTAAAATTCACCGAATGAACAGTGAAATTCCGATGAACAGTACCACCGTGAACAGTAACCATAGTGTGAACAGTAGCCGCCGTGAACAGTGATGCTACAGTACCGTAAAACAGTACTCGAAAATTTTTTTTTTCTCAAGAATCTTCAACACTAGGATGGCAAATCCAAGAAACCAATTCTTTTGAAAGATTTTTGCACAAGAATTCCAAGAAAACAATAAAAACAGTCAAGAAAATACAAAATACCACACAATTCTAGAATTCTTGATTGAGAAGCAACCAAGAACGACTCTAAACAAACCCTAAAGCACGAATTTAATAAGGAAACAACAAAAACTAAAGGTTGAAATTTTAAGAATGTCAAAGATGGACAGAAACAAAATTCAACGTAGGCAAACACAATTTGAAAAGAAAAAAACAGCACGAAACAAACAAAATATTAGGGCTAGGCACGAAGCTCTTGCCTTAATATCACGAAACAACAAACAAAGGGATATATCCACAATTCCAAAGGAACAAACGAATTGATAGAACCTGGAAATCCAAAGAAGTTGGCTCTGATACCAATTGATGAGATCGCGCGTACGGAAGACTACCAAGACCCTTGGATTTTAGGCTTACTACTCGTTGAACTCAAGACCCCTTGGATGGATCTTCCAAGAACCCTTGAAGTGGAGTAGGTTGCTCAAACTTTTCCCCTTGAAGACGCCCTCGATCCTAGAAAAACCAAGATGAACCGAATTGAGCGCGTTCAATCGTTCAAACTTAATTCTCTAAAGATCTTGAACAAAACCGAAAGGAAACTCTAAGCGAGATTGGATGGTCGCCACAAGCAAAGCTTGATAAGACCTATGGCAGTTCTCAATCACCAAAGAACCAAGAAAATTCTAGAGAGAATTTCACTCAAAATATCATAAACGTTCTGTCTCATGTTGTTCCCAAGAAACCCTTATATAGGGCGGCACAAAAAAACATAACCAAGAAAGTACTTTACCTTAGTTGTAACCTAATATTCGACTATTAAAGATTACAACTCTAAAAATTGCATAAAACAACTAAAACAAACTTTCTGATGGTACCCGCGGCACCTATCCCCGGCGAGGGTACAGGGCGCGGGTTCGGTCAGAAAGTTTGGCATTCCAAGCACTTCACGAACGAGCCTTCTGATGGTACCCGCGGCACCTATACGCGGCGCGGGTTCATGGCGCGGGTTCGGTCAGAAGGTTTGGCACTTCATTCCCATGCTTGAATCATCCTTCCTTCCTTGGTCAGCCCATAAGCAAAGTACACTACGTGACAAAGGATCCATGTTGGTCGCCTTGCACACATTATCCAGCGTGTCCACAATGAGACCATGCAAAGCATCCTTCATTTTCCTAGCTCTTGACCTAGTCATAGGACCATCCAAGTCTCGAAGTGCATCCTCAGTCACCTTGTAAGCTTGCTGACCTTGGGACCTATCACACGTTGACTGAGAAACGGGGACCCTAGGAAGGCGACGCTCCTAAAACCCTCGAATCTTCACACAGGAATCTTCCTAAAGGACCGTCTTGAAGATCAAGGTGATAATCTAACTCAAACCCTCCCACAGATCTGAATCAAATTATTAAAGAATACAAAATCTTGTCGAATCACTCAACCCCAATCCAACCCTATGGAATGAAACTATTTGAATCTAACAAAAGGAAAACCTAAGCCCTAATCACACCTGTTGATTAGAACTTAAGGTCTAGAAAACCTAACAAGAATCACTCTTGAAAAGGCAGAACAAGTTCTCATATCAAGAACTCATGAAACTCTCAAAGAGAGAAAACCAATTTTCATTGATCAATTCATCATTCAACATTCACTTGATAATAAACGATAATTGTTAGCCTTATATAGGCATACAAACCCTAAAACTAAATATGGAAAGTTTAAATTAAATAAAACTTAAAAATTAAACTAAAACTAATTAAAATAATAAAATTTCAAAGTTGCGGACGAAGGTCGGGGGCAAGGCCGCAGGGCGGCCTCAGGCGCAGCCTTGGTCAGAAGCAATTTTGGCCTTGGCACGCATTCTGATCTAGGTCATGGGGGAAGGCCGCAGGACGGCCTGGGATGCGGCCTCCAACAGAATGTCTGTGACTAGCTTCTGGTCTTGTCCTTTGAAAATCCGTCCTCACACTTTAGACCTAAAACGTGACCACCAGCCTTTGGCCGCTCGATTGGATGCTAAGTAAGCCATTTTCGATGCTCCATTGCCATAATTTAAGCTCTTTGACACCTCCAAATTGCACAGGGTGACAATATCCGTTGGTGAAACTTGAGTGATAGGAATCATGGCCACAGGATTCGTATCAAACTCCCCCTCTTCAAAACGATTCGTCCTCAAATCGTTGCCCATAGTAGATAAGCAACAAGGTAAGATCACAAGGGATTGTTCAACACTTGGTGGCTCTTCTAATGGCTCCTCCAATGGTGCTTTGTCTTCAACCTCAACATGTTCCTCCATTGGTTGCTCAGCTAGGCTTTGCTCCTCCAAAGATGGTGTTGCAGATTCATTTGGCTCCAAAAGTGACACCTCGGTTCCAATCTTCTCCTCCATATACACCTCCATGGGTTGTGGACGTTCTTCAACTTTAAGTTCCACAGTCGATTGATGCTTCTCCTCATTAACTACTTGATTTTGCTTTTCCCTTGAAGTTGCAATGTGTGATTCATATTTGTCCACAAACTTATTCATCATATCTATGAAAGAATCACATCGATCCTTCATCTCATCCCATAGATAATTCATACGATGACTCCTGGAAGATTTGGATTTCAAAGACCTTGCCTTCCTCCTTGAAGCACTGCCTTCATAGCCATATTCATCAACCACCTTCGTAGAGAATTTGGAATGGTGCCTTTTATCACTCAATCTTTTGGCATCCCATCTACTTTGCTTTCATAGAAGCCTCTTTGGACTTCACCATTAAACTGTTGAAAATCTTCAAAACTCAACATCAATAACTTGTAAAAATAATCGTTGCTAAGTATAAAAGTGATTGTTTATACACTTTCTAAGGTTAATTTATGTAATAGTAATAATACTAGAGTCAACAAAATTTATTCCTTAAGATTTCGCTCACTTGCAAAACCTTAAGGCCATGAAATATGAGTGTAACCTACATTACCTATGATATTATGTGTATATTATATCTAGAATAGTCTAAGCTACAATGGCTAATTATTAAATAACACTTTAACTAACCCTAAAGGTAGATGATCATGATGATAAGAGAAGAAGGAGCTGATTAGCTCGGCTTGGACAAATATGTGGTGTCATTGCTTAAGAGGTAATTAGGATGGCGAGGAGGCTGATGTTAGTGTATGCCCTAAAACCAAGTTGGTTTTTGAGATTTTTATTACGCTTATTTCGTGTTATACTTATATATGTGGCATTTTCTTTGTCATTTAATACTTGTTATTAATATTACTTGTTTATTTGATAAAGTCCATAGAATATTAACTGTGTATAAGAGATTGTAAGAGTTACAATGATGAGACTCTTATTACACATTAAGTTATATTCTTAAATATCCCTAATTGTAGTATTAATGAGATTGGGCATCATTAATATGGGAAGACTAGCACATACTTTGCCTCTACTTATGGTAAGTAGTAGTTGATCTCGTCAACTATGGCGTGTGACACCTAAGCTGGTATGTGGATGCTTGTTAGAGAACAAGTTCATTGGATTGATCCGCCAAGAGTTACTATTCATAGTGCTAATGAATTATACTCTTAATGGCAATGGTGTAAGTGATCCTTAGACTTGAGATTACCATAGTATCTTGAGTGTGGATTGCTATGCTTTGACTCTATTGCTTGGTGCTCGTAAAAGAGTAGCCCATACGGTAGAGATTGGGCATAGTATGAAGCATGGAAGGATAGTGAGTAATCGATATAGGATTCACCACTCCTTATTATAGGAGAGTATATCCCGGATTGGCCACTTGTTGAAATATGACTTAAAGAATCTTTTGCGCAAAAGTGAAAGTATGACTTGAAAGAGTTTCAAGGTTATACTTTTATGGAAAGTTATATTTCGGGAATAAGAAATTGTTAATTAGTCATTTAAAGAGTGTGCACTACACTCTTGGACTAATTGGGATATAGTGTGGTGAAAGGATATTAATTACACGGCAACATTGTCATTGATAGGTGTAGTCTACCATATGACTTTCCTATTCACTTGGGTGGTCATGATGCATTGCTAGACGCCACTCATGATCTATAAGTGCAAATTAATTAATTAGTGAATTAATGATAAATTAAAGTGTTAATTTATCTGGTTCTTAATTAATTAATTAATGAGTTATAATTTGTACTTATTGCCAACGTGAATGAAACCTAATGGCTCACACACAATACGGACATGGTCTTTGGGTTAAATTGTTATTAAGATAAGTATAAGATACTTATGGGGTTAATTTATGTGATAAATTAACTTAAAGGACTTATTTATAAATATTCTAAGTCTTGATGGAAATTAGTTTCCAAAAAGGAATTAAGAAGCTATTTGGTTTCCTTTTGGAATTGGTTTCCTAAAGGAATAGGATTAGCTTAAGGTAAGCTTCCTAAACCTTATTGGTTTCCAATTGCTCTTGTTTCCTTAAAGACTAGGATACTACATCTATAAATAAGTCCATGCCTTGACTCTTGGTTGATTGATGAAACACAAGATAAAATTTAGAGAGAGAAAAATTGAGAGAGGCGTGTTTTCTCCCAAGAAAAACGCCACACCCTCTTCTCCCTAAGGGTTAGGGTTTTGTCTTCTTCCTCTTCTTGTTCTTGTGTTCTTCATGAAATTCAAGGGAGTTAGCACTCGAAAGGCAAGGCAAGCAAGCCCAAAGGTTCCTAAAGATCATGTTCGTGTGGATACCGTTGGAGGCTCTACACTTGGAGGGCTTTTCATGGTAGATCAACACCTTCATCGAATAGGATCTTGCCCTTTGAAGCATAGAAACCTTCTATGCTTGAGGTATTTGTGCTAAACACCCTTTAATCGTATAGATTATATCAAAGTGATCCATGGCTAAGGTAATAAATTTTTAAATTTTTCGCTGCGTTACTCCCCTTATTACCTTACAGCTGATTCATTCTTAATCTTTTTGACAAACCAAAGACACTAAAAACAATAGTAAATCTGCAATAAATAGTACACAGATAAAGGGTGTTGTCTAAGAAGGAAATAGAGAAATGAAAGAAAATTACACTTGGTAAGAAGCCGAAAGTAGAGGCAAATAAAGAAGGAAAAAAATAGTACCAGTTGAAAAGAAATTTTTTTTAACTCCTTGATCATATTTATAAGTTGTTAAGTTATTACTACTGAATTCTTGATGATTTGAGTATGAAATTCATGCAAGAAATTTGGAAAAGTTGAAGTAGATGTGCATGACCCTTGGGGAAATCCCATAAGTCAGTAACCGGAGAATCACCTAAGATATGGTGGAATTTTAACAAGGTTATGATTAAAACTTGGATCTGATGCCTTTTAGGTATATGTTGTGCTTAAATGTAGCTTATAAAGATATTGAAATCATAATTTTCCATTGAGTATAATTTGAGATATGTTGAATTGAATAAAGTGTGGTTGAACAACCTTTAAAATAGTTGTTCCTGAGCAATTTTAGTAAACTGACTGTAACTTTGTGTAGAAAACTTACAATTGAATGATTCTTGCTGTATTAAAAATTAGACTGATAAGGCTTTCTAATGGTTTAACATAATGCATTGATTCTTTGTAGATCTACAACAGATTCCTTAAAAATTTGACTAAAATTTCAAGACTGCATAACCAGAGGTGATGATTTGTCAAAATGGGAGCTGATTTTCAACATGTGATGGTTGAGAAATGAAATTGGATTTTTGTTCTTGAAACGTAGTTTCGGAACACATAAAAGCTATGCTCATGTCAATCATCTACTGAAAGTTGTATTAAGTTGAAAATTAGTGCCTGGATAGGCGGAAAATCTAGTTCCCTACGAATAGAATTGTCACTAAATGAAATTGTGATCGATGTTGGGTGTCAATCCAACAAAATAAAATTTTCTACTCAAATAAATATAAAGTGAAGTGTAGTGATAAGTACGGTCGTATCTACAGGGACTAGTCAATTTTTTTTCTTTAACAATTAAAAATTAAAAGAGGGGGATTTTAAATTACCAAACTAAGGAAAATTCAAATCTAGAAATCCAATAATGCAAAATTAATTTTAACGAAATCAAATGGAACCTAAGCTCTAGTTAAAGGAATAATATCCACTCTAGTTCAGTTAAATGATCATTAATGCATGGATAATTTCATACGTTCATGAATAAATTAGTTATGGTTGTTAACAAGTTCTAACAACCTATCTTTCCCTAGTATGTCGATAACCAAGGTAAGATCATTAGTGACTTCCCTAATCAAACGATAACCGTCAGTAAGACCTTAGAATTCAATCATTCAACAGCTTTAAAAACTAGAAAAGCTACCAATTCTAACTAGCAAATACCTAAGAGGCTATGTTCAAATTAGATTATCTATTTTCGTAATATAATCGAAAAGTTTCTATTACAATTGAATTAATCACTCGCCACTAATACTAAAACTATAAAACAATAATAGATTTGACGTTTTTGATGATTATAGATTATCTAGACAATTAACTAGTGATCAAATATTTAATTGGTAAAACAATCCACAAGAATGAATATAATCACCTTAGAATTTAACAAAGAAAAGATAAATATTCATAAATGCAGAAAATAATCAATAATAATTAGATCTCAAAGTAGTGAATGAACCAGAGTTTCGATTCTCCTTCAACTAGAATAAAATGTTTAGCCATACATGGCTTCAAATCCCCAAAAGAAATTAACAAATATTTTGTTCTAGAGAGAAAAACTCAAACTAAGTGTTCTAAAAAACTAAAAAACAATTAAAAGCTGCATTCGAGGGTGAAGAAGAATTGCAGACGTCCCTCCTCTCTCTTTTTCTTCTCATGTTTCTTTCTTCCTTTTTTGTTTCCTTTCCAAAGTCAATTTCCTTCCTTTCTTTTTTTTTTTTCTTCCCCAAGCCAATTTCGTCTCTTTTTGTTTTCCTTTCTAATTTTCACCAATAAAGAATTCTTTCCAACGAGATTCATAACAATTAGGAAAGTGGAACTCCTTCAATTGCAGCCTTATACCAAATCACCTTTTCACAATTTTGCACCTCAACATGGTAAGTTTGTGGCCACACTATATCATTTCAAGTCTTTTAGAATTTTGACGAAATTAGAACCTTCTGCACAATTTCCAACAAACAAGGCCAAACACCAAAAAGTGAATAAATGGAAAGATTAAATACCATCTTTAACCAAAATAGGGGGAAATTAAATACAATTTACATGACATTTTAGCTCTCCAACAATCGAAATTCGGCAAAGTTATAGGTCCAAATTGTCATCATAAAAGCTTTAGTAAATTGAGTCTTGTTTTCGAAAGTTCCAATATTGTGAAATTTTGTTATGTGGAACTCAAATTGTGTTTGTCGAAGTGAGCACTAGTCTCAGGTAAGTGGACCCACTTCTTGGAGCTCTCTATCTGAATCCATGACCCTAATCTACATGCTACTGATTTGGCTACTGATTACCCCCAAAAAAACCTAATTTTTAGTGAATTTGTTCATTTAATTTTAGTCCAAATAAGAATAATTTCCCTTTTAGTTAATAAGAACCTTGGATAGTTAAACTTGCGGTCATTTGAAGAATTTCAAAAACATCTAAGCTTATTGATGAGTGTCTTAAACTCATTTTTACTTACATTTTATTGTTTTACATAATTATGTGGCTTGTTATTGATCTTTGAAAGTAAAAGATGTATTGAAAATTATACGAATTGTTACTGATGCTTGAATGATATCGCATGGAGAAACGTGACTGAGGTGCCACTAATAAATTAATCAACGTAACTGGAAACAAAAACTAATCAATAATAATATTTTATTCTTTGATGAATATGGAAATGTAAAGTACATTTATTTACAGGCTCCCACAAAATGAACACGATAATAGCATAAGTCTTGCAATTATCGTAGTCTCCACTAACTTTCTCAGCTCCATCGGAAAAGCTAACAATCATGCACCTTCCATGGTGCAGGAAATTGAGATAGCGCTTATATGGGCGAACACTATATGAATTTGCTCCATCGGGGATATTGTTAAATGATAATGTATCCGTACCTAAAAGTCTGTACCTATTTAGCATCTCAGGACAAATCATAACTCCTCAAATGGAGTTATAAGCACTTCCGGAAACGACAGAGTAGTCAAATATTCCTTCAAACGTGGGCTTATTAACCATACTCGATTCCTTATCTAGCACAACAAACACTGAACATGTGCTGCCAAACGGACCTCTATCTGCCATCATACTGTTACAAGGCTTGACGTACATAGAGCCTAACAAATATAGGGATACCACCTTTATCTTATGCATGTGCCTCTGATTAGTAGATGAACCAAGTGACGGGTAATGTATGTACTCCGCCTAGAAATAATTAATCTCGCTTAGTCCCTTGAATTTATTGCTAAAAACAACATCGTAGCTGCTAGTTTCTGGGAAGTTATACAATCACTTTTTTCGAACATATCTTCGTTTGGATACACCCTTGATGTTTGATGGGGCACCTGGATAGTGAAGTCTACGCCTAACATAAGGACGACCAGATATATCAGATGGAAAAGTCCGTTTCATACGTGCCATGGCAAAAGACAAAAATTAAACATAGCTGAACTCAAAAACAAATGCGTAAAACGAATATATTCGATACCAGGGCAACCCCTTCAATTAAACATATAATAATTATGCCAACATGTTAACGAATATAACGTACAGAACGATCTATTAAATTCAAAATACGTAATCATTTTTCCTACCAATAAAGTAGGAATTTCAAATTGTAATTCTTCCCCCATAATTTGAAATTAGAATTCTTCCGCCACATAAGATGCTATAGGAAAAAGCGAAACACGTGCGCCGGCCAAATTTGAATGTCAAGTTCCTTTTGAATTCAAAGTTGCAGAATTTTGGGAAGGCCAAATTTGATCGATTCTCATTTCTTATGTGTTAATGATTTAGATAATTTTAATGCATTATTTCAAATTTTGTTGACATGGTTACATGATAATAAAGTTGGTTGTCCAAAACTTGAGGTTTAAATGGAAGAAATCATCACCCAAAGTGGCTGAAAAATCAGCCTGCACGGCAAAATTGCAGCAGCAACTGCTGCAACTTTTGGGGCATATTCGTGGTTCAGATTGACCCACGGATCTGACCCACAGATCCTGCATATTTTGGGTTATTTTGGGCTGAAGTTGGGCAATTTTTTTTGGGGGTTTAATGGCTTTGTTAGCAAGTTTGTTTGGCAACTTTGTCAGGATGAAAACAACACTTTAACATATTCAAATGGATTGTATTACATGTTTCACTTCACTGATTCAAATTTCAATTTTTTGCATCAAGGTATAAAATTTTGATTTGAGGCATTTTGACGCAAGTTTCTTTTGTTTTTCATTTCATCATAATACATTACATTTGCTCACATAACACGTACATCAAAATTTTACCCCTTGGAGCTACATTGCAACAACTTAGTGTGGGGAAAATCAAGTGTTTCAAAGCATGTTATGTTACTTTTTGAGTTTATTTGTTATTCAAACGTGTGCTAACATAGCATTTGAGTTTGTTTGTGCTATGAAACAAGACAGGTAAGCAAGAATGGACAATTTGAAGACGTGGTGAAGCATTGCAAAAGAATCAAAAAGGCCACAAGGATCAAAGGACAAGAACAATATCATCTTAAAGGTTCATTAACCAAACAAGGGGGTTTTCTTGTTCTATTTTCTCATTCTTATCTTTTCCTTTACATATTGAGGACAATGTGACTTTCTAAGTGTGGGGGGAATGTATAGGATTATGTTTGCTTATTTTAAGATTTTGTCAAGATATGTAAAATATGTCCAAAATTTTTCAAAAAATGCCTCTATCATGCTTTTATGCCATAAACTTGTTAAATTCTCTTCCTTTTTGAAATAATTTATGCTACTTTGATTGAATTTTTTTCTACAAATATATGAAGAAATAGTTATTATGCGATTAGAAGTTTTGTTTCAAGAAAGTATATCTTTTTAAATGGTTGTAATTATGTCTTTATTTGGCATGTTTGATTTTAAATTTCTTTTCTTTACTTGATTTTACATTATTAAGTGCTAGATATGGACGAAGAGTATACTTATGCATTATTTGTATAATGGGACAATGATATTATGAGCAAATGGATAAATGTTTACTTATTTCTACTCTAATGATTCAAATTGCTTAGTAACCGGGAATCTTTATCACATAATGTCAATTTTCACATCAAATGGCAATTGAATTAAGAGTATGAATAGCAAGTTGATTGAAGTTGGATTGTCAAGTAATAAAGGATTTCATTAACAAATGTTGATCTTGGCAATTTCACTTCTCAACTAAAGCTAAAAAAGTGGTGAAAATAAACAAAGTGTTGAGTGACCGGGGGTTCTCATCTACAAATGTCAACCTTCGCATCAAAAGACATTTACAAATTGTACAATTACAACATGTCCCTATTATGAGTAAATTGAGTTGTATATGATTGTCCATATTGAATACTTAGTATGTAAAATTTTGTAAGGCAAGGGAATTTGGTTGAATGTGCTTTAATCTTGAAATAATTACTTCCCTTTTACTTGATATGATGAGTATTGAAAACTCAACAAGGAATTGCATAATGCCTATCTACTTTACATTGTGGAATTGCATTCAATAACAAGGCATTTGTTATTTCAAGCCTTGAATTATGTTTTGATCTCTTGATTTTCCAATTGCTTGAGGACAAGCAATGATTCAAGTGTGCAGGAGTTTGATAAGTGATAGTTTTACCTATTTTGGCATAGTGTTTTATGGATGTTTTTAGTGTGTTTTTTGTATTATTAATATAAAATGGGTCAAATTTATAAATATTCTCCATTTGAAGAATTTCCTAAGAAAATAGGATTTTTACCCGATTTTTAAGGTTTTGGGGTGAAATTTATATTTTGAGCAAATTAATGCATAATTTTGTAAATCTTGCAGGTTTTACATATTCAATCATAATTTGGATAAATTGGAGTAAAAGTCATCACATTCATAGTAGATTCGAGAATGATTGGATTAATGCTTCAATGGAACAACATTTACATTAAAACTTGGAGGATTATTTTGCTCAACTTTTGGGAGTAAAGCCCACATAAAAAATGCAAGAAATTTCACAGATTACATATGGAAATATCATCACACTATTGGAATTACAAATCAACAGCAAAATTTGACCAGAATTTCTAATCTACAGTGATCTATGGGATACTGTTCACCCACGGATCATTACTGTTCATTCGTGGATCAGTCAAGTAAGCAGAAAATGATGGGTGCAACTTGTAGCTTATCTACCAGCCTCTTTTGAAGACTTTTTGTTGATTCTCTACACCTGCACTACCCAAGGAAACATTGCAAAATTCAATGGAAATCTTTTTATGTTATTTCAAGACAACTTTTCATATAATTTTCCTTGCAAGTTGGTGAGATGATTAGATGAATTTTTCTATAAATAGGAAGCTTATGCAATACTTTTAGAACAAGTCTTGGAGGGAGGAGCACTCCCAAGTAATACGCGCAGACGTACATGGAATTGCTTGAAAGACCAAGTATGAATTTCGAACCTTTTCCCTTGGATGAAGTAGACTCTAGAATCAGCACCAAAGCTTTGAACACACAAGATGAACAACTCGAAAATTCAAGGAAGGTTTGAACCTCCTTATGGAACGAACAAGAACTCAAGGAATCAGCACCTAGAACGCTTGATCAAACCAATAAGGCAACTCTAAGCTAGGGTTTTGAACTTGGAATCACTCTACAAGTTCGGGGGTTGTTCTTAATCAGCAAAGAACAAAATAAAGCACTCAATTTGAGAACTTACAAATTTATTAATCATCAAACTTATCTAAAATTCGTAACAGTATTTTGGCCTATAAATAGACATGCATAACAACTTGTAGAAAGTTCTAGAAACTTAACAAAGAGCACTAGTTGTAACCTAACACAATATGGTAACTTTCTAAGAGGTTACAACTTGTAAACAAAATAGAAAACTTAACATAAAAGAATTAAACTTAAAAATTCGTCCAAAAATTGTTCATGGGCTGGACGCCTCCTTTTAAGCACCATTGGGCCTCCATCTTGCATCTTTAAAAGGCCTTCCAACAAGTCCAACCAAATCAGCACCTTAGAAACATGTTATGGACCACTTAGAAACTTCAATTGGACTTCTTTCATTGCATGCATTAATCCATAACCAAGGCATAAACTTTTGGCCCAATGAACACACTTGAATAGCTTGATCACCAAGTCCATTGAGAGGCCCAAAGTCACGAATTACACCATGGTAGTCACAAAGCTTGAACGTTCCCCTCATGATCAGCCATGATTTGATCTCATCTTGGTCCAAATGAGTTGCTCCATGAGAATATCTAAGCATCAAGATTGTAAGTACTTCTAGGATCACATCACCAAGTAGTTAGTTTAGTAGTTTTCTTTGTAGTTTTTAGCAAGAAATTCAATATTTGTAAGGAAAACTCTTGGAGAATTCACTTTTACAACTTCATATTGAAGGAAGAAATGAAGGATTGGAGCCATTGAAATGAGAATTTCTATCTCTTTCCCTTTATTTCCTTACTTGTTATGAATTTCTTAATTGAATTCTTATACTTTCAAGTTACGAATTCTATGCTTAACTAAATACTTGTCTTAGGGTTAGATGAAGCTAATGATATGAATTGAATGTTATTATACTTGTCATAACTTGAATTTGCTTGTTCGTCTATCAAGGTTTAACATTTGTAGTAGCTTGTTCAACTATTGCAAATCATTTCGATGTTATTTGACATTGAGAGATGCTTATAATATTGGAAAATGATAGATGAAACCTATGATTTACACACATGAGAATAATGGTGTAAGTAGGTGGATTGAGGTTATTTAAGACCACAATTCATGTATTTCATAAGAGTTTATCATGAGAATAGTTAAAATCTAGTCAATTCATTGTGAAAACAAGTTTTGATTTCAAATGAAATTGCAATCCTAAGCAAGACAAGATTAATATAGCAAGGTGTTAGTTCATTCAACCATATTGGTGACAATTAGTGGATTCTAAACCATATTACTTGCATTTGTGAATTTCTTCCACTTGTTTTACTTCAAGCAGTTGAATTTTCTTACCTTGCACACCAACCGTTTGATGTTTTTTCTAGATCATAGAGCAAGTTAGTAACTTTGGTACTTTCTATATCTTGTTCCCTCGTGGGATCGACCCTTTTTTTTTAATGGCTAACCCCGTACATGGGGAAGGGCGCCACTTCCTTAAATTTTATTAATAAATAAAATAAGACATGTACAAGAATTGGAGGGGGGCCAAACCTGACCTCCAAGTAGGATATACAGATGTCATATAAAGTAAAGCAAAAGAAAAAAGGAGTACTACTCCTTTACATTTATGCATCTGAAAGAGGGAAAACCATTTCTATCTAATGCTACTAGTCTATTAATCTCAGAGGGTAATTGAGTCTGTGTAAAAACGTGGAAACTTGTAAGAGGTAATGATGCAAGACTATCAGCAACTTTATTAGCTTGACGATATATATGCAAAATGAATGCCTGAAGAGTAGTCAGTAAGTGTCGAATACGTGAAACTGAAGCACATAAACCCCAACTTCCTTTCTATTGACTCTTTACTAAAGACACTAGTGAAAGTGAATCCACTTCAACTAAGATATTAGATAATCCTTGTTATGCAACCATTTCCAACCCAGTTAATAGTGCTCTTGTCTCTGCCTCTAATATGGTACGTTCACCAAATTCCTTATATAATGCAAAGATCACTTTCCTGGTATCATCACGTAAAACCCCTCCTCCTGTACATTTATGGTTATCCATAGACGCATCAGTGTTTAATTTGTAGAGCCCATTCGGAGGTTTTTCCCATGCAATTGGTATAATCCGTTGTTTGGGAGGATCACAAAATTTGAAATACTTAAGTAGAATTGAGTCTTCAAAGCCTTCCCTCCTATTGAACACAACCGACACACCAAACCTTTGTAGCAACCCATCAATATTATAAAGAACCTTCTCCTTCAATATTCTAACACCCTCATATCTTCCGTCATTCCGTGCTCTCCACAAAAACCAAAGGACTACTATAGGATTGATGTACCAAATATTAGGACCAGCCTTTGTTGGTGTGTGCATAAACCAATGCATTAAAAGGGAAGAGATGCAAGTGAATGACATCTTACGAATCCCACAAGCACTAAAGAAAAACTCCCATACTTGCGAAGCAAGTTTACCATAAAAGAAAACATGCATGATATCTTCAATGCCATCACAACAGACACATTTAGATGCTAAACTAAATCCCCTTGACTGCAAAACAGATTCTATAGGCAAAAATTTATAAAGTAGCCTCCAAGTGAGAAAATTCAATTTAACTGGCAGACCTGAGGACCACAAACTTGTGAAGACTATTGAAATATTCTTTTTTCTCCTATAATCTCCCATGCCGAGGTTATGGAAAAATTCCCATCTGCTGAGGCTGCCCAAATAATTGTATCAGGTTCCACCATGCAAAATTTGATCTCCATTATATCCTTCACAATATTCTCCGGGAGCCAAGCCCATAGTCTTTCCTTGTTCCAACCACCTGCATTAAAAAATTCAGCTACTAGAGTATGAGGAGGGTTAGACTTATGACACAAAGTAGCCAAATTTTCCTCACCCACCCAACAATCATGCCAAAAATCCAGCAACCCCTTCCCAAGACTCCATCTAATTTGCATTTCAGCCTGTGATATGATATATGTAAGCCTTTTCCACACTCGTGATCCACTACTCATCACCCACATTGGATGATTCTCCTTAACGTACTTTGTGAACATAAAATCTGCCCAAAAGGAGTCTCGTTTTCTTGATTTCCACCATAGCTTCATTGAACAAGAATCTACCATATCTAAGATAGCTCGAATACCCAAACCTCCCTCAGATACTGGAAAGCAAATCTTATCCCAGGAAAACCAATGTATTCGACAACCCTCTCTACTGTCCCATAGAAAAGCATTAAAAATCCTCTCCATCATGTTTATCACACCTTTAGGAGGTGCAAGCACCTGGATCAGATAGAATGGGAGAGATGGTAGAACATGTCGAATTAAAATTAATTTCCCTATAGCCGATAGAAATTTAGAATTCTATAGAAGTAATTTACTTCGTATTTTCCCAATAATACCATCAAATAAAATCTTCCTCGCTCTACCCTTATATAATGGTACCCCCAAGTATTGAAAAGGGAAATGTTCTTGCTTAAACCCAAGAATTTGCTTGATATTATGAGTCACCCCTGATGGAACTTGAGAGGAACATATGAAAGAGCTCTTTGCCACATTCACTTTTTGTCTAGAAATTGATTGATACTTTTGCAAGAATTCCTTTATCAAGGTCAATCCCTTATTATCACATCTCGTAAAAATAATTGTATCATCAGCAAAAGCTAAATAAGGGACCTTACCACCTTTGGAAGCGTAAAATAGCCGCGGATGATCTTTGAATAATTGTTCTAGTCCACGTCCCAAATATTCAGCAGCCAACAGAAAGAGAGTTGGAGATAGGGGATCCCCTTGTCTCACCCCATGAAAGGATTTAAAAAAACCAGCTGGTGCACCATTTATCATGACAAAAAACCAATTGTTTGCTAGGTGTCGACCCTAATACTTTCTCTACTATAATTGACCAGTGCACTTGTGGAAAAGGGGTATTAGGTTATAAATTTTACTACTTGTTTGCATGAATTTAGCCTAATTTTGATAGTACCTAAACCTCATAATCAAATTTCATGCCCATAAAGTTTTTTTTTTTTGAGCAAAATTTTTTGTTTCGAGTGAATGCCCATCAAGTTGCCAAACAATTGCACAAATGATGCCATAACATTTCCCAAACAAAGCACATAAAAGCACCAATTTGAGGGCCAAATTCCATAGATCTATGGTTTAGGCCCGTGGATCAAGTTCCCAGGGATCTGCAATAGCTCCCAGAAGTTGCAGCTGCAATTCCAAGTGGTGCAGGCTGATTTTTTGGCAAATTTGGGTGCTGAATTTTGCTCCTTAAGCCTCAAGTTTTGCCCAAACAACATTACAATCATGTAACCATGTCAAAAAAATTTCCAATCATGCATTAAAATCATTCTAAGCATCAACATAAACAAAATGAGAATTGATCAAAGTAGGCCCCTCGATAAACATGCAACTTTGATTTTCAAGTTAAACTTGAAATTCAAAACTTTTCTTTTCAAGTTTTTGAACAATCTAACACTTCAAACATGTTTCCAATGTTAAAAAAAAGTTGTTAACATGATTTTTAGGCATCAAAACACGAAAATTCCAAGATTAGAACCAAAATCACAAAGAATCTCACTGGATGAATAGTAACTAATGAAATAGTTACCATTGAACTCAATACCTCAATTTGATTCTTTGAGTTATTCTAACTTCAAAACCACTTTGAACAAGTTTCAAATGATAAAACAAAGTTGTTCAAAACCAATTTATGCCTAAAAAAATTCCATGGATTACCAAATGAGGATTAATATGCTCAATGAAACATAGCTCATGAATAGTAAGTCAGTGGAATAGTAAACTTGGAACTTCAATGCTTCAAATTGGTTTCCTTGTTCTTTTTAACTTTAAAACCACTTCAAAAATATTTCAAATGATGAAACTAAAAGGGGGCGCTTGGTTCGCAGATCGGAATCGGAATCGGAATTGGAATCATTCACTTTGGAATTGGAATGAAGTTTTTCATTCCAATATCCTTGCCTGGTTGGATGTCGGAATCGGAATCAGAATCATTCACTTTTGAAGATTTTATGATCCTAAATCATCTAATTTTATTGATTAACAAATAAATGATGATGTTTATTAATAGTTTATCACAACAAAACAAATAAGAAATCAAAAAGAAGTCAAAGTTGTAAAATTTTTAGAAATGATTCCGATTCCCCCCAATTTAGTCGGGAATGGAGGATTCCCAAATTTTCAGAAATGATTCCGATTCCCCGATTCCCATTCCCTCCAACCAGGCAGGCTATAAGGGATTCATTCCGATTCCTGATTCCGATTCCCATGTACCAAGCAGCCCCTAAGATGTCTAAAGCAAATGTACCTTTAAAACACAAGAGATATGAAAATTTGGCATTCAACATCCAAGTTTAAACAAGAAACCTCAAGATAGCACATAATGCTTCAAGTTCAAATTTAACCAAACAAATCAAACAAACTAACTTAAAAATACACGTAAAACATAAAACACACCAAAAAAAGTGAAAATACCAAAAACATTGGATTGCCTTCCAACAAGTGCTTCATTCAAAGTCTAGAGCAAGACTTAGAACACCTTGGTCATGTGATAGGTGTATCCCACAAAGGATGTAATATACCTTTAGTGCTTAATTGATTAAGCAAATAAAGATGCATTCTTTGAGCAAGAATTTGTATTCCCTTGTTCATAATCTATTGAACCACTATAGCTACATGAATGCCAGATTGGCCTTCATCTTTGGTCCTAGATATACCATTAGATTGAAATTCGTTCACCATGTGTTTGATGAAATGCCTGAACCAATTCTGAAACTTCTTTCTACTTCCTTCAACTTGATACCACCAAGTACCTACAAAACAACACAAGAACGATTAAAACAACAAAAGTAAAAACGTGTAGATTAATAAATACTCCTTTGTTTTTCTGGCAATAGCGCCAAAAACTTAATTGTGAGATTTAGGTACTATCAAAATTAAGCAAAATTCACACAAACAAGTAATAAAATTTATAACCTAATACCCCTTTCTGTAAGTGCACGGGTCAAATGTAGTAGCAGAAGTATTATGGTCGATTCTAGGAGGAAACACGAATTGGCAAGTACAAAAGCTAATCACTTTCTTTATTATCTAGACAATTCATCAAATAGTTGGAAGGAAAAATGGAAAACTCAACAATTTGTTGTAAAACAAATGGAGAAAATCAAAATTACATGTTAAGTTAGGGGTTAGAATCCACTAATGGTCACAGAAAATGCAATAATAAGATTATGCTTGCTTATAACATCTAGTCTTACTTAGGAATCCATAGCATTCAAGTCTTGCTCTTGCAAATGAATTAGATTACTACTTCAAAATCTCATTCTCATGATGATTCAAGATGAAACTAGCAACAAGTATTTCCTATCCTCAAAGTGAAACAACTTAGTGTTAATTCGTTCTTTAGCCACAAGCAAGAACAAGATATGTCAAGTTTAATCCTATTCAAAACATATCATTAGCTTCATCTTATCCCTTAACTTGTAATTAGTTTATATTTAATGTAAAATCTTATAGGAACAAGAACATAATGCATAAACTCATAATAAAGAATGAAAGTAGAGAGATAGAGTAAGAAATTTTCATGTCATAGGCTTAAATCTTCACTTTCCCCATTGAAGATGAATTGATATAAGTGAGATTTCTCCAAGAGTTTCTTAACAAACATTGATTTTTCCTAAAAACTACTAAGAAAAAAACTAAACTACAACTACATTGGGAGTGCTCCTCCCTTCAAGACTTCTTCAAAATTTCTTGCATGAGCTCCCTAATTACAAACAAATTCACCTAATCACTTAAACAACTAGCATGACAAATTGCATGAAAAATTTGTCTTAAAATCACAAAAAGATTCCCATTGAATTTTGCAATATTTTCTTGGGTAGTGCAGGTGCAGAGAATCATTAAAAATTCATCAAAAGCAGCTTGAAGATAAGCTGCAAGTTGAAGCAATCATTTTCCAGCCAACATGCTTGATCTGCGGGTTGTTGGTCCACGGATCTTGATCTGCAAATTGATCCCAGAAGAATGTGGAATCAGCTTTTTATGAAAAGATAAAAGTTGTAGTTCTTTGAAATACACCACAAGAATCAAGGCATTTTGAGTTTATGATGGAAAGATATGGCCAAAATACTGAGACATGGTTGGGAGAGCTTTACAGCACACATGTACTTCAATAATTTGGATTTTTGGCTATGAAAAAGTGAGAATTGGATTTTGATGTCTGCATAAAAATTATATCCTCTTAGGTTTAAAATTCAAGAAGAATAATCTCAACCCAATATTTTTAGCTCAAGTTATTGCCAAAATACAAAAATGTGCCATTGCTGCCGACCTTTAGTTTTCTCCATTTCTTCACTTCCATTGCTTTTTTACACTTCTGTTTGGCTAGTTATTCCTCATATGCCCTTGAGACCTTTTTATAATGTTGACCTTTTAATTCCATGGTGAATTTGTTGATGAAAATTTTCCCAAATTGAGCAAACAATCTTGAAGATTTTGAATGTAAAAGTTGTTCCATTGAAACTCCAATTCAATCATTCTTGAATCTACTATGAATTTGATGTCTTTTACTCCAATTGATCCAAATAATGATTGAATATATAAAACCTGTAAGGTTGCACAAAAATTACACATTAATTTACTCAAAATATGAATTTCACCTCAAAACCATAAAAACTAAGTACAAACTCTAATTTTTGGGAAAAACATTAAATTGTAGAAATTTAATCTAATTGAGCCAAATTTATGTTAAAAATACTCAAAACACACTAAAAACACATAATAATACATATACTAAAATAGCAAAAACCATCTCTTATCAATATCCATGAACTAGCATGCATCATCCCTATCTAGAGGATGTTTCATGGCTTCAGGAATCCTGAATACCACTTTTTCATCCTCAACGCTAAGAGTTAGTTTCCCAGCATGAACATGAATTAATGCCTTAGCAATTGCCAGGAAAGGGCGCCCTAGGATCAAGGGTATTTCAATGTCACCTTCTATATCTAAAATGACAAAATCAACAGGAAAGATGAACTTATCAATTTTTATAAGCACATCCTCTATGATTCCCCTAGAATACTTAATTGATCTATTAGCCAATTGAATACTCATCCTAGTGGCTTTAGACTCTCCTAATCCCAATTTCAAAAACATTTCATAAGGCATTAGGTTTATACTAGCACAAAAAATAGCTAAGGCCTTATCAACAAATAAACTACCAATATTGCAAGGGATAGTAAAACTCTCTGAATCTTTGACTTTTTGGGGTAGTTTATTCTACAGGATGGTAGAGCACTCCTCATTCAACATCACAATTCACAACTCCTCAAGCTTTCTCTTATTCGTTTGGAGGTCTTTCAAGAACTTGGCGCACTTGGGTATTTGCACAAGAGCCTCAACAAAAGGTAAGTTTATATGTAATTGTTTAAAGAGCTCCAAGAACTTACCAAATTGTGCATCTTGATGGTCTTTTTGGAGTCTGTTGGGGTATAGTATTTGAGGCTTGTACTCCTTGACCTCCTTTTTCGTCAATCTTTCATCGTGCCTTTTTCTCTCTTCTGACTTCAATTTATCTTCTTTTTCTTCAGCAACAGTCTCTTCCTCCTTGCCCATCTCTACCTTAGAACTTTTTAGCTCCTTACCATGCCTCAATGTAATCACTTTGGCTTGATCCCTCAAATTATTCTTTGTATTACTAGGGAGAGCTCCTTGAGGTCTCTCAGAGATGATCTTGGGTATCTGGCCAATTTGGTTCCCAAAGTTGTGGATGGAAGCTTGTTGATTGTGCAAAGACGTTTCCATTCTGTACATATGACTCTTAGAGGAGTTGATATATTTCATCATCAAATCCTTCAAATTCGATCTTTTCTCTTGTGGAGGTTGTTGTTGATACCTAGTTGGTGTAAGGTAATAGCATAGGTAACGCAGCGGAAAAATAAAAATTATTACCTTAACCATGGATCTCTTTGACATATCTATATGATTTACAAGGGGGTTTGCATGAAGATTACCTTAAGCACAGAAGATTTCTATGCTTCTAGGCAAAGATCCTTGGAAGAAGATGTTTGATCTACCACGAAAAGCCCTCCAAGCGTAGAGCCTCTAACGATATCCACACGAACAACTTCTTTGGGAACCTTGTAGGCTTGCTTGCTTTGACTTTTGAGTGCTAGCTCCCTTGAATTATTTAAGAACACAAGAAGAAGAAAAACCCTAACCCTTAGGAGAGAGAGAGAGAGACGCCAAGAGAGAGAGAAAGAGGCGTGCTTATCTTTCAATAATTTTCTCTCACTAATTTTTCTTTTTGTGTTGCAACAACAATTCAAGAGTCAAAGCATAAACCTATTTATAGAGGTAGTATTCTAGTCTTTTAGGAAATAAGGCTAATTAGAAACCAAGAAGGTTTAGGTAACTTACTTTAAGCTAATCCTTCTCCTTTAGGAAATCTATTCCATAAGGAAACTAATTAGTTACTTTATTTCTTTTAGGAAACAAATTTCCTGCAAGACTTAGAATATTTATAAATAAGTCCTTTAAGTTAATTTATCTCATAAATTAACCCCATAAGTATCTCATACTTATCTTTATTACATTTTAACCCAAAGATTTTGTTCTTTATGTGTGTGACCCATTAGGTTCCATTCACGTTGGCAATAAGTATAAATTATAACTCATTAATTGAGCTAGATAAATTAAACACTTTTAATTTATCATTAATTCACTAATTAATCAATTCATACTTATAGATCATGAGTGGCGTCTAGCAATGCATCATGACCACCCAAGTGAATAGGAAAGTCATATGGTAGACCATACCCTTCAATGACAATGTTATCGTGTAATTAATATCCTTTCACCACACTATATCCCAATTAGTCTAAAAGTATAGTGCATACTTTAATAATGACTAATATATATTCTCTTGTTCCGGAAATATAACTCTCCATGATGTAAAAACCTTGAAACTACTTCCAAGTTATACTATCACTTCTGCAGAAGATTTATGAGTTAACATTTCCAACAAGTGGCCATATAGGGATATACTCTCCTATTAAGGAGTGGTGAATCCTATATTGATTACTCACTATCTTTCCATGCTTCAAACTATACCCAATCTCTAACCTATGAGCTACCCTTTTACAGGCACCGAGGAATAGAGTCAAAGTATAGCAATCCACACTCAAGATACTATGGTAATCTCAAGTCAAAGGATCACTTACACCATTGCCATTAAGAGTTTAACCATTGGCACTATAGTTAAAACTCTTGGCGGATCAACCCAATGAACTTGTTCTCAAACAAGCATCCACATACCAGCTTAAGTGTCACGCACACCATAGTCAATGAGATCAACTACTACTTACCATAAGTAGAGGCAAAGTATGTGCTAGTCTATCCGTATTAATGATGTCCAATCTCATTAATACTATGACTAGGGATATTTAAGAATATGACTTTATGTATTAGAGTCTCATAATTGTAACCCCTTACAATCTCTAATACACAATCAATATTCTAAGGACTTTATCAATTAAACAAGTAACATGGAAATACAAGTATAGATGATAAAGAAAAATACCACATGAATAAATATAACATAAATAAGTGTAAATATAAAACACCTTAAACCATCTTGGTTTTAGGGCATACACTAACAAACTCCCACTTGCACTAAAACCAATCACTCATTTGTTTTAGGCCAAAAGCATTTACATGAGTATCATGCTTTTTCTGGGACAAGGCCTTAGTGAGATGATCAGCTATATTGTCATCAGTGGGAACCTTTTCTATCTTTACATCATTCCTACCAACTATTTCTCTAATAAGATGGTAGCGCCTAAGTACATGTTTGGATCGTTGATGAGACCTAGGTTCCTTTGCTTGGGCGATGGCACCATTGTTGTCACAATACAAAGGTATAGGATCAACAATGGAAGGAACCACTCCTAGCTCGGTGACGAACTTTTTGATCCAAACAGCCTCTTTTGCAGCTTCAGAAGCAGCAATGTACTCGGCTTCAGTTGTAGAATCAGCGGTAGTTTCTTGCTTCGAACTCTTCCAGCTCACAGCACCACCATTTAACGTGAATATAAATCCAGACTGCGACTTACTATCATCCTTGTCAGACTGAAAACTCGCATCAGTGAAACCACACACTTCCAAAGTGTGTCCTCCATAAACCAAGAATAATTCTTTAGTTCTTCTCAAGTACTTAAGAATACTCTTGACAGCTACCCAGTGACCCTCACCAGGGTTAGCTTGGAATCTACTCGTAACACTTAGAGCATAGGAGACGTCGGGTCTCGTACATAGCATAGCATACATAATGGATCCTATTGCCGAGGCATAAGGAATCTTTTGCATGCTATCAATCTCGACAGGTGTTTTAGGACACATGTCTCTTGAAAGAGTAATCCCATGTCTCATAGGTAAGTACCCCTTCTTCGATTGCTCCATGCTAAACCTCTTTAGCATCTTGTCTATGTATGTCGATTGACTGAGACCAAGCAACCTCTTGGATCTATCTCTATAGATCCTTATTCCCAGAATATAGGTTGCCTCTCCTAGATCTTTCATGGAGAAACTTTTGGACAGCCATACCTTTATAGTTTGTAATAAAGGTATGTCGTTTCCCATCAACAGTATGTCATCCACATAAAGTATTAAGAAAACGACAGCGCTCCCACTCACCTTCTTGTATACACAAGGCTCGTCTTCGTTCTTAAGAAAACCAAACTCTTTGATTGTCTCATCAAAACGAATGTTCCAACTCCTCGAAGCTTGCTTGAGTCCATAAATGGACTTTTGTAGCTTACATACCTTATGACTATCAATGGAGTCAAAACCCTCAGGTTGTGTCATGTACACATCCTCTTGCAAATTTCCGTTAAGGAATGCAGTCTTGACATCCATTTGCCAAATCTCATAGTCATAATAAGCAGCTATCGCAAGCAAAATCCTTATGGATTTAAGCATAGCTACCGGCGAAAAAGTTTCTTCAAAGTCAATTCCTTGCCTTTGTTTATAACCTTTTGCCACTAACCTTGCTTTATAGGTAACAATGTTACCATCCATGTCAGTCTTTCTTTTAAAGACCCACTTGCACCCTATAGGTTTTATCCCTTCAGGTGGCTCGACCAAGGTCCATACCTTGTTCTCGTACATGGAATCCATTTCGGATTTCATGGCTTCGCGCCACTTCAAAGAGTCTACATTAGACATAGCTTCTTCGTAACTAGTAGGATCGTCATCATCTATGACTAACACATCATTGCTCTCACTTATGAGAAATCCATATCTCTCAGGAGCATAACGTGTTCTACTAGATCTACGAAGTTCTTGTGTAACTTGAGCTTCCGACTGCGCCTCATCAACATGTGGCGTAAGCTCTTGTTCCAACTGTTGACTACTTTGTGGTTCTTGAATTTCTTCAAGTTCTACTTTACCCCCACTACTTCTTTCAAGAATAAACAATTTTTCTAGAAAAGTAGCATGTCTTGAAACAAACACCTTTTGTTCAAGGGGATTGTAGAAGTAATATCCACGACTCTCTCTAGGATATCCCACAAACAAGCATTTGTCAGACTTAGCCTCTAGCTTGTCTGACATGTTCCGCTTCACATAAGCAGAACAACCCCAAACCTTTAAATGATTAAGATTTGGTTTCTTACCATACCAAATCTCATAAGGTGTGGTATCAACAGATTTTGATGGAACACGGTTGAGTATATAGGAGGCGGAATCTAAGGCATATCCCCAAAACGAACTAGGAAGTGATGCATGGCTCATCATAGAACGTACCATATCTAATAGAGTACGATTTCTCCTTTCAGACACACCATTTAGTTGTGGCGTGTATGGAGGAGTCCATTGAGGAATAATCCCATTTTCCTCTAGATATTGTTGGAACTCTTGACTTAAGTATTCTCCACCTCGATCAGATCTAAGTGTTTTGATACTCTTGCCAAGTTGTTTCTCAACTTCAGCTTTAAAGACTTTGAACTTTTCAAAAGCCTCGGATTTGTGCTTCATTAGAAACACATAACCATATCTAGAATGGTCATCCGTGAAAGTGATGAAGTAGGAGAAACCACCTCTAGCATGGATCGACATTGGGCCACAAACATCAGTATGTATAAGCCCAAGAAGATCACTGGCACGTTCACCCTTTCCAGTAAAAGGTGTCTTGGTCATCTTGCCAAGTAAACAAGATTCACATGTCCCAAATGATTCATAATCAAATGAGTCCAAGTATCCATTTTTATGTAACTTGGATATGCGTTTCTCATTTACATGACCAAGTCTACAATGCCAAAGGTATGTTTGGTTAACAATATCTAATTTTTGTTTCTTGGTGTTTATGTTGAGAATGGACTTTTCTTCATCTAGAATATATAAACCATTAAATAATGTACCAGTACCATAAGTAATACCATCACGTGAAAAAGAACAACTTTTATTCCTTTGAATGATGGTAAATCCATCCAAATCTAACAATGAGATAGAAATGATGTTCTTTGTAAGTACGGGAACAAAATAACAGTTTCTTAATTCTAAAATAAGCCCAGTAGGCAAAGAGAGTACATAGGTTCCTACGGCTAATGCAGCAACTCTTGCTCCATTCCCCACGCGCAGCTTGACCTCTCCCTTTGCTAGAGTTCTACTATCTTTAAGACCCTGCATATTATTACAAATATGAGATCCAGATCCGGTATCTAATACCCATGAGTCTTGGTTAGTAGATAAATTAATCTCAATCATAAACATACCAGAGGTTGAAGCTTCACCAAGCTTCTTTGACTTCAGAGAGTCAAGGTAGGCCTTGCAATTCCTCTTCCAATGCCCATCTTGTCCGCAATGGAAGCATGTGCCCTTGGGTTTGTCCTTCTTGACCCCACCCTTAGGCTTAGTTCTCTTCTTCTTGGACTTCTTAAGCCCAGAATTGGGCTTCTTTTTCTTGGAGCCCGAGACAAGCATAACGGTGCCCTTCTCCTTCTTAAGATTAGGCTCAGCAGTCTTGAGCATGTTCATCAATTCAGTCAACGTGCACTCAACTTTTCGCATGTTGAAGTGCAGAATGAATTGTGAATAGCTCTCAGGGAGGGACTGAAGAATTAAGTCAATACTTAACTCATTGTCAGAGACGTGTCCCAGATCAGCTAACTTTTCAATCAGCCCGATCATCTTCAGTACATGGGTAGTCACTGAAGTTCCCTCTGCCATCTTGCATTGATAAAGCTCCCTTGAGGTCTCATACCTCTCGGTCCTAGCTTGTGCGTCGAACATTTCTTTTAAGTGCACAATCATGGACGGAGCATCCATCTTAAGATGTTGCTTTTGCAATGCCGGGGTCATAGAAGCTAACATGATACATGTTGCAGCATCATTGTCGGCTTTGTGCATCTCATATGCATCTATGTCCTCAGGTGATGCAGTAGCGGGTGGAGGAGGTGGCATGGGTTTATCGAGGACATACTCAATTTTTTCATGTTTGAGAACAATTCTCAAATTAATATTCCAATCCTCAAAGTTGGTTTCATTGAGTTTGTTGTCAAGAATCGGTCGCAAATTCACGTTAGACATTCTACAAAAAGTAAAGACAGAAAATAAGTATTTGTTTTATGTTATATATGCAAACCAAAAATGTGGATTCGTAAATTTATTTGGTTTGCTCCCACTATTTTACTTCAAATCAATAACCCTCGATATTGATTCGGAAATCCGTTGGAGATTTCTAGTGGGCTAGGATCCCATCTAATTAGCTTTGGGTTTGACGGAGGCCAATGCCCCAAAGATAAATTCGATTAGGTAGATAACTTTTTATCAATCACAACTCTTGTGACTCCTAGATAGTTGGGTATCAACTCTTTGAAAATTACATCTTATGTATTACCCAACTTTGCCTCAAAAATATCATAACATTGACGGAGGCCAAACTCGTTATGTAATTTTTGTTAAGTCAAACCCATTATTCAGAGATCATATCTCATAACAAAAACATATTCCGAGTAAGGTGACCTTGACGGAGGCCAACGTGTCAACCTTAATAGGAACTCATCGTTTTTGTTATAATAATGGAAGGCAACTTAAATAGATGACTTAATATTTGATATTGAGGGATTTTAGTTTAAATATTAATGTCTCAACATATTATGCAATTAAAATATATCAATCATATAAAATAAAAGCATAATAAACGTGGATGATTATGGACTTTAACTAATAATATTTTCTTCGAGCCTTGAAGAAAATATTTGGTTAAAAATTCCTAGGGGACGTCTCAACTCCTTGATGCGCCTCCTTGGTTGCTCCTTGGTGCCACCTCCATCTTCTTGTACATTACATATGTAATTCTAGTCTAAACAATTTAAAATAAACCTATTCCTAACCTATACTTTGTACATTACAAGTATTGATCAAGAAACCTCGAGTTACATTCGAGGGGAGTTTAGGTGAGAAGAGAATTACATCAGAAAATAGAGAGGGAAGGACTCGCAGGCCCTATTTATAAAACCAATACAAGCCAACCATAAAAGAAGTAATAACCATTCAATCACATTGGTCTAGTCCATAATCATCCACCATGCCATCATACTATTTAACAATTAAATAAATTGATTTATTTAATTCTAGTCATAAATCATATGGTCTAAATAAATTAGATTAATGCTCTTGAAATTTATTTGTCTCAAAAATATAGTTATAGAAGGTATAGGTTTCCAAATTTTAACTCTCCAAATCTTAACAATTAAAATTGTAAAGTGTTTTAACAGAGAAATTATCAAAATTCGCGTTTTTCCAAAAATTTAGGAAAAATCCCGCTAGGATTCTGCCTACAACCCGCGCGACAAAACGTGCGCGGGTTCATCCGCGGTTTGTAACCCGCGCGACAAACCGTGCGCGGTTTCATCCGCGGTTTGTGGACAGAAGTTACGGGATTTTGACCGCGAGTCAAAACGCGCGCGAGTTTTCGCGCGGTTTGTGTCCAGAAAATACGATCTTTGAAATTCTTTAGCGTTTTTCAAAACTCTTTTGAATCATAACATGTTAAAACCCTTTTAGCACATCAAAAACAATTTAGAAACCATAAAAACAACCTTAAGAACTTATCTTAATTATTTAAAACACTTTTAAACAATCAAGAACTTTTCTTAAAAATCAAACTCTTGATTTTTCTAAAACAATTTTGAGACAAATATCGTCAAGAACAAACCATCCATATTTATGACAATTAAATAAACACAAAACATATAGATATAATCAAAGAAGGCTCTGATACCACTGTAAGGTAATAGCATAGGTAACGCAGCGGAAAAATAAAAATTTATTACCTTAACCATGGATCTCTTTGACATATCTATATGATTTACAAGGGGGTTTGCATGAAGATTACCTTAAGCACAGAAGATTTCTATGCTTCTAGGCAAAGATCCTTGGAAGAAGATGTTTGATCTACCACGAAAAGCCCTCCAAGCGTAGAGCCTCTAACGATATCCACACGAACAACTTCTTTGGGAACCTTGTAGGCTTGCTTGCTTTGACTTTTGAGTGCTAGCTCCCTTGAATTATTTAAGAACACAAGAAGAAGAAAAACCCTAACCCTTAGGAGAGAGAGAGAGAGACGCCAAGAGAGAGAGAAAGAGGCGTGCTTATCTTTCAATAATTTTCTCTCACTAATTTTTCTTTTTGTGTTGCAACAACAATTCAAGAGTCAAAGCATAAACCTATTTATAGAGGTAGTATTCTAGTCTTTTAGGAAATAAGGCTAATTAGAAACCAAGAAGGTTTAGGTAACTTACTTTAAGCTAATCCTTCTCCTTTAGGAAATCTATTCCATAAGGAAACTAATTAGTTACTTTATTTCTTTTAGGAAACAAATTTCCTGCAAGACTTAGAATATTTATAAATAAGTCCTTTAAGTTAATTTATCTCATAAATTAACCCCATAAGTATCTCATACTTATCTTTATTACATTTTAACCCAAAGATTTTGTTCTTTATGTGTGTGACCCATTAGGTTCCATTCACGTTGGCAATAAGTATAAATTATAACTCATTAATTGAGCTAGATAAATTAAACACTTTTAATTTATCATTAATTCACTAATTAATCAATTCATACTTATAGATCATGAGTGGCGTCTAGCAATGCATCATGACCACCCAAGTGAATAGGAAAGTCATATGGTAGACCATACCCTTCAATGACAATGTTATCGTGTAATTAATATCCTTTCACCACACTATATCCCAATTAGTCTAAAAGTATAGTGCATACTTTAATAATGACTAATATATATTCTCTTGTTCCGGAAATATAACTCTCCATGATGTAAAACCTTGAAACTACTTCCAAGTTATACTATCACTTCTGCAGAAGATTTATGAGTTAACATTTCCAACAAGTGGCCATATAGGGATATACTCTCCTATTAAGGAGTGGTGAATCCTATATTGATTACTCACTATCTTTCCATGCTTCAAACTATACCCAATCTCTAACCTATGAGCTACCCTTTTACAGGCACCGAGGAATAGAGTCAAAGTATAGCAATCCACACTCAAGATACTATGGTAATCTCAAGTCAAAGGATCACTTACACCATTGCCATTAAGAGTTTAACCATTGGCACTATAGTTAAAACTCTTGGCGGATCAACCCAATGAACTTGTTCTCAAACAAGCATCCACATACCAGCTTAAGTGTCACGCACACCATAGTCAATGAGATCAACTACTACTTACCATAAGTAGAGGCAAAGTATGTGCTAGTCTATCCGTATTAATGATGTCCAATCTCATTAATACTATGACTAGGGATATTTAAGAATATGACTTTATGTATTAGAGTCTCATAATTGTAACCCCTTACAATCTCTAATACACAATCAATATTCTAAGGACTTTATCAATTAAACAAGTAACATGGAAATACAAGTATAGATGATAAAGAAAAATACCACATGAATAAATATAACATAAATAAGTGTAAATATAAAACACCTTAAACCATCTTGGTTTTAGGGCATACACTAACAGTTGGGGGCTACTGTCTCTGCTATCCTTGATTCCCTTAAGAAAAATTTGGGTGATTTCTTCAACCTGGGTTGTAAGTATTTCTGTAGGGGTTATTCTGCTGCCTTGATGCATTGCTCATATACTGGTATTGCTCCTCAACTTGGTCTATGGCACCGATTGCCTTACACTCCTGGTTGATATGACTGCCCCCACACAATTCGCACTGCATTATCTGAGGTTTTCTTCGTGCAACCAACGTCTCGTCTATCTTTTTGCTCAACACCTCTACCTGGGTTGCTAGAGTTGTGACCACATCGACGTCATATATATCAGCTACTCTACTAGTTCGGGATCATGCAGATTATGATTGGTAGCTATTCATGGCTATTTCCTTGAACAACTCTTGGGCTTGTTCTAGTGTCTTGCTGTTCAGGGTCCCTCCTGCTGCCGCCTCAATCATTTATCTGGTGGTTAGGTTGAGCCGCTGTAAAATGTTTGGACTTGTAGCGAGGTGGGTAGCTCGTGATGTGGACACTTTCTCAAAAATTCCTTGAATCTCTCCTGTGTGTCATATAATGTCTCTGACTTGATATGAGCAAATGAGGATATGTCGTACCTCATTTTCATGACCTTGGTGGGTGGAAAATGCTTCGCTAGAAATTTCTCCACCATTTGGTCCTAGGCAGTGGTGGACCCTTGTGGTAGGGAACTCAACTACTACTTCTCTAGGTTTCTTAATGAGAAGGGAAACAGCCTCAGGTGAATAGCGTTGTTCGAAGCCCCATTGATCTTATAAGTATCGCAAATTTTTTGAAGCCCCACTGTTCTTAAAAGTATCACAAATTTCCATGAAATTTGCCATGTGGGCGTTTGGGTCTTCACTAGGCAAGTTGTCAAATTGCACAAGCAATTGGACCATTTGGATCAAGTTTGGCTTGATCTCAAAGTTATTAGCAACTACTTGCAGCCGTGCTATGCTAGACTCTGTACCAGTGAGTAAGGGTCGAGCATAGTCAGACATTGTCCTTTGTCTTTCCTGCTGCTGTTGCTATTGTGGTACATTGAGCGGGTTGAGTGAAGTTTCATTAAACAGAGGATTTTGAATGTGAGTTGGGGGGTTGATCTCCTTAGCCTTCTCTTCTTGCTAGTGATCTATCTCCACTACCCTCTGTAAAAGCCTCTCCCTAAGAGCTCGACGGAATGTTCTTTCGACCTCTGGATCAACAATTAATGGAGTTAAAATGCTACTCTTGGTCATACACTAAGTGAAGTCCTGTAAGAGCAGTGCAAGCCAAACCGAATTAATAAAGAAAAAATAGCAACAAGTAAAAATAAAACAAATATAAATGAAAAACCAATGACTAGTTTAATAAAACTAGAGCTTTCCTAATACTGCCTATGCCCCGGCAATTGCGCCAAAAACTTGGTATCCTTTTGGCTCTACTATAATACTATAGGCAAGCATACCTATCGTTCCATAGTGGCATATATGGAGTACTGAGTGTCATGCCCACAGAAACTTAGCAAGTACTAGTAGTAATTTGCACTCTATTAGCTAGTCTAAACAATGAAAGGTGGTCAAAACAATGGATTAACTAATCTAATTAAACTAGCTAATGAGAATGTAGTTAGCAACACAAAGAATTTGTTGAGAGAAAATGCAACAAATTCTAAAACAAGACCTACAGTGAAATCCCCTAACCCCAATTATCACAACTTAATTTGCATTAATGGTTCACCAATCCTATACTTGACCCTAAAATCTCTTGGATAAGTTGTAATCTTTCTCAAGATTACAACTCGTATCACTCGGTTGTTTGAATAGAATCTCTTCCCAAACCAAAAACCCAAGTAGATGCAAGGAAATCAAAGGATTTTACTTAGTAATCAGATTTACAAAACCCAATCTAATTCACAAAGAATCTCATAAATAAATCAAAAAAGAAAAGATCTTTCTATTCTATAACAAACCAAGGCATGGTAAAAGGGTTAGGGTTCAAGCCCTTCTAAGTCTTACACCAAACTACTCCATAACTATAGAAGAAAACTCAATAAACAACAAAGAAAGCACTAGGGAACTCATTCTCATGAGATGTCCCTTGAATGTCTTCTCTTATTGTTGTGGAAATTTTTCCCTTTTTGTAGCGCTTTTTTTTCTCTTCAAACCCTTGAACCTTGCTCTCTCTCGTTGGCCCCCTCCTTTTTCTCTGGAAGGCCCTTTTATACCTTCTATTATGCTCCCTTTTGAATTGGGTTGCTTCCCTTCAAAATTGTCTTGGAAAAGAGTAAAATTGCAAATCTGTAGCAAGTGAGCCGCGGTGCGGCCGCATTCGTAGATGGCTTAAAGGTAAGCGTCTAGTCCTAGTTGTAGCATTCATGGCATTGATGATGCTGGATGATGCCGTGGCTGGGACTAGAAGATTTCCAACACCTAGTCATAGCGTCAATCACTTTTGGTCCCAACCGCTGCATCATTCACGAAGCGAATGGTGTCGTGGCTCAGTGTTGGCAACCTTTCGGTCCCTACCGCGACGTCGTCCGTGGTGTAGATGAAGCCTCGGCTGGGGACAGTGGGTCAAATCCTCAACCGTCTTACTTCTAACCTTACCCACGATCTCATCTGCGGTGCTGATGGAGGTGCGGGTAGGGTTAGAATTCCATTTTACAATGTTTTCGAGCCACATTAGTGAAATCTCTTCTTCAACTCGTCATACTTGAATCACACTTTGAAATTTGGCGACGAAGAGGTGAAAAACTTGTGAAACAATCCAAATGAATAATTTTCATATAAAATTCACTCAAGAATTCAAAAGAAGGAAAAATAACAACTATTGAGTAAAAACTAATCAAAAAACTAAGTAAAACTTAACCTAAACACTCCTAAAAATCTATTCACTTTGGTCATTATCATGTGCCAGATCAAACAACTTGAACATATCCTCAGTATATTATTCAATTAGGCAATAACAATGCAAAGAAAGATGTGGTCCTCAAGCGTTTCTAAAGGTTTGGGCCACCAACATTTATTGGAAATCCTAACCCAAAGTAAGATGGGAATTGATTGGAAAATGACAAGGTGTAGATTAGGTATACAAATTTAATCGAAACAAACACCAATCAAGTAGTAAAAACTTAATCTCTCATTTTGCCACATGTATATGGGTCAGTTGTAGTATGTGGAGTATTAGATGTCAAATCCCATAAGAAATCAAATGAATTGCAATTACCAAGGATTTATCACTAACGCTATTATCTAAACAATCACAACTTGAGTTGAAATTGATGGTTGAAAATGAACTTTCAATGGAATAGGTAAAAGATTCTCAAACAACTTGTAGAATTCAAATATCAAAAAATGTATAGCACAGAATCAATTGATGAACTATAAGATCACATGAATAACTTGCTAGTGTTGCCTTATTAGGAAACCAATTCCGTATGAATAATAACTTGTTCTAACAATGAAATTACTAGATTCCACCTATCTTCATGATGAAATCTTATGAAAACATGAATTGTATGGATCCACTTAAATATCATTATATTCATATGAGTGACCTAAGCATTACTTGTTCATTTTCCATTGTTAAATACATCCCCCAATATCAAGTAACAACTAGATAACTTGTTCATGTTTGAAATACCCAAAGACCTTGGGGGCCTATATTGCAAATTAGCAAAGTTTTTGCTCTTACCTAAAATAGATTGCAGCTTTCTTTTTCTTTCATTTCCATTTTCTCTTCTTTGCTCTCTCTCACGGTTTCTTCCCTTTTCATCTTCTCTTCTTTGCTCTCTCTCTCTCTCTCTCTCTCTCTCACTCTCCCTCCTAGAAGAAAAAGGGGAAACTTGAAGCTCAACCCAACTTCCTACCAATTAAGGTAACTTCTTGGAAATCCCATTCTAATCTTTAAGGGTTTTTACCTAATGATTGTATTTTGAGTTATTAGTGTGTGATTTGTAATGGAATAAGAGGGGTTAAGCTTTGATGGGTTCATTTTGTATTATTAATGGTGGTTATGCTTAAAATTGGTTGTGGATTTCCTATTTGGTATGTGTAAGCATGGGTAGTGGAAGCTTTGGGTAGATGGATGGTTGGTTTGAGAAGTTTAAGATCCTTATGCTTTTGAGTATGTGCTTATGTTGCTGTGTGTGTGTGTGCGTGTGTGTGGATGGTGAAGATATGTGAGTTGGGTGATTACCTTATGATGATTGTGAGATGTATGATTGTGGGTGTGATTCATGATTTGTGAAGTGTATTGTGTATATATGATGTTTTCTTGGCTTATTGTAACAATTGGAGTTGGATTGAGTGTTTGGATTGGGTTAGATGCAGTTGGAACACCTTAGATCTGGTTTGGGATGTTGCAGTCTGGAGGAATCGAGCTGCCTGGGATCATCCGCGGCTCCATCCGCGTGCGGATGACACCGCGGCTCGACCAGGGTTTGATTCTGGTGCCACCCGCGACGTCAGTCGCGGCGCGGCTGACACCGTGGATGGAACCGCGGATGTTGGGGCTTAGTCTCTGCCCCGGCGCGGATCACGCCGCGGATCACTCTTTTTTTTTTAGTTGGGTTTTGCTTTGTTTTGTGTGTATAAGTTTAGGATTTGGTTTTATACAAGAATTATGGATAGATTAAGGTTATGATTAAGTGCTTAATTATGTGTTTTAGGTGAAGACGGTGTTCGTTTATCTTTGGGTTAATTGAGTTAGCTTGGACCGAGGTAAGTAGTACTTGTATCCTTTATCATTTTGAAAATGTGTTTGTTACAAAGATGTTTTCTAACTTATTTTGCATATGTTAAAGTGGCACGAGTATGTGTATATTGATGATTTCCATGGATATGTAAATGTGGTCAAATATGAATGAATGAATGTTTTGTGATCGAGCTCTAGTGTAGAGTAATTATTGACGGGACTAGTTCCTTAAATTGATGTTTGACGTTTGATCTTTGACCGCGCTAACCGGGGAGTGTTAGCTTATTTGTATCGAACCGTGTTAACCGGGTTGTAGTTAACAACTGGATATCCAGGGTCAATGTGCTTTATTACTTGAGCTCCTTCTTTAGTATCTATATGAAATGTTATGTGGACCACATTTATTTGAATGAATTATGATTAAAGTGATGATTATTTGAATGATAGCATGTATATGTAAATGTAACATACTCAGGCCAATAAAGTGATACCTGTGCTACTTACTGAGTGAGTTTTCACTCACCCCTTTGTTTTTATACGCAGAGAAGGATGATTTTGGATTCAAGTATTTGGACTAGCCTTTGGAGCTTTTGCCTTAGACGATGTGAAGTAAGACTGGTAGTGATAGTATAGTTTATTTTGTTAGCCCTTGGTATGTTATCTTAGGAAATGTTTTGGAATTTTAGAATGTTAGAACCTTGACCGTGTATTAGAATGTTAAAGGTTTCTTTTGAGATTGTAATATGTGGGAATTGTGTTATCCTTAATTTGGGTAATTGAGATCGATTTCTATCTTTATGTGTTACCTGGGGATAATTCGTTTAGACGCTTGGACCTTTTGAGCCTTGTGACTCAGCTTAGCCTGGTCACGGCGGTGTTATGTCCCGGGCACGGGGCCTGACATTTTAATGTTGGCCAAGTAAACAAACAAGTGCAAGCTTAGCAAGTTAAGATGGATTAAATCATGCTTTGGAGTTTATTAACTTCATCTATATTCTAGATGAAGCTTTTAATGCAACATGGCCAATGAAACGATAAAAAATTCAACATTAATGCAAGAATTCATGATTCAAACTAATGAAATGAAAGAGATAGAGTGTAGAAAAGCTTATTCAAGATTGAACAAGGCTCCAAGACTTCTATTCCCCTTCCAAAAGTTGAAGTACAGGGGTTTGAATACAAGAGGTTCACTATTCTATTGAATTTGCAAGAGAATTCTATTAATTCTCTTTGAATGTCACTAACCACCATTTAAAATACTTCAAAACTAGTTAAACACGATACAAATATATTACAAATTACTTCTATTTATAATAAAATCTTTCACTCATTTTTCAACTTGCAAACTACATTGAATGCATGAAATAATAAAGATTTCTCTTGGAGTTCAAAATTGGCACAAAAGTCTTAATTTATGATTTCTATGCAATCTTGAACAGAAAAAACCCTATCTTCACCAGAAAAGTATACAAAACCAGCTATAATATGATGTAAGTTGCAAAACTAGCAAAACCTTAGCCATCATGCGATCCGCGAGTGTGATTCGCGGACCATGATTTGTGAATCCACATGGTCCCACTTGATTTGGCTGATTGTTGAGCTAGAATTCCAAGCGTGTGCATTTTTTCATGCATTTTCGTGTATTTTTGTTGAATTTTTCAATCTCCCAATTGTTGCACAATTAGTTCTTCAACAATTCCCTAAATGTTCGTTCAACTTAAAATTGATCACTTGAATCTACTTTGATTTTGATCCACTTTCACTCCAATTGATCCAAATTAAGATTAAGTATCATAAATTTGCTAAAGTGTACAAAAATGTGCATTAAATATCTCAAAATAACAATTCTATCTCAAAATCCTAATTTGTGGAGAAAAACCCTAATTGTGGAAAATAGAGGAAATTGAATAAAAAATTAGTGAAATACACTAAAAATATCCTAAAAACATATAATATATTGTATAATAAATAGGTAAAATTTTCACTTCTCGGAAAACATGGCAGATATTTTTGCTACCTAAATAATCCAAAGAGAAGCAAGTTGATTTTGTTATGTTTCGGCTTAAAGGAGCTACTCAGTCATGGTGGGGTATGGTATGAAGCAAGTGGTGTGGAGAACATATTCCATAGAGTTGGGCAAAATTTTATCTGAGAATTTGAGGACAAGTCTATACAGCTTATTATGCAAGATAGCTTGAGATAAGAATTAGAAGCTTGGTGAAATGTGAGGTGTAAATTTACTAGGCTCTCAAAATTCGCCTCTTAAATAGTAGCGACCAAGTAAAATGTTAAGATGGAAATTTATTTAAGTCTTGAACCTAAGGGCAGATGATCAAGCTAAAGGAGGTATTCGTGACATTTGTAGAGCCAAGCCTAGGTAGAACAAGTAGCCCAGCTTGGAGGGTGGTGGGTTGAAGGCCTCAAGAGTTGCTGAACAAGTTGGGAAAAGGGGTTCTGATGCTGGTACCCCTGTGGCTACCATTAGAGAGTTGCGTGTTAAGGGCAAAGCTTTTGACTGAACCTGCACCGCGGTTACACGCCATGCCTTCAAAACATAACAGCACATAGTGGACGCATTTAGTGTTTTAGGCATGTTTTTAGTAGTTCTTTGATTTTTTGTCATTTTAAAACATTCCATATTTATTTTCAAGTACTTTTATGCTTATATTAAGTCGTTTACTGTACTTCCTTTTCATTATGATGATTGATCTATTTGATAAATACAATTGTGGTGTGAGGGTTTTTCTCTCAAGTTCTCTGCGAAGAACATTCTTAGCCTATCAAGATATTCTCGTTGGGTTATTTATTATAACTTAGGTTCTATCAAATCCATTGATTTGGGTCTAAGTTTTCCATTGAGTTAGTTTAGTTTCAATCTATCTCAAGTGTGATTGTGGTTAAACTACGTCCTGATACTCAAGAGGGTACTTGGGATTGAATCAACCGGTGCTTCGAGTCGTTCATCAAGGGTTCGTGTTAGGATTAATGTAGGGTTCTTGACCGGGCATGTATCAATTGGTATCAGAGCTCTTGGGCCTTGTTATCAGGGTTTATTCAATCCGTTTTCTTGAGATCTCTCTTCAAAACTGGATATATCCAGTTGTGTTTTTTGTTTCTTCTTATTCTTGTTCATTTGATTGTGTTTGTCATGTTCTTCTTGCTATCCCTTGTGTTTTTCCGTCACTCTTGATTGGGTTGTTGATTGTTTGCATAGTTCTTGCTGTCTTTTCATTATTCCTTTGATATTTTCTGAGTTTTCCTTATTTTTCTATAATTTTTTGCAACAAAATTTGTCCTTTGATGCTGTCTATAATTGGGTTGTTAAAAATGTAAAAAAAAAAATTTTGAGTCTTTCATTGTGCTATTGTGTAGGTTGTTGAATTTTAGTGATTAATTGGTATATCATTATTCAAAATAATCTAAGTTTCAATCTTATTATAAGATTTATTTCTTTGGGGTCATAGAAATCACAAATCTTGTCTAGAATTTGCTTGGGCTAGTTGGTGAATCTTGTGTGCAGTTCTTGTTGATAAAAAAAAAAGGAGTACCTATTTGGTAAAAGGCAAGAGAGGTGACAAATTGTTGAGTTAAAGCCTTCATTAAGTGATAGATGAGTGACTGAGTGTATACACTAAGGGAGTGTGTGAGGCTTTTATTACTAACACTTTCTTGCAAATACACGTGACATAATATGACTCAAAAAGGGGAATCTCGAGTTTTTGATATTAAGAACTTGGCAAATATCTTAACTGGAAGCATCCAACAAGGTATAAGACAAGCAGTGGATGCAGTGCATGAACGGATGGATAGAAGGGAGAATACACATGCTAGATCATAAAGTAGGGGACGAAAAAAACCCCAACAGAGGAGTTCAGGGATTCTTATGATGAAGATGAGTTTGATAAGAGGGTTAGAAGAGGATGACATGACCATTGTAGAGGTATACCCAGCTGTGATGGTAAACTTCAAAGCATCAAGATGAAGATCCCTTTATTCCAAGGGGAAAGTGATCCTGAGTTGTACCTTGAATGGGAACGAAAAGTTGAACATATGTTTGATTGCCACACTACTCTGAGGAGAAGAAGATTCAGTTAGCAGCTGTGGAGTTCACATATTACGCAAGTATTTGGTGGGATCAATTGGTGATCAACAGAAGGTGATATGGTGAGAGATCCATTAGAACGTGGGATGAAATGAAGACTGTGATGAGGCAAAGATTCTTACCCAATCATTACTACAGAGACCTTCATTGGAAGCGTCAGACATTAAGGCAAGGATCGAGGAGTGTAGATGAGTATTCCAAAGAAATGGAAATGGCAATGATCCGAGCTAACATTGATGAGGACTATGAAGCGACTACGGCAAGGTTTGTAGCTGCACTTAACCAAGGCATTTAGGAGATTGTCGAGTTTCAACATTACGAAGAAATTGAAAACTTGGTAGAAAAGGCAGAAAAAGTAGAGAAGCAACTCAGATCAAGGAGGTCTAAAGCTGGTTCAAGTTCATATGGGAGATCCAATTGGCATGACGATAGGATATCTGATGGGAAAGAAGGTAGCACAAATCTGAGACCTACAAAAGGTGAGAAGAGCAATGTGGAAGTTGTTGGTCATAAAAAATAGCCTAAGAAAAAGATGGGGATGCCTTCCAAATTTCATGATATCAAGTGTTATAGGTGCCAGAGATATGGGTATATGGCTGTAGATTGCCCAAATAAAAGGGCCATGAATATCCACGACAATGGTGAGGTGGAGAGTGTCACATCTAGTGACGAGAAAATGCCACCTTTAGAGGGAGAAAGTGATGAAGAGTGCCAACCAACTACAGGAGAGGCATTGATCACGAGAATGGCCTTAGGTGAGCAACCTAAAAGGGATCGAAGTGACGTGAGAATGGAGTCTATATTTTGTACTTGATGTTTTGTCATTGACAAAGTGTGTAGTGTTGCTATTGACTCAGGGAGTTGCACTAATTTAGTTAGTTTGGTATTGGTAGAGAAGCTTAGTTTGCATACTTTGAAGCATCCTCAAACATGTAAGCTACAATAGGTGAGTGATAGTGGCGAGTTGAAAATAACTAGGCAGGTGGAGCTTTCATTCTTCATTAGAAGATAAAAAGACTAGGTGTTGTGTGATGTAGCACCAATGGAAGTATGTCACCTATTGCTGGGGCGATCATGGTAATATGATAGAACAGTGGAATAGGATGGGTTTAAGAATAGATACTCTTTTAGTTGGCATGGAAGGTGTATCACAATGTTGCCTTTATCATTTGTGGAAGCTCACAAAGACCAGTACAACTGTCAACAGAGTGAAAGGAAAGGAAGACAAAGAAGGAAAAGGTTAATAGCGTAGATGAAGTGGATAAGCGGTGATGATAGCAAAGCAGTAAAGGGCTTACTTCCACTGACCCCCATCCTTTTGTTCAAAATACTTCTTTTTTGCAGGTTCCTGAAGTTCTTCATACAGTTCCCTTTGATGGAGTGAAGATGAAGATTCATGGATGAATCTTCTTGAAGAGAGGGGGAATGATATGAACCTAAGGGCAAATGATCAAGCTAAAGGAGGTATTCATGACATTTGTATAGCCAAGCCAAGGTGGAACAAGTTACCAAGCTTGGAGGGTGGTTGAAGGTCTCAAGAGCTACTTAACAAGTTGGGAAAAGGGGAAAAGAGGGTTTTGTTTCCCTTGAGTGAGATTCGAAGCAAACCAATCCAAGTTATTCTTGGGATCTTTTGACAGGTTCCAAAAGGGGTCAAGAAAATTGAGTTGGCTTCGTTAGGTTTTAAGGTGTCTTGGGATTCCGCGTCCTTCGACCTTGCTTGCATCAATTGGTGTCAGAGCAAGGTTTACCTTGAATTCTAGGTTTCCCAGACCAAATTCTAATTTGGTCATATCGTTTCTTTCATTTGCTTTCATTGTTTTCTTTCTATCATTCGTAGGATTTTTCCCTAATTGTGTTTTGCTCATTTTTCTAGTTTGGTTGTTTTATCTAAAGTTATTCTTTGTTGTTTGGTTGAATTTCCCTATTTGCTTCAATTGTGCCTTCGGATTTTAGAGTCATTCTTGGTGCTTGCAACCAAGAATTCTAGGTTTTCTTGTGTGGTTAATTAATTATCTTGCCCATTTTCAATTATTTTCTATTAATCTTCGTTGAGATTGTTAAAAAAAGAAAAAAAAGAAAAAGAGGAAAGAGTGGTCACATTACTGTAGCGACACTGTTCATCGATACTGTAGTAGGGGTACTATAGCATTACTGTTCATCAGCAATTCACTGTTCATATGGTGAATTTTGCTTAATTTGTTTCAGTATTGTGTTGTTTGAGTTGTGGATTATTTGATATCTGTTAACCAAACGAGGAGAGAAGACCTTTAAAAGAACAGAAAGGTAAACGGGAAGAAGGCCACCGTCGGACGGCCTCTAGGGAAATGGGGATAGGTGGCTCAGCCAACCATATGCATAAAATAATTAACAGAGTATAAAAGACAGAAATAAAAGATTGAAAGATCAAAAACTTACAAAGATTGATCTTTCAAAGAAGAAATAGTATTACAATATGAAAGTTTCGAGATAATTCTCAAGGAAAAACTAAGAATTCTAAGGGAAAGAAAAACTTCTACCTATCATCTGGTTTGGGGGGGTATTTATAGCAAAATTTTCAGACTGCTACAGTAACCTGCTACAGCGATTATCAACAGAATGATTGTACAATAACTCCGCTATAGTATACAGTGTATAGTAACTTTGCTACAGTAAAATTTAAAATTTTACAATTTGAAAATTATGAAATTTGTGAGTAAATTCCAAAATAGACATCTTCATTTTGTTGTCGAAAGTCTTCTTCTTCTTCTTTCGACCCTAATTCTGATTGTAGCAGAGGTTGTGAAGCTGCCTTCTGTGCTTGAGAGGTTTCTGGCTTCAATTGGAGAAGAATACTTTCCAACTATTTGATATATTCTCCTCTGTCTGAAATTGATGCCGGTTTTGCTGCTGACAAAGATTTTTGCTGAAGAAATTCAGTTGTTTGTTTTTCAGAAGTTTTGAGATATTGCGGGTTTTGGTTAAACCATTCTTGTAATTTTTGCTATTTGACAGATGAGATATCAAAGGTATCCCACCATTTGGTATAGCCTTGTCAGACCAAGATGGGTGGCTGTTTGTTTGACATTTCATTATTCATATGTTTGGCAAACTCAAACTTCCACTGATATACCCAAGTTAAAGAGAACTTGGAGAAGAAGTGAATGAAACTCGGGTGGAAGGTTGTGTTTGAAAATCTCCTTTGGAAGTAGTTATATGCCTCTGCTACTTCGGTTGGAAGAATTTGCTGGTTTGGTCCAAATATACTCCACCATTGATTGAACCAAATTGGGAAATCATATTTCTTTGTTTTCTTGAAGTAGAATAGCCAAGAGTGTTTGTGTTCCTTATTTTGAAAGGAAAATATTTAGAATCAAGCCTATTTGTAATCCCAATAGTCATATCCAGGTGGATAAAATGGTTGGAAAAATTGTCTAGGTTGATTAAGATCAGGTGTCCAATCTAATGGTTTGAGAACTTTATGAATTTGTGCGCATGAATGTGTAATAACTGGTGCCTTTTCATGCGGGTATGTTTTGATTTGTACTGATTTGGTATCTACCAAGGTCATTTGGTAAAAGAGTTGGTTTTCTGTTGTTGTTTGGAGAATGAAGTTAAAGTTTGGAGGAAGAACTTGTTTAGCAACAGAAAGTGGGTTGTTTTGCCAAAATTCTGGTTTAGTTTGTAAAATTGTATACAAGGATTGGTTTTTCACATATTGTGACTTGGGTTTGGATGATGATGAGGAGGCTATTTGGATAATTTGTTTGGAGGATGATGTTTGTTGGATTGGATAGTATTCTTGGCTTCTGTATGCCAAGTATTCTAAATCTTGACATCCATAGGCTTGGAAGAATCTTTCCATGGGTGTAAGTTGTTTGTTTTTACTGTCTTCCTCATCGGCAACATCTGCCCATGATTTTGGAGATTGGAGAATCAAAGGAAGGTTTGGTTGCATAGCCATAAGCTGTTAGATTTGTTTTGGGGTGATTGGGATTGGGTGTTTGGTTGTTTTGTAGAGGATGAAGTAGATTTAAGAGAGTTTGAGGCCTTTTCAATTTGAATAGACTATTTTTCTGGGTTTGGGATTGGAGGATTTTTCTCTTTTTTCTTCCTAGGCATGATTACCTATCCTGTAAAAATTCACGAGTTAGATAATCAGGAAGGGAGTTTGAAGTTCTCTTGATATATTCAATATCAAAATCAAAAACAGATAAAATTGCTTGCCATCTTGCAAAAATTTGTTTAAAGGCAAGATTTTTCACATCTTTTTGTAAAACATCTTTTGTAGATTTGCAATCAATGCGTAACAAAAATTTTGGTTTAATAAATCAGATTGAAATTTTAAAATGCAAAGAACTATGGCTAAAATCTCTTTTTTGATGGTGGAATAATTCTGCTGAGAACTATTCCAATGTTTTGATGCAAATGCAATAACATGTTCTTTATTATTTTGTTTTTGTTTGAGAACACCACCGTAACCAATGTCAAAGGCATCGGTTTCAACAATTTTTGGTGCATGTGGATCAGGAAGAGTAAGGTTAGGTAAGTTTTTTGTGTGAAGTTTAAGAGTTCGGACAATGAAAGTATGTTTATCAGTCCATGATGGAGGTGTCTTTTTAAGATGGTCATACAATGGTTTAGTAAGGTTGCTCAAATTTGGAATAAACTCTGAAACATAGTTTAAGCAACCAAGAAATCTTTGAAGCTGTTGTTTTTCTAAGATTTGATTTGGGAATTTTTTCACAAATTGAAGAGATCTTTGGATAGGAGTGATTGTTCCTTGGAAAATATTATGTCCAAGAAATCTAATTTTTGGCTGAAATAGACTAATTTTCTTTTGAGAGATAACTAGTCTATTGTTTTTTGCTTGGTGAAGGAAGGTATTAAGGTGTTTGAAATGTTGATCAATAGAGTTGGAAAAGATTAAGATATCATCAATGTAAACAATGATGAAGGTTGAAAACGGATTGAAAATGTCATTCATAATCCTCTGAAATTCTGAAGGAGCATTTTTTAAGCCAAAGGGCATGACATTCCATTCGTAATGCCCAAATGGAACTGTGAATGCTATTTTGTATCTGTTTGAAGGATGGATTTGAATCTGCCAAAATCCAGATTTCATGTTGAATTTTGAAAAGATCTTAGCAGCGTGAAGCCTTTGTAGAAGATCTCTTTTGTTTGGAATGGGATATCGAATCCATCTCAAGGCTTTGTTTAAAGACTTATAATTGATAACAAGTCTTGGAACTCCTCTTTCAATTTCGGAGTTTTTGTTGACATAGAATCTTGGGCAACTCCAGGGGGATTGGCTTGGTCGAATGATACCTTTCTAAAGTAGATCATCAATTTCCTTCTTGCAATGTTGAAGAAGTTCTTGATTCATTTGTATTGGTCTGGCCTTTGTTGGAATTTGTCGTTCGTCAAAGTCCTTTTCATAGGGCAGAGTGACTGTATGTTCTTTCCTATTCCAAAATGCTGTTGGAATTTCAAAACATACTTGCTTCTGAAATTTGGTTTGAGGCGCTTGTATCTTTTTTTTTTTTTTTGGCAAAAACCCCGTACACAAGGAGGAATGCCACCCCTAAATTTTATTAATATAAAACCAAATACAAATGAGAGGGGGACATAGACCTTACTTCTCTTATTAATACAATTTGAAGAATGAAAATATAAAACTTAAATGAGGAGTACTTACTCCCTTTACATTGTTTATTGCAAAAAACTATACACTTATAAATACTTGAAACGAAATGTAGGAAATCCTAAATGATCTAATCTAACTTCATCTTGAGCTTCTTTTGGGAGGGACGAAAAGCTAGAAAAAACTTCCAAACCATTGAGTTTCAATCCCTCATTTGACAAGATATCTGCAGGTTTGTTGGCTTCTCTATAACAATGATCAATACTAATGATATTAACACAAAATTTACCCATCTCATCTAGAAGAGGCAACAGAGCCCAAGGACAGTCAGATTTACCCGAGATAATATTAACCAATGCCAAAGAATCTATTTCCAAATGAAGTTTGTCGAAACCATTAGTACAACACACTTTCACCCCTTGTATTAAAGCTTTGAATTTAGCTTCTAAAATCGCACCCACACCTAAAGAGCAAGCAAAAGTAAGGACAACCTTCCCGTGAGAATCCCTTAAAATACCTCCACCACCACAAGGACCGGGGTTCCCTTTTGAACAGGCATCTGTATTTAATTTAAAGAATTCAATTGGCGAGGACTATTTCACTAGATTCAACTGATTCTCTTTTTCGAATGGACTACACAAGAGTAAAATTCAGCCCAATGCGAAACATTAAAAGATATATTAAACTTTTGCTCCCATGCCATTTTAATGTCCCAAAAAATATTATGAACAACATTCTCCCATGAATGAACAATCCCTGCAAAAACCTGATCATTTAGGATTTTCCACATATTCCACAGAATACAAATAGGAGATATATTATGAAGGAAACCAATGAAAGCATTAGGAGACGGCAGCAACCACCATGTCATTAATTGCATTCGAATTTGAAAATGCTTAATACCAATACCCATTGGAGCACCAAAATAATTCCACACCTTCCTGGAAATTTCACCACTGCAGAAAATATGCTCAAGAGTTTCACAAGTAGGGGAAGTACAATAAAAACACCTAGACGGACCATGTATGCCAAGTTTAACTACAATATCAGTCACTGGTAACCTTTTTAACAATAATCTCAACATAAAGAAAGACATTTTTATGGAAATGGCAGAATTCCAAATTAATTTAAACATAATACCAGAGTATCCACCTTCTCGAATGCAATGGTATGCTGACCTAGTTGAAAAGGATCCTGAGAGAGTCAACCTCCAAATCATTTTATCTGGATCATCATGACATGGAGGTTGTTTGGCCACAGTATCCTGAAGAATAGATGGCGGTATCATTCTTTCCAAAGTTTGAACATCCCAGCTATCGCCAAGGTCAAACTTCCTCACTTGACAGTCATCATTCTGGATATTCAATAAACGCCCCAATGGTGCATTCCCCAGCCACATATCATTCCAAAAACTCACACAACCTCTTCTAAGAATCCAAGAGATATGATTTTCAGCAACATTACTAATCGACACCATCCACTTCCATAATAAAGAAGCCGTCAGAGACATCTTTGCCTTAGATGGATGAGTAAGCTTGCAATATTTGGCATGCATAAACTCTGCCCATAATGACTTCCTCTATCTAAATCTCCACCATAATTTAATAGAGAAGGTGTGATAAAGGTCTTTTAAAGACCGCAAATCCACCCCTCCTTCCTCCATGGGTCTACACAAAGTATGCCAGTTTATCCAGTGATGCTTTATAACGTTTCCTTCAGCTCCCCAGAGAAACCTTGCAAATGTTTTCTCCAATGTTTTCAACACACCCTAGGGAGGACATGCAGCTGCCAAGATGTTTATTGGAATAGAGCTAAGAACATGTTTGATCACTATCAGCCTCCCACCAAGTGAAAGGAAACAATTATGCTATTTAAGTACTTTGAAAGCAATAGCTTGGCATCGCTCTGAGTAATAAACTTTCTTGCTTCTCCCTAAATATAGAGGACAACCTAATTATCAAACTGGGAAGAATTTTTCAGAAAAGCCCGCGACCTCCTTAATAATCTCCTTCCTGGTTCTAGAAGTATTTGCATGACATAAAAAATCACTCTTCTGGACGTTAATACTTTGTCCTGAAGTAGCTCATATCACCTTAATACATCCATAATCAACTTCAACGAACTCCTAGATGCACCTAAAAAAATAATAATATCATCAGCAAAGGAAAGATGTGTGACAATTGGGCATTTGGTTGGAACACAAAAAATAGAGAAATTCTTCTTTTGTGAAAGCAAGTTCAATGCTCGAGACAATCCCTCAATAGCAATAACAAATAGACCTGGAGACAATGGATCTCCCTGACAAAGCCCCCTAGATGATTTAAAGAACCCCTTTGGTGTACCATTAATGATAATAGAAAACCAACAATTCGAGATCAATCGCCAAACCATATCAATCCATCTTTCTCCAAAACCAAAAGCTCTTAACATTTGAATCAAGTAAAGCTAAGAACCACGATCGTATGCTTTGGCCATATCAAGTTTCAACACAACATTCCCTCCTCTATTCTTTTTCCTCATACCCCCCACCAATTCCTGGGCAAGCAAAAAATTCTTAGCCATCATTCTTTCTTTAACAAAACCACTCTATTATGGTGAGATAATCTTAGGCAAAATACACCCAAGCCTATCTGTCAAAATTTTAGAAATAATTTTATTCAGAAAATTGCACAAACTAATAGGACGAAATTGTGCAAAATTCTGGGGTTGGGGCACTTTAGGAATAAGGGCTACTAAGATCGAAGAGAAACTCCTTGGTAGCTCATCCCCACAAAAAAATCCAGATACTGCATTGAAAACGTCCTCAGCTACAGTATTCCAAGCACGTATAAAGAATTTCCCCGTGAATCCGTCTGGCTCCGGTGCATTCTCCCCATCCATTGCAAAAATAGTGTCCCTGACTTCCTTCATTGTTGGGAACTTTTCTAAAGCTTGAATGTCCTTCTCAGAAAGTAATCTTGGAATATGAGGCAAAGAACAATCTGCACTTGCATCTTCTTGCGAGAACAAAGTATAAAAAAAATTACACGCTTCACTTGCAATCAAATCTTTATCATGTAACCATTCCCTTGAATCATTTTGAATTCGATGAATCATAGCTCTTGCTCTACGTTTAGAAACAACGGAATGAAAATATTTGGAATTTCTATCCCCCTCTTTCCACCATTTAATTCTTGCTTTCTGCTTCCAAAAATTATCTTCTACACATAGGGCTTTATTTAGCTCTAACCGAGCATTATGCAAGTTCTCCCTGGCCTGGTCAATGTCTTCCTCATCAAGAACTTGTTTAGCATCTGCAGCTTGCTTCTCCAATAGTCTTACCCTTTCAAAAATGTCCCCATAAGTCTACTTAGACCGAGCCTGTAAAGATTTTTTCACCTTCTTCAGCTTGTCCACTAAAGATTGCATAGGAGATCCACCATGTCCCAATTGCCAATTCTCTCACACCAAATCCAAAAAGTGAGGATGAGAAGTCTAGAAATAAAGGAACCGAAATGGCCTAGGCTTAGTATCCGATTTCAATTTACCAATCACCAACATAGGCGCATGATCGGAAGGACTTCTAGATAGATCCTGCACGGATAACTCCACCCTAGTTCCAATTAACGTTTGATTCAGCAAAATTCTATCAAGCCGTTTCCAGATCCTTGCATGGCCAAGCCTATTGTTACACCAAGTGCATAGAGATCCTAAATAACCTGCATCAAAGACCTGCACATCTTGCATGAATGCAAGAAAATCCATAGCCTTATCTAAACAAAATGGTCGCCCACCTTGCTTCTCTTCCATTTAAGTAATCACGTTGAAATCTCCCCCAATCACCCACAGGATCCCATCTATATTTTCTCCTCGTAAAGTATCCCATAGAACTTTTCTATTTTCCTTATATCACAACTAGCATGAACAAAAGAAATTTTGCAAGAAGGATCAAACAAGGGGTTGCAAACACTTGGAGAGATATGCTGTTCACTCTCCCCCAGCAAAGTGCAAGAGACAGATTGCTTAAAGAAAACCCAAACAGTCCTCGAAGCTTTATAAAAACCATTCCTCGTACCAAGTTTTAGTTTAATATCATTAAATCTATCCACACCAATCTTAGGTTCACATATTGCACCAATTTGTAAATTATACACCTTGATTAATTTATGTAGTCTACGATGATTTGAAGCTCTTGCAACTCCCCTTATATTCCAAAACAACATATTATAAATTTGGACTATTAAGATGAAGAAGCTGATGCTTTAACTTTGGAGCGCAGTACCCTATCAGAAACCAATAAAACCTCTTCTTCTTACCTAGTTTGAGATGCCTCGTATCACCAATCTGTTGCACAATACAGCTATCCAAGGTTTACGGCAATTCCAGATTGCAAAAATCCAGTCGCTTTGGCGATGGATCAGCACCTGCTCTGTGCGTGCCTCTAGGAGAAAGATTTCCAGCTATGCATTCAGCTTCTACAATAAGTTCGTCATCCAAGTGGTTGTGCTCATCATCCATCAATTGCACCTCCACCTCTCCATTTTCCTGACATGCTGGAAGTTGCACCAAGTTGTCTTGTTCATTTTGAACCTGATGAACAGGCTCCTCCAGCGTTGTAAATGCCTTCTCGTGAGAGTTGTCCCTAACTTGGCCACTTGCCACGCCATCTACTTGCTCAAAAGAATGATGAGTCTTGTCCTCCTTTACATCCTTCCCAATAGACATCTCTGCATGTTCCTGACTGTTTTGTAAATCTGCTGACTGTGAATGCTGCATCCTCACTTGTCCAAGTGACGTTGGATTTTGCTGTTCTAACCTCTGAACATTCTCATTTGAATAAGCTTCAGGAAGCCTTGTCAATAACGAAATCTGCTTTTCATTCATCCCAGGAATTGGTGCATCTAATTTCGATTGCTACACAGAGGGCATCTTTTTGAGAACATAATGCTTCTGTTCTTGGGGTTGGGCTTTGTTTTTCTTATCAGTAATATCCTTGCCTTTGGGATTTAAGAATCTACAATTGCCTTCTAAATGCCCTTGCTTCTGACAGTGCGTACAATACTGCGGCAGATTTTCATAACTAACCTTCTGCCTATATCCTTCTTTGAATATCTAGCTGTTGAAGTTGTTCCTCAATGCGTTTGTATTGAATTTCCTCCTTGACGAAGTTTATCTGATTAGTCTTGAGAGAGATTTGATTCAAATCTCTGTGAAGCTTCTGTTTAACAAAAGGAATGAGAACTTTTCCTCCAAATATGTCTGGCAGCATTCATTTGTCTGTTTGTCTGTAAGGAATTATCTGGTTGATGAATGAACTCCTAAGAATAACTGGATTAGTTTAATCTTTGGACAGCAAAAAGGAATCATAAATTGTTATTGACTGAAATCTGATAGCAACATCAGAGAGCTTGTAATTTATTTGCAACTTTGTTTCGTTTGCTGATCGTAGTCCTTCTTTGGTTTTCTCCAAATATTTAGTAGGAACTAATCCTTCTTGGATACAACTCAGATCAGCTCCTGTATCAAATAAAGTTGAAACTTCCAAAATGAAATCATCCTAGATGACAAGTTTGATTTGAACTTCCCATTTTCTAGTAGAAATGTAGGAAATCTTGTTTATGAAATCTTTTGTTGGTGTTGTTGACTGTGGTTGTTCCTTATTTTTCTGATGATTATCTCTATCAGTCGTAAGATCTTGGATGACAAGTCTATCAAGTTCTTGTCTTGTTTTGATGAGTCAAATTTTATCTTTGAGCAAGGTAATTTTGGATTGGAGGTCTTGGATTGTAATAACTATTTTGGGTTTGTTCTGGAATCTGTTCAGGTATCTGTGAGATTACAGGTATTGATTATTCTAGCGTCTTTGTAGAAAGGATTTGTTTGGGCTTTGAGGTTGAAGCTGTTAATGTGTTCAAAGTTTCTTTGAACCTATCAAAATAAAGTTTTCGTTTTTCAGAGTCATTAATGCTTTCAATAAGATTAAGCATTAAATCTTGTTTTTTAGTCAGGACATTGATTTCGGGTTTGTTGTTATCCTCTGTTTCACTGGATTGTGAAGAAAAGTCATCTTCTTGAAACTAGTTGGCGTCATCATCAGATGAGTTGATTTCTTCATCTGTTTGTCCTGAAATATCAGAATCACTTGAGTTAGCAAGTAAATTTGATATTTGTTATTGTAGCTGATCATCAAGTTGGAGGGACTGGATTTTCTTTTTGAGTTTGCAGTATTTGGGTATATGGCCTAGTTTATTATACTTATGGTGGATAATATTTGGCAAAGTAAGGGGTTTTTGTTTTGGTTTAGGATTTTGAAAGGTAGATTGCTTTCTTGTTCTGAAGGATTTTTGGAAAGGTTTCTTTCTGGATTCATATCTTAGTTGAGGTTGGTAATAGGTGGGTTTTTTCTGTTTATAAAGGCTATGTCTTTTCTTTCTAGTTTTGATGTGGCATGATGGAAGACTAAATTATTCACAGAAAGATCCAAGATCTTTTCTTTGTTGTGCCCTGTCTTTGGCCAATTGTTGCATCATTTTGTCTTGTCTGTAGATTTTAAGTGCGACTTGTTGAATCTGACTTGTGAGTTGTCCATAAGTGAGCTGTTCATATGGCACTACTCCGTTGTGTTGAGCTCTAAGTTCTTCTCGAACAAGATCTCTGAGTGATTTTGGAAGGCCATCAAGGTATTTTTCCTTCCAGTAGGTTTGATTGCCATCAGGCCTGGCATAGATTTTGGTGAGGAATGTGTCTTTGTACCACCAAAAATAAGACAAATTCCTACATTTGAGATTGTAAGTAATTCAAATGATCTTTCTCTGAAGATTCCTGGATCACTAATAAAAGTTTTAGCAATAGAAAAGATTAATGTTGAAACAAGATTTGGAATTGTTTCTCCATTTCTAAGGATTGGTTGTCCATGAGTATCTATTTTAATAGATTCCATGATATTGTGTTTGTCAGTGGCGGATAGACGTTTATCCCACCATCCTTTGAGCTGGCCTGTAAATCCTGTGGTGAGAACATGAGCAGTTAATTGTTCTGTACAACCATGAGCAGTTCTATATGCTGTGGCTACTATGGTCATTTGCTGGAGAACTGTCATGATATTGTACTCAGACATACCATCTATACTCCATTCATAGATGTTGTTTGCATTGTAACTGTTTTGTAAGACATTGGGTTTTTCTTCAAGAATAACATCTGGATGAGTTGCTCTAGAGTAATAAAGCTTTTGAGGTTTTTTCCAAGTTTGGGAGTAAGGCTGTAGAGTAAGTTTAGATAGTTGATTTTCAAAACTATCTTGTTCTGTTTCAGTGTCTGTTTTTTATTCTAAGACACAAGTAGATTGATGATTGTCATTATGTATATAAAAGTCGTGCACTTTCAAGAAGAAGTTGTGCACTAAGGAAGAAAAACAATTGGCTTGCTTATAGTGAGAAAAGCCAAGGCACATATTTGGGGTACAAAATTTATTTTAAGATTACTTGTTTCGACACAAGAAATTTGCAACCACTACTCTTGTGAGGAGACAATTGGAAAATCAAGATCACTACTCAAGAATAACCACACCTAGGAGAGTCTAATTGTGCCTCTTGAGCCAAACTCTTGTGTTTGTCCTCCTTGAATTCTTATGATTCAATCCTTCATTTTAAGCTTCTTTATCCCATTATTACTCCTCTTGATTACTTAAATAGGATTTGTTGAGATCAGTTGAGCGGGTTCTTGTTAAAGACGTACAAAAGTACTCTCAAAGTGTGGTAAAAGGCTAAGGGGTGAGCTTAGCATTGAATAAAAGCCAAGAATTTGTGCGGTACATGAATGTTGAGGGAAAACACTAAGGGAGCATGAGAGACCAATTTCTTTGCTGTTTTCTTTGTTACTAACCGTGTTTTGCAGGTATTCATCATGTCTGATCACAGTAAACAAAAACTTGCCAACATGAAATTTGCTGTAAAGGCCATGCAGGATGAGTTTAGAGGAGTGTACTCCCGTATGAATGATATTGCCTCGGTTGTCAAAGGGAAGACCAAGGTGTCACGAACTGCACCTGAGAAAGAAGAAAAAGAAGGGTATGATTCTGAAGAAGTTATCTCCCGCTGAGAGAGGAGGGTGCAACAATAGTTGAACCGTGACAGTAATTTTGGGGAGTATCAAGATGTATATTCCACCATTCAAGGGCCTAAATAACCCAGAGGTATATTTGGAATGGGAGAGGAAAGTGGATCAAGTTTTTGAGGCCTACAACTACTCTAAAGAAAAGAAGGTGCAAATAGCCGCTGTGGAGTTTGTGGAGTACGCTAGTATTTGGTGGGACCAACTGTCATACCCCATACCCGGCATATAACACCCCGCCGTATTATGGAGAATTAACCCCACAATACCAGGCTAGCAAAATCAGAGTACTTCAATGCAACAATCAATAACAAGTCCTCCGAGATATCATCAACTTTCCATTAACATAAATAAAATCTTCCAAGTTCACAACCTGACAATCTAAGTTTCATTTTAAAAACATTCTATACAATAAAATTAAATTAAATTCTTACAGCACAATCCCACAATCTACAATCCATAAGCAAAGTATAATTTACGTCAACACCCATATAATACAAATCTTGAGTATTTACATTACATGACTGCCACTGCAAATCTCACAAAGCACATTGCTTCCTACTCTAACTACATGCACTAGGCTCACCTTTAACAATCCAACCCAATGAGCCCAAAAGCCTATTCCTAAAACTTTACAAAAACCTGCAATAATTAATCAAAGAGGAGTGAGCTTCACATGCTCAGTGAGGAGCTATAATTATACTTTAGGGCATGAAGTAGTTCACGACATTCACGCAGATACATATATTAATCTTTATTCACGAATAGCTCAATATTTACAAGTTAACCATCAACCTACTGGAATTCCAGCCCGGCTATTTATCCCGCCAAGTAGGCCATACTCATGTCCTAGCTATTTCTCCCGCTAGGTAGGCCATATATCATACATATCATATAGACTAGTCTTGGTAGAGTAATTAACATTGTAAATAAAGAGCTATTCCAAACATATGAACAAATATCAAATATTTTCAATCAATCACATTCTTTTCGTAAGAATCATTCACGCACACTTAAACTCTATTCATGCCAACTTGATATCCAAGTAGTCATTTAAAGTCAGTTATACATAAGAGTAATACTTTTTTTGAAAAAGCTAAAGTATAAGAAAGTCCTCACCTCAACTTCCCCAAAACTTTCACCAACCAATCGTTGAATGAACTCAAATAGCTTGAGTTTTGGCCTCATCAAAATCACCTACAAAGTGTAATTGACTCAGTTAAGAAAACCCAAATCATGAACCTAATATTAACTTAATAAAAGCATGCCTAATGATATGTCATGAAACAAGTGAAAAA